>CM069908.1:114880988-115480988 GCA_036172215.1 Camellia granthamiana | reverse complement strand
CATAAATGATTGGGCCAAAGGCCGTTTTGACATAATTGAATGGGCCGAAGGCCGCTTTGACAAGAATGGAGATCTGAATGGGCCAAAGGCCAGAATGTTTGGAATTACAGTCACTTGATTTGTATTTAGTTATATATCTGTTAAATAGAAATATGAACTGGGCCCAAGGCCGTTTGGAATATGTTGTTCTACAATGTTATGTAAACTCTGTATTTGATATTATTCACTGGGTTATTGCTCACACTCATTCATGTGTTTGTAGGTGAGACAAGAGAAGTCCAAACCCAGCCCCAGTGAAGTCTACCAGGAACAACATGAGTTTGGAGAGTCAGCCTTGTGTCTCACGCATGAGACCCAACCTTGCCATTCTGTTATGTATTTCCATTTTGTCTTGTTGGCAAGGATCTTGTGTATATCGATATGTAGTTGTGATATGGGTTGACTCAATTTAGATGATCCTGTCTGTAAAGGATTTTCTGGTACTGTATTTCGTTGTGGGTTATTAACGTATATGCGCATGGTTTGTTTTAAAGTACATATAAGCACGGCTCTATGGACAAAGTTTAAATTACTTCCGTTTGGGCCCCATTAACTCTGTTAAAATACGTTTTGTTTGGTTTGAGGCCGTAAGTAATCTCATGATTACTGGCTGGTTACGTCCTTAACCCATGGGGGCGGGTTCGGGTCCTGACAGAGTGGTATCAGAGCACGAGTTAATAACTCACACACTTGTCCAAAAAGAGTAATAAGTGTCTAGATGAGATCTAGGATGCATTCATGTGATAAATATGAATTTGGAGGCATTGATAATATGCTTAACCATTTTGATATGAATTTTGAAAGCATCAAGAATATGCTTAAGTGTTTTGATTTGAGTAATTATGTGCTATAAGTCGTGATTTACTCGCATTGCAATTATCGGAATATGTATGCTTTCGGGTATATGCATACTTGTGAATTTTTGTACAGCATATAGTGCAAGTTTAATCGGATGATGAATAAGAACTCTATAAGGTTATGTTTAGCCTCAATTATTTCCTGATGATATGAAATGACAAGTTCTCTGAGATGCTATGTTTTGTATAAGTGGTTGCTCAAATTCTCTTTGAACATAATTGTGGTAACCTTAGCGGAGGCCCTTGCCCAGGGGACATAATACTGTGGCTTATGGTCACAAGGCCCTAGCCCGGGGGAAATAATACCGTGGCACAGGCCCTCGCCCAGGGGAGATAATACCGTGGCCTATGTATGAGATATACTGATATGCTTGACCAACATGATATGTCACGCTAAAGGAAGTACCACACATGATTCGAAGATGAGATATGAATTGTTACACTAATGTGTACAACAAGTTTGTTTTGTTATAATGCACATACATGAATATATGAACCATGAAAAGGTGTTTATGTGCATTCAATTCTGCCTACGGGTGTCTATGTGAAATACAAACATGATTTGAGTATATAAATACTTAGTAAATGTTTAGCATGCGATATTCGATAAGTATGTGATTATCTGTTACGTATGTGGTTAATTGCGTACGATATGTGAAATGAGCATATAACAATGTACCCATGTGTATTTGTGTTTAATTTCGCATTGGGCATCCCAGTATTTGGTAAAGTTTGATAGGAATTTGTGTAGAGTATGGGCAAGTTAAGGGCATACGGGTTGGAAGGTTCTTCCACAGCCCGACTTGATAGTCCGGAAAGAGTAGTACAAGCATTGGCAGAGATCTTGAGACAACAGCATCAGTTGCCGCTACGGTAAGAACCTTTGCCACCACCAGTGTAAGAAACAGCGAGGAGTTTATTATCAGATTTCTAGGGCTCGTTATAGATGTGGTAAAATGGACCATACGGTAAGGAACTGTCCCCGGATTGAACGAAATGTGAATGAATCCTCTGCCTCGGCTAAATCCGTACCAGTGGTAGGGATTGCTACTCAGGATGGAGTAATCACACTCATCCCAGAAAGCACTCAGAATGTTGTAACCATTATCCCAGGTATCTATACTGTTTACAAATGAATGCTTATGTGTTGATTGATTCTGAATTAGTACGTTTGTACATCTTCGCTTGGGATATTATTTGATTCGGATCGGCATATTTTTTTCATATTTGCTGCATGTGTATCTAGATTGGTTAGACCCACATGATCGAGACTGTATTCATTGGAGGTATATGCCCCGTTTGGGAAATTTGTGAAATACATTTTGGGATATTGATTGACTCTGCACATGCACATGTATATCTACACCTATGCTCAGGGTGATTTATTATGTTACCGTCTTCAATGACTAAAACACTGGAATTATGACTCTATGATTGTGTGACCGAGTTGAGCACCCCAAATGATGAACTCTATAATTGTGAGACCATATATTTTGATTGGTAGAAAGTTGACTGGATGATGTGACTATACTGGGTTCGACTCATAAACCTATGCTTTTGTGGCTAATTTGGAACTCTTGTATAACAATCCTATACCATGCGTACCTGAGGAACTCTGTTTAATGTGTTACTGTGCACCATGTTCTTGCCTATAAGACTTATTTGGGAACTGCTATACTGATTATGATACGTACCTCCTGATGTGAACACTTACATGCTTATGTAACTATATCTGAACTTATGGGGACAACACCGTATTCTACATGATTTGAAACACTTTGATATGAACTATTGTGATGAATGATTCTGATATGACTTTGAGAACTGATGAACTTAGGGCAGTTGAGAAACCATCAACCATGTACCTAAGCGAACGAAGTATGCCTTACAGAACCGAATGTGCCCTATTTGAGAAAATTTTTATCTGATTCGATCCGATAGAACCTTTGCCTAATATAGTTCCGATGGAACCCTCATTTGATATAAATTGATGGAACCTTTGTTTGATCTAATTTGGCAAGACCTGTGTCGGGATTGGTTTGATAAGACTCTCTGCCTGATTTAATTTTGTAAAAAGGGATTGAAGATTGCCTGTAAATAAATAGCCAGATTATTTTTGGCAGAAAAACTGATAGACCCGAAACTTGAATTTGTCTAGAGTACTTAACCTATTTGAAAGACCTTTTGTGGGCCATGACAGATTGATCTAACCATGAACACCGTTGAGAACCAACCCCCAACTATCGAGGACATATGTGTTGAAAATGAGCCGAATTGTACAAATCCCGTGATTGGGTGTCTTAAGGAACGATGCTGGTGTATTTTCCCATCCTTGTTGGTTTGACGCTATGGGGACTGATGACGGCAGATTGATTTGATTATGAGCAGTACTGAACATTTGTCTTTGACTGATAAGAATATGTTTTGTAAGGGAGAGTAGTTGCTTCAATGTTGTCAGATTTTGGGGAATCAGGTTGTAGTGAGTGGTATTATGTTGTTTTGATGACATTCTTGGGGCGTCCTTTCGTGCTAGGGGATGTTAAGCCTATGTAGCACCTTTGTTGGGACACCTTTTTGCCACCGACGGTCTTGTACGGGTGGGCTTGACTAATCGATCTCGAGTCGGCCACCGATAGTCGTGAACGGGTGTGCTTCGATTCCGAGACGATTATTCTTTCGTTTTGACCGAAATGTCATCCTTTGGTAATATGTAGGTGTTTAAACATCCAAGAAACTTTGAAAAAAATCCTGATTGTCCGTAAGTGCGTGAATTCAGTACGCTTTGTGAATAACTCCTCAGTGTCGTCATATTCTGTGATTGGGGCTCTAAGAATGTGTGAATTGTGTTTGACATGTGATTGACTCCTTTGATAATGCCTTTGACATCATGGGGATTAATATATGAATTGCCTTCTGCTTCGGGCGACTATGAAATAGTGTGGAAAGACTCGATAGAACAGGGAATTAAATATTGAACTGAATTGTGAACTGTAAACTGTTGAATGAATTGAGAACACGTGTATTATGTCAGAAATTGCCTGCTTCGATGTTATTGTACTTTACAATCAGTATTATGGGGATGTCTGGACTATGTGTATTGTGTGGGTAATTACCTCGATGTTACCTTTGTTGATTTGGGAATCAGTATCTGGATCCACCTTATATTCATGAAGACTTTTGATTGACCTTGGATAATTGTGATGAGTCGCTGAACTAAATACCGAATCAGATTGTGAATTGTGGAATTATTGAGAAATGAATTGAACTTTTGTGACAAGGAATAGACCGAACTTCTGTGGTAAGGTTAACCGACATTGAAATAAATATGTTGGTGACCTACCTTGAAGAGGGCAATTGGTGAATGTGTCTAAATATTTTCGGTGCCAAAAGGTCGAAGTTGAATTTCAGATAGTGGCGGGACTACTTCAACCTCTCTCTATTTTGGAATGGAAATAGGAATATATGGCTACGAATTTCGTTGTGGGGGCTACCTTGAGCACCCAAGGTATAGGTCCTGTTTGGACTATTGTAGGTAGATCTCCCAATAAAATTTTGTATGATGCTTGTAGACTAGCCACAGTTTACATCGATAAGATTGCTCGTTTACATGGGGTCCCAGTATCTATTGTTTAGACAGAAATTCTAAAATGTGTTGGATTTCTAAAAAGCCTTCAAGAGGCAATGGGGGCTCAGCTTTTGTTCTGTTATGTTACCCGGATCCGGAGGTTCCTTTATGGAACTGGTTATTCGTAACCTCACATGTATATGTTTTGTTCTGTTCCATTCTGTTCTGTTCTGTTCTGTTAATGCTAATGGATGTATCACGTAAACTTAATCATGCCTTATGATTTCTATATATGATCTGGACAAATTATGAATTTGATATGAAACTGAATTATGATTCGGCACTGTTTTCCATCCGCAATTGATGAATAATCAGAAGGAACTATTTAGACTCTGAGAGAAATGCTCCAAATGTGTACTTTAGATCTTCGGGGAAGTCAGAAAAATCTGTCCATTGTTGGCAGACTCTGCTTACAACAACAGCTTACGCTTTAGTTTCCGTATGGCACCATACAAGCCTTGTATGGAAGAAAAGATAAGTCTCTGACTGATTGAGAATTGAGTTTTGTTTGATTTTGGGGCTAAGTAAGCGGCTATCAAAAAGGGATTGGAATTGTTGAATGAAAAGTGTTCCGAATTGTGCTTGACTAAAGGTAAATTAAGTTTGGAGGACCAAACTTCCTAAAGGGGGGGAGACTGTAATACCCCTGTTCCGTAATATGTTAATTGGTCCTTAATATGATGTGATTATGTGTTTGATATGACTTTGTGTGCCAATTATGTGAATACATGTGATTTCGAAGTTCTATCTGTTCACCGTAGGAATATCTGTTTGAATAATCTGCTTCGGAAATTAAATTGAAGGCCTTATCGGCCACAGAACCCGAAATTGATTACGTCATTGTGATTGGCATAATTTTTAGAGCCTACGGTGAAATTTAATTAGAAATTGATTCGGGTCAGATTAAGTTGATTAAATTGATAATTTAGTGCCCAATTGTTTATTATTATTATTTTGGAATAGTGGGGTTTGATGTAAAAGGGCACTACACCCTCAATTCCTTCCCTTATGTGGCTTTGGCTGATTTAAACTCTCTAGAGAGAGTGAGAGACCCGAAATTGAGAGAGAAAGGGGGGAAATCATCTAAGTTTGCTCTTGAAGCTTTGGAGTCTTGAGGGCTAGCTCAAGAATTAACCATAGTTGTGAAGATTAAAGCTCTTTGGTGAGTAATCTTGTAAATTTAGAGTTGATTAGTGATCAAGAACAAGAATTATGCTATAGATGATGGTGTTGTGTTGTATTTGATGAATTTGAAGTCCATATGTGCATGCATGTAGTGAACTCTTGTGAAATTACATAATCTAGCATGTAACATGTGAATTGTAAAGAATTGAGCATTGAAGTATACATGCAAGCATGCTTTTATTATATTCCATGAGAATGAACACCATTTGCATTATTTGGGATGAAAATGAAGTCAAGATTAGCATGCATGTTTGAATAATTAAAGATAGGAGCTTTGAATGCATGAATGTGTATGATAGAATTGAGTTTGAATTAAATTGAGCCATGCATGTATTTGATTTATGAAATTGGGCTCCATGAAGATGTGTTTTGGTGTTTATACCATGTTAGTACAAGTATATGTGAGATTGGAGCCATAGTATGCAAGAAAAATTGGTTGAATGTCGAGTTTGAACTCAAGGGAGTGTTCTGGAAAACCCAGAATTTTCGACGTCCGCTCGAGCGGGGGGAGGTGCCGCTCGAGCGGAGAAATCGAGCTCCCAGCATTTTCTGCAGACATGGTTCCCGTTCGAGCGGGGAAGTTGACGCTCGAGCGGGGAGCTATGTAGACAGGCAGTCCGCTCGAGCGGCCGAGTTTACGCTCGAGCTGGAATTAAAGGCAACCAATACTTTTGCAGACCTCAGGGTCCACTCGAGCGGGGAAGTCCACGCTCGAGCGGGGACCCTATTTTCTGAAATTCTGAAAATGCATTCTGTGTTATATTTTTCCGTTCTCTTTCACTTGCAAGCACTCTTAGGCATATGTTAAGCATTGTAAACGAGTTAATGAGATAAGAATAAAGCCTAAAGAGGAATATGTGAATTAAAAAACGGATTGAGTTAATTGTGACCCGTATATGTTATGTGATGTGTAGGGTCAAGCTCCAGCGCAAATCTGCAAGCCGATCACTGTGAGTAATATCGATATTTGAATGCTTGTGAAGGTTCAATTGTTTATTCCCTTAAAGCTTATGAATTGCTAATTGGGATTGTGGACGTAAGTCCGATATGAATACATGAATGGACCAAAGGTCGTTTTGATAAACATAAATGGACCCAAGGTCGTTTTGATAAACATAAATGGACCCAAGGTCGTTTTCATAGACATGAATGGACCAAAGGTCGTTTTGATAAACATAAATGGACCCAAGGTCGTTTTGATAAACATGAATGGACCAAAGGTCGCTTTGATAAACATAAATGGACCCAAGGTCGTTTTGACATGAATGAGTGGACCGAAGGCCGTTTTGAAGTGAATGAGTGGGCCGAAGGCCATTTTGACATAAATGAATGGGCCAAAGGCCGTTTTGACACGAATGTATGGGCCGAAGGCCGTTTTGACATACATGATTGGGCCAAAGGCCGTTTTGATACGAATGTATGGGCCGAAGGCCGTTTTGACATAAATGATTGGGCTGAAAGCCGTTTTGTCATAGTCGAATGGGCCGAAGGCCGTTTTGACGTACATAATTGGGCCAAAGGCCGTTCTGACATAAATGATTGGGCCAAAGGCCGTTTTGACATAATCGAATGGGCCGAAGGCCGCTTTGACAAGAATGGAGATCTGAATGGGCCAAAGGCCAGAATGTTTGGAATTACAGTCACTTGATTTGTATTTAGTTATATATCTGTTAAATAGAAATATGAACTAGGCCCAAGGCCGTTTGGAATATGTTGTTCTACAATGTTATGTAAACTCTGTATTTGATATTATTCACTGGCTATTGCTCACACTCATTCATGTGTTTGTAGGTGAGCCAAGAGAAGTCCAAACCCAGCCCCAGTGAAGTCTGCCAGGAACAACATGAGTTTGGAGAGTCAACCTTGTGTCTCACGCATGAGACCCAACCTTGCCATTCTGTTATGTATTTCCATTTTGTCTTGTTGGCAAGGATCTTGTGTATATCGGTATGTAGTTGTGATATGGGTTGACTCAGTTTAGATGATCCTGTCTGTAAAGGATTTTCTGGTACTGTATTTCGTTGTGGGTTATTAACGTATATGCGCATGGTTTGTTTTAAAGTACATATAAGCACGGCTCTATGGACAAAGTTTAAATTGCTTCCGTTTGGGCCCTATTAACTCTGTTAAAATACGTTTGGTTTGGTTTGAGGCCGTAAGTAATCTCATGATTACTGGCCGGTTACGTCCTTAACCCATGGGGGCGGGTTCGGGTCGTGACATAGTGGGTGTTTTTGTTAGTTATAGTGATGAGTTGAGATGTTTTTAAAGGAATGGAACTAAGTAGGAAATTTTATTTAACTTACAATTTCCTTTGCAATTTCAAAGTGCTTGTTGTGGCAATCTTTTGCTGGTCTCAAAGAGTCATAGTGTCTCCATATCCCATCAGCATTGTCAAAGACCACAATTGTCCAATGGTTGTCGTGGTTGATTAGGAAATGGATATATCTGTTTTTCATTGCTTCTGGAAAATGGCTGTCCATCATTTTTTCTCTCAGTACTTGATCTTGGTTTTGTAGTGGAGACTGTAAGTTATATATATGTTTGAAATATGTTATAAAACTATGTAGTAAGACATGTTAAGAAAGTAGAAAGTTTTGGAGTTGAAAGGTATGTTAAGTTTTGCTTACATTGATGAGTGTTGGGAAAACGTAAGATCTTCCCGCGTATGGATTTCTTGCAAAGGCTAGATCATTTTTCTCAAATTCTTCAATGGTTGGTTGGAGTGCCAATTGCTTTTTTGAGAAGGCATCAATGACCTGAAACATGTTATATATGAGAATGTGTTAGGTTTGTGGAATAGGTTATTGAATATGAACAAAAACTGTAAAATTGTGCAGTTGGAGACCTACATTCCCATATAAGGGTTCCCTGTTGGTCAATCTGCATATATCTGAAAAGTATACGTAATTTTCATCTTCGCTGCCAGACTAGACACAAGCACTTGATTGTGTGTTGTTGATGAGTTGAATTTGGTCTTGGTCTTTTTTAGATAGGCTATGCCAAACCTTGTTTGTTTTGCGGCATGAAATGGCGAGTAGCTTGTTTTGGATTGATTCTTCCTTGAAATCATCATCACTTGCCAATACTTGAAGTTGTGTCTTCTCTTGATTGGCATGCTCTTTTGGGTTGGTTTCAGCAGCAACTGCTTTCTCTTGGCCAATATCTTCTTGCATCTTTTCTTTCTGCTGTTGTTTTGCTTCATGAGCAACCTCTTTTTGCTTGGGTTCAGTAGCAGGTTCTGTCTCTGTTTCGATTTCTCCTTTTTTCTTTTCATTCTTCTTCTCTTCTTCTTCAGCGGTAGCCTCTGTTGGTTTGGGTACATCAGCAGCAGTTTGTGTCTTGTTCCTTGTATCTTCTTTGGCTTTTGTCATTGGTTGGTATTCAAAATCTGGGTCATGTGCTTATTTTCTTGACTTTTGTTTGATTCTCTTGACCATTGATCTTTGTTGGGGACTGCCAGTTTTTTTGGTGGACATTTCCTTCAATTGATCTTCTTTTTTATGCAATTCAGCCATGAATTTTTGTTTCATATCTTGTATTTGTGCTCTCATGGCTGATATGAGCTTGTCCTTGTCGTCCTCTTTGGTTGGTGTTTGTGGTTGGTCATGACCTATAAAAATGTTAGATTGTGTTTTGGTTAGTTTAATTAAATTTTGCAGTTTGCTTTAGTATTAGACAATAGTTTACCTTGTGCATGAAATATGTCAGATTTCTCTTGGAGTTCTTCTTGTTGGTTTGTCAGTTCTTGTTCATTGACTTCTTGTTGTTGGTTTGTTTGTTGTTCTTCTTGTTCTTGTTGTTAGTCTTCTTCTTCATCAGTGTCTTCTGGTTGATCACTTTTTGCTTCTTGTCTTTCTTCTGATTTATAATTGTCTTGTTGTTCATCAGGTTCTTCTTCTTCAGTTTCTTCTTCATCAGTTTTTTCTTCATCAGTCACTTGTTTTTTTTCTTCATCACTCTCTTCTTCTTGTTCATCACTTTCTGGTTCTTCTTGTGGTTTTTGCTTTCTTTTCTTTTCTTTTTTTTGTTGTTCTTCTTGTTTTGATTCTGATTCTGATTTTGATTTTGATTTTGATTTTGATTCTGATTCTGATTCTGATTGATGTTCTTCTTCGAGAAAGTCATCCTCATCACTTTTTTTTTTTTTTTTGCTTTTGTTTTCTTTTTTTGCTTATTGTCCTTTTTGTGGTCATGTTTCTTTGCTGAAGAGTCTGTTGATGTGCTTTGATTGATATGCAATAACTGCATTTCTTGTTCAGTTGAGGTTAAAGCACTTTGGTTAACCTATATTGGAACAATGTGGCATATATCAGTAATACTGTAAAATTGGTCAGTTTCATAAGATGAGTTGTACTGTGAGTAATGTGGGTTAAGTGTTGAAATATGTTGCTTGAAACTGAAATTTTTTACAGTTTCATAATATGAGTAATGTGAAATAGATTTGTGCGTTTAAACTGTAAACTTTTGCAGTTTCATAACATGAGTGATGTTAAATAAGTGTGTGCTTTGAAACTACAAACTTTTACTGTTTCATAATATGATTTGTACTGTGAATAATGTGAGTCAAGTGTTGAATATATGTCGTTTGAAACTGAAGAATTTGACAGTTTCATAACATGATTTTTACTATAATGACTGTGAAATGAGTGTTGAATAGATTTGTGCTATGATAGTATAGAAGAGTTTGAATACCTTTTCAAAGTGAGCAAGGCTGATGTGTTTCCACTTGGAGTATATTTTGCCAATGTTCCATTTCATAAACCTTGGGAAGCCTTTTTTGTTGGATGGTTGGAGGAGTTTATTGTGCTCACAGTACCAGTACTGAAAAAAAAAATTGAAATATGTTAGATAGTTAGAAATAGGTGGATGTCTGATATTTTTGTGTGAAGTAGTTGAGTAATGTGTTTACCAAGAGTAACATGACGCATCCAGTGACATGCCTTGGGTTGTTGTTTGCATTTGCCATTGAATTCATCCGTGTGTCTTTTATTGCCTCAACCCAATTGTACTTCTTGATGTTGTTGAGATTGTCAACATAGTTGAGGAAACTCCAACTGAGTGTATGGCCTGTTGTAGGCATGAGAAGTTTCAAGCACAAGTAAAGGGTGATGACCCTTGCAAGATCTTGACGATCATTGGTTGATTTTCCTTTTTTTGTTTGTTGAAACATTTTGGTCAAAGACTTGCCATCCAATCTCTTTACTGATTTGCATCTTCGTTTGTAAAATGGAAGCTCAAAATCCTTTGGTCTTGCATAGGATTTGGTGGTGATGCTGTCTTCTCCACAGTCGATACCAAAAATGAGCTTGACATCACTATTTCTGAGTTTCATTTCCTTTTTGCCAAGTATAAATGCTCTTTTTCTTTTGTTATAGAGTGTTGTCATTTCTGCTACAATGGAATTGTAGCATCTGCACCAAGAGGCCTTCAGTTGTGTTGAGAAGAGAGCATTTATAATGGGCCAAAAAGGGTTTTTTTCCAGTTCTGTCTGTTGGGCTTTTGTGAATTTGACCCCCTTCAACAGTTTGATTACTGTTCCGATATTGGAACGGTAATTAAATTGTTGGACTCTCTTTGCAGGGACTGCTGCTTTTTTCCCTTTTGATGCCTTGGTTTTTGTTATGGGAGTTGATTGGCTTTCTTGGAGCTTTCTTTTTTTGGTTAGAGGAGCTTCTTGTTTTTTTGTTGGCTTTCTTTTGTTTGTTTTTGTTGTGGTTGGAGGTGTGGTTGGTGTTTGTTGTGTGGGTGGGGTCTGTGGTGTAGTTCTTGGGCTTTTTCTTGTAGGTAGTGTGGTTGTTTTGTGGGTTTTTTGGTGGAGTCTGTGGTGTTTGGTTGTTTTTGGTTGTGGTAGTTGGGTTTTTTATGGAAGGGGAGATGTTGGTGGCATTTCAGTGGATACAGGAGACGGACTTTCAAAATGGGAGATACTTAAATCCCTAATTGGATTTTTGGGCATATCTTCCTGAAAAAATGAAAGCGACAGCAGGGTATGAGTAATATAGTGACAAAACTGTATAATTTTGAAGTTTTATATGCAGTTTAATATGAAGTTATATGTATTTGTTGGTAACAGTTACGAAACTATATAATTTGACAGTTTGATTTGCACTTTATAATAAGTTACCTATTTGCTTTGAGTAGTGATTAAACTGTGTAATTTTGCAGTTTCATTTAAAGTTTGAATAAATTTAGATATGTTACTTGTAGAGTGATGAAATGAAACTGTATGATGTTGCAGTTTTTATAAACAGTATCAACAATAGAAACAACCCATTGTATTTTGTAAACAGCAACAATAACAACGAGAAGATTTAGTATTCAAAAATAACAATAAGAAAAGCCAATATTGAACAACAAGAATAAGAATAAGGTGTTGAATGTGTAAAAACATGGATTTATGTGTAAAAACAGTGGATTAGAATGTTTAAAAACAGGAGACTAGAATGTTTTAAAATAGGGGATTATATATAAAAGAGGGTTTATACATTTTAAAGTATGTAAAATGTGTATATACGAAATATGAAAGAATAATGTACAAATTTAAATGAAAAATAATGAATAGGTGAAGAGAGATGTTACTTTTTTTTCCCATTTCTGTGAATCGAAAGTCAGGAACTATGAAATTTCTTCAGAGTGGTGATGGTTCTTTGTGTTGTTGAGAGTCGCCAATTGGAGAATATGAACGGCTTGGTGTCGTGTTGAAGATGAACGGTTTCGTTTTGTGGTTAGGGTAGGGTTTCAGAGGGAATGGAGTCGAACGGAGGAGAGATGGAGGAGTGAGAATGCGATTTCGAAGATGTAACAGTGTACTGATCAGACTGAGATGATCGTGGGTGATGAAGATGAACGGTTTCGTTTTGTGGTTAGGGTAGGGTTTCAGAGGGAATGGAGTTGAACGGAGGAGAGATGGAGGACTGAGAATTCGATTTCGAGCGGCGGAGATGTGACAGTGTATTGATCAGACTGAGATGATCGTGGGTGATGGTTGCGCGCGTGTAAATTGGATGATATATTGTGGGTATTTTCGTCTTATTAATAATTTGAGGACTTAATGGAGTATTAAATTTGTTTTGGGCTTAAATGGGGTATGATATGTTGGGCTTGGACCTTTGAGTCAGTTCCCCTTTCATAAATTTGTACTTGCTTGTCGGCCTAAAATTTCTATTGCTTATCTCCAATCAAAACTCCCCTTGCCCCGAATTTCAAACTTGTGTGTCCCAAGCCCAATGCTCCACCACTTGGCCATGAGTCATTCCTCCACTCCTTTATTTGTATATACACTTCCATTAATAAAATTCAAACCCCAAACAACCTTCTCATCTTGTCATTGCAAAGCTTTTCTGTGAATATTTATTTGCAATTGCATGTTCATTTTCTAGTGGTTACATGTCACTTCTTTCTTTAGGAGCTATTGACGTTTCATTTACATTGTTTGCGTTAAGTCTCCAACTTTTCTAAAAATGGGCCCAACAATTTATATCAAGCTATTCAACATTCTCTCTCACGTGCACATGCAACCTCGTCTTACACGTGGAAATGCAAACATCCATACAACAAGAGAAGAAAAAATGCAAATGGGAATCAAATGCAAATGGAGACTTGCACTGAAGATCTCTCCCAACTTGAGCTTTGATACCGCGTTAGATCACCACTAGTCCCAAAAGTTTTTGGGACAATTGTTGCCTTAGCTATTTGGAAATTTGCCCAACAATATATATCAATCTATTTAACAATGTGATCAATCTTGAAGGTCTGCAATTGAAACTTTTGATTAGTGGCAACGGGAGCCTTAAAACTTTCTGAAATGCGTGCATTACCCTAATTGTCCTATCTTTGTACTTAACCCTGAGATGAATACAGACCACGTACGGTGTGGGTACTGCTAAAACATTCACATATTCACCAATGGGGTGTCATGGTTCTTTCTTTATATATTATATGTATGTATGTATATGTTTATTTTCTAAATCCTGACAAGAACAGTCATTTGTTTTTCAGTTTCATGTCAAATTCCCATTTTTATCCATGGAGCTATTTTTAATGGTAGTGATCATTTTCCTAGATGTCTTATTGATTCTTTTTCATTTGTAGGTCATTGCTGAGAGGCTTTCAGAGGAAGAAATTGGTGGTCTGAAAGAGTTATTTAAAATGATAGACACAGACAATAGCGGAACGATAACTTTTGATGAACTGAAAGAGGGCTTGAGACGAGTGGGTTCCGAACTCATGGAATCCGAGATTAAGGATCTCATGGATGCAGTAAGAAGAATTGTCTACACAGCGTATTTAATACTCCTTCCATCCCAAATCGTTATTGTCAGTATTCATGCCCTTTAATTAAGTCAATAAATAATTTATTTTTGTTATTAAAAAAATTTCAATTTTTTCCACAAATTAAAAGACCTCAATTACTTCTCGTAGATAAAGTCTTCAAAATTGTTGGAAAAAGAATAAATTAAAAAATATAAACATGTTTTTGGGATGTTTGGAATAGTGAAAATGGACAAAAAATTTGGGATGGAGAGAAGTGTTATATTAAATCAAATGCTTTTCCTGTTTATTTGAATTTGATAGACAGTACTCTTATCTTTTTGTACATCTGTGTTATGATGGGTTTTGCAGGCAGATATTGACAACAGTGGAACAATAGACTACGGTGAGTTTCTGCCTGCTACTGTGCACTTGAACAAGTTGGAGAGGGAGGAGAATTTGGTGTCTGCCTTCTCCTTTTTTGACAAAGACGGTAGCGGTTACATAACCATGGATGAGCTTCAACAAGCCTGCAAGGAGTTTGGCTTAGGTGAAGTTCACCTTGATGAGATGATCAAGGAAATTGATCAAGATAATGTAAGCAGTTTGGCAATTGTGCAAATTCTCGTTTTGAATAGGAGGAAAAAAAGGATAAATTGCATCGGTGGTCCTTCTAATTTGGCCCTTTTGTCATTTTGGTCCTTGTAGTTTCATTTGGCTCGATTTTGTTCTTAAATTTATAATTTTCTCTCAATTTGGTCAAATTGATTATGCCCATTTTGTTTTTGATAGAAAATGCACATGAGCAACATGTGTCTATCATGTTTTTAAAGGCAACATTTTAAACTTACTCAACTCAACGAGTTAACCTCAACCAATTCAGTTACCATTTTTCGTCAAAAATCCTAACCCACATTATCAATTGAACCAAGTTGACACAAAATTCAAAATTAAGGGTTAAAATCGAACCAATTGGAATAGTAGGGACTGAAAAATGCAGAAACTACTAGTGTAATTTTGTTCCAAAAAAAAATATTGACATCTTATTTTTTATTTTAAATATCCTTGAAGAAAGCTTCAAGTGTACACATACGCGCCTTCATGAATATGTTTGTTGGTTTATACGGGCATGTCCAGAGTGTATAGTTTAGCCCAGGATGGACAAATAGATTATGGGGAATTTGCTGCAATGATGAGGAAGGGCAATGGAGGGATTGGGAGGAGAACACGGTTTAGCTGGAGTCTGTTCTGGTCTATCCTCGAGTTCGCTGTTGACTACGACTCTTCTTTTTTTTTTTTTTACAACGACTGTTGACTATAACTTGCTAGCTAGTTTGGAATCTGGATTAATTTTTTTGGCTATTTTAATTTGTGGTTAAAAAGTGTCATTTGAGATAGATTTTTTGACTTTTGTGAGAGAATAATGTAATGATCATGAATTAAATATGACATTTTGTATTATTAAATTAAAAAATCTATTTTTTTTTTTTTGTTTGTGTGACTATTTTAATCAAAATAGCCTATGCCAATCCAAGGCTAAATGCACTGGGCTGTTTGGAATGTTAGGTTAATTTTTTTTTTTTTTTTTGAAAAATTCACTCATAAATCTCACAGAGTAGGCCGCTGTGAACGTTGTTGATTGTGGAGCATGGTTGTGGTATGTTAATGATCCCACACCGGTTAACATTGGCCATTTACATATAGACATCTAGGCATCCTTTCCTTACAAGTTGATTTTTAAAGGTGAGTTATACCATCAAGTGAATAGTTATGTTAGAGATTTTAAATAAATTATCAATTTTTTTTATTAAACTCTCACATGAATGTGAAACTTACATACATGTGGATTAGTGTGAATCCCACACCCATATGATGAGAGGTTTGATAGATTATTTGGAGTTCATATAATTTTCTTAAGTTAAATTACAATTTTTGTAATAAAAGTTATGAATTGTAAAATTATGTACATTCTTAAAATTATAAATAATCAGAAAAAAAAATTTTGCTGATAAAAATTATTATTTTTTGTCAGAAACAAAAAAATTACACATTTCGTAATAAAAAAAAGCTACACATTTTGTGATAAGAGTTTTACTTTTTTTTAAACCCCTTTTTTTTTTTTTTTTTGGTTGGTATAAAGTGCATATATTATATGCATCTTTCGTATGATAGTTTTTTCTTTTTCTTTTTATTTTTTGTTCGGATTTTCTTTGTAAAGAGAACTACAAATAAGTTCATTTGGTTAAAAATATTATTAAAAATATGGAGTGTAATCAGTGACAAAGCCAGAAAAATTATTCAGAGAGGACACACATTAGTTACAATTTTGAAATTTTTTTCTCATAATCAATAACAAGAGATAAGATTTTTTTTTTTTGTTTGATTAATATTAAGCACAAAATCTTAAATATTTAATACAAAAATTTTAATTTTTTTTTATTACAATTGACCTCTTGAAAAATCATAATTAAAAATATGATGTTATTTGTAGCTAGTGTATTATAGGCAATGCAAAATAATCTTGTATGTCACATGAAAGATTATATAATAATATACAAATAATAGTGATACCACATCATTATCGATTGTGGTATCACTAATTAGTAGTAAAATAACACATCGAGGTTTAATTCTACTTGTTAAATATAATTAACAATTTAATAATTCCACTATTTTGTAATGAGGCTAATTATGTTTACATGCAAGCAAGTGATGATATAGTACCACTATTGCAATAATTTTTTTTTTTTTTTTTACAAAATTTTTATACATAATAATGTGACTTATTATGGACCCTTCATAGATTCGTCCTAAGTGTAGTTTTGTTTTATTTTTTTGTTTTTTTTAACATGTGATAAAATTTGTACCAAAAAAAATAAAAAAAATACAAAAATTATGGTACAAATTTTTGGGGAAAGCTTTATAATTATGTGGTGTTTTAGGAAGATGGTTAAAAGTTGATTTTTTGATTTTTTAATTTTTTTAAAACTATTTTATGTGAGAAATAATATGACTAAAAATAAATTAAAAATTGACTTTTGATTTTTTATGCATGTTTCCAAATGCCCTTATGTAAAATTTTGTTACTGATTGTGTTTTTACTAAATCTTAAGAATTATCAATATAATTTATTTGAAAAAAAATTACTTAGGCGAGAATACCAATGTATCTTAAGAATTACCAATAACTAGAGTGGTTGTTGATTTCTGACCACACAACCAAACAGGAAACTCAGTTGGAGAGCACCGGCAGAATAGATTAAGCCCGAACAACCTGTCACAGAAAGATAAGAATCCGGCGGTGGTTCGTCCACCCGAGGGCACTCCGACGCTCAAGTCAGTAATCAAATATCTCTTAAAGATAACAAACAATAAAGGACAGTATATCACACATACTTTAGACCCTCGAGGGTGCCCTGCTTTTATAGCCAGTACTGACCTAACCCCTGTAAAAGCCTAACTTCAATGGACTTTGGCTCAATGCTCACCTTGGACTCTCAACTAGATAGGGATAAACTCCCAGAGAGCTTTATCTTTATCCAGATTGAGATCCTCTCCTATTCTAGGACTCCTGCCCCTTATCTGCTCATCTTGGATTCCAATATCACCGCAGACAACCTTGGCGTAGCCGAGATCACCTCGGCATCAAGACCAGACCACATGGCATCTCGGCTGACACTTCGCCGTCACCTTGGCCACGTGTTGTCATTCACAAAATATGCCCTCACAACTGCTCCCTAGGTTCTATTACCTCGGCTACCTGAGGTGATAGAACCTATATCGTTAGTTCATTTACTACATCAGCTGAAATTCGTTCTTTCTTTCACGTTTGAGATCATTACTCGTTGGCTTCATGTACCCAGGACTCAACTGTCCACTTGTCACAAACCAAGAACCAAAAACCAAGTTCTTTAAGTTTTTTCAACCTAAATCGTTCCTTTAGTCGAGGTTTTTCCCTCATTAAATCAAGAACTCTAAGAGTTTTATCTGCACATGAGATGTCACGTACGGTTTTTCTCAACCGTTTCTACCACGCGTCTTTCTCTCATTGGTCCGTACCTAACATACGTCATCAGGTTGCGTAGCTCCTGCACACGCCGCCTGACAGACACGTCGTCCAAGGCATATCATTATGGTTTGCTGCCTTTTCACAATTTTAACAAAACTTCTCCCTGTCTCTCCGTCTCTTCATTTTTGAGTATTCATTTCGCCTTCAAACTTTCTCTCTCTAACGCCTCTCTCCCAAACCTCCATCTTCATACCTTCAAAGCTCCAGTAACTGCTCTAATCATCTCCTCCGGCGAGTATTTCATCGTTTGGTTTCGACTATTCCTGCCATTTGACTTTGGCAAGACTTATTCCGGTATCCTCTCTGTCGGCTTCACTCGGTAAGTCCTCAGTTTCCTCTTTTTACTTCCTGGTCATGTGCTTGAGTCATTCTCTGTTCTTGAATCTGTCTTGCTCGTCAAACTTTTATCATGGCATTTGCTTGCGATTTGCACATATTGCTTTCACACACTCGCACAGCATTTGTAACTTTTCATGTTCTTGGATTTTGTTTGTTGTCGATGCTTCCTGACTCTGAATCATATTCGTTTCTTGTTCTTCTTGATTGTTTTCAGATCTTTGGTCCTTGATTCTTGCTTCTGTAGTTCTAGGTTTGGGAATTGCTAGAAATCACATACTTAGGAGAAACTGAAACAAAGCCCTCTGTGAATTCTCAAAACCCTTGTCCCTAACACCCGTTTAAGGTTTAGCTGAGGCTACCTCAACCTTTCTCTTAAGATCTTCCACCTAACACCTAAAGCCGATATCATGGGCATGTTTAGGTGGAAGGTTGACACCCCTGCTAAGCTGGAGTACTTTAAGCAAGAGTTTTCCATTCCAGCCGACGTTCAGATCAGGTTGGCTGGAGAAGAAGACTCTATCATGCCACTTGTGGACTCCGTGCCCTTTCCTGTTGTAGCATTCATCGAGTGTGGACTTCGGCTTCCCTTAGACATCCTATTTAGGGAAATCCTTCACTATTACAAACTCAACCCTATGCAGCTAGCCATCAATTCCTATAGGGTTATTATTGGTATAATTGCCTTAGCCTGCCGAGAAAATGCTAGGACAACATTAGTTGACATCTAATATTGTTATATCACGTGTGGCCTAAAATCTGAAAAAGGCTACATTTATTACCTCAAGCCGAGATCCACAACCTACAAAATCATAGCCGATCTCTCAGACTCCAACAAGGGTGCTGGAGATGATTACCTGATTGTCTCGGATAACTGGGAATTTGCTCCAGATGATGATCTTCATCTCTTCCCTCTACGCCGATCGGTGTTTAAAGAGGATGAGGGTGAGAACTAAGTGTTAACTTCTCTGTTTAAGACTTTACCACTTTATTCCCCTTATCTGTGCTAATGTCTGTTTTCTACCCTTTGCAGCTTTTCCTCAACCATCAAAGGACTTTCGTCAATCCTTCTTCTCCAGCAAAGACTTGAAGAGGCTGTTGGGCCTGCCTATTGACCTCCGCAAAGCTCCCTTGCTACTCAATTATCCCCACATACAAGTCGGCCCTGCCTAACGTTCCCAAGCGTAGCAAGACTCCTCTATCTGCTTCAACTCCTCTATCTCCAAGGCCTGATCAGGGCTCTACTTCTGACCCAGTTGAGCAACCATCCACTTCTGCCCCTCAACTAATTCCTCCATCTCAGCGCCAACGCTGACGCCGAGCTCCAATTTTTGCTCCTGCTGGCAGAACTTACAGTCGCAAATGCCAAGATTCTGAGATATCATCTTACGATCCAGCCAATCCCCCAATTGCCCTTCTAGCAATACACTTTGGTACCAGAGTAACAGTCACTTCCATCGCCGACGAAATGGGCCGCGCAAAAATCATCTCGGACGACTTGCTTGCCAACATTCCCAGCGTGGTGTCGGTCCATTCCTCCTCTCCTTCCCAATCTCAACCAAAACTCAAGGCAAAAAGGGTCAAAAAGGCCAAGGCCAAACCTAGCGCCACCGAGGTGGAATCAAAGGACATAGTGCCGATTTCAAAATTGGCTGAAACAGAGAAATCTGCGTCTGCTGAGAAGAGGCCTGCCAAGGCCGAGGCGTCTGACCCACCGCAATCCAAAAAACTGAGGTCCGACGAGTCTTCTGATCCCTCTGGTTTCTGCGTCGACGCTCCCTGGACTCCATCTATCAGGGTCGGAGACCGATCTTTTCTAGCCGGGGACAGCGCGCTCAATAGTTTGGAAGTCGGTGCCGCAATTTCCACCGCCGTTCTACTCCCAACCGACATCAATCGGATGGTCGAGCTTTCTAAGTATGAAAACTATGCGATGATGATGCAGCATTGTGTCTTGGTAAGTGCCAACACTTGTAACTTTTAGTTTAATTTCAACTCTAGTTTACCTAATGAATTTTCTTCGCATTCTTGCAGGCTATCCAGTAAAGTCACTCCTTTGCGGTCAAGACTGATGAGTTCAAGAAAGAATTGACCCAAAAAATAAAGGAGGCAGCCAAACTCCTTACTTCGCTAAACAAAGCCGAGGCTTGTATTCGAGGTCTTCTAGATCAGGCCAAGGCTACTCAGTCGGCCCTAAAGAAAGCTGAAGACCACGCCGAGGCTGCGGAGAATGTTGCCGAGGTTGCTTAGGCTGAGGCAAAAGAAGCCAAATAAAAGGAGGCCCAAGCCCAAACAGAACTGTAGGCGGCGCTTGCCACTATGGCCGCCGAGATCAAGGAGACGGATGAGAAGGCCTATGCTGAAGGGGTAGCCGACGTCCGTGATGAATATAAAAAGCAAGTCAAACAGGCATGCAACAAGGGTTATGCCCTTCGTTGGATGGCTGTTTTGAAGGAGTTGGCTGTCCCTGACGACTCGCCTCTCTGGGACGAAAGCCGACTTGTCATGCCATTCCCTTGCACTCCAAGCCAATCTGAGGATGAGGCTGAGGGAGACGAAGATGCTGAGGTCGAAAACTCTGAATAAGCAAGTCCTAGACTTGACTCAGGATGAAGAGGATGAGGTTCAGAGGATCACTTCCAAGGCCGAGGTCGAGACTGCCAATAAGAGCCTAGATGAAACCCTGCGAAAGATCGACGCCGAGGTTCAAGCTGAAAGGTCTACCCAGCTGCCTGTTGAGGTAGACATAACAGCAATTGCCAAGGCAGGGCAGACTGTGGAAAATGTCGGAGATGCATAAACTTAGGATTTTTTATATTTTTTCTTCTTACTTTTGAACAATTTCTGCTTTAATTGGGCTGAAGTGCCACCTCTGTAACTGAACAAGTAATCTCTTAATCCTAGCTGAAGTGCCCTTTTGCATTGTCTTTGAACAAGTTTCTTCTTTGAATGCGTGCTTTCCTTTGGCTAAGTGTTGAATGTTCTTTTCATACATGTCTACTGCTTTCCTTCATGCCTTTCATACTTAGAATATTTTTGCATTTCTTCAAAGTATACCTTAACTGTATAATAACTTCGGGGTAAAATACCTCAGACATAAATTCTTACTGTTCTCCTCGGCCAACAATTGGAATACCTCGACTAACACTTTTAAAAAATATTAAAATATTTTTACAAGTGTTGTTCAGTCAAGCATTGCCTTTTTTACCTCCATATGCTATCTTCTATCAAGACTTCACCCTTTCCAAGTTTTGACAACCTAGTTGGTCACCTCGGGTAATATGTAATCTCGGATACTTTATTCATAATTACTTGGGCGAACTGTAAATTTCTCCGAAATTTCAACAAGTGCTAAGCCCAATCTAACTTGTAAATTTTTCTAAAAATTTCAACAAGTCCCAAGCTCTTGCTCTCAAGTTTATTTATCATTCATGCTCCCTGCCCTCTAATGTGAACCTAAGTTCCACTTAAGTTCACATTAAGCACGTGTCTACAGTCTTTTGCCGAAGTCAAATTCAAACAAGGACTAGCCGAGGTGTTTCAACCTTGGTTCCTCTGTTAATCTAATTGAGACGAGCATAGTTCCATTCTGAGTTTGCCTCTGCCGACATGGCAAGTCCAGGTTTATTCAGTTTAGTTCAACTCTATTATATGCAAGTGTAGTTAAACTTTGCCAGATAATAAGTCTAAACTATTCGTCATGTTTTATTCAGAAACATCGCCGACTTAGTTCAATTCTATTATATGCAAGTATAATTCAACTCTGTCATATAATAAGTCTAAAGTCATTCGTCATGTTTCATTCAGAAACATCGCCAACTTAGTTCAACTCTATTATATGCAAGTATAATTTAACTCTGCCATACAACAAGTCTAGGTTATTCGTCATGTTTCATTCAGAAACATTGCTGACTTAGTTCAACTCTATTATATGCAAGTATAATTCAACTCTGCCATATAATAAGTCTAAGTCATTCATCATATTTCATTCATAAACATCGCCAACTTAGTTCAACTTTATTATATGCAAGTATAATTCAACTCTGCCATATAATAAGTCTAAGTTATTCGTCATGTTTCATTCAGAAACATCGCCGACTTAGTTCAACTCTATTATATGCAAGTATAATTCAACTCTGCCATATAATAAGTCTAAGTCATTCATCATGTTTCATTTACAAACATTGCCAACTTAGTTCAACTCTATTATATGCAAGTATAATTCAACTCTGCCATATAACAAGTATAAGTTATTCGTCATGTTTCATTCAGAAACATCGCCAACTTAGTTCAACTCTATCATATACAAGTATAATTCAACTCTGTCATATAACAAGTCTAAGTTATTCGTCATGTTTCATTCAGAAACATCGTCATAGGACTGGCCAGTCCTATCGCACAAATTTAAAAATCTTAAAAATCAAACCAGCATTTTATTATTACTTCGGCTAATAAAATTATGATATAAACAGTGCAAAAACAAAAAACTAATGATAGAAAAACTTAAACTTGCAAGTGTTCCAGGGTCTTGGCAACTCTTTGCCCTCAGTGTCTTCAAGCCGATATGCCCCATTGTCGGCAACTGAGATGATTCTATAAGGCCCCTCCCAATTTGGGCCAAGCTTCCCCTTCCTAGGATCCTTCTTGTTGCCGACGACCTTTCTCAGGACAAGGTCCCCAACCTTGAACTCTCTTGGGTTGACCTTCTTGTTATAAGCCCTAGCAAGTTGTTGCTAGTATACCCCCAGCCGAATTGTTGCTCTCTCTCTTTTCTCCTTTAGCGTGTACAGATCTCGGGCCAAGAATGCCTCGTTAGTCCCATTCTTTACTCCCTGGGTTCTGATCCCAGGGATGCTGACTTTCAGTGGGATAACTGCTTCAGTGTCATAAGCCATGGCAAATGGAGACTCTCCAGTTGATTTTCTCAGCGTAGTCCGATATGCCCAGAGTACATTAGGAAACTCTTCTATCTATTTTCCCTTTGCTGCTTCCAGCCTCTTCTCGATCCCATCCAATATAGTCTTGTTGGATGCTTCTACCTGACCATTGCTCTAGGGGAAACTCGGAGTAGAGTAGTAGTTCTTGATTTTGTACTTTGCACAGAAGCTTTTGATTAGCTTACTGTCAAACTGTGTATCATTATCCGCTATTATTACCTTTGGGATCCCGAACCTGGTAATGATGTTCTTCCACATGAAGTCTTTCACATCAATATCTCAAATCTTCGCAAGGGGTTCAGCTTCTACCCACTTAGTGAAGTAATCAGTTATTACCAGCAGAAACTTCCTTTGTCCAGTTGTTTGGGGTAGTTGTCCAACAAGATCCATGCCCCACTGGGCAAATGGCCAAGGGCTGGTTAGTGGGTTCAAATTTGCTGTTGGTTGATGTATCAAAAGTGCAAACCTTTGACACTTTTCACACTTTCTGACGTAGGCTTCTACATGCAGGGCCGCCAGTACCCCTGAGTAATGGCCCTATGAGCAAGTGATCCGCCCCCCCAGTATGGCTTCCACATACTCCTTCATGTATTTCATACAAAAAGTCTTCAACTTGGGAGGGGTGCACACATCTCAAAAGGGGACCAGTGAAGGATCTCCTGTAAAGATGGCCATCTGATGTTAGCCTGAACCTGGCTGATTTCAATCTTGTCTTATGTGCCTCTTTTCGGTTGTCTAGCAGCTTGCCATCTCTAAGGAACATCACTATTGCATCCATCCAACTTGGTCCCATCTCTACACACATTGCTTCGTACTCTGTGATTAGTGGTTCCACACTTGGGCCTGACAAATAATCAGTCATTATTGTCCTTGTCTCTCCTGACTTCATTACACTAGCTAGGTTAGCCAAGGCATCGGCGTGGCTGCTATTATTTCGACTCACCTATTGTAGTTGACAATCTTGGAACAATGCTAGCAGTTTAACAACTTCCTTGACATAGGCTATCACTCTTTTGTCTAGGGCTGCGTACTTGTCTGTTGCCTGATTCACAATAAGCTGGGAGTCACAAAAGACTACCACCTCTTCGGCTTCCATTGTTGTTGCTAACTTCAACCCTGCGATTAATGCTTCATATTCTGTTTCATTGTTTGAGGCCTTGAACCCCAAACGAATAGACTGCTCTAACATTCGCCCATCTGGTGATACTAACATTACTCCTACTCCCGCTCCTTGACGGTTTAAACTTCCATCAACAAATAGGCGGAAGGAGTCGCCGATGTAGATGTCACAGGACTTTGGTTTTTTTACCTTCTTTTGCTCTGTTGTTGTGGGGTTTTTCATTTCCAGCTGGGTTTCTTCTTGTTTCCCTGGACACCCTAAGCCGCGGCTCACCAGAGCCCGATGTGGGACGGCACCAGGTGTGAACTCAGCCACAAAGTCGGCCAGAACCTGGCCTTTAATTGCCATTCTGGGCCTAAACTCTAAGTCATATTAGCCCAACACTATTGCCCATCTGGCTACCCTGCCTGTCAGATCTCCTTGCTGCAACAGGGACTTCAAAGAATGCTCAGTCAGTATCACGATCTTATGGGCTTGGAAGTAGTGATTCAGGTTCTTCGAAGCCATTACCAGGGCTAGTGTTAATTTTTCTAGGGGTAAGTACCTGGTCTCTACGCTCACTAGGGTTTTGCTCACAGAGTATATTGCCCATTGTTATCTCTTTTCTTCTCTGATCACCACGTGCTGTGAAACTATCAAAGGCCAGGTTTGGCCGACTTCATGGCCGAGTTTACACCTGGTGCCACACCACGTCAGGCTTCGATGAGCCGCGGCTTAGGATGTCCAGGTGAACAAGAAGAGATACAGCTAGGGATGAAAAACCCCACAGCAAAGCAGAAGAAAGAAGAAAAACTCAAGCCTTGCGATGTTTACATCGGCGACTCCTTCTGCCTGTTTGTTGATGAGAGTTCAAATCGACAAGGAGCGAGGGGCAGGAGTAGTGCTAGTATCGCCAGATGGGCGGATGCTAGAACAATCTATTCGACTAGGGTTTAAAGCCTCAAACAATGAAGCAGAATATAAAGCATTGATCGCGGGATTGAAGTTGGCAGCAGCAATGGAAGCCGATAAGGTGGTGGTCTTCTGTGACTCTTAGCTTATTGTGAACCAAGCAACAGGCGAGTATGTAGCCCGAGATGAAAAAATGATAGCCTATATCAAAGAGGTTGTTAGACTACTAGCCTTGTTTCAAGACTGCCAACTACAGCAGGTTAGCCGAGATGACAACAGCCATGCCGATGCCTTGGCTAACCTGGCTAATGCGATGAAATCAGGGGAGGCAAGGACAATAATGGTTGACTATTTGTCAGGCCCAAGTGTGGAACCACTGATCACAGAGTACGAAGCAATGTGTGTGGAGATGGGACCAAGTTGGATGGATGTAATGGTAATATTCCTTAGAGATAGGAAGCTACCAGATGATTGCAAAGAAGCACACAAGACCAGACTGAAGTTGGCTAGGTTTAGTCTGACAACAGAAGGACATCTCTACAGAAGGTCTTTTACTGGGCCCCTTTTGAGATGTGTGCATCCTTCACAAGTTGAAGACTTCTTGTATGAAATACACGAAGGAGTATGTGAAAGCCACACTGGAGGCAAATCACTTTCTCATAGGGCCATTACTTAGGGGTACTGGTGGCCCTACATGCAAAAGGATACTGAAACTTATGTCAGAAAGTGTGAGAAGGGTCAGAGGTTCGCACCTTTGATACATCAACCAGTCGCAGATTTAAATCCAGTGTCCAGCCCTTGGCCATTTGCCTAATGGGGCATGGATCTTGTTGGACAACTACCCTAAGTGACTAGACAAAGGAAGTTCCTGCTGGTAGTAACTGACTATTTCACAAAGTGGGTAGAAACTTAACCCCTTGCGAAGATTCGGGACATTAATTTGAGGAACTTCGTATGGAGGAACATCATCACCAGGTTTGGGATCCCAAGAGCAATAGTAGCTGGCAATGGTACACAGTTTGACAGTAAGCTAATCAAAAGCTTCTGTGCAAAGTACAAAATCAAGAACTATTATTCCACTTCAAGTTTTCCTCAGAGTAATGGTCAAGCAGAAGCATCCAACAAAACTATCTTGGATGGGATCAAGAATAGGCTGTAAGCAGCAAAAGGAAAATGGGTGCAAGAGTTGCCCAATGAACTCTAGGCATATCGGACTACTCCGAGAACATCAACTGAGAATCCCCATTTGCCATGGCTTATGGCATAGAAGCAGTCATCCCTCTGGAAGTCGGCATCCCAGGGATCAAAACCCAAGGAGTAAAGAATGGGACTAATGAGGCATTCCTGGCCCGAGATCTGGACCTACTTCAGGAGAAGAGAGAGAGAGCAGTAACTCGGCTGGGGGCATACCTGTCAACCCCAAACTTGGGTATGACCGGCTGTGGCCCACAGGGCCTTAGCCCAAGGCACACGTAAGCCTAAACACGAATCCATAATCACATCGAACAACTATACATTAGTTCAGTAATAAATAACCAAACTCAATCTAGTGGCATGCCACAAGTATAAACAGCAAAACCAACTGTAATTAATACCATCCAAACTTATGGGATATAAATAGCCCATAGATCAAAATAATCCTAAATGAACCTCAATAAAAATAAAAATAAATATGCACAAACTTGACATAACCATTTAAAACAAAATAAATGAATGTCCTAGAGGTCCATGCAATTGAGTCCCGTTACACCATCAATCCACTATAAGTCCTTCTAACACCTGAAAATGATAAACAACTAACATGGATAGTATATATAGTTTTGAAAACAGGGATCAATTCCAAAATAAGATATATATCATAGAAACTAGATTGACATACAGTTTTGACAAAGATAATCTATTTCAAAAATAAGGTTCCACAGTTCAATAGTTAAAATACTCATGTCTCTCAAGAACATGATAAATGACATTTTTTACTTAAAAAATAGATTACAATATGAACACCAATAATTTTATGGGTACCAAGAATAACAAGTTACATGCCACACAGTTCTCAAAGCAATAAGCCCGTCGGATCCAATACCAAACTAAGAGTCATCCTCAGGGTGACAACCCGAGCCTTTTCTGTAAGACGATCCGATTGAAGGTCACCTAGCCTAGCCTAGGTCTTTTCCTTACAATCGTTGAGCACTAGAGTCATCACGGCCCAACCCAGATCTGTTCCCTATTGACCAAAGTCATCACACACAGTAGAATAATTTCCCTGGACTAAAATATACATATGGTCCCGATAATCAATACAATTCAGTTTTGCAAAATATGGTAGTTCACCATTATACACATGAGACCATAACAAATAGTTTATAGTATGCCAAGTTTACACATGTTTCAGAAATAATTTAATTCCATTGATAATATAATAGATTATCAAAGCAGTTTAGTCCTGAAATAACAATTTAAATTTTCCAACAGTTCAAGGTAGGGAAACATTTATAAAAATATGTAGCATGCAACTACTCACCTGAAAACGAAATAATATAATCCTCGAATAGAGTATAAAAGTCCAACTAGTGCCCTAAACCAAGTATGAAGACTACACGTCACTACTAATTTAAAAATACCAAAAAGAATAATAAACTAAGTACCCCACACTAAAGCGCACTAACACAGCTCAACCCCACTCACCGTTACTCTTAAATAATTCCTAAATTCATGTTCTTCAAGGTCTAAATTTACCCAAGACATGGGTTCCGATCGAAACTTAACTAAAAGTAACTTTAAGATAAAACAGAGTTTTAAACAAGTTTTCCCAATCTATTCGCTAACTTTGAAAACTAAAAACCCACTCCATGCTGTTCGAAAAATTCCAAAACCCTCCAGATATCAACTAATATATCTTGAGTTTCAAACCCAATTGGTTTTACTTGATTTGCTTATCAAAATAATTATTACTTATTTATTTATTTGATTTGTATATTTGGGTTCTCACACTCTCCCCCCCTAAAAGAAAAGTTTCGTCCTCGAAACTAACTTGAGTAAATCATGAAAATAGATGTGGGTACTTCTCGCCCATCTCGTCCTCGCTTTCCCAAGTCGCCTCCTCAACTAGATGATTACGCCACAGTACCTTAATCAATTTAATGGCCTTTGTACGCAACATTTTCTCTTTCGAATCCAAAATCTAAACAGGCATCTCCTCATACGAAAAATCCTCTCTAATCTAAAGCGGCTGATAATCTATCATATGCGACGGACTGTGCACATATTTTGTCAGCATAGACACGTGAAACACATTATGCACTCCTGCCAACCTAGGGGGTAGAGCTACACGATACGCAACCTCAGCAACCTTCTCCAATACCTCAAATGGACCAATGTATCTAGGGCTCAACTTTCCTTTCTTTCCGAACCTGATGACTCCTTTCCATAGTGATGCTTTCAAGAATACCATATCCCCCACATGAAACTCTAAATCTCTCCTACGATGATCAACATAACTTTTTTGTCTACTCTGCGCAATCAATAATCTCTCTCTGATGGTGATAATTTCCTGTGTAGCATCCTCCACCAAATCAGGTCCCAAC
Source organism: Camellia granthamiana (assembly GCA_036172215.1). Lineage (NCBI taxonomy): Eukaryota > Viridiplantae > Streptophyta > Magnoliopsida > Ericales > Theaceae > Camellia > Camellia granthamiana. The sequence continues at coordinate 115,452,093 of CM069908.1, read as the reverse complement.
ATTTGCCTCTCACCAACCTCATACCAACACAAAGGAGACCTACACTTCAAAGCCTCATAAGAAGTTACTCCCAAACAAGAATGATAACTATTATTATACGCAAACTCCATAAGCAGCAAATAATCATCCCAATTACCTCTTCACTCCAAAGCACAAGCCCTCAACATATCTTCAAGGTCTAAATAGTCCTCTCCAGTTGCCTATCTGTCTGAGGGTGATAATGTAACAACCCTCGTACTGATTATCGATAACCCACTGAATCACGTACTGATTTCTGTTAAACTGAACTGATAATGACTGATAATTGGATTAACTGAAGTACTGAATGAACTGATTGAAATCGAAACTGAAATTGAATAAGTTATCTATTGAATTGCATATTGCATCTGTTTGATTGATTGATTATCTGTTAGAATTTATATGTTTAAACTGCTAATTGAAGGCCTTATCGGCGGCCGAATTAGGAACCGTTTAGAGTTTTGGAATCAGTAGAATATTTGTGATTTAATGGTATATTTATCTGAAAATTGATTAGGAATGATTAAACTAGATTAAATATTGTCATATTGCAAACTTTGGCTTAATTACCATGTTGCCACCTAGTGGGCCACTACACCACACCTTGCACAAGACTTGGTCTTGCATATTACAACACTTCTTTGGCACATTTGAGTCCACCACCGAATTGAGAGAGAGAGAGATTAGGGAGTGAGTGTTTTCATCTTGTGTTCATAAGACTTGCTTGAAGAAATTGAAGTGTAGTTGCTAATTGAGCTCATAAACCTTGTAATTGAGACTTAGGTAAGTGACTTCATCTCCATCTTGTTGTCTTTGAGCCTCATTTTGCATGGTTCATGCCCAATTAGAGAGCTAGGCCATGAATTTGCTCATACATGTTGAATTGGACCTTAATTGTTGCATGCATGGCCATTTTGGTGCATTTGGAAGTTGAATACATGGTGGATTGTACATGCATGTCCATGTTTATATTATAGTCCATGTTTTCATTTTGTTTCCAAAGATTGGAGCTCAATAGAGCTAGACTTGGAGCTTGAATTTGGTCAAAAACTCATGCATGTCATGTTTGCATGTTGTTCTTGAAAACTAGTTTGAAAATGAGTTTGATTAAACACCCTTGGGCCTTGATTTCTTAAATTGAGCTTTATAACTTGTTATCCTATGTGTTTAAAAGAGTTTTCCAGAAAATGGGCTCAAGAGGATCGAATTGGCAACATCAAAACTTGGTTTGGAATTTGGAGGTTGAATCTGGATTTCCCAGATTTTGGCCGTCCGCTCGAGCGGGGGAAGTGCCGCTCGAGCGGGGAATTCATGCTCCCAGCATTTTCTTCGACTTGTTCTACAGTCCGCTCGAGCGGAGTGTTTCACGCTCGAGCGGAGAAATCGAGCATCCAGCATCTTGCACCATTCTTCAGTCCGCTCGAGCGGGGGAATGTACGCTCGAGCGGGGACCTTTGTTTGCTTGGGCGCTCGAGCGGGGAAACCTGAGCTCGAGCGGAGGCCTTGTTTCACTGAAAATTCTGCAAATGTTTTCTAAGTGCATCTTTGCATCCTCATCCCATCCTAGGCATTCTTAGGCCTAGTTTAAGGCATCTTAATGAGGATATAGATGTAGAACACATCGAGGCATAATAGGAAGTTAATTATTGTACTTCCCCAACTGTTAAACTTAGAGTGTGTTCATTTTGTTAACTGTTTAGGGTTGGCTCTCGGGGACGCGCTCTAGCTGCTATTAGCCTAATCTCTGTGAGTAACAGATTGTGTAAAGATATGTTCAAAATGGTTATCTTTTGAATACTGAACAGAACTGTTTACTGAACTGATATTGTTTATTGAATGAATGTATGTCCTGTATTGTGAACTGTACTGTGGCATCCTTAGCACTTACTGATTACTGTTATTGTTACAGAGCTCTGTCGGTTTCCTTGTGGAACCATACTGTTTATTGATTGATGGCCATCACTACTGTTGGGTCTGTTAAGACCCGGTCCTTCTGGACCTACTGTTATAGGCTATTGGATGTACCACATATGACTGATTGACTGAAATACTGTAAGACTGAAATACTGTTTAATGAACTGCTTTCATTATTGTAAGGACATTCATTCATAACCTCTTTACACTTATTGTTATTCACTGGGCTTTAGCTCACTGTTTATATATATATGTAGGTTCTCAGCAGCCAGACCGGAGCTAGGAGCGTGGGTTAGTCCCCAGTTTTGTCAAGCCAGCCTATGTGCCTCACTGCGAGGTTCCGAGACGCCATGCTGTGGCTTGGGGTGTTTTTGTGTCCCCTATCGGTCTCCCTACTGTTTTGCACTGTTGTATAGACTGTCTACTGTTTCGCTGTACTGTTATCGAGGGATCAGGTCCCCGCACTGAATGGTTGTATATGATTATATAGACTGTACTGTTTTGAGTTGAATGAATGCATGAAAAATGTTTTTGGCATACAGATTTTCACAGCTCAATGGACACTAGTTATTTACTGTATTGGCTTCCGCCAGGCCCTGTACTATGTTTTACTGTATTACTGTTCAGCAGGCCTTCGGTAATCTCGGATTACTGGCCAGTTACGGTGCTAAACCCATAGGGCCGGGTTTGGGTCGTGACAGATAAGCTGAATTAAAATTTAACTGAGTACCCATAGCTGACTGTAATGCACCTTAAAACTTCGACACGAAACAAGGGTCCCGATCTGACACTATTGACACAGGTGCACCATGCAATCTAATAATCTCCTTCACATACAACTGTGCAAATCGAGCTAGATAATAGTTCATCTGAACTGCAATAAAATGTGCTGACTTGGTTAATCCATCAACAACTACCCAAACTGCATCGTGATTACTACTCGTATGAGGGCATCCACACACAAAGTCCATGGTAATATGATCCCACTTCCACTTTGGTATAGGTAAGGGTTGTAGTTTCCCTATAGGTTTTTGATGTTCTACTTTAACCAATCGACACACCAAACACTGAGCCACAAATTCTGCAATATCTCTCTTCATACCCTTCCACCAAAAATGTTCATGAAGATCCCGATACATCTTAGTGCTTCCAGGATGAATGCTGTAACTAGAATTATGTGCCTCCATCATAATCTCCTTCCTCAAATCACCAACAGTAGAAACTCAAATTCGGCTACGGAATATAAGCAACCCGTCATCACTAACCACAAAGTCTACATGCTGACCCTTTGCCATCTCTCCTTTAATACACTCACACTGGGGATCAATCTCCTGAGCTAAACGAATCCATTCTCTCAAGGTCGACTAAACTGTTAATTGACTACAGTAAGCCCTATCACCAAGTGTAACAACCTCAAGCCTCAAACGTCTCATGTCTTCCACCAAACAACTCTCAATAGACAAAGCAAGTACATCTCTGACTGCGACCTTCCTACTCAAGGCATCTGCTACCACATTTGCCTTCCCCGGATGATACAAAATAGTCACATCGTAATCTTTTAACAACTCAAGCCATCTTCTTTGCCTCAAATTTAGTTCCTTCTGTGTGAAAATATACTTCAAACTCTTATGATCAGTGTAAATCCCACATGACTCTCCATACAAATAATATCTCCAGATTTTAAGAGCGAAAATCAATGTTGCTAACTCCAAGTCATGCGTAGGATAATTTCTCTCATGTACTTTCAACCGTCGTGACGCATAAGCAATCACCTTCCCATACTGCATGAGCACACACCCTAAACCCTGTCGTGAAGCATCACTATAAATTACAAAACCATCTCCATTTATCGGTAAAGCAAGGATTGGAGCTGATGTCAATCTCTGTTTAAACTCTTGGAAGCTACGCTTACAATCATCATTCCACTCAAACTTTACCCCTTTCCTAGTGAGATTGGTAAGTGGCAAAGCAACACAGGAGAATCCTTCCACAAACTGTTTGTAATAACCAGTAAGCCCTAGAAAGCTACGTACCTCTGTCACAGAAGTAGGTTGTAGCCAATCAACAATTCCTGCCACCTTCGTGCTATCCATAGATACCCCATCTTTACTCACCATATGAACCAAAAAGGATACACTGCTCAACCAGAATTCACACTTCTTAAATTTTGCATACAGTTTCTTCTCCCTAAGGATCTGTAGTACTACCCTTAAATGCTGCTCATGCTCCTCCTTACTCCTTGAATAAATTAGGATGTCATCAATAAACACTACCACAAACTTATCCAACTGGGGTTTGAATACTCTGTTCATTAAATCCATGAATGCAGTTGCTGCATTTGTGAGACCAAAAGGCATTACCAAGAACTCATAATGCCTATAACGGGTTCTAAAAATGGTCTTAGGAACATTTCCAGCCCTTACCTTCAACTAGTGATAGCCTGAGCTCAAGTCAATTTTAGAGAATACTTAACCTCCCTGCAATTGGTCAAATAGATCATCAATGCATGGCAGTGACTTTGTTCAGTTCTCTATAATCAGTACACAATCTCATAGACCCATCCTTCTTCTTCACAAACAACACAGGTGCTCCCCAAGGTGAGACACTAGGCCTAATAAAACCTTTGTCTAGCAACTCCTATAACTAAGTTTATAACTCCCTCAACTCCAACGGTGCCATTCTATAGGGCGCTTTAGAGATAGGTATTGTATTGGGGACCAAGTCAATGGAAAATTCTACCTCACAATCTGGAGGAAGACCAGGTAGATCCTCTGGAAAAACATCATCAAATTCCCCTCACTACAGGCAACTCCTCTAACTTCTGCTCTGGATGTTCGGTACTCACCACACAAGCTAAATAACCATGACACCCTTTACTTAACATTCAATTAGCCTCAAGGGAAGATGTAAAACAAATAGAAAACCCTTTCCTATCTCCCTGAAAGAAAAACTCAAGTTGTCCCAGCATAGCAAAAACTACCATCTTTCTAAAACAATCAACAGAGCCATGATGTTTCGCCAACCAATCCTTTCCCAAAATCACGTCAAAATTCTTCATCTTTAAAGAAATCAAATCCACTGGAAGAATTCTACCATCCATCTCTATCTCACAAGATCTAGAAACATCCTCTAACACTACTGTTTCTCCTAATGGAGTAAACACGTTAATACAAACATGGCTCACAAGAAATAGACAATCCAAATAGATATCTAGGTACTAACTCTTAACCTTCAAAATTAAATCAAGAAAGATTCAACAAAAGTTTAAACAAAACTAACTAAGCCAAACACTACTAAGGACTATAGGGACTTGGACCTCGTCTAAATGATGAAATGCAAGATATGCAACTCGATAAACTATAGCTCTGATACCACAATTGTCACACCCCAAACTCAGTTATAACCGGCCGTGACCCACAGGGCCTTAGCCCAAGGCACACGTAAGCCTAAACACGAATCCATAATCACATCGAACAACTATACATTAGTTCAGTAATAAATAACCAAACTTAATCCAGTGGCATGCCGCAAGTATAAACAGCAAAACCAACTGTAATCAATACCATCCAAACTTATGGGATATAAACAGCCCATAGATCAAAATAATCCTAAATGAACCTCAATAAAAATAAAAATAAATATGCACAAACTTGAGATAACCATTTAAAACAAAATAAATGAATGTCCTAGAGGTCCATGCAATTGAGTCCCGCTACGCCATGAGTCCACGATAAGTCCTTCTAACACCTGGAAATGATAAACAACTAAGTCAGCTGATAGTTCAGTGAGTAGCAACATGGATAGTATATACAGTTTTGAAAACAGGGATCAATTCCAAAATAAGATATATATCATAGAAACTAGATTGACATACAATTTTGACAAAGATAATCTATTGCAAAAATAAGGTTCCACAGTTCAATAGTTAAAATACTCATGTCTCTCAAGAACATGATAAATGACATTTTTCACTTAAAATAGATTACAATATGAACACCAATAATTTTCTGGGTACCAAGAATAACAAGTTACATGCCACACAGTTCTTAAAGCAATAAGCCCGTTGGATCCAATACCAAACTAAGAGTCATCCTCAGGGTGGCAACCCGAGCCTTTTCTGTAAGACGATCCGATTGAAGGTCACCTAGCCTAACCTAGGTCTTTTCCTTACAATCGTTGAGCACTAGAGTCATCACAGCCCAACCCGAATCTGTTTCCTAGTGGCCAGAGTCACCACACACAGTGGAATAATTTCCCTAGAGTAAAATATACATATGGTCCCGATAATCAATACAATTCAGTTTTGCAAAATATGATAGTTCACCATTATAAACATGAGACCATAACAAATAGTTTATAGTATGCCAAGTTTACACATCTTTCAGAAATAATTTAATTCCATTGATAATATAATAGATTATCAAAACAATTTAGTCCTGAAATAACAATTTAAATTTTCCAATAGTTCAGGGTAGGGGAACATTTATAAAAATATGTAGCATGCAACTACTCACCTGAAAACGAAATAATAAAGTTCTCGAATAGAGTATAAAAGTCCAACTAGTGCCCTGAACCAAGTATGAAGACTACAAGTCACTATTAATTTAAAAATACCAAAGAGAATAATAAACTAAGTACCCCACACTAAAGCGCACTAACACAGCTCAATCCCACTCACAGTTACTCTTAAATAATACCTAAATTCATGTTCTTCAAGGTCTAAATTTACCCAAGACATGGGTTCCGATTGAAACTTAACTAAAAGTAACTTTAAGATAAAATAGAGTTTTAAGCAAGTTTTTCCAATCTATTCGCTAACTTTGAAAATTAAAAACCCACTCCATGCTGTTCGAAAAATTCCAAAACCCTCCGAATATCAACTAATATATCCTAAGTTTCAAACCCAATTGGTTTTACTTGATTTGCTTAGCAAAATAATTATTACTTAATTATTTATTTAATTTGTATATTTGGATTCTCACAATACCAGCAACAACTTGCTAGGGCTTCTAATAAGAAGGTCAACCCAAGAGAGTTTAAACTTGGAGACCTGGTGCTAAGAAAAGTAGTCGGCAACAAGAAGGATCCTAGAGAGGGCAAACTGGGCCAAAATTGGGAAGGACCTTATAGAATCATCTCGATAGCCGGCAATGGTGCATATCGGCTTGAGGACTGTCACGACCCGTTCCCCATACCCAAGGGTTAAGTATCGTGATGGCCAGTAACTGAAGTTACCTCCGGCCGATTCTTGAACAAATTAATAAACGCGAGCGGAAATAATGTTTAAGTGAGGGTACCAAAATAATCATCGGGGCTTCTATTTTTATTGCAAAATTTATTAACCAAAAAGGCCGATATTTACATATAAAAATATCATAAAAGTGTTGGCTGTGTCTATTCCGCAGCCCCGCATCTAAGACTTTCTAAAAGCTATTTCTGAATTGCATTATTTCCTGAAAATTGGTAAGCAGCTATAAGCACATGGCAGAGTAAGAAATATTATGCCAAGAGTATAAGGGATACAAAATAACCATGGATAGTTATGTAACTAAAATATTTAAGATAACTTAGTCTGAACAAATAATCATTTAAGTAACAAAACTGAGATTATGTAAATAAATAACCATAACCATGGTACAGAATAGAACAAAATATAACAGAGGTTACAAGAGTGACAGTCAGAATAGAGGTACAGATTCAATAGGTGGCTTGTACGGATTATAGAGGTGGCTCCCACAATAGTGTAGCACTTATCTTCGCACAACACTTTGCTCTGGACAAAATAGAGGTCAATAGATCCATGACAATAGAAGGCCACAAAGTGATCAAACAGAGGTCAATGGTTATTTAAGTCCTCCAAGGCGTGGGACTCCCCGTGGTGGTACTTTCAAAACATAATTGTTTATAAGGTCATTGTCAAATATATACTAAAATTTAAATAAACATATCCATGGGTTTCATTTTAACAGATAGAGTTCAGAAAATAACTCCCGTTATTGAAATATTAATATAATTTATAAAACATAACTTGTATAAAAGAAATTATGACAAGTCAAAACATACGTAAAATATATTATAGTAACTCAAGGTATAATATAACTCACCTTAAGATTGAGTCTTACTAATTCCTTTCTATTTTTGTTGGTTTTCGGCCCTTCCCTTTTCCACTGATCTCGTTTCTTCCCTTTTTTCCCCTTCTTTGTTTTCACGCTGGCCAGGTTCACCGCTTTCCTCTTATTTATATGCACATGTGGGGTGATGACTCACCCTTTTATTAATAACCCTAATGATGACTCACCTCTCCCCCCTACATTTATACATACAGATAGTCCTTTCTCATCTTCTAATCATATTTGCAAATCCTCCTAATTAAAACAAATCTCCGTAAATCCTACTGACAAATCTTCCTAATTTATTACTTGATTTATTTAACTAAATCTATACATTCCAATCTTTTCACACTAATTAGTGATTAATTTAGCCCTCAAATAAATTTCCTCATCATATATTTGATAACCACAATGACAAATTAATTTACATATAGCTTCCATTATTGTCATTACTATTGCCTATTATTATTATTATTATTATCATTATTATTCTTATTCTATACATTTATTTTATTATTATTATTTCGTTATTTATTTTTATTTTTAATAATATATTATCACATACAACTATAATACTAGTATAAAATTTAAGGGACAACTTAAATTTTCAGGTTGTTACAAGGACAGTGAAGGCAAAGAGTTGCCAAGACCCTGGAACACTTGCAACTTAAAATTTTTCTATCATTAGACTTTTTTGTTTTTCGAAATTTATGTCATAATTTTCTTAGCCGAGGTAGTAATAAAAATTTTTAGCCTGATTTTTTTTAAAGAATTTGAAAATTTGTGTGATTGGACTGACCAGTCCTTTGGCGATGTTTCTGATTGAAACATGACGAATAACTTAGACTTATTATATGGCAGAGTTGAATTATACTTGCATATAATAGAGTTGAACTAAGTTGGATGTTTCTGATTGAAACATGACGAATAACTTAGACTTATTATATGGCAGAGTTGAATTATACTTGCATATAATAGAGTTGAACTAAGTTGGCGATGTTTCTGATTAAAACATAATGAATAACTTAGACTTATTATATGGCAGAGTTGAATTATAGTTGCATATAATATAGTTGAACTAAGTTGGCGATGTTTCTATTTGAAACATGACAAATAACTTAGACTTATTATATGGCAGAGATGAAATTTGCATATGATGGAGTTGAACTAAATTGGTCTAACATACCCTTTCCATGTCGGCAAAATTAAGCTTAGAATGAAACTAAGTAAACAAAGAAACCAAGTTTGAGAACCTCGGCTAGTCTTTGTTTGATTCTAACTTTGGCAAAAATTATATGTACTTGACATAAGTGAAACTTAGTTCACATTAGGGGGCAAGGAGCTGGAGAATGATAAGTAAAAGTTTAAAGTGCTTGGGAGTTAGAACTTTATAGAAAAATTTACAAGTTGAAGTTAAGCCGAGGTAATATTGCAAGAAGTACATACGTACTTGCCGAGATGACTAGGTTGCCAAACTTGGAAAGTATAGAAGACAGAAGTCTTGATAGAAGACAGTCAGTGAGAGTGGAGTGACAAGTTTAAAGAAACAACACTTGTAAAACTATTTCAAAATATTTTAAGTGTTAAGCTAAGGCCGAGATAAACAATCAGAAGTACATCCGAGGTATTTACTCCAAGGAGATTATACAGTTAAAGGTATATTTTGAAGACATGCAAAATTATTCTAAGTATGAAAGAGGTAAACATACATAAGAGAAAAGAAGGCATTCAAACACTTAGAAGAAAGGAAGAAACTTGCTTTCAGAAAAAGATTACTTGTTTAAATTACAAAAGTGAAACATCGGCCAAATATGAAGCTAAACATTGTTCAGACAAAACCAAAATACAACTGAAAGAAGAGATAGTACAAAGAAAAGATAAAACATCCTCAGTACTAGAACTGATTTGTGATTTCTCAACCTCAGATGGTGGTGTTGCATTTTGCTCAACCGCTATCTCGGCGTCTATCTCCAGCAAAATCTGATCCAGACTTTTCTCGGCACATTGGATCTCGGCCTCAGAGGTAGTTGGTTTAGGAGAGATGCCCTTGGAAATCAAGTCATCCTCCTCATCCCAAGTTAAGTCTATTTGATCATTGAGAGTAGGAGACTTGGGATCAGTGGCAACCATTTCTTCCCCTTTGTCAGCTTCACCATCGTTGGCATCATCTTCGACTTCATCGCCAAAGTCCTTGGGCTCTGAAGGGAAAGGTACTTAAAGCTGACTGATGACTCGGAGGTCGGAGTCCATCGGTACAACTAACTTGTTGACGGCCGCCGTCCAATCGAGGTAATAACCTCGGTTGCAAGCCAAGTTGACTTGCTATCTGTATTGATCACGGACAGCGGCCTGCCCTTCTTCAAATGCTTTTTCATCAGCCGCCTTTACCTCGGCCTCCTTACAGGCAACGACCTCTTGAAGCTTGGCCTCTATGTTGGCTGCCTTAGCATTGGCTGCTTCAAGATCGGCTCTGGTGGCCTCAGCTTCATCAGTAGCAGTTTTGGCTTTTTCCTCGGCCAAACTCTAAGCGACTTTGGCATCCTTAGCTTGGTCCATTAAAGCTCGATTACTGGCCTCAGCTTTGTTGAGTGAGGATAGGAGTTTGGCTGCTTCTTTGGTCTTTCTTGCCAACTCCTTCCTCATCATCTCGGTTTTAACAGCATATGAGTGAGCATGCTGAATAGCCTGCAAGAAGTAAAATAGATTAGTGAGATTTTTTTCTAAGTATAGGAAGAACTGTAAAGGAATAAGTATAAGAGGATTACCAAAATCGAGTGTTGCATCATGAGAGCAAAGTTCTCATACTCATGTAACTCCACCATGCGGTTTATGTCTTTGGGCAGAAGAACAGCCGTTGACAGCGCTACGCCAACTTCAAGATTTGTCGCACTGTCACCAGTAGTAAGAGGTCTATCGTCGACCATGACCTCGGGCGCCCATGTCATGTTTCGAGAGTAGCTACTGCCTTCTGGGTAGTCGAACCTTGGCTTTTTGGCCGGTGGGACATCAGATGGTAGGGCCTCAGCTGGCCGTTAATCAACAGAGAGGGCACTCTTCTCAGCCTCAACTAGTTTTGAAATAAGCATAGTGTCTTCAGAATAGATTTGAGTCACTGTGGCCTTTGCTTTGGCCATCTTCATCCATTTTGGCGTCAGAATTGGTTGGGAAAGGGAGGACGAGGATTGCACTGTCATAACCCTGGGGATATTAGCGAGTAGGTCTTCAACAACTGCCGATTTGCGCCCCATCTTTTCAGCAGTGGCGGCTACAGTTACTTTGGTGCCAAGGCGGATAGCTGGAAGTGCAGTAGGTGGGTTTTCTGGGTCGTAGGCCGATGACTTAGAAAGTCGACATTTGTGACTGCGGGTTTTGCCGGTAGGGGCAGAAATTGGAACTCGGTGACGGTGTTGGCGTTGGGCAGGAGGAATCAGTTGTGGAGCAGATGTTGATGGCTGCTCTGCTGGATCAAAAGTTGAGGCTTGGTCAAGCCGTGGTGATGAAGTGGTAAGGGGAGTTATTGCTGAAGGTGGAGACTTGCTCTTCTTGGGGACGTCGGGAAGTGCAGATTTGTACATCGGTATATAGTTGAGCAGTAGGGGGCTTTCCGCTAGTCAACTGGCAAACCCAGCAGCTTCTTAAGGTCTTTGCTGGGGAAGAAGGTTTTGCGGAAATCTTTCGATGGCTAAAGGAGAGCTGCAAGTACAAAAATCAGATATTAGAGCATATAAAGAGAATAAAGTGATAAGACTTAAAAGCATGTAAAGTGACACTTGTTTCTTACCATCACCCTCTTTAAACACTGTTTGGCTCAAAGGATAGAGGTGGAGGCCGTCATCAGGTGAGAACTCCAAGTTGCCCGAGACGAAGAAATAATCATCTCCAGCACCTTTGTTGGAATCTGAGAGGTCGGCTATGAGTTGTACTCAGTGGATCTCAGCTTGAGGTAATAAATGTAGCCTTTTTCAGATTTCAGGCCACACATGGTATAATAGTATTGGATATTGGCTAGTGTTATCCTAGCGTTTTCTCGGCTAGCTAGAGTAATTATACCATTAATGACTCTATAAGAGTTAATGGCCAATTGCACCGGGTTAAGTTTGTAGTAATGAAGGACTTGTCGAAAGAGAATGTTTAGAGGGAACCTAAGTCCACACTCTACGAAAGCAACTATGGGGAAAGGCATGGAGTCCCCATCAAGCATGATGGAGTCCTCCTCCCCTGCCAGCCTAAGGTAAACATCGGTTGGGATAGAGAACTCTCCCCTAAAGTACTTAAGTTTTTCTGGGGTATCTACCCTCCATCTGAACATACCCATTATGTCGGCTAAAAGAGGGAGGTGTAAGATTTCAGAGGGGAGTGGTTGATGTGGGTTTGAAGGACCTCGGCTAAAACCCTAAACAGGAATGGAGGCAAGAGTTTTTCACGATTTAGAGGAGTTTGTTTCAATTTTCCTATGTGATTTCTCTATCAGAACCCAAGCCTAAATCTATATGGAAACAGAGAATCGATGGCAAGGATCTCAAAACAAGACAAAAAGAAACAGAAAAAAAAATGATTCAGACTCAAGAAATTCAAGAACCCTAAATGAATGTGTGCAGATGTGCAAAAACTCAGAACAATAGTGAAGTTCCTAAAGTCTTAAGTGCATGAACAGTGTGTATGTGTAGACCCAGAGACAGATTGGGCAAACACAAAATCGCAAACAAACATGCTCAACACATGAATGATGAAATTTAAAACACAGGCAGAGATTGAAGAACACAAACAGATTCACAATGGCAACAAATAACGCAATAGAGTTTGAAATAAATCAAAAACTGAAAAAGCGGAAAACAGTGATTTACTGAAGAGAATGACGCCGGTATGAGGTATGCCGGAGTTAGACAGTGACGGTGAATGGAGCAAAACAGTGAGTGCTTCGCCGGAGGGGATGAACGGAGCAAGTTACAGAGCTCTACAACTTGGACAATGGCGGTTTGGGAGAGAGAAGCTCTGGAGAGAGAAAGTGTAACGCCCTTAAATCCAACCCATAAATCATGCATTCATTACATCCATAAACTTAAGAGAGTAAAACATATTGCCATTCATCAAAGTATTCTTATAAAAGATATTACATGTTGACAACAAAAGTAAATGCCCTATAGGCTTATAACTTTCCAAGTCAACACTTGGGTTCAACAAAAGTAGAGTTCTAACTCTTTACACAAAATAAGCCCATGGCTTGATATGCATGTAATATACAAAAGAGAATTTACAAAAAGAACTATCAGCCTCAAGCCTCCCAAGCTACGTCCTTGGAGGTGGCATATCACCTGAACTTAAAAATGATGTCCCATATAGGGTGAGCCAACGCCCAGTAGAGATATGCTAAACATAATATGAGTAATAACTAAAACATTAGCATTTGATAAATGTTTAACTCACATAAACCAACGTACAACACATTTCAGTACCATGACAAATATGTCCATGTTTCATTTCACGTTCCTTTAATTATCCAATTTTCAATTTATGAACATGGCTCAGAACCTGGCCAACAATTTAATGAGACTACAACTCATATTAACACACTTCCTTTTTAAAATGAGATAACAACTCATATCAACACACTTCCAAAATTCATAATAGATACACATATTTGCTGTATCAATATCACATTAAAACACTTCCATACTTCACAAATGATATACAGATTTACTGTATCAATGGAGTCCATCCTCTATCTCCTCACAAATAATATCCGGTTTAGGAGTCCATCCCCTATCTCCTCCCAAACCGTGGAGTACATCCCCTATCTCCTCCCACACAACACAATGTACATAAACACATATCATATACAAGATCAATCAATACATAGATTCGATGTATTATTCCAACCGTTATATTCAATGACATATTCAATTGATTAGTTTTTGTGGAGAAGTGGTTCTGAGAATACTCTTCAGATCCTGGGAGACGTTCTTGATCCTCAGCTAGTCACCTGCAAAGACACAAACACTCCGGTCGGGGGTGCCGGGGTTAGCACTCCGACGGGTAAGTTAGCTCCAATACTCAAGAAAGCTTGTTTTCTAAGTTAAGTGGTGTTATTCTTACATACCTTTCTATATCTGAAGCTCTTGTATTTATACTCATTCTCTGGACCTCGGGTCCAGAGCCAACTTTTATCTATTATCCTTTCATTTATTCCCACGTACATCTCCCCGTCTATTCGGCGATATCAATGTATTCGGCATCTTAATTGACTAGCACGGAGCCGAACAGTTTCTGACTTCTGGGATACAGCCCTTATAACTCTTCGACTCATTCGGCTCCCACAGTTTTAATTCGCCTAATCATTATGCAGTGTCTACAACAATCAAGACTATCCTCCACCGATAGCCCAAAGTAATTATTTCTAAACAGATAATAAATGCATCAACAGATAAATTATCAATATTTTCAAAAGTGAGTGATTTATCAATCCAACTCGACCATTCAATCTCATATTATGCCAATTTCATCATTTCCATCCCAATTTCATTATTTCACTATGAAAGTCATTAATTTCACTAATGACCCAATAAAATCCAAATATGGCATTTTTCCCATTTTTCCAAAATTGACCCAATGGTCTAAGTATCAACAATAAACATCTCTAATCTCATTCTAAGACCCAAAATACACGTATATAGGTTAAAATAACAAAATCCCTCTTTTCAATATTTCAAAATTCAAACCCTAACACCAAAATCAAACCATTTATACAAAATGCCCAAAATCTATGTCAAAGCTCATGATGATGAGTAGTTATCCCTACCTCAAGAGATGAGACCAAGTGGAGATGATAAAGAATTTCCAAAGTGCTCCAAACTTCAAGATTTTCAGATCAAAATGAAGAGCAAGCCAAACTCCACACTTTTTACAAAAGGGACAAGGGTGGAAGATCACTCAAATTAGATCAAACCTTAGAGAGAAGTTCAAATCTAGAGTGAGGAGCTCTCTAATGGAGGTTTTGAAAAGTAAGAGAGAGAGAGAGAGAGAAAATCGAAAAGTGATCCAAAAAGTGAAATCCCGAACTGATATAAAAATAGGTCCGCTCGAGCATGGAACTCCCTGCTCGAGTGTCAGACACATACTAACGCTCGAGCGCCGGATGCACACTTCCAGAAGTTTTGCAGTCGATGGTCCCCGCTTGAGCGTGAAAGTGGACGCTTAAGCGTCCAAAGACCTGCAGAACAAAATGCTGAGAGAAGAATAAACACGCTCGAGCGTCAAAACTCCCGCTCGAGCGGAAAAGCAACAACAAAGGGCCCGCTCGAGCGTGAAGGCCAAAATCTGGGCAACAACTTTTGGTTTCTAAACACAACCAACCTATTCCAAACCTGCCCAACACAACCCAAGACTCAAATACAAAGAGTAAAGGATGGAAATGAGAATATAACAAAAACACATTCACGGAATCAAGTCCGGAATACAATAAACAAAGAAGGGAAAACCGGGATCGCTATAGAAAGCTTGAGCAAAATCAAAGATGCGAAGTGAAAAGACAGAAAGAGGGAGAGAATTTTTCTTAAAACACGAAAAGGCAGTAAAATCACAATGAATGTGCCTTGGACGACGTGTCTGTCAGGTAGGGCGCGAAGTAGTGACGCGACCTGATGGCATGTGTCAGGTACGAGTCAATGAGAGAAAGACGCATGGATGAAACGGTTGAGAAAACCATGCGTGACAGCTCATGTGCAGATAGAACTCTTAGAGTTCTTGATTTAATGGAACGAGAACCTCGTCTAGAGGGACGCTCTCGGTTCTTGGTTCTTGATCATTGACAGAGTAGACTGCAGAGTCTTGGTCATGTGAAACCGATGTGTGATGATCTCGGTCATGAATGATAGAGTAAGTCTTAGCCGATGTGCTATATGGACAAACGATGTAGGTTCTATCATCTCAGGATGCCGAGATAATAAAACCTAAGGGGTAGTTGTGGGGGCATATTTTGTGAATGACAACACGTGGCCAAGGTGGCATCGGAGTGTCAGCTGAAATGCCACGTGTCTTGGTCATGTTGCCAAGGTGATCTCGGCTAAGCCGAGGTTATCTGCAGAGATACTGGAATCCGAAATGAGCGAATAAGGGATAAGAGTCCTAGAATGGAGAAGGACCTAAGTCTAGATAAAGATAAGGCCCTTAGGGAGCTTGTCTCTATCTAGTTGGGAGTCCAGGTGTGTATTGAGCCAAAGTCCATTGAAGCTAGGCTTCTACAGGGATCAAGTTAGTGCTGGCTATAAAAGTAAGGCACCCTCGTGGGTCTAAGGTACGTTTTTTGTATTTTGACTAGTGAGTTAAGCACTATTTGCTATCTTTGAGAGATAACTGATTACTGACTTGATCGTCAGAGTACCCCCAGGTGGACGAACCACCGCCAGAGTCTTTTCTTTCTTTGACAGGTTGTTTGGGCATAATTTGTTCTGCCTGTGCTCTCCAGTTGGGTATCTGTTTGGCAGTGTGGTCGGCAATCATCACACACCGTAGGTATGTCATATGCCGTTAGTGAGCTCTTGTTTATAGCCCTGTGGTATATAGGCTTTCTTTGTAATTGGCAATCGGGTTTGCGTGAAAGTACAAAGTTGGGGGCCTGCCTTCGGCTCAGCAGGTATGTTTTTAGTCTTTTGACATATACAAATTGGAGTGACTTTAAAATAGGTGAGAAAATTGGAGTGGAGAGTCGGTAGAAAACTGATGAATGTTTGTTTTGGTGTGTTGTGGCGGATGAGGCTGAAATGGGAATATGCATTGATTTGTGCTATGTTAATTGTTTCTAATCGACACTAGCTAATATTTTCAGTCAAGATTTGTGTTTTATTTTTTCTCAATAGTTCGACAACTTTCCATGTTCTTCATGACGACGCTACCCGTTTATGACTCAATTATCATGTGCTTGCTTGCTTGCTAGCTATGAACTTTTTATTTTATTTATTTATTTATTTATTAATGATTTACATGAGGAACCAATTTGATCTTTTACATTGATTTATTGCGCGCACACACGCACACACGTATCAAATTACATGCATTTGCAGCAATGAAATTAGTTTTGGCTCGGATGGATTAGACAGCAGTGAGTAGCAAATGATTCTTTGACTAAAAATAAAAGATGGAGTGTGGATAAATGTCGACCGAAGATGTTGCAAAGAGAGAAAAAAATGTTATGAAATGATGTATAATTTCAACTTTAATGTTACAGGCTCAGATTTTCTTACTTACCATTACCAAATACAAGAAAATGAAGTGGGTCTCACCAATCCATTGGCTGAGAATCTGAGATTAATTCATACACTAGAGTAAATAATAATGATAAAAATAAATAAATAAATAAATAAATTCGGGCCTTAACAACTTTGCCATACGGCTGCATAGATTAGCTGGGCTATTCGAAGTTGGCTCGCTCGGCATAGTAGTTCGGATCAGCTCAACTACAGGAATTTACCTCACTAAATTTTTAAAATTTTCTTTGGCAACAACTCTTTGAACTATATGCAACTTTGCCTCTGAATTTTTTTGAATGTCATGATTACCCAATACACTTTAGAATTTTACTTGCAGTGCTTTCTGAAATTCCAGTGCCCAGAATATATATATATATATATATATAACAGTTATAAATTTTTTTTCAATGTCACTAATTATTTTAAAATTTTAATTTACATAAGAGTTAGATGCTCACTAATTTGATAATCGTATAAATAAAAAAATATATATTTTTATATATTTTTAACTAAAATTTATATTTGTGTATTTTTATTTTAGTATTTATCCATTATTGCTATTAATTTCAATCACTTTAATTACACTAATTTTTTTAACGTAATTATATAAAAAAAATGTGAATTTAATTTAATTTTAATTTACCCTACATAAATTGTATTTATTTAATATTATTTTGATGGGGTTGTATACAATTTCAGCAAATGTTCTCCAATTCCAGTCTCTCTCTCTCTCCAGATTTATTTTTGAAATCCCACAGCACCAGAAAACGGTCTTTTTTGGCGCGAAAAACCACCAGCACTGGGTCCTTTTCCCAAAATAAGCCAACCTATTAACTTGTTTCCCAAACTAAGCTTAGTTTGGCCGAAATTCCCAGAATAAGTTGAAGCGTGTTTTCAAAACACGCTTTCAGCATGTTTCTGGCCCAGGCGCACAAAATGAATAAAATCATAAAAGCATTGTTACAAAACAAGCTTTTAATTAAGAAAACATTGTTCCTATTAGCGCTTTCATGTTTAGTGAAAGCGTGTTTCAGAATCACGCTTTCAAGAGAAAGCGTGGTCGGAAATCACACTTTTAAAAAAAATTTGTTTTTAAAAGAAAGCGTGGTTCGTAACCACGCTTTTAAACTGAAATTAGTAGCCAACTGTTTATTATTATTATTATTATTATTATTATTGTTTTGATTGATTTCTCTTCAATCTACATTCTATAATTTACTCAGTCATTTTTTAGATCTCTATATATAAATTATTCATATAAAATATCATATTGATAAACAATCTTAGCTACCAAATTTTATTATTTTAATATTTAAAAATAAATTATGTAATTTTGAAATTATGTTTCTCATCCATTATTTTTTTTTTAAATGATAAAAAAATATGTACGATTATCAGATCAATTTGATATTTACATAAATAATTTATACTAAATTTTTTAAAAAAATGAACAGCATGAATTGTTTAAAGATTAATGATTAAGAGCTCTAAAACTAGAGTTCTGATTTAAGTTGTAATGATGTGGCAAAAAAATAAAAATAAAAAGAAAACCACAAACAAGCATGCATAAACATCATATCAAAGATTATTAGACTAAGATTTTACCATTAAATCAATGATCACCGCTTATGACTTTAAAATTATAAAAATAATAAAAAAATATATGAAAAAATATAAATTAAATATTTGCTTAATTTACCTGATTATTTTGTTTATTTAAATTTATAATTCAAATATAATTTAAAAAAGATTGATGATGGACAAAAATAAAAAATAAAAAATAAAAAAAAGAAGAAGAAAATAATGGCCTCGAGACACGCACCCTCCCCAGAGAACATTTTGCGCAGTTTCAGAGAGATTTTGTCGGGGCTTTTCCCAAACTAAGCCCTATACTAATTTATTTCTCAAACTAAGCCTACTTTTGTGGAATTTTCGAAACTAAATATTTGTGGTTTCCTTAAATATTTGTTGTCAAGAAATATTTAAATAAAACTTCACACAGCATATACAAAGTATTTAATTTGCTAATTATTACTACGAACAGGAAAACAAAATAAAGGTCTGACTATAACACTTCAGAACAACGTAGCTAGTTCAAGCATAAGTATCCTACAAAAATAATTTGTGAAAACATTCAACATAACTGTAGACACCCCATTTTTGACCGTCCTCAAGACTTGGGCGTCACCGCTTGAACACCCGGTGATCATCATTGTCTGTGTTTGTCTTGAGTTCCCGGAGGTCTCGGCTACGCGCCTTGCCTCAGGATCTCTCGACTTGACTGTTTTGTGTCTGGTTTTGCACCAAACACTTGTGTTTTGCCTTGGAGGGGCAGGGAATGGCTTGTAAGACATCCCCACACATCACCGGCCATGGCTAGAGGCCACCGGCCAGTGTTTTGTTGCTATCGGCCATATATTTGGCCGGTCGGCACTCTGTTTGGTCGGTCGGCCATCTTTATTTGGCCGATTGACTCTTTTTCTGGCCGAGACCTCTTTTTGAGGGGGGTTTGAACCTTTTGAACCCCCTGTTCTAGCTTCTTGAGAAAACTTGAACCTTTTGAACCCTTGGTCTTTAGCTTCTTGAGGAAGCTTGAACCTTTTGAACCCTTGGTTTAGCTTCTCCAAGAAGCTTGAACCTTTTGCACCTTGGTTTAGCTTCTCCTAGAAGCTTGAACCTTTTGCACCTTTGCCTAGCTTCTCCAAGAAGCTTGAACCCTTCTAAACTTCCAAGAGAAGCTTGCACCTCTTGAACCTTTTGCCTAGCTTCTCCAAGAAGCTTGGCTCTTTTGTCTAGCTTCTCCAAGAAGCTTAGCCTTCTTGGCCCTTTTGCTCCAAGCTTCTAAGAGAAGCTTGACCCCCTTGACACTTTTTGCTTAGCTTCTCTTAGAAGCTTCAAGCCTCCATCTTCTCTATAAATAGAAGAGCTCCTCTTCCATTTTAAGGGGTCCAAGAAATTTGTCCAAGACAAAACATATATCTCTCTTGATATCTCTACATCCAAGCCTCTAAAGTGCTTGGTTCTTGACCCCTTTGCACCCCAACTCCTAAGCACACACCTCCACCATTCATCTAAGGTTCTTGGAGGGTCTTGTGGGGTCTCAAGACTTGGTTTTGACTCAGAAAAATCTGCTGGATTGCTGGTTTTGAAGAAGGTCTTCAAGGGTAAGTTTCTAAGCCTTAAATCCTCCGTTTTTGGACACACTTTTAGCCTGTCTTGCATGCTGTTTTGAGCTTAACTTATAACTGAAAAAAGTCTTGTTTTTGAGTGCTTTAAATAGTTGTTTAAGGTCACTTTTGTGTTTGGGGTTGTTTACCCCTTCTTAGGCCTTGTTTGGCCCCATTTTGTGCTATTTTTGGTGAGCTCCGGGACCACCTTGTTTGGGCCTCCTCACCACTGAAATCTTGAGGGATTTCAGTGGTGAGGATGGTGGTTTAAGGTCCTAAGAAGGAGAGGGCCACCCCCTCTCCTTGTTGTCTTCAAAAAGTGCCATTTTAGCCTCATGTGTGAGCACCATCCTTAAGTGCATGTTGGCCATGTCTTAAATGTTATTTGGTAGTATTTTGCCATGTATTACCTCTGTTTTTACTTGGTTTAGACACACCATGCTTGCTTAACATACTTGTCTTGTAATGCCATGAAATTGCCTTAACATGCTTTGTGCTTTGAGCCTTGTTTCTAGCATGATTTTGGCTTAGCTTTGTGAAGCTTTTATGCATATTTTGGCATGATTTAGGTCTGTTTTTGGTTGTTTGGGTCATCCATGCCTTGCTTTGTATAGCTACCATGTAATCCCCCTCATGAGCCTTGAGTGTTAACCCCTCTAGCATGCTTTATCTGTACTATTTCAGTGATTTGGAGTCACTTATAATGTCATTTCAGTCCTCATGGTATGCTTAAATGTTTGCATTTGATGCTCCTTTGATGCTTCAAGAGGTTGTGCCTTATGCTCCATGTTTAGACATTCGTGTATGCTTCCATGTGTAGGTCATTTAGATGCCCTCTAAGTGGTTTTTGGGGCTTACTTTGACATGATTTGGGACTGTTTTGATTCACTTTGATCATTTGCTTCATGTGTCATGTGATCATGGTTTAAGTCCTTGGGCTAATTCCAAGCTTCTATGCATGCTTTGCTTGTTTTGTTTACTTGGTTTGGCACCATTTATGACATGATTTCAGAGCTTGTAATGCATGCCATATGCCCATGTTTGTCTTCTTTTAAGTGTGCTTAAAAGTTGCTTCCTTGTGCCTAAGTGTCGGACCATGTGTGCATGCATGTTTGTATGTGTTTTGGCCTTCATTTTCATGGCACTTGGCCACTGTTTTGGGCCTAGTATAGAGCTGCCCAAATTAGTTTAAATCCATGCTTAACATGTTGCTCAAATGTTGTTGCCTTATTCCATGCCTTGCATGCTTGTTAGCTTAGGTTGTGTGCCTAGTACATATTGCATGTTTGCATACTTGCCTCCATGCTCATGTTGCATGCTTAGCTCACATGCTTAGGTTGCATTTGGTATGCATGCCTTGCCTCTTGATTGAGCATGATAGAGGTTGGGCTTTCATTTGTTTGGTTTGCATTACATTTGAAATCAAAATGCACAACTTGGCTTCTTGGGCCATCACGCATTGAAATGCGCTATTGGTGGTCCGAGGGTCGAGGACCATCCTCCTTTGAGTCATGAACATGATAAGGAGGGTGGTGGTGCAAACATTGCTTTGAAAATGCATTACCACACTGTCTGTCCTTGTTGCTGTCAAAAACCAGTTTCTGCAGGGAGTTTTGGCCGACCGGCAGTATAGAGTGCCGACCGGCCATGGATTGGTGGCCGATAACATGAAACCCCAGCCGATGGATATGTTACATGGCCGGTGGGCATTCTCTTCAGCCGATGGTGTTCTAAAGTGTGCAGGGAACCTGTCCCAGGACTTTGGTAGTTTTCAGAGAAACAAGGCAGTGAAAACAGAGGCAACAGTGGTATGGTAGGGGCTTTCCGGGCAAGATAAATCCGAGCATGCATATTCACGCATCCCGAGGCGGGGCTGCGGCCACCTTCTTTTTGCATTTAATTTGTTAATTAATTAGAAGTTTTGTAATAATCAATTTAGTATTATTTATTCGGACTGTAATATTCTTTTGGACCCTCCGAGTGAGGGCAATTGTGTAATAAGTGTGTGTGAGTGCGTGTATGTCTTCCAATCCCACGTCTTTCTTCCCTTTTATTTACCTGCTTATGATGGTAGACTAGGGCATGTCTAAATTAGCATACAGTATGATAGCGTGTTTGCATTCACTCATCTGTTTTGCATGCATCGGGCTCGGCGCATCATTCTAACTGCATTTGTATTTCAATTTCAAATTGAATACGTGTTAGTTGCAGCATTTCACATGTCATTGTAGATTAGCCGAGCCTAACTTGGTTGCATTTTGCATGTGTTGCATTAGCCATCTTAACATGAACTAGGATCATGCATATGATTACTAACTAGTTTCTGTTTTGGCTTGGAGTACTCTGTAAGTTCTTTTGCTTTAGCATCCTTGCATGCGTGTGAGTGTTGCCATGACAGCATGATTACCATGAGGCTAGTTGCTTATGTGATATAACTACTTGAATGCCTGTGGATGGAGGTTGAATTACCTAAATTGGAATAATGCATTGAAACTGTGAGTTTTGAGCCCACTAGATAGTGGCAAAACCTTCTTTTCAAAAGCCCACTTGAGGGTGGCAAAACCTGCATTTTAGCCTACTTGCGAGTAGCAAACCATTTTCAAAACAAACATGCTATGTTTTGTTCCAATTTAGGCGATTTGGTCTATACTTGTTTGTTGTGCGCATAACATAGTAATTCTAGGCTAATAACCGGAATAAGAACACATAACGTTTTCAAAATTGGATATCACGGTTAGTAGAGGCCGATCTTCGGATCGGGCGAGAGGGGGTGCTCATAGCTGACCTTCCCCAATCGTACCCAAGTTCCCGAGCCGAGGCAACTTTGGTGATGACGGACACGTGGCCTTTGGCACCGAGTCAGGGTTTCCTAAATTTCCCAAAATAAAATATTTAGGTGGCGACTCTGTATCTGGCAAAGCAGTCCATGTTTGGCACTTCTTTCAAAAATCTGTTTTCTCAAAACGATTTGCTGGATTTGGACTCTTTGGTTCAGATTGAGAATCGTGACAATTTGAGTCCAAACTGTAGTAGACCCCCAAAGCGAACAGAACGGGACTTCATCCTCCCGGGGCGTTCGGGGACGTCTACAGTTTCTGGCGACTCTGCTGGGGATTTAGAGAACTTGACTTGAACTCATGATATCTTGTTTCGACTACACTTATGTGTCTCTTTGCATTGCATGTGCATTGGTGCGCCTAGGACACCGTGTTTGCCATCTGCCATTCCTAAACGGTTTGCTGGAGGCTTGTCTTGTCAAGGCATGACCATAAGGCTGACCGGTTATGGGCTCTGACAACGTGGGAACACAAACCCCGGTTTTACCGGGGCACCCTTTTCGACCATTTGACCTAGTGCATATTCGGAATCCATAGTGACCATTCCAAGCTAGGACAGGTTGCTTACCCGATCATAGGTTGTTTGAAACCGCTGCGTGTGTAGTGAAACCCTAGCTCCTGACAAAATAGGACAGGGAAACCCTACCCCAACATAGGGGTGTTTTGGCTCTCGTTTACATGCTATGTGCTTTTAGAGTGTATCTCTACAGGGAATGCGTGTATCAGTCTGCAAGTTTGGGCATCAGGCCTGCGGGCATCAGTATTTGGTGGGATTCAGTTTACCTGAGGGTATCGGTTTACAGGCAGAATTTTGGGGCAGAATTCAGTAGAGGACACAGTCGTCCTAGTATGCTCATATCTGTTTTGGTGAAATCAGGCTGAGGTGCTGTCTGTTTTCTCTTTTGCTAGGGTAGTCCTAGAACCATAGCTTCAGAAGGCTCCGATATCCCCCGAGGTTCATCGGATTTGTGCTGATAGACTTTGTCAGGTCAGAGATTCAATTCAAGGGCAACCAGTGTTCTTTCACTGAGGTAAGGCAAAGAAAGGCTAGTCAGGGCTCACCGGTTCATCTGATCCGCTAGTCATCAGTCACATCACCTTGGTCAGAGCGCTAGTATCTACCTCTATCATGGCGCAGCCCTTGGCAAATTTGGAGGATTTGCTTATCCATTTCCAGCAATCAGTGGATTCGTTGCAACAAGACATGGTTAGGCAAGCCGAAACATTGCAGCATATGATATTCAAATTTAAGGACCTCCATGACATTGGGGTTCAAATCAATGAGGCCATCCAACAGGGGATTTTTGTGGAAGATAATGAGCCTTCGAAGAAGGATGCTGTTCACAGTCCCAATGCTGCTACTGATGGTAGCACAATTGTGAAATGCTCAGAAGTAGACACTATCACCACTTCCCTCAATAGCCAAAGACCAACCACTTCAACTCGGCACCAAGCCCGAAATTTCCATCCTCTGTACATGAGTCTTTCTCAAGCTTTACAAATGCTGCGGGAAAAAGGATACCTAGAGCTCCTAGAACCTCAACCCCTTCCAAGTCCTCTTCCACCCAGATATGACCCGACTAAACACTGTACCTACCATCGACAGCACGGTCATGATACGAACCGTTGCATCCGCCTCCGTCATAAGATTCAGGACCTTATTGACGAAGAGATCATAGCTCCACCAAAGGGACCTCAGGCCACCATAAACCTGTCACCCCCACATCTCAATTTAATCCATACAATGCCATCCGGCTACAACCCCAGCATATACATCACCCCAGCCCATCTACCCAAGCCTGCGGTGTTCATTCCAGAAAGCACGGACTTGTGCATGATGGATGCACCTAAATCCCAATCATCTCAAACCTGTGAGCCCACTACTTCTGAGCTGATGAGGATGATCGAAGATCTTCAGAGAACTGTGGCAGATCTGGCCTTTGGGGTTTTGGCCCCATCATCAACCACATCACGTACCAGGGAGTTCATATCTAAAGGCTCCCCAACTTTGGGGATGGGTTGCATTGGAAGAAGGCCAACCTCTTGACAAAGTGGAAGCGACTGGTAAGAATAAGGTAGGGGCAGGCGATGGTCCCCATGAACACCTTCGGTGGGATATTGAGGCTTTGAAAGCTGAGGGATTGAACAAAGAGCAAGTCCTCGTAGTTGTTACAAAAATTGTGGATGACACTTTTGTCACCCAGAATGAGAACAGTCTGAATCAAGGGGCAAGCCGGGGAGAAGGGCCTTTGTACCAGGAATGTTCCTTTCAGCCCTAATCCCATGCTCGGAAGAGATCAGCAAACCCAGTCAACGCCTGCCAATCCTTTTGCTGGTGCATCCAGCAAAACTCCACAAACCTCAAAACACCCACCTCGAGGCCAGAGGGTGTTCGCACCACTGTACATGTCTCTATCAGCAGCCTTGAGGGTCCTGATTAGAGAGGGGGATTTGAAACCCTTGGAGTCGCGGCCACTGCCAGATAGACTTCCTTTCTCCCATGATCCGGCCAAGTACTGCGCCTTTCATCAGCAAGTCGGCCATGTCACTGATAGTTGTTTTCGTCTTCGCCACGAAATACAAGATCTGATTGACAACAAGATCATCACCGCACCAGTCTTACAAAGTCTATCGGGACTGGATCAGTGAACTTGTGGGGGATAATGTGATTTTGTGATCGGGGGATGAACCACCTGCGGGCAGCGCTCAGTTTACTCCAGATGTGGCGTTTGGCATGCACTGTTTGAGCATTTGCGAATACTAGTTTTGTAGTTTCTGACTTGGGTGTTGAGTCAGTTCTGTAGTTTTGTTTTGAGTCAGTCTCTTTGATTAAGGGTCTGTCTTGTTGTATCGAGTCAGTCCTGTTGTACAAAGGTCGGGTGATCCCGGGGGTGTCACCTTGGGTGTCACCATTTTGTTTTGCGTTTGTCTTTTCATTTTCTTTTGAGTCTGTTTTTGCCTGGAGCCAGTCACATCAACAGATTTGAATGAATAGCAGTGATTTTCACACTCTCGTGTTTGCTTCTGCCTTGTGCCAGTTATGCCGGAAGTTCTGAAAGAGATGACTGTATTTGACTAAGAACTCTGTCTTTTCTGTGCCTTGAAGTCATTGTAATGACCTGAGTTTTTCAAAACTTTTTGAACACTGCGGTAAAAACAAAGAGGAAGGAATTCCTCGGGATTTGCAAAACTTTGATCATTTGAGAGAAAGAGAGGCGTGCTAAGCCCTTAATGAATGAAATCATGCTTGTTAGTGTGAGTACTGAGAAGGACCCTGGCTTGATCCAGACTGGTTTCACACTATCTTCAGCGCGAGCGACTTGTCTCTTTCTTAAAAATTTTCAAAAAATAAAATGTTTTGCGCGGTCCTGCGAAGACCTGTGTGGAATCGCTCTTGAAATTGTGCAGCCTAGGATCGCTCTCAGCCTCGAGACTCAACCCCTTTGCTTCCAAACCTTGAACTTGAATTCAGAATGTTCAACGGTCAACTACAATGTGAGGCCTGTGTGGCCAGATCAGAAGCAGCCCATGAACTAGGGGCGAGAAGATCAGATGTCGTCAAAAGAAGCTTACAAAGCTAGATCAGAAATACCCCTGGAACTAGGGGCAAAAAAATGTCCGATGTGCTCGAAGAGCCGAAGATGGATCCTTCTGCGAATCGATACAACAGCCACTCTCTTGATACGGATGGCTTCGAGATCCTAAAACCATTTGGCATGGATTTGTTACACTTTTACCCTTTGAGAGGCTCGCTGGGCCGAAAACCCGGAAGGGCGACCCAGGCAAAAGTTAGAGCAAGAAAAGATATATACAAAAAGCAAAAAAAAAAAAAAATGAAGAAAAGAGAAAAAAAAAGAAAAGCAAAAAAAGAAAAAAAGAAGAAAAGAGAAAAAAAAGAAAAGAAAATAATCGAAAAGAAAAGAAAAACAGAAGCTCGCAAGGTCGAAAACCCGCAACGGGCGCCTTGGCAAAAGTTAGAGCCTAAAAAAGTGAAGGTTAAAATACCCGAGTGTACCTTAAACCCCGAACTACGTAAGGCTTGATTCCCATGTTTGGGATACGTAGGCAACTTCATTCTGAAGTCCAGCCACAAACACTTCCAAATCAAGTGTGTCCATGTGTTGGTTTTTGATGGTCCTCGCATTCTCTGTATCCGAGATTCCGGTTGTGATCATTACCATGAAGACTGATTACAATGCGCTGCGGTGCCATTCAGACAAGGGGCAACTTTCCGTTGCCATACAATGTGCTGCGGTGCCTTTCAAACAAGGGGCAACTTTCCGTTGCCATAAAGCTCTCCTCCAGCACGGGGCAGTTTTCCTTTGGATCTGAGATTGTGCGTCTCAAAAGTAGGTTCTCTGCTCGTTGAGCAGTGACCATTTGCAAAAATAGTTTTTGAGAATTTTTACTGAGGTTGACAAATTTTCTCGAAAATTATTCCATCTTTTCCAAAAATTGGACCATTTCTTAGACCCAAAAAAGGAAAATTTTCAGTGCTCATAGCCTGACTTGCCTGATTTCAAATCAAAAATCGAACAAGCATGTTAATCTAACTCTCATTTTGGTCAAGATTATTTTAGTAGAAAGCAAAAATAAAAAATGGTCAGAATGATGAACTAGGGGCATAGTTGAGTCAGGCTTCCTGTCTTTTCCCTGTTGTTAATGCATTTGCCAGAAAGGGCACCATACTTGCCAAGAAGGGCACTCTACCTGCCAGAAAGGGCACAACTGAAGTTAACAACAAAGGGCTAAAAGCTCTCTCCTCCTCCAAGCAGCGAGGTATCAAGCCAAGTGCGAAGCACGAACTGGAATGGGATAAGATATTCCACTCCATCACCTGGATAGATCTGATCACGTCCAAACTCCCCAGCAGGGCATCGTCAACCGATATCAGCTGCAGATTTGCTATACACCCAGTTATAGCGCAACCCCTCTGTGGGAGAAACTCACTGTTATGAGCAAAAGAAAAAGAATCTAGCGGAATGCTAGGGGCAAGAGCCCGCAACTTCCTGTTTATCCATCAACCACCCAGGGAAGGGATAAAAAATGAGAGATTGAAGAATAGAGAGATGTGCGCTGAGAGAAAAAGTGACAAAAGGGTTTTTTTTCAGAAAAACAGAGCCTGAGGGCCGAGTGATGTGAGAATCACAAATGAGAAAGGGTGGGAAATAATACCCGGAGAAACTGGCTCCTCGAGCACTGAGAGGTCTCTCGTCTTTGTAACATGTCTGTGTGTCGTGTCTTCTGTTTTGTTTTTTTCGATTCTTGCCTTGAGTCGTTCCGATCGTGTCTCGATGTGTTTAGGTTGTTTACCTTTATTCTCCGTTGTTGGGTCGTCTTTGCTGTATTCAGTCGTAGGCTCAATACCCCGGTCAAGAACCCATCTCTCAATTTCATAAAATCGTTTGTGCTCAGAGTGCTGTGCCATTCTCCACATTTGTGCAAAACAAGATTATTTCTTTCATAAACCGCAGGGTTCAACCCAGGTCATGTGAGAACAGTAGAACAAGGACCTATCTGAAGCTGTATGGGTTCCAGACTGCAAAACAAAAAAAAAAAGGAAAAATCGAAGCATCTGAGTGTGTTTCACCTTCAGCAAATTCCGTGATTATACTCCGGGTGTACCTCCTCAGGCCTTGTCACTACTCCGAAGTACGAGTGTATCTCGGCCCCAAGCTTAAGCCTACTTCAAGTCAGAATGGCAATTAAAGCAGCAGCAGATGTTATCTCTCTCTGATATGAATAGGGTGTGCCCGTTTTTGAGCTGAGTGTGTTGCAAACCCCTTCGAAAGGTAAATCGGAGGTCGCGTTCGAATTTGGTCTCGTTAATTTGATCAATTTCGTTACTTGCGTAGACCGCATGTTTATGTTCAAATTCATTACTTGCGTAGACCGCATGCTTTACTTGGGTAGACCGCATGTTTTATCATTACTTGCGTAGACTGCATGTTTCGTCATTACTCGCGTAGACCGCATGTTTTATCATTACTTGCGTAGATCGCATGCTTTACTTGTGTAGACCACATGTTTTATCATTACTTGCGTAGACCGCATGTTTTATCATTACTTGCGTAGACCGCATGTTTTATCATTACTTGCGTAGACCGCATGTTTTATCATTACTTGCGTAGACCGCATGTTTCATCATTACTTGCGTAGACCGCATGTTTTATCATTACTTGCGTAGACCGCATGTTTCATCATTACTTGCGTAGACCGCATGTTTCATCATTACTTGCGTAGACCGCATGTTTTCTCATTACTTGCGTAGACCGCATGTTTTGTTTGCGTAGACCGCATGTTTGTAATCAATATCATTACTTGCGTAGACCGCATGTTTTGCTTGCGTAGACCGCGTGTTTTGCTTGTGTAGACCGCATGTTTCGCTTGCGTAGACCGCATGTTTATAATTAATTGCACTACTTGCGTAGACCGCGTGTTTTACTTGCGTAGACCGCATGTTTTGCTTGCGTAGACCGCATGTTTGTAATCAATATCATTACTTGCGTAGACCGCATGTTTTGCTTGCGTAGACCGCATGTTTATAATTAATTCCATTACTTGCGTAGACCACATGCTTATGATCAAATTCATTATTTGCGTAGACCGCATGTTTTGCTTGCGTAGACCGCATGCTTATGATCAAATTCACTACTTGCGTAGACCGCATGTTTCGCTTGCGTAGACCGTATGTTTTGCTTGCGTAGAACGCATGTTTATAATTAATTGCACTACTTGCGTAGACCGCGTGTTTTGCTTGCGTAGACCGCATGTTTCGCTTGCGTAGACCGCATGTTTTGCTTGCGTAGACCGCATGTTTATAATTAATTGCACTACTTGCGTAGACCGCGTGTTTTGCTTGCATAGACCGCATGTTTTGCTTGCGTAGACCGCATGTTTCGCTTGCGTAGACCGCATGTTTCGCTTCCGTAGACCGCATGTTTTGCTTGCGTAGACCGCATGTTTATAATTAATTGCACTACTTGCGTAGACCGCATGTTTTGCTTGCGTAGACCGCATGTTTATAATTAATCGCACTACTTGCGTAGACCGCATGTTTGTAATCAATTTCATTGATTGCGTAGACCGCATGTTTATGAACAATTTCATTACTTGCGTAGACCGCATGTTTTTGCTTGCGTGGACCGCATTCGTATGTTCAATTTCATTGCTTGCGTAGACCGCATGCTCGTGTTCAATTTCGTTGCCTGCGTAGACCGCATGCTCCACTTACATGTCTGTGCCTTCACAGCATTGTTGTGCTTCCCACTTACTTTGTGTTGTCGCGTATTTTCAAGTACATTAATATGCATGTTGCTAATCACATTGTACCTGTTAAGTTTGTTTTCTTTGCAGGCACGATATTGTATGTATGTACGGTTCATTTGCGATTGGTGGAACCAGACGAATCGGACAGGTATTGTATCCTCCGCGTGAGACGTATCGAGAATCGCATAATTCTCTTACATCCTTTCTGCATTGTAGTGTAGTTTGGTGTATGCTAGCTTAAAACTGTTGCATGTGTGCTTCGTTACAGCTTTCTTTGCATGATCATAAGTTATGCTCGGCTTCGTGCATTGTCAGTTGCATTTTGCCCCTGCCTTCGGGGCATATCTTTATCTGTAGCTTGTATGCTTTGTCTAAGTCTTCGGCCTTGTCAAAAATGGGTCGTCTCTAGGCTTTGACACTCACTCCCCGTCATTGTTATGACTTTCGAGTTCTGTCAAAGAGGGTCAACTGTAGACACCCCATTTTTGACCGTCCTCAAGACTTGGGCGTCACCGCTTGAACACCCGGTGATCATCTGTAGACACCCCATTTTTGACCGTCCTCAAGACTTGGACGTCACCGTTTTGAACACTCGATGATTATCCATTGTTTGTGTTTGTTTGGAGTTCCTGGAGTTCTCGGCTACGCGCCTTGCCTCAGGATCTCTGAACTCGACTGTTTTTGTGTCTGGTTTTGCACCAAACACTTGTGTTTTGCCTTGGAGGGGCAGGGAATGCCTTTTGTGGCATCCCCACACACCACCGGCACTAGCTAGAGGCCACCGGCTGCTTTTTGTTGCCACCGGCAATATATATTGCCGGCCGGCACTCTTTTTTACTGGTCGGCAGTCATTTTTGTCAAAATGACATTTTTGGCTAGCCGATTTACTGTTCAGCTGCTTTTGGAGATATTTTGAGACAGCTGTTTGGCATTTGGTTCCCTCCATACACGTGTATGGAGGGATGCCCTCCTTTGTAAGCTTGTGGCATAAGCTTTACAACTTGGTTGCCTTATAAGAGAGGGGTCTCCTCTCTTGGCTTGGGGTTAGACATTTTTTAGAGTGGGAATAACTCAGAGAGAGCTCTGGTTTTAGGTTAGGGTTTGTGTATCTATCCTATATCTCTCTCTCTCCCTTAAGTTTAGTGTGTGTGTTTTGTCTTATTATTGCACACAAGCACCTAGTGCTTCACCTTCCTTTGGCTACTGAGGTTCCAAGGGCTTGTTCTTGCTATTTTTGATTGGATTTAAGCTCAAGGAGGCAACAACATCAACATTTGTGAAGGTGGTCAACAAGGGTAAGAAACTAGCCTTTTTATTCCCCATTTTTGCATCCTATTTCTACCTATCTTAGAGCTGTTTTTGTGTTTAGTGTATAACATAAAAAAAGTTCTATTTTTAGGCCGTCTTGATTGTTTATTAAGAGTGTTTTGTGGTTTGGGCGTGTTTGACCACCCTTAGGCCTTGAAAG
Organism: Camellia granthamiana; assembly: GCA_036172215.1. Taxonomy (NCBI): domain Eukaryota; kingdom Viridiplantae; phylum Streptophyta; class Magnoliopsida; order Ericales; family Theaceae; genus Camellia; species Camellia granthamiana. The sequence goes on along the minus strand of CM069908.1, from coordinate 115,420,068 downwards.
GCCTCATTTTTGTGATATTTTGTAGCAAGTTTCGAGACTTTGGTGTTTGGGCCTCTTCACCACTGAAATCTTGAGGGATTTCAGTGGTGGAGATGGTGCTTTGAAGTCTCCAAAAGGGGAGGGCCACCCCCCTCTCCTTGTTGTCCTTGAAAGGGACCATTTTTGGTCTCTTAAGGAAGTCTTTGTTCAAGTGTGTGTTGAGCATGCCATGGCCTGTATTTATGCCTATATTGCCATGTTATAACTTTGTATTAAGTTGGTTTTGGTACTTCATGCATGCTTTAGCATAGTTGCCATGTAATGCCTCCTTGATCCCTTAACATGCCTTAGGTTGTATGCCCTTTGTTTGAGCATGTTTTAGGCTTAGCCTTGCGAATGTTTTGTGCCTACTTTGCCATGCTTTAGGTCTGTCCATAGTTGTTTGGATCGATTTTGGCATGATTAGTATAGCTCCTTTGCATTTGTGGCTTGTCGGGCTTGTATGCTTCAAGTATGTGAATGTGTAGCATGTATTGCTTGCATCATTTTGGTGGTTTGGAACCATCCAACATGTAATTTCAGTCCCTTTGGCATGCTCATATGCTTGCCTTAGTTGCTTCATTGTTGCCTCTTAAGCTTGTGTTGAATGCTCCATGTTTTTGGTCCTTATGCACGCTTTCATATTTGAGCCCACTTAGATGCCATCTAAGTAGTCCTTTGGCCTTGTTTTAACATGCTAAAAACCTGTTTTTAGTTGTTTAATGCATGCCATGTTTGTTATGCTAAGCGTCCTTCAAAGCTTCATTACCTTGCTTTAAGTATTAGACTATGAGTGCTTGCATGTGTGTGTGCACTTTGGCCTTCACTTCCTTGCTTTTGGCCACTGATTTTAGGCCTATTTGGAGTTGCCTAAGTCATGTTTAAGTCCACCCCTTTGCTTGGTTTGCATGCTTGCCTTTGCATGCTCGCTTGTATGTTTGTATAAGTGTCTTGCATTGTCCATATCACATGTTAGCCAACATGTCTAGGATTGCATCGCATTGTGCATGCTTGGCCTCTTGAAGCAAGTGTGATAGAGGTTGAGGCTTCCTTGTGTGATTACATGGTTTGCTTGCATTTGAAATTGAAAGTACACACTCGATTCTTTGGGCCATCATGCATGGAAATGCGTGATTGGTGGTCCGAGAATCGAGGCACATCCTCCTTTGAGTCACAAAACATGATAAGGAATGTGTTTTGGTGCATACATTGCTTGAATTGAGCTGCCATGCAAGATTCTATCCTCTGCTGCTGTGAGTTGCAGGTTCTGCAGGAATTCATTGCCGGCCGGCAGTATTTAGTGCCGACCGGCAGTCAATCAATGGCCGGTGGATTCATTTTGTGCCGACTACCACAAATTCACTGCCGGTAGTCTTTCTACTTAGCCGGGTGGTGATTCGCAGTACCCCAGGGAGGCATCCTTAAGGCTTTGGCAGTCCCCAGAGAAGAAAAGCAGGGGAAAACAGAGGCAGGCTAGGCATGGCAGTGCGATTCCGAGCGGAATCCGACGCGCGCATGCATTGAGCCCTTTCCCACGAGGCGGTTTACTGTTTTTCCTTAGCGTGGTTAATTTGTTAATTAATTAGGCAATTTGTAATATTTAATTAGCTTGCGTAGTTAATTAATTTGTATATTATTTTGGTCCCTACGAGCCGAGGGCAAATCTGTAATAAGTGTGCGTGAGTGGTGTGTATGTCTTCCAACCCCCACTTCTTTCTCCCTTTTATTTATCTTGCTTATGATGGTAGATTAGGGCACGTTTATTTTAGCATACCTTATGCAATGTATGCTGTGCATCCATGCATTTGTTGATATGCACCGGGCTCGGTACATCATACAAATCGCATTGTATCTTCAAATCTAACTTGAATACGTGCACCGAATGATTGCATTTCACATGCCATTTTAGGGTTAGCCGAGCCTATCCTAAACTGCATCTCTGTATGTGATGCATTAGTCACTCTAACATGAACCAGGGCATACATGTTCGCTAACTAGTTTCTGTTTTGGCACGGAGTACTAGGTAAGCTTTTATGCTTTAGCATACCACATGCGTGTGAGTGTTGCCATAACAGCATGATTACCATGTGGCTAAGTGCTTATATGAGATAAACTGCCTGAATGCCTGTGGGTGAAGGTTGGATTGTTTAAGTTGGAAAAACTCGTTGAAATCCGTGTTTTAGCCTACTTGTGAGTAGCAAATTCCAAAGCGCTTTTCAAAACAAACGGATATGCAATGCTTGTTTCCAAATTAGGTAATCTAGTCTATACTTGTTTGCTGTGCGCATAACATAGTAATTCTAGGCTAATAACTGGAATAAGAACACATAACGTTTTCAAAATCGAATATCATGGTTAGTAGAGGCCGGTCTTCGGACCGGGCGAAAGGGGGTGCTCATAGCTGACCTTCCCCGATCGTACCCAAGCTCCCGAGCCAAGACAACTTTGGTGATGACGGACACGTGGCCTTCGGCACCGAGTCAGGGTTTCCTAAATTTCCCATTCTAAAAAATATTTAGGTGGCGACTCTGTATCTGGCAAAGCAGTCCATGTTTGGCACTTCTTTTCAAAATCTGTTTTTTTTCAAAACGATTTGCCAGAGTTGGACTCTTTGGTTCAGATTAAGAACCGTGACAATTTGAGTCTGAACTGTAGTAGACCCACAAACGAACAGAACGGGACTAACCCTCCCGGCCCGTTCGGGGACGTCCTTGTCTGTGTTTGTCTTGAGTTCCCGGAGGTCTCGGCTACACGCCTTGCCTCAGGATCTCTCGACTTGACTGTTTTGTGTCTGGTTTGGCAGCAAACACTTGTGTTTTGCCTGGAGGGGTAGGGAATGGCTTGTGAGACATCCCCACACATCACCGGCCATGGCTAGAGGCCACCGGCCAATGTTTTGTTGCTATCGGCCATATATTTGGCCGGTCGGCACTCTGTTTGGGTGGGTCGGCCATCTTTATTTGGCCGATTGACTCTTTTTCTGGCCGAGACCTCTTCTTGAGGGGGGTTTGAACCTTTTGAACCCCCTGTTCTAGCTTCTTGAGGAAGCTTGAACCTTTTGAACCCTTGGTCTTTAGCTTCTTGAGGAAGCTTGAACCTTTTGAACCCTTGGTTTAGCTTCTCCAAGAAGCTTGAACCTTTTGCACCTTGGTTTAGCTTCTCCTAGAAGCTTGAACCTTTTGCACCTTTGCCTAGCTTCTCCAAGAAGCTTGAACCCTTCTAAGCTTCCAAGAGAAGCTTGCACCTCTTGAACCTTTTGCCTAGCTTCTCCAAGAAGCTTGGCTCTTTTGTCTAGCTTCTCCAAGAAGCTTAGCCTTCTTGGCCCTTTTGCTCCAAGCTTCTAAGAGAAGCTTGACCCCCTTGACCCTTTTTGGTTAGCTTCTCTTAGAAGCTTCAAGCCTCCATCTTCTCTATAAATAGAAGAGCTCCTCTTCCATTTTAAGGGGTCCAAGAAATTTGTCCAAGACAAAACATATATCTCTCTTGATATCTCTACATCCAAGCCTCTAAAGTGCTTGGTTCTTGACCCCTTTGCACCCCAACTCCTAAGCACACACCTCCACCATTCATCTAAGGTTCTTGGAGGGTCTTGTGGGGGCTCAAGACTTGGTTTTGACGCAGAAAAATCTGCTGGATTGCTGGTTTTGAAGAAGGTCTTCAAGGGTAAGTTTCTAAGCCTTAAATCCTCCGTTTTTGCACACACTTTTAGCCTATCTTGCATGCTGTTTTGAGCTTAACTTATAACTGAAAAAAGTCTTGTTTTTGAGTGCTTTAAATAGTTGTTTAAGGTCACTTTTGTGTTTGGGGTTGTTTACCCCTTCTTAGGCCTTGTTTGGCCCCATTTTGTGCTATTTTTGGTGAGCTCCGGGACCACCTTGTTTGGGCCTCCTCACCACTGAAATCTTGAGGGATTTCAGTGGTGAGGATGGTGGTTTAAGGTCCTAAGAAGGAGAGGGCCACCCCCTCTCCTTGTTGTCTTCAAAAAGTGCCATTTTAGCCTCATGTGTGAGCACCATCCTTAAGTGCATGTTGGCCATGTCTTAAATGTTATTTGGTAGTATTTTGCCATGTATTACCTCTGTTTTTACTTGGTTTAGACACACCATGCTTTCTTAACATACTTGTCTTGTAATGCCATGAAATTGCCTTAACATGCTTTGTGCTTTGAGCCTTGTTTCTAGCATGATTTTGGCTTAGCTTTGTGAAGCTTTTATGCATATTTTGGCATGATTTAGGTCTGTTTTTGGTTGTTTGGGTCATCCATGCCTTGCTTTGTATAGCTACCATGTAATCCCCCTCATGAGCCTTGAGTGTTAACCCCTCTAGCATGCTTTATCTGTACTATTTCAGTGATTTGGAGTCACTTATAATGTCATTTCAGTCCTCATGGTATGCTTAAATGTTTGCATTTGATGCTCCTTTGATGCTTCAAGAGGTTGTGCCTTATGCTCCATGTTTAGACATTCGTGTATGCTTCCATGTGTAGGTCATTTAGATGCCATCTAAGTGGTTTTTGGGGCTTACTTTGACATGATTTGGGACTGTTTTGATTCACTTTGATCATTTGCTTCATGTGTCATGTGATCATGGTTTAAGTCCTTGGGCTAATTCCAAGCTTCTATGCATGCTTTGCTTGTTTTGTTTACTTGGTTTGGCACCATTTATGACATGATTTCAGAGCTTGTAATGCATGCCATATGCCCATGTTTGTCTTCTTTTAAGTGTGCTTAAAAGTTGCTTCCTTGTGCCTAAGTGTCGGACCATGTGTGCATGCATGTTTGTATGTGTTTTGGCCTTCATTTTCATGGCACTTGGCCACTGTTTTGGGCCTAGTATAGAGCTGCCCAAATTAGTTTAAATCCATGCTTGACATGTTGCTCAAATGTTGTTGCCTTATTCCATGCCTTGCATGCTTGTTAGCTTAGGTTGTGTGCCTAGTACATATTGCATGTTTGCATACTTGCCTCCATGCTCATGTTGCATGCTTAGCTCACATGCTTAGGTTGCATTTGGTATGCATGCCTTGCCTCTTGATTGAGCATGATAGAGGTTGGGCTTTCATTTGTTTGGTTTGCATTACATTTGAAATCAAAATGCACAACTTGGCTTCTTGGGCCATCACGCATTGAAATGCGCGATTGGTGGTCCGAGGGTCGAGGACCATCCTCCTTTGAGTCATGAACATGATAAGGAGGGTGGTGGTGCAAACATTGCTTTGAAAATGCATTACCACACTGTCTGTCCTTGTTGCTGTCAAAAACCAGTTTCTGCAGGGAGTTTTGGCCGACCGGCCGTATAGAGTGCCGACCGGCCATGGATTGGTGGCCGATAACATGAAACCCCAGCCGATGGATATGTTACATGGCCGGTGGGCATTCCCTTCAGCCGATGGTGTTCTAAAGTGTGCAGGGAACCTGTCCCAGGACTTTGGTAGTTTTCAGAGAAACAAGGCAGTGAAAACAGAGGTAGCAGTGGTATGGTAGGGGCTTTCCGGGCAAGATAAATCCGAGCATGCATATTCACGCATCCCGAGGCGGGGCTGTGGCCACCTTCTTTTTGCATTTAATTTGTTAATTAATTAGAAGTTTTGTAATAATCAATTTAGTATTATTTATTCAGACTGTAATATTCTTTTGGACCCTCTGAGTGAGGGCAATTGTGTAATAAGTGTGTGTGAGTGCGTGTATGTCTTCCAATCCCACGTCTTTCTTCCCTTTTATTTACCTGCTTATGATGGTAGACTAGGGCATGTCTAAATTAGCATACAGTATGATAGCGTGTTTGCATTCACTCATCTGTTTTGCATGCATCGGGCTCAGCGCATCATTCTAACTGCATTTGTATTTCAATTTCAAATTGAATACGTGTTAGTTGCAGCATTTCACATGTCATTGTAGATTAGCCGAGCCTATCTTGGTTGCATTTTGCATGTGTTGCATTAGCCATCTTAACATGAACTAGGATCATGCATATGATTACTAACTAGTTTCTGTTTTGGCTTGGAGTACTCTGTAAGTTCTTTTGCTTTAGCATCCTTGCATACGTGTGAGTGTTGCCATGACAGCATGATTACCATGAGGCTAGTTGCTTATGTGATATAACTGCTTGAATGCCTATGGATGGAGGTCGAATTACTTAAATTGGAATAATGCATTGAAACTGTGAGTTTTGAGCCCACTAGATAGTGGCAAAACCTTCTTTTCAAAAGCCCACTTGAGGGTGGCAAAACCTGCATTTTAGCCTACTTGCGAGTAGCAAACCATTTTCAAAACAAACATGCTATGTTTTGTTCCAATTTAAGCGATTTGGTCTATACTTGTTTGCTGTGCGCATAACATAGTAATTCTAGGCTAATAACCGGAATAAGAACACATAACCTTTTCAAAATTTGATATCACGGTTAGTAGAGGCCGATCTTCGGATCGGGCGAGAGGGGGTGCTCATAGCTGACCTTCCCCAATCGTACCCAAGTTCCCGAGCCGAGGCAACTTTGGTGATGACGGACACGTGGCCTTTGGCACCGAGTCAGGGTTTCCTAAATTTCCCAAAATAAAATATTTAGGTGGCGACTCTGTATCTGGCAAAGCAGTCCATGTTTGGCACTTCTTTCAAAAATCTGTTTTCTCAAAACGATTTGTCGGATTTGGACTCTTTGGTTCAGATTGAGAATCGTGACAATTTGATCCGAACTGTAGTTGACCCACAAAGCGAACAGAACGGGACTTCATCCTCCCGGGGCATTCGGGGACGTCTACAATAACACAGTACATAAAATAAAGCGACGAGTACAATACTTAATAGTTACATAGACAAATATTAGACAAACCTTTCAAAAACTCATTGTCAGAAGAGTTATTTTAACACACACAATACATAATTATGGATAACCTAATATAATTTAGTAGACAGATAGACGCCTAATCCTCGCTCAAATCAGCAATCTCAGAGTCCGAACAATCTGAGAGCTCAGTGTCAGAGAGAAGTGCAGGATCCTCCTTGATAGCCTTGATAGCCTCACCATTTGATGCTGTTCCGTTCTTCTTGGCATCCGACTTAAGTATAGATAGTTTCATATTGCGGGCTGACCTACGACGCATTTGAGAAATCTCACGTCGAAGTCTTTCACATAGTCGATCAACATTATTTGGATCTTCCTTTTGGATCTCAATTGAACGTGTTTTCGGCACCTTCAGTCGATTTTCCCGACATAATCTTTCCATTTGCACGCGTTCTATAAATAGTGCGGGCCACTTTTGAAGTGTAGCGTCTGCTAAACCATATCCTATTTGATTAACAGATGGATCCTCCACGAAACCACATGGATCTTGATAGTACTTGGGCATGACAAAATGTCGCTTCCCAAACCTATCATGATAAGCACAAGAGGCATCTAACAAAACAAACGGTGTTTCAACTTCAGTGTCGCCACTTCCCCTTCCTGTTATCTTCCTCGACGTGAACTCTCACCTCTTTCGAAGTTCCTACCCCCTGCAAGTCCCATTTCCCGTTCCTCTTCCTCGTCGTGAACTCTCACCTCTACGATTCCTAGCCTTTGCCATGAATGTATACTCCATTTGATTTTTTCTCAATAAATGAATGATAGTTTCCTAGGGAGAACTGAGTGGAAAAGTTGTGTGTTTACTATCACTCATATATAGTTGTTTGTCAACACTATTGCCATGTGGTCGTATTAATGTGATTAATAATTCAAATCTGAAATGTGAGGAAAAAACAAAGCATCTAAGTCACGCTGCACAAAGTCACATGCCATTAAAAAACCAATCATCCGTACGCTGTTTATTGTGGCCATGTGAACTTGGCCATTTCATTGAGTCCTTTAATTTATTACGTCTGTTAAAGTCACTACATCACTGCATGACTGAGAAATGTTGGACATATCACTGCGACGACTTTGACGAGACTGCTCACTGTATGAAAAAAGCAAGAGGTCGTACCATAGCTACTGTGCCCATGTGAACTTCAGCAATTCATAATGGGATGAGGGGGTGTCAGAACAAAACAACAAAACAATTAGACCCTTTGTGTTTAAAAAGCCACCCTATGCAGCTTCAAATAGATTCATAAACCTTGAAGAGAAAATATTATAAAGTTTGAATGTATTGAAGATTAATTTGTAGTAGAGTACTTATAGATGGGTTTTTCGATGTATAGAACTTGAAAGTGTTACAGATAAAAGCTAGCCTAGTATGCAGACAAGAACAACACCGACTTAAATCAATACATAGTTAACTAGAAATTAAATTAGTTAAATTTCTCCAATTAAATTAAATTAAATATGTAAGGTAAAAAGTGAAATTAAACTATTGTATAATGAAAAATAAATTGAATTATATTTGTAAGCGGAAAAGTGAAATTAAATTTCTAAGTGTATTTGAACTTTGCTTAAAACCTTCAGATATGCACTAAGTAGTCAATAAAAGTCAAAGTGACAATTCCTATAAAGTTGATGCATAGTTGTTCAAGTCATAAAGGTTGACGTGAGAACTCTTTTACAATAATTTGAAACATACAGCTACCATGTGGACTTCCTGAAGTATCAGTACTTCAGTGTCGGCATGTGAGTTTAGAGTTTATAAGACATGAATACTTGCGTCCATCTCCATTTTGAATTTGTGCATGTTATAACAACTGTGTATATGTGGTATAAATATCGCATCATACCACATCAAAAGTTTTATAGATATATCGAGCGATATCATCATGAGATATACGGTGGTTGATCTATATTTAGCAATGGGTCGCCATTGGGTTGCAGATGGAGATGAATTTCAATATTCATTAAGTCTAAATTTGCGTTACTCACATACCGCCGTCAATACCATGAGAGCTGAATGGGAATTTTGCATGACTCGAGCAAATGTTCTCGTTGAGCTATGCCGTGAAGTTAATATTAAATTTCCTTGCCGATTAGCCATGCGTATGCCAATTGACACTTCACAGTTGTTGCAAAAGGCATTGCATCGTATCTGCGACGAAGTTAATCGCATGACCTAACGTTTGCAAAAGTCTGAACTAATGAAGACCGCAAATGAGCGTGCTGAATATGGGTTAATGGATGATGCGCACCAGTACTTCACCTGGAGCATGGATGATATGTGTGAATCTGATACTGAGATGTCAGATAATGATGATAATGAATGAAATTGTTTGGATGAATGACCAAACCATTTATCTTGTAATGGATTTGTAATGCTTATCCACAACTTATCAATGAAGGGAGAAATTTCAATAGTTTTTGAATAGTTCTTGTAATTCTACAAATAACAATTACCTTTGTTTTCTCTCTGTTATTGTTATTTTGAAGAATGCTAATTGAACTAGGCTTTCATGATTTTATGCATTATTGAAGTGGAATATAATGATGATACCGAATGAACTTGGTTGCATGTATGACCAAACATTTTCATTTATTGTAATGGCTTTGCAATGCTTATACATGAGTTATAAATAATAAGAAAAATTCGTAAAGAATCTTGACATGTATACTTATAAATGTAGTGATTTCATAAACTTCAAGTTCATATAACAAATAGTTAAAATACAGCCGTAAGCTAGATGAACAACAACATTGTTTTACACTCCAATAACGAAGATACGACACAACATACAAACATATATGAAAGATAAAGGTGTTTGATTTCTCATTCCTTATCTGACATGTAGTAGTCATAGAGATATTTTTCATTGTTAGGACATTATTTCGCTCAATCACTGTCAATTCTCTGTTGCTTGCTTCTGCCACTTCGATGGCTAGCTAAAGCATGAAATGTCGACATCTCCGTATCAACATTCTGTTGTTCTCCTTCTTAATTCTGGTAACTGCTTTTTCATAGTCACTCACATTTCGTCTAGCCATAGTCAATGAACAACGATGAGGTACCGATGTCCCAAAGTTACGCAGATCATTAAACAATCCTTCTTGCTCCGTTACCCTGAACACCCATTCTGCTCGGATACTTGCATAATAATCCTTCAGACTCGAGTACTTTTTGCTCTTATAGTCAAAAGCAAATGGAGGTAGTAGCCACACTTTTGAATTTCTTTGACGGCGTGAACTTCCTGCACCTCTTGAAGACATTGTTCATAAAATAAAAATAATAATAATAATAGTAATTGTAGATATATTACTATTGTTATGACTTGAACAAACATCATACTGGGGGTAGCGCTATTTATAGACATGCAAAAGAGATGACATGGTGACGATAATTGAGATGTTGGGGCACTGTGGAATAAGTGATACCCGTGATATTATTTTATCTTATTCATTTCATGTAATCCTGAGTACTTATGACTTTGTGTACCCGTGATGCAGCCACTTTGGCAGACTTAATCGCTATTCAATTCATTATAGTTGCTTTTCTGACACCCTTCATCCCACTATGACAAACTCAAGTAACATTTACATCCTCTGTAAATATAGCACATTTACACCCTCTATACAAGTTTGATTTACAAAAACTATAAATAAAAAATACTATACACTCCATATCACACCCTCTAATGCCCTAACTTGCCCCCAATCCCACAACCCCGACTGTGGACCTCCCTCCTTGGTCTCCTGCTATAGACTCTCTGAATATGTGGTTTCCCCAATCGCAAATGCGGATCTTGTGGGGCTCTCTCCCCTGCATGTGGCCCACCAGCGACTGCCTGTGGAGCCTGTAACTGTGACCCTCCATCTCCTGCCTGTGCTGCCTGCGATCCTCCCTCTGGCCCAACATTAGATACTGCTGTGAGCTGTGAAAGTCCCTCATCTGGTGCAACTGTATCACGATCTGCAGCTGGACCTCGACCTCTGCCTCTGCCCGTACGCCGACCTCGGCTACGACATCTGCCATGACCATAACCTCGGCCTCTCCCTCGCACTTTGGGGGGAGGGGGGCCTCAATATAGACCTCATCCTGAGCGTGGGAGATGTCAGTGAGAACTGCATCATGTGTAGTCGTGGTCACGGTTGAACTAGTCCCCACAAAAGTAGGTGTATGTAGTGTGGGAATATGTGATGTACATGTATCAACTCCAACACTACACATACCTGAACTATGTGGTGGTGGTAACTGGGTGGGTGGGGTAACAACCTCATGCATGTATCGGGGAGGTGTCCAATCAGAGTCAGCTACATAAGGTATGCCAGTATGCTGGGTAGGATGTACGTGGAGGGAATTTGGAGATATGTATGGGGTAGCATGCGATGGGGTCACTAATGTCCAAGGACCTGATGTGGCCGGCGTTGAAGTGGAAGGCACTGACGTGGACGACACTGATGTGTCTGGAGCAGCTGCTGCACTGTGTACATCGTAGTGGCCAAAATACAGACGATCCCCCCGATGGGCATGCTGGATCGCCTCGTACAATAAGTCTCGGATCTCTGCAACGGCCTGCAAGGCATGCTGTCCATTACGTCTCAAAAGGGCATTCTCAGCCAAGTGATATGACCTCCCAGCTCCAACCACCTGAACAAAAATTCGGACGTATTAGGCTACAGTTGACTGAAAGTAAATCAATTATGATCTTAATAATTATCTGACACATACTATGATACTCACCAATGCCTCAAGAGAAGGCCCAACTCCCTCATATCCGGACTCAAACAGGTGGCTCGGATTACCGACTAGTAGACGTGTATGTTGCTGATACCACAACATGTAAGGGTCGGACGAGGGGAGTACCTCATCGCTCCAGTCAGCCTGTACAATAGTGTCCCGACGGGCATCCCACTGCTGTATATACCACATATAAAATAGACTCCAATCAGTGCTAGCTCAGCCACGCCTATCAGTCGCATGTAACCGCCACTCAGTGTCGAACCGGTCCGGCACGGACTGGACCTAACCAAACTGTCGGAGGACACGATCGGGGAGATGCCACTCAACCACGTCAAAACAAATACGTGGCACTCTCGCCATCCATATCTCCCGACCTAGTCGGCAGTAGTCTGGGAGTGTACTGAGGACCCTAGCATAAGGCTGCCATATAAACTACAACAACAACAAGTATTCTAAAATTCGCTCGTGAACTTAAAACATATATAATGAACAAGACAACTAAAATGCACTAAATTTCATACCTCATCCTCAATCATTCGGTCGAACTGGTCTCTATAAACGACGACTACGTGAGTCGATACGACCTCGTGGCCGAAGTTAACCCTCCACCGGCTGCCTCGAGGTTCAGATGGCAACTACATGTCTCCCTGGCCCATGGAAAGCTCACCAGCAGCAATCACTTGCCGCTTAGACGGGGCAATGCGAATGAATCTCTCCCACGCCCAAATCTGCAATAGTTTGAACCTAATTACAATACTGATATATGTCATACAACATGAATTGACATGTACTAAAATTCTTACTAACCTGTAGCAAGACAAGTGGTCATCCGATCTCCTTCGCACCCACCTGAGCCGCTCGACACAACATCCTATACAAGCATGCCAAAGCCGCGCCACCCCAGCTGTACTCGCCGATCTCGTCGATGTCTTTCAACAGTAGCAAGTACATAAGCTTGAGCAGGTTCTGTGACTTATCAAGGAGAAGTACCCCCCCAATAAGCCACAGAATATATGTTGGGGCATCCTACTGTACCAACTCATTTGGAGCTTGCTTTGGAAGAGGACCAAAATGCTTGGCCAGCCACCTCACCCTCAGTCTACCTGCCTATAAGTCTGCAGGTGTAGGTGCTACTCCCAATAGCTCACCACATAGAGCTATCCACTGGTCCCTCGTAAATGATGGGTCAACACCAGTAATTGCTTGCCCGTCAATCCGTAGACCATATAGGACAAATACGTCCTGCAATGTGACCGTGGCCTCTCCGATCGGGAAATGCAATGTATGAGTTTCTGTGCGCCACTCTCGGCCAGAGCAGTGATGAGTGGGTGGTCCAGTCTAATATGACCGATATGGTAGACACCATAGAATCCTGCGCGTAATATATACTACAGGACTCTATGGTCCAACGGATGCTCCCACAGGCCGGAATCTGTCCGGCGGCATGTCAACACTGTGTGTGCCTCCTCCTGCATAACAGAATGACTAATTTAAATAATATCATTATCACGTAAGATAAAACAAAATGGAGGGTATTTTAATTGTAAGCATAAAGTCTAACAAACGTTATTGCATACCGGATGCTCCCATATATTGTCGGCCCAATGTGGATGAATGAGAAGTGGGACCTCCTCAGGTAGATGTGCCATGAAGCCTGTACAAGTGAAATATTAGATCATAACAATAAAACTCTCATTTAATCATAACAAAAAAATTGTAATTATTCCATAAATTATGATTTGTAAAAGAAAAGTATACTCAGCTATTTCAAAGTTTAAATTTGTGTGATACTATATATGGAAGCAATTCACTAAAATGTAATTAATTTTTATTTCAAAAAACTCTATTGGTTAATTGTAATTTAACTATAACAATTAAACTCTAATTATTCCATACATAACGACTTCTAAAAAATAAATGTGCTCGGTTATTTTAAAATTATAAATTTGTGTACCACTAATATGGAAGCAATTCACTAAAATCTAATTATAATCATAAAAAAACTCTAATTATTCCATAATTTATGATTTTTAAAAATATATATATATATATATTTCTACTTTAAGATTTAAAATTATGTGTCATTAAATATGATAAACAATTCAACAGAACCTACCATTATCTATGCTATAATGAATATAGAAATCTTTTTCAAAATAATTTTAGGGCCTCAGTTACATAAGCTTAATAATGACCATGAACATAGTGCAGTAACATGTGGATAGTTTTCCTACATAAATATTTGCCAAAAAATTGAATGAGAAAATTTTGTTTCAAAAATAGGTTGATGATTACATTTATGGCATATTTGACAAAACTTAATTATTGATTTTTGTTACCCAAAAGACAACCTAAGAGGGGGGGGTGAATTAGGTTTTTACAAATAAAAATAATAATACCCTAATAAAAATTATGACTGGCACAATAGATAAATATACTTGATGAAATAAAAATAATTAAAACAAGTATTCTAACAACTATGTCAATTAATGATTTTAGCACAATAAAAATATGAAATATAGCTATCGTAATTTAAATAAAATAAAGAGGTAAGGGAGAGAGAGACAAACAAATTTATAGTGGTTCGGCTTCAACTCGGTCTACGTCCACTCCTCAAGCTTCACTTGAGATTTTTTACTATTCTCTAACTTCACAGGGTGCTAGCAACCTTTTCACAGATGGAGCAATCCTCCACGGATTTTACACGGACTTTCTAAGTCAAGAATACTGAGTGTACTACACTCTTACAAGGTTGAAAAGAATGTGTTTTTACTTTCACAGAAAGCTACAAGATTTATCTCTCAAAGATAAATATAAAAATGAAGCTTTGGTTTTTCTGTAAACCTCACACAAGAAAGATGGGCTTAAAGTTATACGTCTCAGTGTATAATTTCTGAAAGATGATGTAAATTGAAAAACCACTTCTCAGAGAATTTTTCAGAGAGTAGGTGTGAGTGATTATAGATCAAAGAATATTTTCTGATTTTTTTTTATAACTTGTTTACATTAGAGGCTTTGGTATATATAATGAAACTTATAGCCGTTTATAGCCGTTGTATTCATTTGAATTTATAGTCGTTTATAGCCGTTGTATTCATTTGAATATCTTCTGTTCCATCATTACTAATTTGAATATCTTCCACTTGAACATTTTGGCCTGCTGTTGTGCTGGGCTGTTTGAACCTTTTGGTCTGCTGCTGTGCTGGGCAGTTTGAACCTTTTGGCCTGCTGTTGTGCTGGGCTATTTGAACCTTTGTTTCGGGCTGTTTGAACCTCTGGTTTGGGCATTATTTTTTGGGTTGAAATTAATTCCTGATTTAAGCAAATATTAAATACATTCAAACAATATTTAGGATAAAAGTTTAGGTGAGAAATAATGGGACAAAATAAATTTTAATTCTATTTTTCTCTTTCAAATAAATTAAAACATAATTAAATAAATCATCAAAATAAATTTTAGATTCTATTTTTCTTTTTCAAATAAATTAAAATATAATTAAATAAATCATCAAAATAAATTTTGGATTCTATTTTTTCTCTTTCAAATAAATTAAAACATAATTAAATAAATCATCAAAATAAATAAGTCTAACAATCTCCCCTTTTTTGATGATGGCACACAATGATGTTTTGATTTGATTTGGGAGTAAAAAAAGCTCTCCCTCAAGTCATGCTCCCTAAATTCATTTCTAACTACATAGGTTAACATATGTGTAATAAATAAGCTTTAATTAGAGAGATGATATGAGACTAAGATATCAAACTATAAATACATAATCATCATATTAGTTTTCAAATAATACCATAATTTGAAAATAATACCATAATACATAGCATCATAACAAAATAATACCATAATACATAACATCATATAATTTCTCCCCATGCGACATTATCAAAAGAAAATCATGGGTCAGAATTTGGAGGAGGAGGAGGAAGAAAATGATAGTGATAAATGGCATCTATACAATTCAAAACATATATATATATACACATATGGATACGATTCGCACGCCTCTCTCTTTTTCGTCGAAAATCGTGTCGGACACGCGTCCTCGCTTTTGCATCAGCCAACCGACAAAAGCGAGACAAGTCAATCAGTTGCCTCGGCTCTTTCTCCCTCTTGTCGTCTTCTCCTCCGTCTTCTTCTTAATCACTTTCTTCGCCTTCTTTTTCCTCATTCGCTTCCATCCCTTCGTCTTCTGCGTGAGAGAGATAAAACAGAGAGACTAAGCAGGAGTAAAAAGATGGCCAAAAACGACCCTCCTTTCGATTACATCTCTCTCTCCTACTACATGGTCTCGTCCTGTCCCCCTTACTCTCTTTCCGGACCTGAATGATCCTATAAGCGCTGCTGGGGCTGAGTGCCCTGGCTCCTACTCTTACCAACCTTCCTATGATGTTGATTGAGCAAATAATGACAACTCAATCAGACATTGAAGCCAATCATTTCACATTGACGTCCTGTATGGAGACGGTGGACTGCAGTCACAAAATTGGCTCACCGATTACAGAACAGGACGAGTGAGCTCCATCAGGTCAACGCCCAACTCTCTCTGCTCCAACTCATGTACAAACGATGCACAAGCAGAGATAGGTACACTGAAGGCTGAAAATAAAGAGCTTAAACGGAAGACCACCTCCATGCCCCGATTTGGAGCAACGTCATTCTTGGCTTTGATAGTCGGTGGGGAGTGCTTGCTCTCGACTAAAGCACGGGGCCAGGGACCTTAAGCGTCAACCAAGGTGATAAAAAGAAGAAGAGAGCGGTGGAAGAGGCGAGTAAGTGAGGTCGGCCAATGGCCGGAAAAATGAAGGGGAATTTTTTATTTATTTTTTGTTTTTTTTTTTAATGAAAATATGTATATTTTGATTTATGTTTGTTTTTATGTTTAATGTAATCACTTGAAGATGAAAGTAAAGTGCAGGAAAAAAAAAATCAAAATTAAGCCTTGAGGCAAAACAACAAAAAAATAATGAAAAGAAAAGAGAAAAAAATAATAAAAGAAATGAAGCTTATTAGTAAAACAACAAAAAAATAAATAATAAAATAAAAGATATTAAGCCTAATAGCAATAAAAAAAATAAATTAAAAATAAAATAATACCAACAGAAATTATACTTAATGGGACGTCGGTGTTGGTGGAAGGATAATGCAAAAAAAATACCATGAGGGTTTTAAAGAAAATCAATGTAGGCAAAGTTAATTTTACTTCAAGATGCAGAACCCCAAAAAAAATTATACAGTTTAGAATAGCAAACTGCTAAGGATAATAAATGTACGAAGGACTTGACAGCATGCAACTGATATAAATGTTTCCATATCAATGTAGCAATACACATATATTATTTTAACAAAAATTCAAGTTTCACAGTCATAACAAAACTTTTTAAGTAAAAATCGATATTTCAAGCTCACCGCGAATAAAATTGAAGCGATCCTTGCTTAGGGGTTTTGTGAAAATATCCGCCAATTGCTTGTCGGTGTTTACAAATTCAAGTACAATATCCCCTTTTTGAACATGATCTCTTAAAAAATAATGTCGAATTTTAATATGTTTTGTTCGTGAGTGTTGAACCGAATTTTTGCTTAAATTGATGGCACTAGTATTATCACATTTAATAGGGATATAATCATAATGCAAATCAAAGTCCTCCAATTGTTGTTTCATCCAAAGTATTTGGGCACAACAACTTCTGGAAGCTATATATTCAGCTTCGGTCGTTGATAAAGCAACAAAATTTTGCTTTTTGCTAAACTAAGATACTAATGAGTTAACAAGAAAGTGACAAGGGCCATTGGTGCTTTTTCTATCAAATTGGCATCCGGCAAAGTTGGCATCCAAGTAACTAATTAAATCAAATGCAACACCTCTAGGATAAAACAGTCCCAAATTTTGAGTGCGAACAAGATATCTAAAAATTCTTTTAACAGCACTGAGATGTGATTCCTTAAGATTTGATTGATATCTAGCACACATACAAACACTAAACATAATATCAGGTCTACTTGCAGTTAAATAAAGAAGTGAGCCGATCATACCTCGATATTTTTGTTTGATCAATGGACTTACTTTTTTCATCATTGTCTACCTTAATGGATGTGCTCGTAGGTGTTCCAGCTATTTTTGAGTCATACATACCAAACTTTTTGAGTAGTTCTTTTGTGTACTTAGCTTGGTTGATAAAAATTCTTTCCTTGCATTGTTTGATTTGAAGCCTAAGGAAATAATTTAGCTATCATGCTCATCTCAAACTCACCTTGCATACACTTAACAAATTCTTTACACAAGGTTTTATTAGTAGCACCAAATCTAATGTCATCCACATATATTTGCACAATAAGTAAATCATCATTTTTAGTTTTAACAAAAAGTGTTGTGTTAATCGTTCCTCTAGAAAAATTATTTTCAATCAAAAATTTACTTAATCGTTCATACCATGCACGAGGTGCTTGTTTCAAACCATATAAAGCTTTTGATAGTTTAAAAACTTGATTTGGAAAAGCATGATCTTCAAAACCTGGAGTTGTTTAACATAAACTTCCTCATTTATAAAACCATTAAGAAAGACATTTTTTACATCCATTTGATAAAGTTTGAAATCTCTAAAATATGCAAATGCAAGTAACATGCGAATGGCTTTTAATCTAGCATCCGGAGCAAATGTTTCATCAAAATCAATACCTTCTTCTTGATTGTATCCTTGTGCAACAAGTCTAGCCTTGTTTCTTATAATTGTGTCGGATTCATCAAGCTTGTTTCGAAAGATCCATTTGGTACCGATAATGGTATGATCTTTAGGTTTTGGCACAAGTTCCCACACTTTGTTTCTCTCAAATTGGTTAAGCTCTTCATGCATAGCTATCATCCAATGTTCATCAAATTCGGCTTCTTGAAAGTTTTTAGACTCAATCTGTGAGAGAAAAGCCAAGTTACAACAAATGTTTCTAAGTGAAGAGCGAGTTTCAATACCATTCTAATTGCCTTTGCCCTTGCATGCCACGCCTTCTTGTATGATATACTGTAGTTCATGGTCATTTTGATATCTTCGATGACATTCTTAATTGGCATATGAGGTTCATTCTACATACGACAATCAAATATGAGTTGGATTATTTGGGTGTGAACACTATAAACAAACATATATATATAAATATTTATTTTTTATACTCACCGCAACTTGTCCCAAAAGATGAGAAGCAATGTAACTGGAGTCAATATTAGTGTGGTCCCTGTTCATTTCGTGGGTATAAACAATGGTGAGGGACCCATGTACTGCTTTATTTGAAAAAGACCATGTTTCTTATTAAGAGATGCATGCAACCACCAACTGCAATCGTGCTTGCTAGCAGACACCCAAAGGTCTCGTTTGGAGGTTACGACCTTATACTCTCAATTATTTATTGCATGGTATTAATTCACAGCATGTACAAGTTGCTTCTTATTGACGAAAACCATCCCTTTGTCCAAATCTGGATTTTCAGCGTTCTAGATCCAGTTACGGGGAACGACATCACGGCTTCTCATGTCAAAATAACCACCCATGTGAATGTTCTCATAAAAAAGGATTTTAGGTCTAGGTAGAATGTGGACATTTTCAGGGTCAACGAGGCCGTCGGCATCATCTTCATCATCATCATCATCTGATCCGACTAATAAATTTTCTTTATCACACATTTCATTTTCATCATCGTCTAGGGGCGACATCAAGACCATACATGTGTCAGCAATATTGTCAGCAAACTGCACATAGTTCACCGTTTCCGCCATATTCCTAGCAAACTTCAACTGGAATGGTATGATGGCTGCAGGTGGGCACAAGCTCTGTGTATTGTGAAATTCATACATCATTTCCACCACAGGAACTTGATTCCACACCATGGCCCTCAAATGTCTATTGTGTGTAGCCCACCTGCATAACATTGATCTGATGCATACTTAGGAGACCGAAACGCTGTCGTGTCAATCCCCCTGTGTAAGCAACGTAGTGAAGGGACGAGAATCCATCTGTGTCATATTCGGACATTGTGTACAACCTCTTTATCAATGTACACTTCCAAACAATTTGGTGGTTGAAAACTTGCACCGATACTTAATACGGTGTTCAACGTCTCATCGTCATTGATCGGTAATATCTTGTATTTGCTGATTACTTGCCACTGGCGATAAGGATATCTACATTTAAAGTTCAATCGGACACTTTTGCCGTAACTTGCCACCTTGGATATGAACATCTCCTCCAAATTGTTAAGCGTGGTGCCAAGTTGCACCCCATATATCCCTTTCGGCTCAGCATCATATGACACATCTTCATCAGGATCCCGAATTATGTTCCCCCCCCCCCCAGTAGAAGATAATTGGAACACTCTCCATATACTTGCTTCAATGAAACAAAAAAACATTAAAATATCAATAATATACTTATATTGGATTTTACTTCTAAAAGAATTATATGGATTTTAACTCATTCAATTACAATTACTTGTGAGTCAAGAACTTTATTTAAGTAATCAGCAATTGTAATCCAACAATCATTATTGGTTTTTTAATTAAAATATGAGTTAAAATAATTATTATGTTTTGGATTTTTTAGCTTTTTAAGAAAAAAGCTTACAACACATAAAGAATGTTGGTTTGTTTTGACATAACTGTCTATGGAACTCCTGTGTTCTGCTTTTTTCATTATTTATTACCATTAACATCATGCTCTTGTGCACGGTAAGTGTAAATTTTTCTTTTTCCATGTTTCTTCTTCTTTGTTTTGGTAATATTTCAGTGTTGATTTGATTTTTTAAAATTAACCTACTTTTATTTTTGTGTTGGTTATTTAAATTTGTTTAAGCAGACACTTGGTAGAAGGAAGTTGTGGGAGTCAAAAGACAACAGGAAATGGGGGCATGACAAGTTTGAGGAGATGACTCTCCAAGAAAGGCACTATGAAAATGTGAGGGTTTCATTGAGCTATTTGGTTGATGAATGTGACTCATATCCTAAGTGACATTTTCCTATAAAAACCAGCCCTCTCATTTTTGTCCTTTTATATTTTCCAGGGTACAAGGAACTCTAGAGGTGAAACATTATTTCAAGACCACTAAATGTATAATGATATGGAATGATATACCATAGAATGTGAAACATTACTTCAAGACCACTAAATAAGAAAGGATGTAATGCAATTATAGTTGTTAAAATATGAGTTTTGTATTATTTTGATGTTTTAAGTTTCAATTTTATCAATTTCATCTCGTAATACTTTCAAGTTCAGTCAAATGAATTGGTCTAATATCAAACAAACAGTTTAAGTTATTAACAAAATGATACTAAATTGCATATTCAGTAGGTACACATATTTTTCATTTATTTTAGGGCAAATTACGCTAATAGTCCTTATAGTTTGGGGCTTGTGTCACTTTAGTCCCTAACTTTTCAGTTGTGACACATTTGACCATGAATTTTGAATCTTGTTTCAAATAAGGACAATTGAACATACCATTGCTTAATTTCAATGGCAAAATCGTCAATTTGATAAAATATAAACTAATTTGACAAAAATAAATGTCAACAAAATATTTTAAAATTTTTTAAAAATTATTTCTACCCACCAAAAATAAAATTATGTAAAATTGATAAAAATTAATAAAAATTACATGATTAATTTTTAAAAATTAATGTGGTAAAAAAAAAATAAATGTCTAAAATATTTATCAATTTTATATAATTTTATCTTTAGTAGCTAGAATAATTTTTAAAAATTCAAAAATAATTTTTTGACATTTATTTTTGTCAAATTAATTTATATTTTATCAAATTGACGATTTTGCCCTTGAAAAATCCAATGGTATCTACAATTGTCCTTATTTGGAACAAGATTCAAAATTTAGGGTCAAATGTGTCACAATCGAAAAGTCAGGGACCAAAATGACACATGCCCCAAACTATAGGGACCGTTAGTATAATTCACCCTTTATTTTAAGTAGGATATATATATCCGTTTTCAAATAAAAAAATATAATAGATTTATCAAACAGTAAAAAGTTGCGATGAGATGAAAGTTGAGACAAGGAAAACACTTTTTTATTTTTATCCTACCCCTAAAACAATTCCATTCCCAATATTTCAGAAGTACAATTATATGAAGATAATTATAGTAGACCCAATGGTTGACCCATTATTAATCACTGACCATTTAATGACGTATTGGAAAATTGGCGTCACAAAAGTAATAGTCAAACCCAAATATATCATATCAGAGCAACAAATAAGTATATTTTTATATGAGGTGCAATTATTTAGAGAATTTTAGTGACAATTGAGCTTTTTTATTTGAGGCTTTGTCCTGGAGTATGGGCATCTTATTGTCTCATTACAAATTTTTACTTCATAATGACTAAAGGTTCAACAAAGACAACAATCATTGACCAGAAAATATGAAACAACTCTTAGTCAATGTGGATGGGCTCTAAAATAATTCATTGTCCTCATCATCGGTGTGACCCTTTCAATTAGATATTTCAAATATATACAGAATGAGCAAAATATATAAGAAAAATATTAAATATGTCCTTTTTTTTTGTGACAACCTTGACTCATGGTTAACGCTAATTCATGATTAAGCATGTTAAGTAAATGATTAAGACGAAATCCTAAATTAATTACATGAGTGTGTTGCTTTAAATGCACTTTTATCTGTTTTATGTAGAAAGATTTGTTATGTTGTAATTTCGATTTGCAGATTGAAAGCCTTATCGGCAACCAATTCAGAAATTGGCTTGTTTTATATGCTAATTAGGATTTATAGAATTTTATGGTAGGTTTAATTGGAATTCGATTCGGAACGATTAAATTGGATTAATTTAATGCCATTTGATTAACCTTGTTATCTACCACTTAGTGAGTCATTTTACTAACCCCACTAGTTCAACTTTATGCCTCTTTTCTCCCTAATTTGATGAGCAAACGTGAGAGAGGGAGAGGGTAGGAAGATTTGGGTCCTAGGCTTGAGAATTGAACTCAAACAAGAGAAATTGCTAGGAGAAAAAGAAGAAACTTGGGAGATTTGATCATCTAGCTCAAGAATTTAGCATCTAAAGCCCAATTGAACATCTAAGGTAAGAAGTCAAGTCTCTAGTCTTAAAATTAAGTTGATTCATCTATGAATTCAAGTGAATTGAGCTATGAGATGTAAGAATTAAGCTTAAGAGGTAGGAAGGAGGATTAATTCATGCATGCATGTTCATTCCATTACATTTGGAGCATGTTTGCTAGGAATGCCCTCATGCATGTCATAGATTGAGCTTGACTGTAGGAAATCATCATGTTTTCTATTAATTTGCCAAGTTTGATCATGTTTTAAAGAAGTGGGGTTCAAGAAAATTCATGCATGTTACATTCTTGAAACATTTATAAAGTTTAAGTTGAATTTGTGTATACTTGGCATGCTTTTGGGCTTTGATTTTATGAAATGATCTCTAAATCATGATGTGTTATGAGTTTCTAAGTGTCTTCCATAATTTTGGCCCAAAAGGATGAGTTTTGGAATGTTGAATTCATGGTTTGAACTTTGGGAGCAAATCTGGAAAACCTAGAATTTTGCTTCCACGCTCGAGCGACCACCTTCATTTTCACACTTTCGCTCGAGCGACAAAAGGTTGGCTTGAGCGTAAATTGCATGCTCTCAAAAGTTGCGTGTTTGGAAGCACACTCGAGCGATAAGACTTGCACTCAAGCGAGGACCTGTGTCTCACGCTCGAGCGATCGTTGAGCGGAGATTGCACGCAACCAGAACTTTTTCACATTTTGTAGACCGCTCGAGCGAAGGAGTGTGCGCTCGAGCGACCACTCACATTCGGTATGTCCGCTCGAGCGAAGAAAGCTATGCTCGAGCGAGACCCTTGTTTTCAGCAAGTTTTGAAAAACATTTTCAAGTACACTTTTGCATCATCTTTCCATCCTAGGCCATGATTAAGACATCATAATGAGGAATGATGAAGTAGAATCACACCAAAACAAGAAAAAAAAAAAGGACTAAGTTACAGATTCTGGGTGTGTAATTTAGTGTGCATTCATTCTGTAACTGTGTAGGTTTAGCATCCAAGGAAGCTGAATAGCCTGCTTACAGCCCTGTTATCTGTGAGTAACAATGTGGTAAAGCTATGTTCAATTATAATTATTTTCTAAATGATTAACTGTACTACTTTCTGAAATGATATTGTTTACTGAATAAATGATTGTCCTATTTTATGAACTGTACTCGTGGCATCCATAGCGACTGACTGTTACTGTTACTGCTACTGTTACTGTTACTGTTACTGTTACAGAGATCTCTGTCAGTTCCTATCCTTGGAACTACTGTTACTGTATTGATGGCCATCAACTGACTGTTTGGTCTATTACTGTTCTGCTATTGGATGTACCACGTATGACTGCTATGATTTCTAACTTAATATTATGACTTGAAATATGAGACATTGAATGAATAACTGATCTACAGATACAAATGACTGTTTTAATTACTGAAAGGACATTCATTCTTAACCCCTTTACACATTCGTTATTCACTGGGCTTTAGCTCACAATTTATTATATATATGTAGGTGGCTAGGCATCGGATCAAAGATAGAGGTGTTGACCCGAGTTCACGTTTTGTCAAGTCAGCCGTTGTGCCTCATAGCGAGGTTCCAAACTTGCATGAGTCAAGGCTTTTTGGATGACTCAAATTTGCCTTTTGTCTTTGCTAATGTTAAGAATGTTTAAGACTCTTGGTTATACAGCTTTTGATGAGGGGATCACGTCCCTAACTTGCATATTGTCTTACGTATGTAATTTTTGGTATAAGTGATTGTGAATACGGCTGTGTGCATGAAAGTTTATTTCCATTCAGGTCCCCACAGCTCATTGGACATTATCTTACTATTGAACGGCTTCCGCCAGCCCCCATTATACTGTATTATTGTCATTACTGCTAAGCAGGCCTTTGGTAATCACGGATTACTGGCCGGTTACGATGGTAAACCCTTAGGAGCGAGTTTGGGTCGTGATATTTTTTAATAATAAAATTATTATTGAATCCATTCAACACTATATCGAGAGGTGTTAATAAAGGATTGGACTTGTATCCAGTTCACATTGTAGAATAGACAATGTAATCTGGGCATGTGAGGTTTATTACAGGTCTCACTTTAATGATTTAAGTTGTTTAATTTAGTTACTTTATGTGTCGTTTATTCATATAAAAATTAAATTGATCCGATAATTATAATCATATAATTTCATTATGTTTGTTTTTTAAAAGAAAAATAAAATTATACTAGTCATCAATTTTTTAAAAATAAATGTGAATTAATTTGATTTTCTTATGAATAATATATATACGAGGGTTTACAAAATAAAAATAAAAAATTAAATCATTAAAATGAGATCTGTGGTAGAACCTATAGTCTAGATACCACTGTTTAATTTAGACACGATGAAAAATTTATCACACTAATTGAGAATTTTCTTATATATAATTTTAAAGTGTAAGACAAATTGTATTTTTTCCCAATTAACAAATACCCAATATTTTTTCCCAATTTACCCAATTAACAATGATCATATAGAATCAATGTATTGGCGTAAACAATAATTATGGGTTGATTAAATCAATGCATTAATTAGACATAAGATATTATTCAAATTTAGCTAGTGTTTGATAAAAATGAAAATTAAATACTGAAAATTAGTAGTTAAAACTGAAAAATTAGTAGTTAAAATTATTTAAAATTTATTATTAAATACTAAAAATTAGTAGTTAAAATTATTTAAAATTTATTATTAAATACTGAAAATTAGTAGTTAAAATTATTTAAAATTTAAAATCTAATGTTTTCAAATTGTATTTAAATTTGTTTTTAAGCCAAATTATGATAATACCAAAATTTTAAAATAATACTTTTTTTTTCTTTCTTGTTGTGTTTTACTTTTTAGTGTTAAAGATGTTTATTGTTGGAGTAATATTGTCAAGTTATGTCATTTTGATTATATTTTGCATGAAAAATTATGTGTAATGAAAAATGTATAACCTTTTTAAACATCTTAACAGATGACCTAAAAACACACATTAATAAAACTCGTAAAGAAATTCTATTTCATTTCTTTCCCTAACAAATTCTGACCGCCTTTTCTTTTATATGCTCTTTAGGGAGGAAAGGGTGGTATTTTGACATTCCTTCCCCCTCTATTTTTTCTCCTGTTGTTTCTATCACCATACTAGCCACTATCGCTCCTATTGCCTCCATCATTGGCTTACCACTAAGGAAGCTTTCAGATCTTGACTCAAATCTAATTTATAATCAAGATTCGATATTATTAAACGCGTTGTTATACGCTAAGCAACCTTCTCAGATCCAAAATATTTTATTTTGTAACGTAGATGCGGGAATTAAAGTATCAAAGCTATCAGTTGTGACAATGTCCAGATCATTAAGGTGATTGGTATTATTTATTTGGTGGTGATCGTTTTGTTTTTTGTTTTTTATTTTTACTTTGTGTTGCAATAATCTCTCTCTCTGTAGAGGTTTCATCTCTACGTGGAGTTTTTTTTTACTCCCTATGTGGAGATTTGTATCTTTTCTGCATGAAGGTTATTTTTCTCCATTTAGGATTTATTTTATATTTTGTACTCAGACTTATTTTATTAGATGACTTATTGTTAGATGTATAATATATTAAATCTTGTGTTTTCTCAAAAAAAATATATATATATATAAATAAAAAATTAAGACTTGTACTAAAGTTTAAATTTGATATTGTAATTTTGACACAAATAGACATGCAATGTATTCTATTATATAAATGAAGGATGTCACATTTAAAAATAAAATAAAATAAAAAAAGAAAAAAAAGAAGGAACGCTCCCTGCATACAATCACTATCACATTTAATATTTGCTAAATGATTTTTTTTTTCTTATTAATCAAACCGACTAACATTGTTATATAATTCTTTTTATTTATCAAAAACTATCTAAAAATTTAAATATAAAATTATAAATTCATAACATTTGCACCTACTTCTGAGTTACATGAATTAGGTATATTTTACATTTGTTAGAAAACTGGTATACTACCAAAAAAAAAAAAAAAAAACAAACTTGTGACTTGTCCACTTCAAGAACTTTTATGGTAAGAGCTCATCATAGGTCCACTTAAAAGAAAAATCTCAATCCAACCCATAGGAACACACCACAATATTCTATTCCGTGCAGTGTACCTAAAAAATTAAATAAATTACATACAAAATTCAAATTTAAAAACTTAATTGAGTTTTGAATAGAGATGGTAATTTTTCCCAATATCACTTGAATGAGAAAATAGGGTGGGGACGGGGAAATTCTATTTTCACACACTTAATTAATTCGGTGTACATCTTTTTTTTAATTTTTTTTTATTACATTTCTATCCTTCAATCAAATTACTAACACACCCCTCATTTTGTCCCTCCCTCCCTCCCAACTCAACCCTAACCTTTGTCATTTCTGACCACTGGCAGTCACCTCTCTCCCTTCTGATCATCACCACCTTCATAGCATTCCTCTCCTCTGCCCGGCATCCATTACATAGACCATCTCTATTATACTAATCAAAGTTTTAATTTGTGTATGGTGTAAAATGATGTGTATTGAGACAAAATTAAAAGTTTTAATTTATGTATGGTGTAAAATGAATAAATGGTATATACTAAGATAAGTAAGGATGTTTAAATAGAATTACCTGTGGGGACGCATTTTCCTATTCTCACCCCTATCTCTATTATACTAATCAAATATAGTTTATATAATATATATAATTTAATTTTTTTTAAATATAATAAGACTAAAACACTTAAATATTATACTTAAAACACTCATTTTCATTTCTTTATTTTTCATTTTACATTTTTTAAGTCTCATTTTTTATAATTTATGAAAAATGCTAATAAAAGCCCTAAGTCTTATTATTATTATTATTATTTATATAGATAAGCCCTAACACTTATTGATAGTGTTGAAAAAGTGTGTAACATGTATATTAAAAATGTATTGAAATATGTAAAAATATTTTGGAATATATGGGAAAAATGTATTGGGATTGTAATTTTTTTTGATCTTGTTATGGGTACTTACTAACAACCCTTAGCATGACGTATAAGTTATTATCTATAATATATTATATCGTCTCTCATTTTTATTAATGCCGCAATCCTTAAGATTATAAAATTATCTCGTCCACATTTATCTCTCTCAATCTGATATGAGTGGATCCCTACATTGGCTTGCCCCATTATCATTCTTAATTTTGAGTCTATCATTTAAAACAAAAAGTTTAAATTCAAAATTATGTAAAAATTGGGATCCAAAAAATTTATACATTTTATACTAAGTTCAAAATTAAAATATTCTTAATAAGCCTCACTCAAATGGAGTCTAAATCCAAAGGTCCAAAATTATTTTTTTTAATTCAGCTAGCAACCAAACAAAAAAAAAATTAAAAAGAGTAATGTTTAATTAGTAATTTTGCAGTTTATTATATTATCCATTGAAAAGGATATAATAGATAAGCTTCATTATGCAAGTTTAATTAGTAACTTTGCAATTAAAAATATAAGAAGAGAAACATTTAAGTGAAATTTTGTTGCATTTAAATTATTGTTTTCATATAATTTTATATTTTTAAAAATTGTGTACTGAATTTTGGTAAACTATGAAGTAACAAAATCATTTATTTATTTATCTTTATCTTTTTCAGTTCTTGAAATGATTCCTTAATATCTTAATCCGTATAAGCAAATTTTAGTAATTATGTTCAAACAATACTAATAAACATAAAAAATAAAAATAAAAAGTCTTTAAGAGAGTTTAAAAGAATTATTCATTATTTTTGTGAGTTTACAATTTTTATTCAGACAAATGTTCACCAGAATTATGAGTTTACAATTTTTGTGAGTTTACAATTTTGAGAGTTTAAAAGAATTATTCATTATTCAAAAAAATGTTCACCAGAATTTACAATTTTTATAAGATTCTTATTATTTGTTTTAAAAGAGTTTAAATTTTTTATTTTTCACTATTTTTGTGAACATTTGTCTGACAATCAAACAATAAAAACCCTAGAATTGAATTGTGAATTAAAAAATAAAAAATAAAAAAACCTAACCCTAATTTGTGAATTCAAATTCAATTAAAAACCCTAGAATTGGGTTAGGGCTAGGGTTCAATTTGCATTACAAACTTTGGGTTAGGGCTAGGGTTCAATTTGAAACCCTAGAATTGGGTTAGGGCTAGGGCTACGGCTACGGTTTATTCTGTGAATTCAAAACCACAATTTCAATTCACAAATCCCATTCTACCCACATTGATATCAATTTCAATTGACAACATTTTCACATTCACAAACTCTATCCTACCAACATTTTCATCAATTCACAGCATTTTCACATTCACAAATCCTATTGTACCCACATTGTACCCACATTCACATTTTCACAAACAAAATCAACATATAAAATTCAAACTGTGAGTGAGAGAGAGAGAGAGAGAGAGAGAGAGAGAGAGAGAGACAATCATACCAACGAGAGAGAGAGAGAGAGCAGAGAGCGACCCACAGAGAGAGAGAGAGAAAGCAGAGAACCCACGAAGAGAGAGAGTGAGAGCAGAGGCAGAACAAAGGGAGACTGGTTCGAGGAAAAAAAAAACGAAGTGTATAAAAAGCGTGGTTGCAAATGAGGGGGTGGGCCATTTTATATAACTTTTAAAAGCGTGGTTACGAACCACACTGTCACGACCCCAACCCGCCCCTAGTAGGATGGTGCCGTGATGGCCAGTAATCCGTAATTACCGAAGGCCAACTTACTAAAGATCAAAGACAATCAGAGTATAATGCAAGGGGCATGCAAATGCGGAAGCGATAAATTAAATGGAAATGGTCCATAAGAGCTTGTGCGTAGATCAAATGAGATACATATACCATATGGTTTACATTCAGTCCAAAAATAACAAAATACAAATTTACAACTTGATCAAAAGGCTTCTCGGCTGACAAGAACAAAATACAGCAATTACAAGCCAAGAAGCATGATTTTCAAGAGTTGCCGACGTAAATACAAAAATGCCGACATAAATGCAAAACGGCCGATGTAAGTACAAAACTGCCGACGTAAAAGAGTCAAGCCGACATGTCAAGAGTCCCAAAACAAGCCTTGCAAAATAGACTAGGCGTCGCCGCCGTCCTGCTCATCACCTACATATATATAGAGAGGGTGAGTTTGACAACTCAGTGAATGGTACGAATAATAAAGGTTTTTGCATGAATAGCCGAGGTCCTTCTGAAGCAGAATTCAACAAAACTTTACCAAATCAAGGGATGAACCATATTCATCTATGAAGTCTTACCATATATCAAGAGACGCTTACCAACATCGGCATAACACAATCAAAGCTATCAAATCAAGTGATGAACCGTATTCATCTAACAAGTCTTACCATATCTCAAGGGATGCTTACCAACATCGGCATAACACAATCAAAGCTATCAAATCAAGTGATGAACCGTATTCATCTAACAAGTCTTACCATATTTCAAGGGATGCTTACCCACATCGGCATAACACAATCAAAGCTGTCAAATCAAGTGATGAACCGTATTCATCTAACAAATCTTACAAACTTGCAAACTTGTGTGACTTAGGCCCGTAGCCCTTTTTCACCTTGTTGTGTGACTTAGGCCCGTAGCCCTTTTTCACCTTATTGTGTGACTTAGGCCCGTAGCCCTTTTTCACCTTATTGTGTGACTTAGGCCCGTAGCCCTTTTTTTCACACGTCGGCTTTTCCAAGAAAGGACCGTATCCTTTTTAACACAAGAACTAATGTCACTTAGGCCTGTAGCCCTTTTTGACAAGGTGGTGCTGCGAAAGTTTATAGTCCTCCAGCTAGGGACTTTCACAAGTAGTGCTGCGAAAGTTTATAGTCCTCCAGCTAGGGACTTTCACAAGTAGTGCTGCGAAAGTTTATAGTCCTCCAGCTAGGGACTTTCACACTTAATATCAAAACCAGGTTTATAATTGATACATTCGAAATAGGCTAATCATTCATGCTCCTCAAAGACTTTCATTAAAACAAGCGAGACAAGATTTATCAAAACACCATAACATAGCTTTATTAAAAGCACCACTCACCTAGATCTTCTCGGTGTAGGCTTCAAGCAAGGTCAAAGTCCTGACAATTACATGACAAATCACATTCTCAAAACAAGCTTAACATACACGTAATGATCTCGGCACTCCCACCGAATCCAAATTAATAACAAAACGAAACATGCTAAGTCAAACACTGTCTTCCATCTCGTGGAAGCACACTGGGTATCATCTAGGTCATGCCGAGGTCCCACACCTCTTAGCCGAGATGTGGTCCTGAGGCCTACGTACAAAACGAAATCGAGGAAAGATTAACAAAACATCAAAACTTGTATGCTCAGGTCATAACTCGTCTTATTCAAAACTGAGATTTCATGCCAAGGGTTCAAAAACATGGACTTGGGTACCCATGCAAAAAGGATCATGCAAGAACAAACACAAAAACATGATTGTTGCCTCAAGCTTTCGGATCAAAACAAGGTTTTCCTTCAAGGACACTCAAACATCATATTCTCTTTCAAAACCATCTCCAAATCGATGCATGACATTCAAAACAGGTTCAATCATGCAATGCAACTAGATGATCGATAAGAACGATCGGAGTAGAACAAGAATCTAACCTCAAAGCTTAAATCCAACGGTTCGATCTTCAAAGATCAAGCTCGGATCACCACTCCTCTCTCTAAAACTCTTTCTTCTCCCTTGAGAGCTTCTCTCTCTAAAACAAAGATTTGAGACAAAATGATTTGTCTCGAGAGCTGTCTGCTGCCTTAAGCTTCAGCTCGGACACGTGGCACTACCGGGTTGGTGCAGCTCAAAAGTGATTGACTGATAAGACAAGTCCCTGACAAAACGTGCTCAACAAGCTTGACGGCAAACACGTCGGCGAGTAACGACGTCGGCCAAAGTCAAACTTCGGCAACGAGACAACAAGAACGTCGGCTAGGGAGGACGACACTCGACTGAGCTGTGCCACACCTTGGCCTGGGTGTGCCACACTTCGGTCTAGGCCATACCTGCCCAAGGACAAAGGTCACAAGCACAAAACATCTCGGCCTCGGCCCTGAACACATCGGCCCAAAGAATGACATCTCGGCAAACATGCCGAGGTTAAGATATAAGTCAAACAAGGTTCCAAAACGATTCTAAGTGCAAAGGATCAAGGGCGGACTAGACTGAGCTGACCTCGGCCACACCAAGCAAAGGGGCAAGGTCAAGCAAGAAATCAAAGCAAGGCAAAACTATCAAACAACATAACAAGACAAGTTCATGCAAAATGTATGCAAGAATGGCTAAGTCAAATGAGGGTTGTTACACACACTTTATTTTAAAAGCAAATTTTCTTTAAAAGCGTGGTTTCTAACCACGCTTTCTATTGAAAGCACGATTCTGAAACACACTTTCACTAAAGATGAAAGCGCTAATAGGAACAACGTTTTCTTAATTAAAAGCGTGTTTTGTAACCACGTTTTATGATTTTATTTATTTTGTGCGCCTGGGCCAGAAACATGTTGAAAGCATGTTTTGGAAACATGCTTCAGCTTATTCTAGGAATTTCGGCCAAACTAGGCTTAGTTTGGAAAATTGGTTAGTAGGTTGGCTTATTTTGGGAAAAGGCTCCCAGCACTCAACCCTCCTCCAATGGTTACCCTTCTCCTCCTACTCCCACTACTCAAAACACATTCTTCCCAGGTCCTCTCTCTCTCATAAAATGAAAATGTATATGAGTAGGCCAAGCATATGAGAAATTAAAAGGGGGTCAATTTGGTTTAATCTGGTAAAAAATAGTGCTATGTCTTATTCTTCCTATGGAATAAGAATAGTTGAGGGTTGGTTGCGTAGATAGGTTTTGCAATGTTTTAAGGTCTTTGTATTCAATAAAAAAGAAGACAATGATAGACTTTTGAGGCCTTGAAGTTGAGGCATATGATAATGCATTATTTATTTATTTAGACAAGAAAACAAAAATATTTTCATTTTTATCAAGTTTTGGTTCCAATATTTTGAATTGATGTTAAATCAGTCAATTAATTTTGCTCCCAAAATTTACTAAACACATCATGAGGGGTTATATGATATTTAATTTTTTTATTTTATTTATTTATAATAATAGTAGCGTTGTCCTCAATACAAAATTAGTGAGAGCTAACAATTACTTTAGAGGAGTGCTATTTGCTTGTGTTTGGATCATGGATATTTGAAGGAAATGTTAGTTTAATACCCAAATTAATACCCATATCCATGATCCAAACACAACCTAAGTAATGAGCATGTCATTGTTGTACTGTCTAAAGTTCTTTCATAGCCATCTACCCTTCTTTGAATTCTGGGGCATTGTTGATCATGTACCTAGCATTGACATCCTTATCCACAAATCAGTTTGGTTTGTGGAAACCACAAAATCCTTGATAGCAGAAATGTTTAAGAGAGGAGAGGTAACAGTAAACATCTGTAAGGGAACCTCATTGTGTGATTGCTAGGTCAGTATGTATTCCTCGATCTACTTTCTACAAGGGCCATTGCCTGTTTAGGAAGCTTATGGTCTTCTAGTGCTTCTTATGGCCCCTCTTAGGACTCTCTGGTCGGTGTGGAAAGTTATGATGCAACTAGATTAGATATGTGGGAAATGTTTTTTTGATTGGCACCGGGGTGTACGGATTAAAGTCCGACTAATCTCTAGGGGTGCACAGGTCTCTGCAAGGAGTTTCCCGCAAGTGCACCTCGGTTAATTCAAGGGTTTTCTCCCAGTGGGAAATGTTAAAAATAAACTATTGCCCAATTTAATTCATTCGTGATTTGAAAATTTCATAGAGAAATAAAATAATTCCAAAACCAAATTTTGCACATTTTAGTCTAAGATTTGGGCTTCATGATAGTGGAAAGATTCTTCAGAGTTTAAATTGCTTCCTTAGCATTATTTAGGTCTTCTAATTTAAAGGAACATGTCGAATTATCTGCAGGCAAGCCGGAGGCAGATGTTGTTGTAATTGGAAGTGGAATTGCTGGACTATGTTGTGCAGGACTTCTATCTAGATACCAGCAAGATGTTTTAGTGTTAGAAAGCCACAGTTTGCCTGGGGGTGCTGCTCACTCGTTTGAGAAAAAGGGCTACAAATTCGACTCCGGTCCATCTTTGTTCTCCTTGTTCCAATCAAGAGGTCCTCAGGCTAATCCTCTAGCACAAGTAATTTGTTCTTTTCATATCACCTTACTTCTTACATAAATGCAGCAATTAACAGCAATTAACTTCACTACATAGCATTTACTGGGGCCTAGTTGTACTCTATAGACAAGAAAAGATCATATTTAGTTTGGCTTCTCTCAAGTTGTCATCTCAACTTGAGAAAGCATTTGGGCTTAGTAGGCCCATTTTGGAACCGATTTATATGATCAGAACTGCTCACTTTTTATGACTTGTTGAGTAGAATATTTATGTAAAAAATAAGATGATTGGACATCAGTAGCTATATGTTTGAATCATATTTGGTTTAAAAAATTGGATTACAAATATAATTTCAAGAATAGCCATTTATTTTTTGTAATACAAATTTGATTCAAACATACATATATCGATATTTGATCATCTTGACTTTTTGCATGAATATTCCACTCAACGAGTCTTAAAAAATGAACGGTTCGAATCACCGAAATTAGTCCCAAAATGGGCCTACCAAGCCCAATGCTTTCTCAAATCGAGATGGCCAACTTGAGATAAGCCAAACCCTTTAAAGTATTTGAACTATTGAGTGGCTAGAAGCTGGCCCATAGCTTGCAACTATATTGACTTCCATTAGTGATATGCAACTATACCCACATGAAAATACACCCACACATCTATAAAAGAAAAATACAACTGAAAAATGACTGAAATGCATCCTGAGGCTCTTTTTATTTATTTATTACCTTTTGAATTCTACACTGGACAACTCAATTCATCATAATTTATGTGATGGACAATTAATAATATAATGTAGCACATGATGACAAACATATATATTTAAATATTTCTGAAGTTCTTCCTTCAATAATGTAGTTCATGATAATATTTTATATATATTTGAAATCCTCCCTTTAATTATGCGAAAGATATTTATTTATATAAAAAAAATGCAAACAACTGACTCTTCAAAAAACTTAAGCTAATAATAGAAAGGGTGCAAGTCAAACATAAGCTGATACAGGGGATGCAACTCAAGTACTAGTATCATTAATAATAATAAAAAAAAAGAAGAGAATTTGAAGTGGGAAGGAGTGGTGGTGAGTGCCTTTTTGCTGAGGTTAGTTATGACTGCTAATAGGGCTAAACCTAGTGAAAGCAAAAAGAATGCAGCAGCAAGATTTATCTCCTTGGCGTGTGATCAATCGCTTGAAAGGAAGTTCTTCGCTGTTGGGCTATTTAGTATGGAAATGAATGAAAAGAATATAAACAAACTGTGTGCTTTCAAGGAAATGAAAGAATTAGTCATGTGGGAATTTAGATTACTAAGCAAATAAACATATTCTGCACTTTTCTCTGGGATCTACAATTATTTAAAATTTTAACCTTTCACTTCCTTATCCATTCATCCTATTCTATCTAGCTATTCATCATCACTGTTGATGATGAAATGCCAAGCTGATTTTTGGCAACAATTTTGAAATTCGATGGACTGCCTTAGTAATTGATCACAGTGGGTGGTTGACTATTCAGTGAAGGGCAAGAATGATTCTACTTCTCAATGGATGTTTTACTTTCTTTGTGGAATATATTTAATGTCATTGCATTGACGTCATTGCACCCAATTCCTTGTGTTGCATCATTCTCATTAATTAATCTTGTTATGTAATCCGTGATAGCATATTTTCTGCCTATTCCATCTATGTAAGAACTTTTTGATGGACACAAGAATATTTGGTGGTGTATGGTACTTGTCTTTAACAATCAAGTGTATGCTATTTCCGAAGGTTACTGTAGAAACTGACAAAGTGACGATTAATGGATCTGTCTCTTTTTAACATAGATTCTACTTGGAAGCTGCAGGAAGTTAGATTCGTGGACTCCATGTGAAAAAATATAATTACTGCATCTGTTCTATTTTTAGGTTTTGGATGCATTAGGTGAGTCAATTCCTTGTGCCAATTATGACTCTTGGATGGTTTACTTACCAGAAGGTGACTTCTTATCACGCATTTGACCAACTGAATTTTTTAAGGTGGACACTCAATTTCCACTTCTGGTATCATTTTAGATTGATTCTATTTCTTAATTTCATGGGTCATCGTTCTAGGTTTTTGCTACCCTTCTGATTGATGATTGAAACAAGTAAAATTTATTTTGTAGAAATAGTGTGCTTTAGATAATGTTTTCCAAAAGACATATGAAACACTTTTTTATTTTCTAGCCATTAAAATCGTGCGTATTTGACTTGCTTCCTCAAATAATTAAAGAAAAACTAAACCAAAGGAATTTATATATTTTTTGTTAAAGTTGCTACCGGGCGTTTATGGTTTGATAAGAACTGAAATTTTTTTTCAATCTCACCATTATGAAAATTACTAAATTAGGTGAGCAGAGTATAGATAAAAGAACAGAGGCAGATTGAAAATTTCACATGGGGACCTATTTGAACTCGTGAAATTATTTTTTGGTTTAATTTGAGTCTTGTTTTTAGGTTTCTATGGGTTAGTTGGCTGTTGGTTTGAAATCAGTTCTAGCTTTATTAGGTATCACGAGTTTGAGTTGGTAGTCTTTAAATTTTTTGGATATGGGCCTTTGTTTACATTTTTGGGAATTATATTTGGCCAATGTTAGGTTTTGAATATTAATATATTATAAGAAGTCAAAATTTAGTTGAGGTAGTAGAAGTATAGCAGCCCATAAAAATCCTTGTAATCTTTCTATTTGAAAGAGTTGAGTTGTGAGGATTTGAGGTTGTGTTTTTTGATTTTGGTTAAACTTTGCGAACTTCAAGCTCCTCTCTTCTTCTTCTTCTTTTTCTTCACAATGCAGCCAAGTTACCCTGCGTGAATCACCATTCATACCTAATTTCCATGCACACCGTACGGAGGGTAAAGAAAGAGTATACAATTTTGGTTTTTCTATAACTTTTATGAAACCTAAAACACTAGGATGAACTTGAAGATTAGCAGACACAAT
This sequence comes from Camellia granthamiana, assembly GCA_036172215.1. Taxonomy (NCBI): domain Eukaryota; kingdom Viridiplantae; phylum Streptophyta; class Magnoliopsida; order Ericales; family Theaceae; genus Camellia; species Camellia granthamiana. Next base: position 115,383,196 of record CM069908.1, on the reverse strand, counting down.
CAATTGCATATATGTAGCTGCCTCACCTTCATGACTGAGATGAACTTTTTGAAACAAGAAATCACTTATAGCCCTGTTATTGTGTTCTCTTAATTCTGGAATATTGCTTAATATGACTTCTAATCATTCTTCAGGACCTTGAGAAGTATGCAAGTCTTGATGCTGCGCGAGAATGGAGAAAACTTCTTGTAAGTATTGTGTATATATGAATATATATTCTATTCCACATCAGCCTTTTTTTTCTTTTTTTCTTTTTTCTTTTTCTTAAATATAGAAAGACTATGTTTTTAATTTTTTTTTTTATAAATAAAGTAGAAAAGGAAAATCTTTGCTATCATTTTCTTTTCAAAATTGAGAATGAGCCAAAAATTTTACTTCCCTTCTATTTGAGGTTGTCCAATATATCAAGCTAAAAGCTCAAGGCCAAATCACAAAAAAATGATTAACAGATTGCCAAATATCTTGGATACGTGATTTTGCAAAAGTTGCCTTCTTGATTCCCTATTATTGCTCTTATCAAGAATATAAAATGCATTTCTGTACAGGATGCTATACTGCCAATGTCTGCAGCTGCAATGGCTCTGCCACCTTTATCTATTCAAGGTGATTGGGGTGTTCTATCCACTGCTACAAATAGATATGCCCCCTCTCTCTTGAAATCCTTTGCCCAAATGGGACCTCAGGGAGCCCTTAGTGCTATGAAGCTTCTCAGACCCTTCTCAGAAATAGTTGACTCATTGGAGCTGAAAGAGCCTTTTATGCGAAATTGGATAGATCTTCTGGCTTTCTTGCTTGCAGGGTTGAAATCTAATGGTATGCTTTCTTGATTTTGTTTGAACTGTGGTATGATTATGAAATATAAGTATGCTTGTGCTGCTTATTTTATTGATAACATAATAATTTTGTGCTTCAATCTTTTCAGGTATACATGTTTGCAGAATGGTACAAGCCAGGTTGCTGTCTGGAGTATCCCATTCATGGAACTGGGGCAGTTGATGCTCTTGTCCGTGGACTACAGAAATTTGGTGGACGGATCTCTTTCAAGAGTCATGTGGAAAATATTGTTGTTGAAAATGGTCGAGCTGTGGGAGTAAAGCTAAGAAGTGGTCAAGTGAGTAAATGATTTAAGTGACAAAAATACAGAATTTCTCATTCAGATTGAATTATATTTCTTTCTTATTCATTAATTGATAAAAATAAATATTTGCTGCAGTTTGTACGCGCTAAGAAGGCTGTTGTTAGTAATGCCTCTATGTGGGACAAATTAGATCTATTACCTAAGGAAGTCATTCCAAAGTCATACCAGGATAGGATCAAAATGACCCCTCAATGTGAATCATTTATGCATATTCATTTGGGTTTTGATGCAGAGGTGAGTGATTGTAGCAACCAGCCTTGCTTATGTGTTGGATATAGGCATCATGAATCACCCCATTGAGATGATCATGCACCACTAAACCACCAAATGGAGCTCCCACCTAGAGAGTGGAATGGGTTTGGTGAACCCACTAGGAAGTGGTGCACTTAGAGAGTGGAGTGTGGTGGTTGGAGACCAATGAGGCTCTCCCTCATTGGTGTATAAATAGAGGAAGAAGGGAGAGGAAGAAAATGAGAGAGTGTGGGAGCCAAGAGTGAGCATATCAGTGAGGGTGAGATGTGAGACGGAGAGACCCGTCTCCCTCGGTGTGAGCGAGGGAGACGGGAGTGTGTGAGTGAGGAGAGTGTGAGCTCCTCCTCTATTGTAATCTTTCTGTAATCTCCAAATTGGTATAGTGAAAACCGGCTACTCTCCTGTGGACGTAGGCATTGAGGCCGAACCACGTAAAATATTGTGTCTCCTTGTGTGTGGGTGTGTATTTCTGCTTGGTTTAATTTCCGCAAAGGTCTTGGGGGGATCTCGGATCCCAACATTGTGATTATTAGGGGGGAAAAAAAAGAAGCTTTTTGTTCACTAAGGCCCTGTTTGGCAAGAGGCTTTTTGACTTTTTTGGGCTAAAATTCACAAAAAGACAAAATAGGTTGAAATAGCTAACAAGACAAAATGTCACATCAAACCCATAATCATTTTACTTTTTCTCTTACAAACATCATATTCAACTATAAAAAAATCTAACAATCTCTTCAAACACAAAAATTTTAGTCTACTAAAATAACTAAAAACTAAATAGCCTACTAAAATAGCCAACTTCCCAAACGAGACCTAAGTGAGGTGCTTCTTTACAAAATCCATTATGAATTCTAGATCTGAGGATGTTCCACATCCATGGCAGATTTATTTTGTACATATTCTCATGTCAGCAATTTTTTTTTTTTTTTTTTTCCCAACTGTTCAATATCAGATGCAAAAGTTCTGTTTGGCCATTGCACTGTTTGTGGGTTAGTTTCTGTTATGTAGGCCACCAAGTCTTATTTCACTACCTTAGAAAATATTTTTCATGTCCATGTTCAACATAAACCATGTTGATCTCTATTCAGCGGACAAGTGGTTAAACTTGAGCATTTAGGGGAGATGATTATATAACATAGCATCAAAGCATTAGTTTTGGTGGGACTTGGTTTCAAGTCTCTGTGTGTTTATTTTTTCCACCATTATGCTTTTCGCGTAGCATCTATTATATTTTTACTGCTTGCACCTTGTTTGCATGTTAGTACATTTGCAACCTATTTGGTTCATCTGTTTGTTGACATATGAGAAGGGGGTCTCGTGTGAGGGAGGGTACAATGGCTTGATATGTGTTGTTTGGCCCAAATCCTAAATAGCTTTAACTTTTTTGGGTAGCTTTGATCCTATTAGGTCTCGGGTTCAAGTCTTTCCAGATAATCTAATACCTTATAGGATCAAAGCCTTGATATCATGTTAGACAAATCTAAGTTCAAGTCCTATTATCCTTTGGGTTCAAGTTTCTCACAGTAAGGTCTTGGGGAAGGATGTGAGAGATCAAGCATTTTACTGTCACTGGGTCATCTAACATAAACCATCTTGACCAAAATTATCTAATCTTATTGTTGTTGTGTTGTTGCTGCTGCTGTCATAAATTTCTCATGAATCATGTGCTTGTGATATATTTTTCTATTGCCTCTATCCTTTTCCTGTGCAATATCCTAATTTCCATGTCTGCTCATTTCATGGGCTTCTTGGGTTTGGTTTGCTCTATATTTGTAGTCAACAGAAGGTTTCCTGTAACCCAGATTACTTTTGCTATCAACTTTGCAAATTTATTATATATATGATATGATTTATTCAATTTGCACAATTCATGTTGAAAGCTGATAATCCAGTGCACTATTTCACACCTAAAGGTTGCATATCATCATATATCCCAAAGAATCGCTATTTCTTTTAGTTGTTGAATCTTTGTTTGATTGATCAATGTGTGATGTCCTGAATCCTCATTACTAATGGAATCCAAATGATCTCTAGATTGATCAGAAGATCCTTTCAAATGGTTAGAAGCCGTTACTTGAATGAAACTAGATTTTGTGGAATTATTTGAATATATGACGATACATTCTGTACCTTGCTAAACAACCGATCCTTGTTTACCAACTGCAGTAAAAATTCATGGATAAAACGATAAGTTCCAATTTTTTATTTGTTTGTAGCCTCAAAAAAAATTTACTTGCACATATAATGATTAAAATTATAAACAAAAATTTACTTTCATATATTAAGATAGGAAGCAATCATTCTAAATACTTTTAAAAAAAAAATAAAAATCTAGTCTTATTGCTTTTTTTGGGGCCTCATGTTCAATTGGGCCTATAGTATTTGGTCTTTTTTTTTTATATCTAAAATACAAAATTATATTTAGGGACCCCTATTTTTAGCCCAAATTTAGGGACCCAAGGCGCAGGCCTCTCTTGCCTGCCTTCAGGGCCGGCCCTGAGTTCAGCTAACTTATTATGGAACATTTTAATGACAGTCCATTTAGAATTTTATTATGGTATAAAGGTTGAGGGAGTTTTACACGTTTTTTTTGCTGATTAGGTTTTTATTTGCATCTTAAAGCTTGATTTGTTCAATTAGAACCAGTGTTTTCTAGTTAATTGTCAAATTTAAGAACAATATATATGGTATGCATAAATTTTGGCATTGCAGGTTGTGACCTAGAGCGATGACGAGTGTTATCAGCTCCATGTGCTATGGCGTGGGGTTGAGTCACGTGAATCAGCCTCTCCACAAAAATGTGGAGGGAAAGAAGCCTACTTACTATCTCTCCCAAACCCTATTGTAAGTGGGAGCCTTGTGCACTGTGTACAACCTTCATAAGGTTTGGCATTCTTTTGATTTTTACCTATGGTGGAACTTCTTAAGAAAGTCTCAAGGTGTACATAATTTTTCCAATAATTGAAGCAACTTGATTTTACCATGTATGATGTGACAATATTTGAACCATCATGTCTTTTAGTTTTCTACAAAAAAAGGGTCAAAATTGCATATAATTTGGGAGTCAGAAGTTCATATTTCTGTGTACTCTTGGAATGTTGTCGACTTAATTTTTGAAATTCTCAAATGCTCATGTGCCATCAGATTATTTCCGGATAATCTGTATTTAGTGTATGAAACAAGATAATTATTTTTCCTATTAAAGCAGTTCTTATTATTCCTTACCAATCCAGGTCCTGTGGAGGGCCATGGAGCGTGCTGTTGGTCCAGGTTTTGATCGCGAGAAGTGTGAAGTGAAGTTGGTTGGAACCCCCTTGACACATCGAAGGTTTCTTCGGAGGAATAGAGAAACTTATGGGCCAGCTATACAGGCCAGTAAAGGCACTTTTCCCGAACATTCAACTCCGATCCCACAGCTTTACTGCTGCGGTGATTCTACATTCCCTGGTATCGGAGTCCCAGCAGTTGCTGCTAGTGGCGCCATTGTTGCGAACTCATTGGTTTCTGTGTCTCAACACTCGGAGCTTCTTGACGCTGTCGGAATATGATAAAAGCTGGTGAGTTCTGTTTAATGTTTCTCTTGAATTTTTCCTCATTTTGTTGTATGTTTGTTAATATTGTATATAACGTTTTTGAGAAACAAGTATTTTTGTCTTTCTATAAAATTTAAATAATACACGTTCTTTTAGCAGACACTGAAATTAAAATGAACCTCACTGAAATTGGTTGAATAAAAATCTTGGAATCTAATTTAATTAGATTTTTGCCCACCTTTTGAATTGGAAGAAAAAATAAAAATTACTCAAATGTTTTATGATGCATTTTTTTAATAATTGGTAGGAGAGAAATAAGGGAAGGGGAAGCTGCATTTGCACCGGTGAGACTCGAATTTCTCCCCCGGTGTGGGTAGGGGAGGAGGTTTTTAGTTACACACATAGAAAGATCAAAGTAGCTATCAGATAGAAAATACTGGTTTTAAGTTGTTAACATACCAATAGTGTTATGATGATGATTACATTTACCTTCACTGCATTGGTAACATTTGTGAGTGGTGGAGCCTATTAAACCAATGAAATGGTAACACATAAATTAGAAGCACAAACAGATTGGGAATTAAATAAGTTTAGACCTGCGGAAGTAACTATTTTTTGGAGACTTGCATAAGACTCAAGTAAAAACTTATTGGAAATTTTTTGGATTGAAATTATAAATTATGTTTTGAACAATTAGTTTTTGGAACTAGAGAGTAAGTCCATTTATCCTTGTTACATATTGGTTCTGGGGGGATTAATGCATGGGAGTGGGTTATATATCTTGCTTGATCTTGAATTTCACATTTATATATCAAAGTGGACCTCTAGATTGACAGTCCCTTTTGGACTGTATATCCTCCATATAGGCAACTATTGAGTCTTATAGGAGGGGATGAGATACAGAATTGACGGATTAAGGGGGTCCAAGTTAGGGGGTTGAAAGACTAAAATATTCTCAAACTATAGTTTTTTTGAGCAACAAAAAAATAATTTTATTGAAACAAAGATGATAACAAAGGGAGGACAAGAAGTCCAACAAAGTCAGAAAATACAAAGATGAAGACCAAAGAAACAAAACTACAACACATCACAACCGGCACTAAGCATGACAAACAGCAGCCCAATCCCTAGAGACCATTTCTAACAAACATGAGATAAAGATGGAATTCCAAGAACTACTAGTTTCGGTAATCTTGTCCAACGAAACAAACATAGTAAATTTTCACAAACTAGTCTTGAATGCTAAACCAGAACCACCGAACTTTTCTTCAATGACCTTGTTCAAGCGTTCCACCATGTCAGGTGTAAAATGATTGATCCAATCACCCACTTCACCTCTCCTGAAGAACGTCTTATTCTCAAAGTGTCCATCGGATTTACCAGTTTTGTTCACCTCCAACTCTCTCATATTGTTAAAGTTGCACAACCTTGATATGTCTTCTATCACACCTTCACTCTCTTCCTCTAAAGAGAATGGAATGCTCATAAACTCTGCTAGCCTCTTCATCTGAAAAATAATATCTTCTTTCAAGTCCTCGTACATCAAAAACAGCACCTTTTGAGGCCTCTTCAGGCTCTCCTTCCAGTACCCCAATACATTGTCCCAGAAGGGCCCAAAACCGATGACACCCTTGCAATACATGTCAAAAGCATCATTACACGATAGAGGTTCAATGCTCTCTGGTCTAGGCTTAGAGAGGAAGTGCCAGGCGGAGACAAAGGAGTCGTAGGGATTGCGACAGAGATAAACAATGCGACAATTGGAGGTCTTGATTGAGTCAGGTAATGAATGGTATGGCATATGGGTAGAGAAAATGCTAGATTGAAAGTTGGAGAGGTTTAGAATACGACCTCCTTGATGGCTGTCTTTATTAGCGGAGAGATTGGTCTCGTGAATAGGGATGAGCTCGTGAGGGTTGGAAGTGAGAAGGGGGTGATGGAAAAGCGTGTTGGTGTAGCGATGACTGTTGGCGATAGCGAATGTCAAGGCCTTCAACCAGGTGGTGCCTGATTTGGGCATAGTGGCAAGTATAAGGTCGGTGTCCTGAGCTTTGAATTGTTGTTGGAAAGACATTACGCCTTGAATATGCATTGAGGAGCACCAAAAGCCTTGGTAGAGATAGAGATCCCGACCTGTCCATCCCTTCTCTTTGGGAAGCAATGCTAGTGGATTGTCATGGCAATCTTCTTCTTCTTTGTCTCTGATGATTGGATTGCTTTCCCTTCCTTGAGTGTTTTCCATGGTAGGTGGGGAGGGTATGTTGCTATTGTAGGTATTCCACAAATTCAGTATTCCTGATCTTGATAATGGTTTTGAAAGTCTGCATAACCCAATGTCATCCATACACTATTATAGTGTTTGTGTTTGCTCGACTTTTGTTTTGTGTTTGTCCTTTTTTTTTTCTTGGACAATTTTATAATTTTAATATTTTGTTTATAATTTTTGTCTCTTTTTTATAACACTTATAAATCAATTATTTAATAAAAAAATTTGCTAATTGTGTTTGATTGCAATTTTAGTATAATTTATTGCATTTTTTCAACTAATTTGATAAATAAAAAAAATGCGAAATATTTTTAAGTTGTAAAAAATAAATTTTGAAACTTATCTAAGGCTCTTAATACATATGGACAAAATAACTCTATTTATTTTGTCTTGCTTATAATTTTTGAGTGGATGTTAGATATTTGCACATAATGTGTAACCAAACAAATTTAACCTCTCTTTCTTTTCCCTTTTCTATCTTTTTCTTCTTCTTTTTTTCATAATAAAAACAACAGAATATAAAAAGCTATATCAAATAAATTTACAACTTAGATTAATTCTGTCAAACTCATAATCTAAAATGTTATAATCATAAGTTTTTTTTATTTTATATCGACAACCATAAAAACTCAATTACAGGTGATATCATATTGAATCATTATCTATCAATACTCTATTCATAATAAATATGAGTAGGGATCCATTAAATCACTAAAATTGTGACACATGAAATGATAATAAAGTATTGTACATAAATTTGTCATACTAACAATTATTGTAATGCAATGATGACAAATGATATTCAAATATTTTTTTGAGCTGGTTTTACTAATATTTTTGGTAAAGTTTTAAATTTTTACTTTTTATGATAAGATTATTATTGCTATAAAAAAAACTATGTATCTGACAAATGATAAGTTTTTCAAAAATGCTTTGGAGCTTTAAAAAGAGAGCTCTAGGTAGAGCTCTAATGGGTGGGATCCACCTATAATGTGATATTTATGTTTGTTTTTTTGTTTGTTTGTTTGTTTGTTTGTTTTTTTTTTTTTTTTTACCCTACCAGCTGTGTAGAGCTGAGTTTAAAGCTTAACAATTAGAGCTCTGTATCACAGTGGTAAATTTTTTATTTTTTGGTAAACTTTGAGTGAGTGTTGGATAGGACAATAACAAATGTTACTTAAGCAAATAAGAATTTTATGATAGTGTTTAGATAATAAAAATGTCAAATATTGTTACTTAGGCTCTCACCTAAAAAATAACATATTTGTTGAAGATACTCTTATGCCACTTTAAATTATTTTCTTTTTTTATTCAATTAATAGTAAAAAATAATTAAATATTTTTATTGCATCCTAATCAAACATAATGCAATAATCTCCAATTCTTATTTAAGAGTAACGATATACCAATAGAATTGGGAGAAGTACCCAAAAAAAAAAAAAAAGAACTAGTGTTTTGAACCCTGTAACAAACTAAATTCCGAATTTTTAATTTTGTCAATTTAAATCTTAAACTTTTGATTTGCTTTCAATTCAAACCATTTGCCAATTTTTGTTAAATAAAATAAATAAAAAATATATATTTTAGTCATTAAATTCAACAAAAATTATATTTTAGATATTTTCAATACACTTATATTAAATTTAATGACTATATATAAATTTTTTCATCTATTTTATTTAACAAAAATAGGCAAATGATTTAGATTGAAAATAAATCAAAAGTTTGAAGTTTAATTGATAAAATTAAAAATTTAGAATTTATTTTGTTACATGGTTCAAACCCTAGTTTTGTGTGTGTGTGTGTGTGTGTGTGTAATTTTCCCAATAGAAGTTTATACAAATTTATATATAGAATAATATAACTTCTTTTGGTTATTTTATTTGCAATCAAAATACAGTTTATCATTATCTTCATAATTTCAAAAACGTCATTGACACTTCATTATAAATATTTTTTTCTGTCTAAATTTTTGGTTTGTAAACAAATTTTCTTTGATATAATTTTTTAAAAATAATATTGAGTAATGTTTGGTTTATTGGAATAAAAGCGAGATGTGATAAAATAATTATTAAGGAAAATTATAAATAAAAAAATTCAATGGTTTGACCCTTATAATAAAATAAACTTTAAAATTTTAATTTTGTCAATTTGAACTCTAATCTTTTTATTTATTTATAATCTAAACTATCTATCTATTTTCATGATGTAAAATTGACGAAAATAATATTATTTTAATTATTGAACTTAATAAACATAGTATTTTAAATATTTTTTTTGCACCCAGATTGAGTTTAATGATTAAATTCCGTTTTACTTAACAAAAATAGACATATGGTTTATATTAAAAACAAATAAAAAAATAGAATCTAAATTCACAAAATTAAAAATTTGTATATTTTATAAAACGATGTTATCTATTTTATAAATTAATTACTTACCAAATTAATTTCTTGAACAAATTTTCTGATCAAATCCTGTGTTCAACACTGTGTCCTTAAGACAGATTCGTCCTTTCCATGGTGCTTTCAGAATGTGGACGTCTATCTCCCAGGATAAAATGATCAACAGCAAACAATAGCAGCACTACAAATTGTTTGCGCAACAAACACACTAAGTGTTTACACTCTTTCTCACAAGAAAAATTATGTAGCAAAAATGCAGAGAGGGCAGGCAAAATTTTAGACGAAATTGGAGTGAAAAAATCAAATCAGGGGCTGCCTATTTATAGATGGAGTGGTGGCTGTTTAATTTGAATTAAACAGATACAGATTTGAATGAACATGTATGGTACCTGTTCGGTTTGAATAAACAAATAGAAATCTGTTAGGTTCAAAATTTGAACAGATAAAACCCGTATTTAACAGATTTGAATCTGTCCGAGTGGAGGGAAAAAATGGAGCCCATTTTAAATTCAATTTTCGAAATTCAAATTCCAAAAAATTAGAATTTAATTTTAGAAAATAAATTTCAATTGTTTTTGGCCCAAAAAGATAGGTATTGGGCCGAACAAGCCCAACCCAACCACACACCACGCACTCGCGCCCAAGCCCAGCTGACCGGACGAACGGCGGCGGCGCGTACGTATGTGTTTATTTTGGGTCTAATGGATCTAGCCCACTTTGCTCATAACCTCCCTCTCTATAAAACTTGGGTGCCCCTTGGGCCTACCCCAAGTTCTAACCCCAAGCCTTATAAACCCACTCAAAGTTTCCCACCAAATCAATGTAGGACAAGCCTTTATTCAAACCTTAAGAAATTTTCACCAAAAACTCCATTTCCATGGAGCTCACTTTGGCTTCAATTTCCCATTCACCCAATAACGGTTTTGAGCAACCAAATATACTACGTGAATCATAACGCGGCATAGAACGCATTACCACTTAGACCCGCCAAATTTGGCACATGGGTCCCACCTAAAAAATAGACTGAAGTTGAGGAAAAATCAGATTTTTCCAAAACTTCAAAACCATTTCTAACAATCCCCCACATTAATGGAATTTGATGACAACGGAAATATAACAATATGCAGAATTTTGTCGAAAGAGTATAAATCGAAAATATCTTGCATCAGGATAGGTAGCTTTCGGCCTTAAACCTTCCCTAGTGATAACCTATCGGACTTGCTAGCTAACAAATGGACGTGATGCCTTGAATTGTTCAGCAGCTTGTGTAATCCAAGACAATAGATTTTATACAAAATATCTTCTGACACATCGTGGTTCTCAAGGTTGTGTTCATTTTGGCCCTGAACGCTCCTGGTTGTTTACGAGTGCCTCTAGAGAATTTAGCCTTTTCATTCTCATAGAACCTGCCCCAGTTCAACACTCATATAGGTGATTCTTATTGTGAGTATCTCTTATACTCGTCTTGATTTTATGCCGAAATCAAGATATAATTAATCACTAAAAGCTAAGCTTATCCTTAGACCTCTACATACAACACATGTTGCAGATATCACTCTCACCATAGGAATGGGTAGGGAATTTTAATCCTTTGGTGATTTCTGGCGAGCCACCCATAACTTAGTTGTCCCTTTGAACTTAGTTCTTGTGATCTCCAGTCATATAAATAGGGTTACTATTATGATGACTCTTATATAATAGGCTTTAATCTCATCCCCTTCGATGAACTATACACTTGCTCTTTTGTCAAACCTTTTGTTAACGAATCCGCAATATTCTCTTTAGATTTTATATAATCTATTGAGATTATTCCATTTAAGAGCAATTGCCTTACAGTATTATGTCGACGACGAATATGTCGTGACTTACCATTATACATATGATTTTGTGCACTGCCTATTGCAGATTGACTATCACAATAATGCAGATAGCTGGCATAGGTTTTGGCCACATTGGAATGTCTTCTAAGAAGTGACGAAGCCATTCTGCTTCTTCTCCTGCTTTGTCTAAATCAATGAACTCGGATTCCATTGTGGATCGTGCGATGCATGTTTGTTTCGTGGATTTCCAAGAAACAGCAATGCCTCCCAAAGTAAAGACATATCCACTAGTGGATTTTGAATCTTTAGTATCCGATGTCCAATTTGCATCACAATAACCTTCAAGTCCTGCTGGATATCGAGTAAAGTTCAAACCATGATCACGAGTGAATCTTAGATATCTAAGAACCCGAATGATCGCTTTCCAATGGTCTTCTACGGGGTTACTAGTGTACCTACTCAATTTACTAACTGCATAAGCTATGTCAAGACGAGTATAATTCATTAGGTACATTAGGCTTCCAATGATTTGGAAGTATTTTAACTGAGACACTACATCACCTTTATTTTTTGATAAATAAAGACTGATGTTTACAGGTGTTCTAGCTACATTCATATCATCCTTGATAAATTTACCAAGAATTTTCTCAATATGATTTGATTGAGATGATGCATGTTCGTCAGATGTTTTTGTAATTTTCATTCCTAATATTACATCTGCGACCCCCATATCTTTCATATCAAATATTTTATTCAGCATTTGCTTAGTTGATTTGATCATATTTTGACTACTTCCAATGATAAGCATGTCATCCATATAAAGACAAATTATGACATATCCTTGGTCAGTGTTTTTAACATAGAAGCACTTATCACATTCGTTTATCTTAAACCCATTAGTAAGCATGGCATGATCAAATTTTTCATGCTATTACTTAGGTGCTTGTTTTAATTCATAAAGAGATTTTACAAGCCGACAAACTTTCTTTTTTTGCCCCGGCACTACAAACCCTTTGGGTTGCTTCATATAGATCTCTTCATTTAGATCACCGTTTAAGAAAGCTGTCTTAACTTCCATTTGATATATTTCTAAATTATACAACGTTGCAATAGCAATAAGCATGCGAATGGATGTTATTTTTGTCACAAGAGAATATGTGTCAAAATAGTCCAGACCTTCCTTTTGTCTGTAACCTTTTACTACAAGTCTTGCTTTATACTTGTCTATTGAACTATCTGCTTTCATTTTTCTCTTGAATATCCACTTATATCCAAGAGGTTTAGAACCAGGTGGAAGATCCACCAATTCCCAAGTACGATTTTGCATAATGGATTCAATTTTATTATTAACAGCCTCTTTCCATAAAGGTGCTTCAGGAGCCATCATTACTTCCTTAAACTTTGAGGTTCATTTTCTAACAGGTATGTCAGAAAATATGGACCAAAAGATTTTGATGTTCTTGCTTTCTTACTTTGTCTTGGTTCATCATCAGTTAAATCCTGTTAGTCGAGACCATTACTAGTCTCTTGTGTTTGATTGTCATTAGTCTCTTGACTTTGTGTACAATCATAAGTTCTTTTCTGTGAAATTAATTCATGTCCTTTCTTGTAAGGAAAGACATGTTCAAAAAATATAGCATTCCTTGACTCTATAATAGTGTTCACATTTATATCAGGTATTTCTGATTTATAAGTCAGAAACCGATATGCACTACTATTCTGAGCATAACCAATAAACACACAATTCATTACTTTTGGTTCTATCTTAGTCTTTTTAGGAACATGAACTTCTACCTTTGCCAAACACCCCCACTATAGCGATCCCGGGTTTTACCCCTTGTTGTACAGTGGTTCTGTAGATGTTAGCAGTTGTTTAAATCTTGTTTACATCCTCTCATGCCTTGTATTTGAGTTATAGGATGTGTTGGGCAGGTTTGTTACAGGTTGGTTGAGCTTAGGAACCAAAACTAGTTGTCCAGATTTTGGCTTGTCCGCTCGAGCGGAGCTTTCGACGCTCGAGCGGGGACCTTGTTGTTGCTTGTCTGCTCGAGCGGGGGTTTTGGCGCTTGAGCGGGGAATACACCCATCCAGTATTTCCTGTGTAGTGTTGGGCGCTCGAGCGGGGGATTGGCCGCTCGAGCGGGAGGTTGTGAGTTGGGCGCTCGAGCGGGGACCTGTCTGCAGAAACTTCTAGGAGTGTTCATCCGCCGCTCGAGCGGGAGTTTGGCCGCTCGAGCGGGAGTCTGTGAGTGACGCTCGAGCAGGGGTTTCCACGCTTGAGCGGGGCGACTGGGTTTAAGTTCCGAGTTTTAGCTTTTTTTAAATCACTTTTTCTTGTTCTTTCTCTCTCTTACTTTCCCAAACACAAATTTGAGAGCCTCTCTCTCTAAAATCTTAACTTCTCTCTTAGATTTAATCTAGTAGGAGTTGTTTACTCACTTTTGGCCTTTACAAAAGTTGTATTGATCGTCGAGGGCTACATGTTAATCTGAAAATTTCGGGATTTGGAGCATTTTGATTTTGGTCTTCATCTCCGTTGGAGCTCATCTTTTGAGGTAGGGATATCCTACTTCTCTTTATGGATTTTGTCTTTGAATTTTAGCATTTTGATATGTTGGGGGTTGTTGTGTAATTTTGAGAAAGTTTGGGTCTTTTGTGTAATTTTACAAAAGTTGGGGTTTTGTTATTAATAAACCTAAATGCAAGCTTGGTATAGAAAGATGAGTTAGATAGTGGATTATGGATGAAAATGGAGCCTTAGGGTTGTTTTGTTAATTATGGGAATTTGCCCTAATTGTTTTAATTAATTAATGCATATAATTAATTAAAGAAAATGAGGAATTGAATTGGAAATGTTGAGATTGGAAGTGTATGGGGTTAAAGGGTGTAGTCGAATTACTTATCACTCACCGAATTGAAATGTTGATTAAATATCCATTTGTGCATTTATTTTATGTTTAGAAATAACTGCTTGGGCTATCGGTGGAGGATAGTCGTGATTGTTGTGGAGGATAGTCGTGATGATTAGGCAAACGAAAACTAATCAATGGAATGTGTCATGGGACTTGACGGTTGATAGAATACATTAACTTTATGTATTGATTGAATGTATGTAGAACCTATGTGTTTATATGCATTATGTGTAGAGGAGGAGATGGGGGATGTACTCCGCGGTTTAGGGGAAGATGGGGGATGTACCTCTAAACCGGATAGTGTTGGGAGGAGATGGGGGATGAACTCTGTAGATACAGCTCATATGCTTATCTTTGAGAAATATAGATATAGCTCATATGCTTGTCTAGAGAAGAGTAGATATAGCTCTTACGCTTATCTTTGGCTGTGTGATATAGTTCTTATACTTATTTGCTGAGGTGTTGATATAGCTCATATGCTTATCGGTTAATGTGATAACATAGCTAGTATGCTTATTTATCGAAAAGGGAAAATGAGAAGTAACATAGACTTGTAAGTCATGTAATTGAAATGTGTTATATGTGGATGTATCAGTGTTGACCATCTATCAGCTGCTAATCTTTTAGTCATTGTTCATAGTTGGTTTAGTATATTTCTACTGGGCTGTGGTTCACCCTATATGGGAACATCATTTTCAGGTACAGGTAGCATGCCACCTCTAAGGACATAACTTGGGAGGCTAGAGGCGGGTAGATCTTTTGTTGTCTTTCTTTGATGTATTACATGTAAATTCAAGCCAAGGGCTTAATGTGTAAATGAGTTAGCACTCTTTTTTTGTAACTGAGTGTTAACTTGGAAAGCTGTAAGCCCTTAGGGCATTTGCTTTTGTTGTTAACATGTAATACTTTTTGTAATGAAACTATGATGAGTAGATGAATGTTGGTCTTTTGTATATCAATGCATGCTTATATTGATGGATCTAATGTCGTTATTTTGAGGGCGTTACACCCACACTTTTAAGTATTTGTAGGAAGGTGGTCGACCTTTCCGTAATTCATAAGGAGTGTTGTTGGTTTTCTTGTGGGGTATTCTTATAAGAACATAATTAGCAGACAATATTGTTTCCCCCCACAAATTATGCGGTAAGCCTGAACTTAGTAACATGGTATTCATCATTTCTTTAAGGGTTTTTTTCTTTCTTTCTGCAAATCTATTTTGTTGTGGAGAATAGGGTGCTGTAGTTGGTGAATAATGCCATGTTGTGCACAAAATTCATTTAATGGTGCATCATATTCACCACCCCTATCATTTCTAACCATTTTAATGGTTTTACCAAGTTGTTTTTCAACTTCAGTTGTGTAAAGTTTAAACATTTCTACGGCTTCATCTTTACTTCTAAGTAAGTATACATAACAATATCTTGTGCAATCATCGATAAATGTTATGAAATACTTTTTGGCTCTTCTAGTTTGAATAAATTTAAGATCACATACATCAATATGAATTAATTCTAGAGGTTCGGTTTTTCTTTCAACCGATTTAAATGGAGCCTTAGTTAGTTTCGCTTCTACACAAATCTCGCATTTGTGATTAGAATCAATTTCAAACTTTGGTATATAATCCAAACCAATTAATCTACGCAAAGCATCAAAATTTACATGTCCTAATCTACCATGACATAAATTTGACTCAAGAATATAAGCAAAAGATGTGTTATTCTTATTAATAGCAAGTTTTGGTACAACCGTCATTACATTCAACTTGAAGAGACCATCACTCATGTATCTCTTACCAACATATATATCACTCTTTGTTAATACAAATTTATTAGACTCAAATACAAGCCTAAAACCATTTTTACTTAACAAAGATCCAGAAACTAAATTCTTTCTGATGTCTGGTACATGCAGTATGTTGTTGAGGGTAAGTTCCTTCCCTGATGTCATCTTCAAGATCACTTTTCCTTGTCCAGCCACAGTAGAAGTAGAAGAATTTCCTATAAAAAGTTGTTCACCATTTGCAGCCTCATTGTAAGTAATGAACATCTTCTTGTTCGCACAAATGTGACGAGTTGCTCCAGTGTCAACCCACCATTCCTTGGGATTTCCAACCAAATTAGCCTCAGACACCACAGCAGAGAGATTGATGTCATATACCCTGTTAGAGATGTAATCTAATTTTGTCGCATTGGCTTGATTGGTGGTCTTCTTTCTTGTACTTCCGCGATCCTTCTAAGGGCGGCGGCAATCAGAAGCTCGATGTCTGGTCTTGCCACAGTTATAGCATTTACCTTTGAACTTTTTATTGTCATTGTTGTCGCCTTGTTTAGGACCATCTACAGTAAACTTCCTCTTTTTGTTATGTGGTTTGTGCACTTGTTGAACCACATTAGCCTTGGACTCAATGGGATTTTTACCATTCCTCTTTTTAGCCTTTCGGTTATCTTCCTCAATTCTTAATCTTACAATCAATTCATCCATGGTCATCTCCTTGCGTTTATGTTTTAAATAATTTTTGAAATCTTTCCAAGCCAGTGGTAACTTTTCCACTAAAGCAGCGACTTGGAAAGACTCGCTAAGAGATATACCTTCAAAATAAATATCATGCAAAATTCACTGAAAATTTTGAACTTGAAAAATTACCGTTTGGGAGTCTACCATAACGAAATCCAGAAATTTACCGACAACAAATTTCTTTGTGCCGGCATCCTCTATCTTGTATTTTTGCTCCAAAGAATCCCACAATTCTTTTGCTGTTTTTAGAGGGTTGTAAACATTATACAACATGTTGTCAAGGCCATTGAGAATGTAGTTTCTGCGCAAGAAATCAGAATGTTTCCAATCATTCACAGCGGCAACAACTTGCTGATCACTTTCATTCTCTCTAAGTATTGGAGCCTCTTCACGGAGAAACTGGGCCAAATTTAGAGTTGTAAGATAAAACACCAATTTCTGCTGCCATCTCTTGAACTCAGTACTTTTTTCCCTTTTTCTCCATGATTTATTGGAATTTGAACATGGTTTTGGATAGGGACCGGAGTCGGTGTAACAATTGGAGTACCACTTCCAGTTGCAGTTTCAATTGCAGTAGCCTTAATATCTGATTACAAAAATCAGGAAAAAAAAAAAATCCAAAACACAAATTAATTTTCTAGTTACTAAAACTAGAAAATAAATTATAACACAAAATAATTTTACTTTTCTTGTTACTAAAACTAGAAAAATAAAATACCACAATAATTTTCTGTAATACAAATTAATATTCTACAATTGTTAATGACACCAGTATATTACTACTAGTTGTCAAAGAAAATAAACAGTATATTACTACTATTTGTCAAACAGTATATTACTATTATTTGTATTTTCCAACCAGAATATCACTTTGTGAAAGCACAAAAAATAAATACAATGAAGACACCAAAAAATAATATGTCTTAAGATTGTCGGACAATCTTCACTATATTTAAAAAATAAATTTTGTTTGTGTACTTAACAACAAACGGAATACAGAAGAAATAAAGGGAAGAAGAGAGATTGTTTGATTACAAAAATCAAACTAGAAAATAAAATAAAATAAATAAAACAGATTTTTATTTTGTTACAAAAACAAAATGAAAATTTGAAATAGAAAAATAATAAAACAGAAAATAAATTAATTACTTACCAAATTAATTTATTGAACAAATTTTCTGATCAAGTCCAGTGTTTAACACTGTGTCCTTAAGACAGATTCGTCCTTTCCACGGTGCTTTTAGAATGTGGACGCCTATCTCCCAGGATAAAATAATCAACAACAAACAATAGCAGCACTACAAATTGTTTGCACAACGAACACACTAAGTGTTAACACTCTTTCTCACAATAAAAATTATGCAGCAAAAATGTAGAGAGGGCAGGCAAAATTTTAGACAAAATTGGAGTGAAAACATCAAATGAGGGGCTACCTATTATAGATGGAGTGGTGGCTGTTTATTTTGAATTAAACATGTACAGATTTAAATGAACAGGTATGGTACCTGTTCGGTTTGAATAAACATATAGAAATTTGTTAGGTTCAAAATTTGAACAGATAAAACCCATATTTAACAAATTTGAATTTGTCCGGGTAGGGGGGAAAAATGGAGCCCATTTTGAATTCAATTTCCGAAATTCAAATTCCAAAAAATTAGAATTTAATTTTAGAAATAAATTTCAAATGTTTTTGGCCCAAAAAGATAGGTATTGGGCCGGACAAGCCCAACCCAACCACACACCACGCACCCGCGCCCAAGCCCAGCCGATCGGACGGACGGCGGCGCCGCGCGAGTTTGTATTTATTTTGGGTCCAATGGGTCTAGCCGACTTTGCTTATAACCTCCCTCTCTACAAAACTTAGGTACCCCTTGGGGCCTACTCCAAGTTCCAACTCCAACCCTTATAAACCTACTCAATGTTTGCCACCAAATCAATGTGGGACAAGCCTTTATTCAAACCTTAAGGAATTTCTACCAAAAACTCCATTTCCATGGAACTCACTTGGCTACAATTTTCCATTCACCCGATAATGGTTTTAAGAAACCAAATATACTACGTGAATCACAACGCGGCATAAAATGCGTTACCACTTAAACCCGCCAAATTTGGCGCATCGGTCCCATTTAAAAAATAAACCAAAGTTGAGGAAAAATCAGATTTTTCCAAAACTTCAAAACCATTTCTAACAACTATGACACCTCTACAAAACATGTCGAAAGCACCATCGCATGCTAAAGGCCCGAGGCTCTCGGCTCTAGCCATATTCACAAAGTTCCGAGCGGAGATGAAGGCATCATAGGGATTACGACAGAGATAGACAACGCGACAACCAGAGTTCTTAATTGAGTCAGGCAATGAATGGTAGGGGATATGGGTGAAAAAAATATTAGCCATAGGGGATTGAAAGTCGGAGACAATGGGAAGGTGGCGAATATGACAACCTTCTTTATTAGAATTGATCTCGAGAAAAGAGACGAGCTCGTGAGGGTTGGAAGCGAGTAAGGGGTGTTGAGAAAATGTGTTAGGGTAGTGATGGCGGTTGGCAATGGTGAAGGCCAAGGCCTTTAACCAGGTGTTGCCTGATTTGGGCATGGTAACGAGTGTGAGGTCTGTGTCTTGAGCTTTGAAGTGTTGATTGACATTACTCCTCGAATAATATGGTTCGGGCACCAAAAACCTTGGTAAAGATGATAGGGATTTATAAAACCTAGCCATCCCTTTACTTTGAGATGTGATGCAATAAGTAGATCATCATCATGCCAATCGTTTTCTAGCTCATGGTTAGTTTCTCTCGTTGTGATGAGTGAATTGTTTTCATTTGTTTGAGTGTCTTCCATGGTAGGTGGAAGAGAGGTTTTTTTTTGTTTTTTTTTTGGATCAGAAGTGGAAGAGAGGTATGTTAGTTTGACAGTTACTCCACAAATTCTTGATCATTATAAAATAATGTGGACCCTATAAAGGTGTATATCAAGTTATGCATTTTTATAATAAAAGTTATGACTCCAGAAATTATGGTATGCATATTTAAAATTATAAAAATTATACATCTTGGGATCGAAATTATATATATATATTTTATTGGATTGAATAAAAAAATTGAAAAAATTGCAACGGTCTGATTCAGATCAAATTGTGTTGTTTGATTTGGTTTTATTAATGCATGGTTTGGTAAAATAGGTAAATTGTACCTGTATGGATATAAAAAAAAAAAACCATATTTGATGACAAAGAAATCTAATGAAGAAGATGATCAACACCACCACGCGATCGTTATTTGCAAGACAAAACACCCCCAGCTGTAGCCAGTGGCCCTCTGACGCCCAAGTCAGTCCTCCAATATTATCAAAATATTTAATGGACTAATTCATAGAGAGAAATAGCATACCTCAACCCATAAGGGTGTTGCCTATTTATAATATCTAGTGACTTACTTCTTAAGTAATTTGAATGTTCCAGAAGTCCTATCCCAAACAATCTTGGTTGTTCAGGACTTCTATATCGACAAGATTTCATATCCTGATAAGTTTTGTAAAATATAAAACACTAATATGGTGTTTGATAAGAATTTGATAGCTGTCATACACATGATAATTTATAATTATGTCACGTGGCACTATCGGGACCCATATAATTCTTGTAGTTATTTTTATTCCCTCTCAATTGCCCCCAAACTTTCATTCTCTTTGAACCCAGTGAAAGAGTGGAAGCTTTCTGTTGTTCTGATAAAAATAGTCGTGTAATATTGCCTAGTTAGAACCATACATGGGTGCTAGGACTTATTCCAAAATGTCTAACCTTGTTAGGACTTATTCCAAAAATACCTAGCCTTCTTGAAACTTATTCCTAGAATGCCTAATTTTGTTAGGACTTATTCCAAAAATGCCTAGCCTTACTAGGACTTATTCCGAAAATGCCTAACCTCATTAGGACTTATTCCAAAAATGCCTAACCTTGTTAGGATTCATTCCAAGAATGCCTAATCTTGTTAGGACTCGTTCCAAAAATGCCTAGCCTTACTAGGGCTTATTTCGAAAATGCCTAATCTCATTAGGACTTATTCCAAGAATGCCTAACCTTGTTAGGACTTATTCCAAGAATGCCTAATCTTGTTAGGACTTATTCCAAAAGTGCCTAGCCTTACTAGGACTTATTCTGAAAAATGCCTAACCTCATTAGGACTTATTCCAAAAATGCCTAACCTTGTTAGGACTTATTCCAAGAACGCCTAATCTCGTTAGGACTTATTCCGAAAATGCCTAGCCTTACTAGGACTTATTCCAAGAATGCCTAATCTTGTTAGGAACTACCAAAACACCAACTTGCTTATTAAAAAGCAAAACCTGCCCGGCAAGGAATCCCACTGTTGGACAAACCACCAACCTACTCTAAAAAAAATTTCAAAGTTGGTCAAACCTGCCAACCCACTTTGCCGAGCAAAACCCATCGACAAAATTTTTTCAAGTTGGTCAAGCCTGCCAACCTACTTTGTTGAGCCAAACCCGCTCTACAAAGATTTTCAAAATTGGTTAAACCTGCCAATTTACTTTGCCAAGCAAAAAGATTTTTTAAGTTCGTCAAACCTGCCAACCTACTTTGCTCAACAAAGATTTTCAAAATTGGTCAAACCTGCTAATCTACTTCACCAAGCAAAACCCGCTCGATAAAGATTTTTCAAGTTGGTCAAACCTGCCAACCTACTTACTTTGCTTGACAAAGATTTTCAAAATTGGTCAAATCCGCCAATCTACTTCACCAAGCAAAACCCGCTCGACAAAGATTTTTCAAGTTGGTCAAACCTGCCAACCTACTTTACTCGACAAAGATTTTCAAAATTGGTCAAACTTGCCAATCTACTTCACCAAGTAAAACCCGCTCGACAAAGATTTTTCAAGTTAGTCAAACCTGCTAACCTACTTTGTTCGACAAAGATTTTCAAAATTGGTCAAACCTGCCAATCTACTTCACTAAGCAAAACCTACTCGATAAAGATTTTTCAAAATTTTTAACCCAAGGGTAGCGTAATTCATCTTGCCCATGTGATCCATAAAACGCGGACTTCATCTCAGTTCAGTGACATATCTCGGTTGTGAAGTCACTGCCTTTTTGTAAGGACTTATAAGTCATGCTTCGATTTATTTGTTATTCAGCCATATTCCGATTCATCTACTCTTCTGCCTCCGGACTTTAGTGTGATGTAATCACGGTAAAAGTTTTCATGACTTCGGCAATTTAACTTCCAAAGCTCGGTTGTTGCTTGTCTCCTTATAAGCATATAAAGTAATTTCTTCCTTATCAATTAGTCTACTCGGGCAATCAGGTGACTCAATTGCCCAACCAGGCCGAGGTTAGTGAGTCCAGTTATTGAGAAGATATTTCTTGCTTGCTTATCGACCATGTAACAAGGAATTTGAGCATATTAATTCAAACTTTATTTGCCAATTTCTTGGTTGGACCGAGCTAAATCAAATTAGGCTATATCACGCAATAACTATCAATGAGATAATTCTAACCACAAAACTAGACTCTCGTGGAAATCTTGAGACATATAGTACTCATACAACATTATCAATCTTGTTTTGCCTATGAGGTCCCAGATTATATAATAGGCCAAAACCAGTAATAAAACAAAATATTCTTTCAAAACGGAAATAAGTGGAAGTAATTTGCCATCAAGCTAATGGTTGGAGTATTATAGTCAAATATCACGTTAACAGTAGCTTATCTAAAGGAGATTTTCTTTTTCGTTGAATTCTATCGCTTCCCATAGACAACGCCAATTGTACGAACATAAAAAAATACCGTATTTGATGATAAAGAAATCCAACGAAGAAGATGATCAGCACCACCACGCGATCATTATCTGCAAGACAAAACACCCCCAACTGTAGCCGGGGGCCCTCCGACGCCCAAGTCAGTCCTCCAATATTATCAAAATATTTAATAGACTAATTCATAGAGAGAAATAGTATACCTCAACCCATAAGGGTGTCACCTATTTATAATATCCAGTGACTTACTTCTCAAGTAATTTGAATGTTTCAGAAGTCCTATCCCAAACAATCTTCAGTTGTTCAGGACTTCTATATCAATAAGATTTCATATCCTGATAAGTTTTGCATAACATAAAACACTAATACAGTGTTTGATAAGAATTTGATAACTGTCATACACATGATAATTTATAATTACGTCACGTGGCACTGTCAGGACCCATATAATTCCTGTAGTTATTTTTATTCCTTCTCAGTACCTTACGGTTTGATCCATGTTTTTATAATTATGATTCTAATGTTGTTTAAATTGTGAAATTAAATAAATAGATTTATGAAGAAAACAAATTATATACCAAGAACATATGCTGATAATTACAACTAAATTTCAACAGAAATACACAAAACAATAAAAGGGTAAAGAGACGAAACCGAAGCCTGCACGGAAGCAGTTTCCTTAAAACAGATTTCGCCGCCTCACGGGTCAAGTGCTTGAGGAAACCCGGCGTCTGTCTCCCAGGATACGACGGTCAAAACCAGCTACGGCAGAAGCACTATCTGTCTAGCTTAGCGAACAAAACAATGGCAGCACTCTCTCACAATAGGAACTTTCTGGCAAACTGACTTGTAAAATGGAAGCAAAAAATTCTATATTGAAACTTGACAGGAAGGTCTCAATTTATACATGTATAGGGGAGAGAGGAAGAGCCTCCAGCCTTTATGGCTGGTCATTAAAGCCCCATTAACCAGGATCCATACCCCCTTTCCAGAAAGATGAAAAGTTTGGATGCCCAACAGGATTCACACCCTTTAGCCAAGAAAAAGGATTTAAATACTCTTTAAAATCCTATTCATGAATCTAACATCATGAAGCAATTTCTTGGCAATTTCTTATTCAAAACCCAATGGTTTTTGGCTCACTTGGACCTAACACAAAAAATGGTTAGGACCCACTTTAATATTTAATTAAAGTCACCACACTTTAATAATAAATTAAAGTCCTCAAAAATCATTTTTTCCAACAATCCCCCACATGAATAAAAATTGACCGAATGACTCAACAAACGGACATCGTTCAACAATAAAGACTCTGAGAGAGAGTACAACGGACTAACCCTGACATCAGAGAAGGTAGCTTTTGGCTTTGAACCTCTCCCAGTGAAAACCTATCGAGTTTACTGGCTGATCAGTGAATAAGACATCTTGAACTGCTCTGCCGTTTATGTAAACGGAGACAATAGATCTCACACGGGAATTACTCCTACCACCATTATGTTCTCACTGGTGTGCCCTGTGTGGCCCTGGACACTAGCCTGGTTCAGCGAGTGGTTTCAAAGAATCTTGGCCTGCCCAATTCTTCTAGAAGCGGCCCCACTTCAAACTCACATAGGTGACTCTACTAAAGTATCCTGCAATACTTAGCTCAACAGCTTAACACATAAGAGTCATTAAAAGCTCAGCTTATCCTCTACACTTGCAGGTATCACTGATAGAAGGAATGGCTGGAGGTTTAACCTCCTCAGTGACATACCACCGTTACACGCAATTAGGTTGTCCCATTGAACCTAGATCTTGGGATCTCCAGTCAACTAGGTTGGGTTTCCATTCCGGTAACTTCCAAAGGCTTTAACCCCATTTCTTTTGACGACGTTTCGACTAACACTCGACTTAACCCTTTGGTTAGCGGATCTGCAATGTTGTCCTTAGACTTTACATAGTCTAAAGAGACAACTCCATTCGAGAGTAGTTGTCGTATAGAATTATGTCTACGACGGATATGTCTAGACTTTCCATTATACATATTACTCTGTGCCCGACCAATTGCAGATTGACAATCACAATGAATACAAATAGCTGGCACAGGTTTAGACCAATGTGGAATATCTTCAATGAAATGACGAAGCCATTCTGCTTCTTCCGTTGCTTTATCCAAAGCAATAAACTTTGATTCCATCGTTGATCTAGATATACACGTTTGCTTGGAAGATTTCCAAGACACGGCTGCCCCACCAAGAGTGAACACATATCCACTAGTGGACTTTGAGTCCTTGATATCTGATATCCAATTCGCATCACTATATCCTTCAAGTATCGCTGGATATCGAGTATAATGCAACCCATAATCCCGAGCGTAGCGTAAATACCTTAACACCCGCACAATGCCCTTCTAATGAGAAGCATCAGGATTACTTGTGTATCTACTAAGCCTGCTAACCGAGTAAGCTATATCAGGCCTAGTACAACTCATCAGATACATTAAACTTCCAATTACCCGAGAATATTCTAACTGAGAGACACTCTCTTTATTATTCTTGGTAAAGTGTAGACTTAAGTCTACAGGTGTCGATGACACACTCGTATCTGATCCACTAAACTTCTCAAGTATCTTATCAACATAATGAGACTGAGAAAGTACAATTTCGCCAGATATTCTGGTAATCTTAATTCCCAGAATAACATCTGCAATGCCCATATCCTTCATGTCAAATTTAGAGTTTAGCAACTTCTTGGTAGTTTTGATCATTTCATCGTTACTACCTATAATGAGCATATCATCAACATATAGACACAAAATGACATAACCTCTGTCAGTGTCTTTGACATAAATACACTTGTCACATTCGTTGATTCGAAACCCATTTGACAACATTACATTGTCAAACTTCTCATGCCATTGTTTAGGCGCTTGCTTCAAACCATACAAAGATTTGACAAGTTTACAGACTTTCTTGCTTTGTCCTGGAGCTGAAAACCCTTCAGGTTGCTCCATGTAGATTTCTTCATTCAAATCCCCATTTAAGAAAGCTGTCTTTACATCCATCTGGTGTATCTCAAGATTGCGCAAAGCTGCTATCGCAATCACTATGCGAATGGATGTTATCCTAGTTACAGGTGAGTACGTATCAAAGTAATCCAGGCCTTCTCGTTACCTGTACCCTTTGATAACGAGCCTCGCCTTATACTTGTCAATAGACCCATCGGCCTTCATCTTTCGTTTAAAAATCCATTTGCAACCTAAAGGCTTACAACCTGGAGGTAAATCTACCAACTCCCAGGTGTGGTTCTGTAAGATGGAGTCAATCTCACTTTTGATCGCTTCTTTCCATAAAGGACTCTCAGGAGAAGTCACAGCTTCGTGGAAAGTTTGAGGTTCGTTCTCAACCATATAAGTCAAGAAGTCTGGACCAAAAGATTTGGATGTCCTAGCCCTTTTACTCCTTCTGGGCTCATCTAAAACCTCAAATTGATCATCACCTGGATCATTAACATGATCATCCTCACTAGCAAGCTCATCATATTGCTCCAAAGACCTTGGAACCCTTGCATGGGTTCGGCAAGGAAAAATGTCTTCAAAGAAACATGCATTCCTTGACTCTATGATGGTATTCCTGTGTATGTCTGGAATTTCAGACTTATGAACAACAAACCGATATGCACTACTATTATGTGCATAACCAATGAATATACAATCCACAGATTTCGGGCCTATCCTAACCCGTTTGGGTGTAGGAATCGCCACTTTTGCAAGACACCCCCACATTCGTAAGAATTTATACGAAGGCTTAACGCCTTTCCATAACTCATACGGCGTCTTGTCCACTTTCTTCTGGGGTACTTTATTCAGAATGTAATTTGCAGAGAGAATTGCTTCCCCCCACAAGTTCTGTGGCAATCCAGAACTTATTAACATTGCATTCATCATTTCCTTTAGCGTCCTATTCTTCCGCTTAGCAATCCCATTAGACTGAGGAGAATAAGGCGCCGTGGTTTGGTGGATAATCCCAGATTGAGCACAAGTCTCAAGAAACGGAGATTCATACTCACCACCACGATCACTTCTTAGAGCCTTAATCTTGCGGCCTACTTGATTCTCAACTTCATTCTTATAAAGAACAAACTTGTCAATCGCCTCATCTTTGCTTTTGAGCAAATAGACATAACAATACTTAGTGCAATCATCAACAAAAGTGATGAAGTACTTATTGCCACCACGTGATTTTATAAATTTTAAGTCACACACATCACTATGCACTAAATCCAACGGTTCTGAACTTCTTTCAATAGAATGAAACGAAGATCTTGTCAACTTCGCTTCAACACAAGTTTCACGCTTGTGTTTCGGATTAATCTTAAAAGATGGTATGTGATCTAACTTGATTAATCTACGTAAAGATACAAAGTTCACATGTCCTAGTCTACCATGCCACAAATTGGAAGACTCAAGCATGTAAACAGAAGAAGATGCACCTTTATTCATCTTTGGGATAACAGTCATAACATTGAGTTTAAACATACCCCCCAACATATGACCCTTACCCACATACATTCCGCTTTTGGTAAGAACGACCTTGTCGGACTCAAAAACCATGCGAAAACCATGTTTACTAAGAAGAGACCCTGAGACAAGATTTTTACGAATGTCCGGAACATACAGGACTTCGTTCAAGGTCAGCTCCTTTCCTGACGTCAACTTCAGGACCACCTTTCCTTTCCCCTCAACAATCGAGGTAGCAGAGTTTCCCATAAACAACTTCTCACCGGTTGTAACTGGTTCGAAAGTTGTAAACAACTTCTGCTTGGAGCAGATGTGGCGTGTAGCCCCAGTATCAATCCACCATTCTCTTGGGTTTGAACCCACCAGATTCACCTCAGAGACAACGGCAGACAAGTGCATATCATCCTCCTCATGGGAGTGCTCTTGTAAGTCTGCCATATGAGCACGAGGTTTGGTCTTGTATGGCTTCTTCTGCTTGCGGCAGTCACTAGCCCGATGCCCCTTGTTACCACAGTTATAACACTTCCCAAAGAACCGATAACTAGGTTCCTGCGGCTTGTAAGCCGACTTCTTTGCAACACCACCCCTTGGCCCCAGCTTAGAGCTCCTGTTCACAGGGGGCTTCTTCCTTATCCCAGAAGATTTGCCATGCTCAACGACATTGGCCTTTACTGAGGAGGTACTCCCTCCTTTCTTTCTATTATCCTCTTCAATCCGGAGTCGGACAACCAGCTCTTCAACAGACATTTCCTTGCGCTTGTGCTTCAAGTAATTCTTGAAATTCTTCCAACCATTGGGAAGTTTCTCAATGATCACAGCAACTTGGAATGACTCGTTCAAAGGCATCCCCTCAGCATGAATATCATACAAGATCACTTGGAACTCCTGGACTTGGCTTATCACAGTTTTAGAATCTACCATTTTAAAATCAAGGAAACGGCCAACCACAAATTTCTTTGCCCCGGCATCCTCAGTCCTGTACTTTTTGTCCAGAGATTCCCATAATTCTTTTGTTGAGCTCTTGGAACAAAACACACTATAGAGTGAGTCTGCCAAGCTGTTGAACACATAGTTCCGGCAAAGATAGTCTGTCTGCTTCCATGTGTCAAGCGCCATGACTTTCTGCCTGTCAGGCTCATTCTCTGCCACGGCTGGAGGATCCTCACTCAGAACCTTGGCAAGGTTTAACGTGGTTAAGTAAAACAACATCTTTTGTTGTCATCTCTTAAAGTTTTCCCCAGCAAATTTTTCTGGATGCTCATGGTGACTAAGCGGTCCTCCTACAACAGCCGGAGTAACACCAGGGTTGACCACAGAGGTCACAGCAGTAGGGGTTGGCAATCTAGTTGCCCCGGGGTTCAAATCCCCACCAACATTAGCAGCAGCAACAACATCAGTGATAGTTTCCATTTCTGAAAATTACACCAGAATATCACTTCTGTGTTTCCAGAAATTAAACTTAACCCTTAGAAAATCCCTTAGAAGAAAAATTAATTCAAAAATTAGTCTCACCACAAAACCTAGAATCGAACATGGTCAAGAAAGTTCCCAGGAAGACTGGAGGGGTCACATCGGTCCCACTTAAAACCCAGTTAACCTTTTGACAAAACTTTTAAGAGCATGTTGACTCCTAGTCCGTGATAAACAATTTTAAGAATTAAATTTTCTTAGGGATGAACTAGGTTAAAAGGTCCAAAACTTTTACAAGCAATGTAAAACAATTGCTACAACAATATAAGCAAATAAAACTTGCTACTATAAATTGGTAAACAAACCAACTACATCTCAAGCAAACATGCTTCAAACATTTTGATAAAATAACCAATCCATAAGGATTCTATTTAGTCCAAAAGCTTTTCCACGCTTAGGTATTCCTATTCAACACAAACGTTAGTAGTCCAAACATTTTTGTTTTTACATCCCAAATACTATTCATTTGGTTTTATATTTGTTTTCCGCATTGGTATCCCTACAAAGAAAGTTAGTAGCAAACCACAACAAAATACAAACAAATAATCTAAAAAATTTAATTATAATAAATAATTGAAACCATCTAGCCAACTATTAATTATATAAGTAACCAACTAATATAAGGTACCAAAACAAAATACAATTTGTAACTTCAAAATTAAATTACAACTTTAAAATAAAGTTCAATACTCATGAGTCATGAATGAAATTAATTCATAATAAACATTTAAACTAATAACTCCAAATAGATAAGTCAAATTCAAAGTTAATGCACCCAATTAAATAATTCGGATAAATGCACCTAATTAAATAATTCAGATTAATGCACCTAATTAGATAATTTAGTTTAATGCACCTAATTAAATAATTCACATTAATGCCCCCAATTAGTTAACTTAGATTAATGCACCTAATTAAATAATTCACATTAATGCACCTAATTAAATAATTTAGATTAATGCACCCAATTAAAATCAAATTAATCATGTGCACAATTCATAAAAACTCTATAATTCCAAATACATTAAAATATGTAATCTAGCCTAGAAAATAATAAGCATGTAACAAATTGAAACTAGAATAGAATTAGCATGTCAAATTGCAACATCCATAAATTATATTTTATAACCTTAAAATTCATGCAAATCATGGTAGGGGAATGATGAACCATACGCATAAAACAAGATCATACTAATACAATTAAGTATGCAAATTATAATAGAGCATTCTAATTAAACTAAGCAATTAGAGAGTATCATTGCATGATTTACAATCATTGAAATAGTGAGTAATTCTGCAATAGTTCCTAGTAACATTATACAAAGCTTACCTAATAGACTATATAAATCTATTCGATCAATTTCATAGAAAATATATATAAAAATCTGTTTTAAGCTTGTTGTTTAAATTGTGAAATTAAATAAATAGATTTATGAAGAAAACAAATTATATACCAAGAACATATGCTGATAATTACAACTAAATTTCAACAGAAATACACAAAACAATAAAAGGGTAAAGAGACGAAACCGAAGCCTGCACGGAAGCAGTTTCCTTAAAACAGATTTCGCCGCCTCACGGGTCGAGTGCTTGAGGAAACCCGGCGTCTGTCTCCCAGGATACGACGGTCAAAACCAGCTACGGCAGAAGCACTATCTGTCTAGCTTAGCGAACAAAACAATGGCAGCACTCTCTCACAATAGGAACTTTCTGGCAAACTGACTTGTAAAATGGAAGCAAAAATTTCTATATTGAAACTTGACAGGAAGGTCTCAATTTATACATGTATAGGGGAGAGAGGAAGAGCCTCCAGCCTTTATGGCTGGTCATTAAAGCCCCATTAACCAGGATCCATACCCCCTTTCCGGAAAGATGAAAAGTTTGGATGCCCAACAGGATTCACACCCTTTAGCCAAGAAAAAGGATTTAAATACTCTTTAAAATCTTATTCATGAATCTAACATCATGAAACAATTTCTTGGCAATTTCTTATTCAAAACCCAATGATTTTTTGCTCACTTGGACCTAACACAAAAAATGGTTAGGACCCACTTTAATATTTAATTAAAGTCACCACACTTTAATAATAAATTAAAGTCCCCAAAAATCATTTTTTCCAACATCTAATTTGAAACTGAATGGGACTGTTTAGATATATTCATATATATAATTTGTTAGTTATGGTAATCACTGAAGTATTCTCTTAATATTCTATAAAAATTCATAAGTTGTTAACCATTTGTTTACAAGTGTGTTCTCGTAATAATTATTTAAACAATTTTATTTATAAAACGATGATATATTTATGTGTTTTTTGAGCAAATTGTAATTGTTTTGTGAATGATAACAAAATTCATCAAAATCGTGAATTTAAACTGAATTAAATTACATTTTCTTGGTTGGGTTTAATTTCAAATTTTATAAAATCATAAGTAAAAACTGGATCTTGATTTACATTAAAACCGAATTAAACCGCTCACCTCTAATTTTTTTATATAAAATATTTATATGCACATGTTTATAAGGTGGACATATGTATGATTAGTTTGTTGCCTATGGTAGGAAAAATTATTAGTTGGTTTTGAGGCATCATGTGTTTATATTTTAGACTAATTATAAATTTTCATATCTTTTCATATTTTTTAATCACTTCATACAAAATTGTAGATTTCATCTATTCCATCAATTACAATGTAATAACCCACATTCATATCTTGGTCATGTTCATGTGCATTTGCATGATTTCATCTTGTTAAGCTTGCATTTGTAGACTTTGACTTGTTTCTTTCCAAGTAAAGGTCCCTGTCTTCTTTTGTGCTTACGTGATTTGCCTAAGTGTTGTATGCATGCTTTGTTCCTTCCTTGCTGTCTCAAGCCTAGGTCATGTTAAGCCTAGGTCATGCCAAGCCTAGGTCATGCCAAGCCTAGGTCATGTTAAGCCTAGGTCATGTTAAGCCTAGGTCATGCCAAGCCTAGGTCATGTTAAGCCTAGGTCATGTTAAGCCTAGGTCATGCCAAGCCTAGGTCATGTTAAGCCTAGGTCATGTTAAGCCTAGGTCATGCCAAGCCTAGGTCATGCCAAGCCTAGGTCATGTTAAGCCTAAGTCATTCCAAGCCGAGGTCATCTTAAGCCTAGGACCATCTTGGAACCACCTTGGTTGACCTCCACCATCACCTAGGCATATTGGCCGAGATGTCATCATCTAGGCCGAGGTGTGCATCACCTAGGCCGAGATATGCATCATCTAGGCCGAGATGTTATCATCTAGGCATCCGAGATCCTTAATCCTTGCACCTAGTGATCTTGTTCTGGGACTGGAATGACCTAGACCGAGGTGTGGCACATCTAGGCCGAGGTGTGGCACAGCTTGGCCAAGTGTTATCCTTCCTAGCCGAGGTCATTGAGACCTTACTTGCCGAAGCCTATGTCCTTAGCCGAGATCATTACTTGCCGGAGTGTTTGCTGTGAAGCTTGTTAGATACGCTTTGTCAGAACCTAGTCTTGTCAATCAGTCACCTTTTTAAGGAGGACCAACCCGATAGCGCCACGTGGCCGAGCTGAGTGTTAAGTCAGCCGTTGGAGAGAGAAATCTATCATTTGTTATATCTTTGTTCTAAGGAGGAGAGAGAAGCTCTAGGAGAGGAAGAGGAGTTCTTGAGGGAGAGTAGATTTCCAAACTTGATTCCAAGAGATCGAACCGTTAGATCCGTGTTCTAAGGTTAGATTCTTGATTTGCTCAAGTTGTTCTTTATGATCATGTTATTGCATTGCACGATTGAATATGATTTGTAAGTCATGCATTGCTTTGAAGTTCGGTTTTAGAAAGAGAAAGTGGTATTCATGTGTTCTTCAAGAAAAGTCATGTTTTGATCCAAGAGTTTGCACCAAGATCCATGTTTTCATGTTTGTTTTCATATGATCTTCAAGTATGGGTACCCAGGTCCATGTTTTCGAACTCATAGCATGAAATCCCAGATTTTGTAATAACAAGTTATGATTTTAACATTCATGTTCTTCATGTTCTTCATGATCATGTTCTTCATGTTCTTCAAGGAGGAAACCCAGATTTTCAGACTTCTTTTCCCTAGGTGTGATCACTGAGACCACTCTTGCCTAGATCATTTCTGTGCATCCATTCCAGGACCTGGTTGGTACCCAGCATGTTTTCCCTAGGTCATTTCCAGCATGTTTTCCCTAGGTCATTTACAGCATGTTTTCCCTAGGTCATTTCCAGCATGTTTTCCCTAGGTCATTTCCAGCATGTTTTCCCTAGGTCATTTACAGCATGTTTTCCCTAGGTCATTTCCAGCATGTTTTCCCTAGGTCATTTACAGCATGTTTTCCCTAGGTCATTTCCAGCATGTTTTCCCTAGGTCATTTCCAGCATGTTTTCCCTAGGTCATTTACAGCATGTTTTCCCTAGGTCATTTCCAGCATGTTTTCCCTAGGTCATTTACAGCATGTTTTCCCTAGGTCATTTCCAGCATGTTTTCCCTAGGTCATTTCCAGCATGTTTTCCCTAGGTCATTGCCAGCATGTTTTCCCTAGGTCATTTCCAGCATGTTTTCCCTAGGTCATTTCCAGCATGTTTTCCCTAGGTCATTGCCAGCATGTTTTCCCTAGGTCATTTCCAGCATGTTTTCCCTAGATCATTTGCATGCATGTAAAGCTTGTTTTGAGAATGTGATTGCCATGTGTTTGTAGGACGTGGACCTTTGCCTTGATCCCGACGTCCCAAGAACTATGTGAGTGGTATTTTTAATAAAGCTACGTTATCATGTTTTGATAAGCCTTGCTTTGCTTTGTTTTGACAAGTATTTGTTAAGCATGAATGATTACCCTTATTTTATGTATCAAGTATAAGCTTTGTTTTGGATGACATTCTTGGAACCGTCCTTTCGTGTTAGGGGACGTTAAGCCTAAGTAACACCGTCCTTTCGTGTTAGGGGACGTTAAGCCCAAGTAACATAGTCCTTCCGTGCTAGGGGACTTTAAGCCCAAGTAGCATAGTCCTTCCGTGCTAGGGGACTTTAAGCCCAGGTAGCACCGTCCTTTCGTGCTAGGGGACGTTAAGCCCAAGTAGCACCCTTGTTAAGATATCGGCCACCGACGGACTATGAACGGGTGTGCTCGATGCCGAGGTTATGCTTTTGTTTTGCCCGAAATGTCATCACCCCAAGTACATGTTTAGATACAAGTTATGCCAAGTACGTGTTTTGAACAAGCTATGATATATGTATTGTTTTGACAAGACCTCGGGAATCATTCATTAAACCCTTTATTACTTGTACCATTCACTGAGTATCCAAGCTCACCCTCTCCTTATATATATGTAGGTGGCAAGCAAGAAGGCGGTGACGCCTAAGATGTTATGTGCAAGATGTTTGATTCATGTTTTGTAACGTCTTGAAGATTATGCTTCTTAGTTGTAATTCATGTATTTTGTATACTTCGGCTTGAGAAGCCTTTTGATCAAGATGTATCATGTACTTTATTTTATTTGTATCCAAGTTGTAAACTATATTAAGATGTATGTCATTTCATTTGATCTATGCACAGCTCTTATGGACTAATTAGATTTATATATATTGCTTCCGCACATGCTAGCCCCATATGTAATACTCTGATTGTGTGTGAATTTTGAAAGTTGGCCTTCGGTAATCTCGGATTACTGGCCATCACGGCACCATTCTACTAGGGGCGGAATGGGGTCGTGACATACAATGTGGAGCTGTATCAACCAATAACTTCTCCCATGATAGGTAGTCATGTGGGTTAGCACATGATGGTGGTCGTTTTGTCTTTGTGTAATTTTTTTTTTTCAATAATGCTTGAGGCCTCGAATTCGTGGCCTCCAATTTGCCTCGAATTCAAATTTTTTGTTTTTTTTTTTTTTTGTGGCTGCCTTTAGTTTGGCTTCTTTTTTTTCTTTTTCTTTTTTGAATTTTTTTTCCCTCTTTTCTTTTTTTTTCTTTTTGCAAAAGTGGTTATGTGTTGTATGCTAAAAAATTAGACATTATGTACTAACTTAGCCTGTATAGTTTGATAAGGTGAGTGAGTTGGGTTAAACTGGTTGGGTTATCATCCAACCAGTCCAACCCAACTCACTCACCTTATCGAACCACATAGGTTGAGTTTTTTTTTTTTTTCCTTCTGTTTGTTGGGCTGTGTTGGTTTGTTGTTGTTTTTTTTTTTTTT
The DNA here is from genome assembly GCA_036172215.1 of Camellia granthamiana. Lineage (NCBI taxonomy): Eukaryota > Viridiplantae > Streptophyta > Magnoliopsida > Ericales > Theaceae > Camellia > Camellia granthamiana. The sequence goes on along the minus strand of CM069908.1, from coordinate 115,348,421 downwards.
TAAATTAAATTTAATTTTATTTGTTGGGCTATGTTGATTTGGTTTTTTTTTTTTCTTAAAGGTGGTTATGTGTAGGGATGTGCCAAAAAATTAGGCATCCCGCACCAACTCATTGTACAAAATTATATTAAATTAACAAATTTTAACCAGCAGCCTAACTGATCAGTCAGTTAGGTTGGACTGGTTGAGTGATAAAATTGACTAATCAGTTAAACTGTTGATTAAATTTTGTTCATTTCATATAATTTTGTACGATGAGTTGGTGCAAAATGTCTAGTTTTTTGGCACAATACATAACCACCCTTAAAAAACAAAAAACACAAAAAAAAAAAAAAAACTAATTAACACAACCCAAAAAAAAACAAAAAAGAATTCGAGCCAAATTCGAGGCTCGAATTCGAGGCCTCTAGCACTGCCTTTTTTTTTTTTTTTTTTTTTTTTTTTTTTTTTGTAAAAACCAAAATATTAGGTAGTATTTGGTTTAGTTTTAGAATTATGATTCTAATCGAAATATTCTACAATTATTTTCAAAACTTATAACCAAATACACAATTCAAAATTTTTTTCAAAACTGATAACCAAACTCTTTTCAAAACTCTATTTTAAAAAAAAAAAATCAATTTTTTTATTTTGTTCTTCAAAATTATTTTTTATTTTATATTTTTTTCAAATAATATCTTGTTTATTTTTATTTTTGAAGGCAAATATTTTTTATTTTTTCAAAAAAATATTTTCTTATTTTTTTAAGTATTTGTCAGATAATTTGTTTTTTTAGATATATATGGGTGATCCAAAAAATTTTAAAATTTAAAAAAAATGTAAATATTTAAAAAAAAGTTAAAAAATATTAAAAAATAAAATAAATTATTTAAAATAAAAAAATTTAAAAATATATTTAAAATTAAAAAAAAATTCTTAAACATTTTAAAATATTTAAAAAAAAATAAATCTAAAAAAATTCAAAGTACAACTCAAAACTCAAAATTCTTTTTCTAAACTCTTTTCAAAATTTATAACCAAACAAATTTTCTTTTTTTGAAACTCAAAATACAATTCAAAACTCAAAATATAGCCCCGCACTCAAAAATGATTATCCATTACCAGTTCTTTTAATAGTTTAAAGGCCAAAAGTTAGTTTATTGGCTTATTAATTTATTTAGATCACATCACCGCTCTAATTTTTTGTATTCTTTTTAAAAAAAATTAATAAGCTAAATTTTTTTCTTACTTTCCAAAATAAACTAAAATCTTGGGAGAGATAAGTAATTTTATCATGTCTTATATGTCTTATAATTTTAACACCTCCCTTACATGTGGATGGGCTTTTCTTTATAAACGGATTAAATATATGCAAGTATTTTTAATTAGTGAGTAAGTGATGAGATTCGAATACAAAATTTAAGGCTCTTTTCGGAAAAGTTTAAAAAAAAAAAGAAGAAGAAGTTAAAAGTCAGTTTTTAATCTATTTTGAATCGCACCAACTCTCACATTTTTTACAAGTTTTTTAAAAAAAAGCCAAAAAAATTAAAAAATTAACTTTTAATCATCTTTCCAAAATAGGTCTTGTAATACCATAAACTCATAATTTTACTCAAAATCATCAATGTCTTATTCAAATTTATTAGGCATAAATTTCATGACACACAATTTCAACCACCTATCATAATAACAATAATTGTATGTACCCGACCTTATCTACTTCAAATTTATTCTGAATAAGATTGTTTAATTGTGATTGAAAAGAAAAGAGGTGATGTGACTCAAAAAAGATAAAAAGATAAAAAATGTGTACTTATTAGGTGATGCCAAACCACCTATTGAATCACAAAATAATAATTTTGGATAAATTATAAATAGTTAACTCTGAGTTTGTAATATTAATGTGATACTTTTTTCCAAAACCTTAAACTTTTCAATGTTTTGTTAGCTCTATTTTTCTCAAAATTGAATTTTTTGTTTTCTGCAATTTTTATTTTTAGAGAATTTCTTTTAATATTTTTTGCAAAATTTTAGTTTTTAATTTTTTAAATATAGATTCATTTAAAAAGTATAATAGTTGTAAAAAAATTTGAAAATTCACCAAATACAAAAAATATAAGAAAAATAAGTAAATTTAATATATTTTCATATTTTGTTATATTCAATAAATTTTTAAAAAAATTTTGTACAAATTTTATACTTTTTAAGTATAATAAAATTAAGTAGATCTAAACAGTAAAAAAAATTTAAATTAAAATATTTTTAAAAAATTATTAAAAATACAAAAATATGAATTAAAAACTCAAAAAAATATTTTTAAAAATTCCAAACAAAATGTTTTTATTTTTTTCTTTTTGTTTAATTGTCCTTTTCAGTGGACCATTATGATTATAATACTGATGTTGGGAATGTATGGTGATTAATTAATGAGTCCACGGGAAGAAACGAGAACCACTTATTTATCACATTGGGTTACTTTTTATTTTCTAATTTATTATAATTTTTTTTTTGGGTTACATCTTTAAATTATCAATTTTATTTATTTTAGTTTATATGGTTATGAGCATTTCCAATCCTTTATCAAATTTAAATTTGATGAAAATTTTGGTAAAACTGAGGTCAAATTCTTTCATTAAACTTATATCAAATTAAGGGAGAAGTAAATTTTTCTTCAAATCAAGGACGGACCATTTCATTCATTTATCTCTTGAGAGCTTCTCTCTGTACCCTTTTTTCTTCTTCTAGGGTTTCCTTTTCTGAGTGCCGTTAGGGGTGGGGGAAGGGGACTTTGGCCTCCGACTGCCTCTCTCCTCCTCTCTATCCCTTTCTTTTTCTGTTTCCTCTGCCGTTTCTGGTCAATAAGCTATGGAAGCTTTGCTTTCCATCTTCTCCCTCCTTGTGAGGTGTTTTTCCCCTTATGGTGGATTTTTCAGTCTATTTTCTCCACTCCTCTTTGTTGGAACAATTCGTCTTGATTCTTCAATTAGTGGTCTTCGAGTCTTCAAAACTTGGTGATGATCTTGTCTATGCAGGACAGAAATTTGGTGCTTCAAGTCGCGTTACTAAGTTGCTTTCCTAAAGACAATATTTGCACTCACTAGAAGGTGTGCAGGGGGTTACAACAAATTTACCTCCAAGATATAATGGAGCTTGATCTAAAGGATCAAGTCTACCGCCGTCTGCACTGACGACAGTAGATCAGAATACTCTTGATAGAATCAAGAAAGCCAAGACACTGATAATCAAATTTGCAAAACTTGATTACCAGTAAGAAAATCAGAAATTTGCTTAAGAAACTCTTGATTGCAAACTCAAAATCAATAGAGAAAGAGAGAGAGAATTGCTGGAATGCTTCTAAATGTTTTGGATGGATTGAAATGGTTGATTTCGCAGCCGATTTATAGGCCTTAATGTACCTGATCGAATGGTCATGTCCCTTGATCGCGTCTTATCAGATCTGACCGTTGGATCGATGATCTACAGTGCAAATAATTCTCACACCAAATAGACGCCTTGACTAATCACATCTGATCACGATTGAGTGCCATCTCATCCATACGATCGTGTGCATCTCCAATCAACGGCTATGATCAACCCATTCTAGATCGGACACACAACCGTTTGATCGGTTGGTTGACTCATTGCCAAAGGACGACACGTCACTGCCATATGGAGCTGATTGTGTTCCACGTTGGATCAACAAACAGACAAATAGAAAAAGGCAAACAAAATGTAAACCCACAAAGACTCAACAAACATGCTTTAAATCAACCATTACGACCACATTTAGGGTTTGCTTAGACCTTGATTAGAGCATAGAGAAAAAGAAAAAAAAAATAGAAAGCTAAAAATGAAGAAAAAAACAGGCTCTCAGTTTCTTGGCCACACTACCTCTCTTCTCTCTCTTCCATGCAAGGCATGCTTGAAGGGAGTTTTTTTTTTTTTTTTTTTTAGAGGAATGCTACGTGCACCAAACCCTCTGCAAACCTAGCATTGAAATATTTGACATTTTTCAATATAATTTACAAACTCGTGAAAGTGATACCTCATTCAAAAACAAACAATTTTTTTTTTTTTAAAGAAATGCTAAGTGGATCAAACCCTCTGCAAATCTAGCATTGTTCTTTTTGGTAAGGTCGATCCATGGATGAAGATAGAACAATAGATTTCTAATCGTAACTAAATATTCAATTTTAAATTTGTAGAGAAGAAATTGAAGAAAATTTTCACTACTCCTGGCATATGATGCTTGCAAACAAAATTGTCAGACCTAATACTAGATTGGTCCACCATATAGTTGTCAAGTTTTCATTTCTCATTGAATTTAGTGTTGGACAATCTTCACTATATTTAAATAGATTAAATTCTGTTGTGTACTTAACAATAACCAGAGTATAAAAGAAATAAAAAAAATGAGAGAATTTGTTTGATTACAAAAATCAAACCAGTAAAAATAAATAAATAAAAATAGATTTTATTTTGTTACAAAAATAAAATTAAAATCTAATTAACAAATAAAACAGAATAATAAATTAAACAACTTACTTGATTAATTTCTTCAGAAAATAATATGATCAAGTCCAGTGTTTGACACTGTGTCCTTAAAACAGATTCGTTCTCTCCTCGGTGCTTTCAGAATATGGACGTCTATCTCCTAGGATGAAATGATCAACAACAAATATATGCAGCACTACAATATATTTGTACAACGAACACACTAAGTGTTTTATATTCTTTCTCACAAAAAAAATTAAATGCAGCAAAATGAAGAATAAATTTGCAGAGGTGAAGTACGAAATTTATGAATGTAAAACATCAAATGAGGGCTACCCTATTTATAGATGTATTGGTGGCTGCAGGTTTTGAATTAAACAGGTGCAAACCTGTTTGAACAGGTATGAAACCTGTTTAGTTTTGAATTTAAACAGATTTGAATCTGTTGGGTTCAAAATTCAAACAGATAAAAACGGGAAGGGACCTGTTTGGGTGTACAGAAAAAATCGAACCAGTTTATTTCCGGAATTAATTTGAATTCTGGATTTTATTTTCCAAAAAATAAAATCAAATTCAAATGTTTTTGACCCAAAAAGATAGGTATTGGGCTGGACAAGCCCAACCCAACCTCACACCACACACCCGCGCCCAAGCCCAGCCCAGCCCGCTCGGACCGACGGCGGCGGCGGCGCGCGCGTGTGTGGTGTTTTTTGGATCCAATGGGTCTAGCCCATTTTGCCCATAACCTCCCTCTCTAAAACATTTGGGTACCCCTTAGGGCACACCCCAAGTTCCAATCCCATGCCTTATAAACCCATTCAAAACTTCCCACCAAATCAATGTGGGACAAGCCTTATTCAAACATTTAAGGATTTTTCACCAAAACTCCATTTCCATGGAGCTCACTTTGGCTTCAATGTCCCATTCACTCGATAATGGTTTTGAGCAACCAAATATATCACGTGAATCACAACGCGGCATAGAACGCGTTACCACTTTGACCTGCGAAAATCGACGCACGGGGCTCAGCTAAAAAATAGACCAAACTTAGGAAAAAAATTCTGGTTTTACCTAGAATTTTCCAACCATTTCCAACAATCCCCCACATGAATAGAATTTGATGACAATATGCAGACTTTATCGAAAGAGTATAAGTCGAAAATATCTTGCATCAGGATAGGTAGCTTTCGGCCTTGAACCTTCCCTAGTGATAACCTATCGGACTTACTGGCTAACCAATGGACGCGATGCCTTGAATTGTTCAGCCGTTTGTGTAAGCCAAGACAATAGATTTCACACAAAATATCTTCTAACACATCGTGGTTCTCACTGTTGTGTTCATTTTGGCCTTGAACGCTCCTGGTTTTCATTAGTGTTTCTAGAGAATTTAGCCTCTTCATTCTCATAAAACCAGCCCCAGTTCGACACTCATATAGGTGATTCTTATTGTAAATATCTCTTTATACTTGTCTTGATTTTTATACCTAAATCAAGATATAATTAATCACTAAAAGCTAAGCTTATCCTTAGACCCCTACATACAACACATGTTGCAGATATCACTCTCACCATAGGAATGGGTAGGGAATTTTAATCCTTTGGTGATTTCTGGCGAGCCACACATAACTTAGTTGTCCCTTTGAACTTAGTTCTTGGGATCTCCAGTCATATAAATAGGGTTACCATTATGATGACTCTTATGTAATAGGCTTTAATCCCATCCCCTTCAATGAACTATACACTTGCTCTTTTGTCAAACCTTTTGTTAACGGATCCGCAATATTCTCTTTAGATTTTATATAATCTATTGAGATTATTCCATTTAAGAGCAATTGCCTTACAGTATTATGTCGACGACGAATATGTTGTGACTTACCATTATACATATGATTCTGTGCACTGTCTATTGCAGATTGACTATCACAATAATGCAGATAGCTGTCATAGGTTTTGGCCACATTGGAATGTCTTCTAAGAAGTGACGAAGCCATTCTGCTTCTTCTCCTGCTTTGTCTAAATCAATGAACTCGGATTCCATTGTGGATCGTGCGATGCATGTTTGTTTCGTGGATTTCCAAGAAACAGCAATGCCTCTCAAAGTAAAGACATATCCACTAGTGGATTTTGAATCTTTAGTATCCGATGTCCAATTTGCATCACAATAACCTTCAAGTCCTGCTGGATATTGAGTAAAGTTCAAACCATGATCACGAGTGAATCTTAGATATCTAAGAACCCGAATGATCGCTTTCCAATGGTCTTCTACGGGGTCACTAGTGTACCTACTCAGTTTATTGATAGCATAAGCTATATCAGGACGAGTACAATTCATTAGGTACATTAGGCTTCCAATGATTTGGGAGTATTTTAACTGAGACACCGCATCACCTTTATTTTTTGATAAATAAAAATTGACGTCTACAAGTGTTCTAGCTAAATTCATATCATCCTTAATAAATTTACCAAGAATTTTCTCAATATAATGTGATTGAGATAATGCATATCCGTCAGATGTTTTAGTAATTTTCATTCCTAATATAACATCTACGACCCCCATATCTTTCATATCAAATGTTCTGTTAAGCATGTGCTTAGTTGATTTGATCATGTTTTGACTGCTTCCAATGATAAGCATGTCATCCACATAAAGACAAACTATGACATATCCTTGGTCAATGTTTTTAACATAGACGCACTTGTCACATTTGTTTATCTTAAACCCATTAGTAAGCATAGCATGATCAAATTTTTCATGCCATTGCTTAGGTGCTTGTTTTAATCCAGAAAGAGACATTACAAGCCGACAAACTTTCTTTTCTTGCTCTGGCACTACAAACCTTTCGGGTTGATCCATATAGATCTCTTCATTTAAATCACCGTTTAAGAAAGCTGTCTTAACATCCATTTGATATATTTCTAAATTAAACAACGCTGCTATACCAATAAGCATACGAATGGATGTTATTCTTGTCATAGGGGAATATGTGTCAAAATAGTCCAGACCTTCCTTTTGTCTGTAACTTTTAACTACAAGTCTTGCTTTATACTTGTCAATTGAACCATCTACTTTCATTTTTCTCTTGAATATCCATTTATATCCAAGAGGTTTAGAACCTGGTGGAAGATCCACCAATTCCCAAGTATAATTTTGCATAATGGATTCAATTTCATTATTAACAGCCTCTTTCCACAAAGGTGCTTCAGGACCTGTCATTGTTTCCTTAAAGCTTTGAGGTTCATTTTCTAACAGGTATATCAGAAAATCTGGACCAAAGGATTTTGATGTTCTCGCTCTCTTACTTCATCTTGGTTCATCATCAGTTAAATCCTGTTGGTCGAGACCATTACTAGCCTCTTGTGTTTGATTGTCATTAGTCTCTTGACTTTGTGTACAATCATAAGTTCTTTTTTATGAACTTAATTCCTGTCCTTTCTTGTAAGGAAAGACATGTTCAAAAAACACAGCATTCCTTGACTCTATAATAGTGTTCACATTTATATCAGGTATTTCTGATTTATAAGTCAGAAACCGATATGCACTACTATTCTGAGCATAACCAATAAACACACAATCTACTGTTTTTGGTCCAATCTTAGTCTTTTTAGGAACAGGCACTACGTCAAAATTGGGCTTTAGCGGCGGTTTTTTACCGCCGTTAAAGGTTGCAAAACCGCCATTAAAGCCATTAACGGCGGTTTCGTTACCGCCGTTTATGCGCGTGTCGGAAAAAGTACAACCGTCATAAAAAGGTAAATTATCGTCGTTAAAAGTCGACCAAAAACGGCGGTAATATAAGACAAAAAACGGCGGTTCTTTACCGCCGTAAATAGGTTCAAATTTTTCAAAAAATAATTCTTTCTTCTTGCACTCCCCAAGTCTTGAACCCTTAACCTCTCATCCACCCACACCAATCACTCCACCACAGCCACTCTTCATGAAATATATTTCCTAAATAAATATTTAAACATTACTTTTACTTTATTGTAGATGGTCATGTTCAACCCTAGCCGCGCGTGGTCACCACTCACCGGAGCTCCGCCGGAGCTCGGCTGACAAAGACCGCCGTCATTAACGGCGGTAATGAGAGGACTTTAGCGGCGATTTCATTACCGCCGTTTAAAAATGGCTTTAGCGGCGGTTTTTTAACGGCGGTTTCATTACTGCCGTTAAAGGGTCATTACCAGCGGTTTTGTTAACGGCAGTAACGAAAACCACCGTTAAAGATACATTAACAGCGGTTTCGTTACCGCCGTTAATAGTATCTTTAAATGGCAGTAACGAAACCGCCGTTAAAAAAACTGCCGTTAATGCCCTATTTTGGCGTAGTGAGGAACTTCAACTTTTGCCAAACACCCCCACACTTTTAAGCACAACAAAGAAAAGTCAAACCACTAGGAATCAAGGGGTATTTGGTGAGTAAAGGCGGAGGCTCCCCCTCAATCAATGAATCCTTTATTTTTTTCCTTTTTTTTCACATCTTTTTCTTTTCTTTCTTTTGCACATCTTTTTTTTTTTTTTTTTTTTTCTTTCTTTTGCACATTTTTTTCTTTCTTTTTCACACTCATTGGCGGCTGACACGCTCAAGAGTATGGAAACTGAACCAGAGAAGCATAGATATAATAAGGATGGCCTGGTTGGTGACTCTGAGGTAGCCTTTTCCTCATGCCTAGACTACAAAGAATAGAGGGGAAAGCCGTGGAGATGCAAAAAGATAGAAGGGGGTTAAGAGACTCAACATCACCCAAGATATGCTAGTATCGGTCAATTACTCTAGAAAAACAAAAGATACCATGCCAGAAGTCCAAAAAAAATAATCACTAAGGCGGAAGACTCCGATATTTGCTAATCCAAGAGTGTGTACAGAATGAGACATACTAATCAAAAAACACACACTCCAAAATGAGTAATGACCAAAGAAAGCACACACATATTAACATATAATAGATATTCTCATCAATTCCAATATGTACCAAGGACCACTCAAAAATTTCAAGCTTGCAAAACCATACTAAGAAAATCTTTTTTTTTTTTTGGATTTTTATTTTTTTTTCTTTTTCTAAACAAAGCAAGACATAAAAAAAACATGCACACATTTTTTTTTTTCATTAAAAAAAACACACAGAAACCCAAAAACTAAAACAAATAAACAAATTAACACAAGTCAAGTTTTCTCAACCAAACCGCTTTAGTATGAACAAAGTTGTAAGCGTTGCGGTTCTTGGCTGGTGTTTTGACGTTGTGGTTCCCTTTGCTTTCAATGAGAACCCGTCTTGACATGGTTTCTAACTTCTTATTCCTAGGTCTAGGAAAACACAGCCTCTGTTCATGTTTGGTCTCAAGTAAATCAAAATAGCAAAGTTTATTATGACCCTTAACCTCCTTATGACTAATGAAGTGTCTCCTACCCATCACTATGAGACATTCTCCCATGCAATTCATAACAATAAGGGCGAATATGACCATGCATACCACAATGATGACAAATAAAAATAGAGTGTACTTTCTTTTCTTTGGCCTTACCAACTCTAGGAAGTTTGAGAAGTCTATCCTCATGTTGAATTTTTTGTTCTTCCTTTCCTTGAGTTCTTGTATCACAAGATGTGGAAGCCTTCTGTTTTTGCTCTTTCTTACCACCAAAGCCAATGCCACTCTTGTCAGAACAAATTTGTTGAGACCCAATGATATTGTCCAAAGTCTTTGATCCTCTGTTCCAAAGACCAATGGTAGCCATAGCACACTTGAGTTCTTCATCTTTCTTGATCATTTGTTTTTCCAAAGCAACTTGAGACATCTCGAGAGTTTCAATCTTTTCTTCATATGTTGCATAAATTTGCTGTAGCTCATTCCTCTCTGTCTCAAAAGTCAAGAGTTTCGCACAAAGAGCTTGTCGATCATTAGAAATCTTAAGGGCATCATTCCTAGCCTCGGAAATCTCTTTTTTTAACTTGACATTCTCATTTTCACATGTTTTGAGTTTCTTTGTGAGTTTGTCATTCAATTTGAATAAGTTAAGAGACTCTTTATACAACTTTTGATATGCTTGCTGAAGTTCTTCATCTTCACTCCCCGAGGATTCTTCAAGTAGGGGTAGTCGAACCATAGAATTTCCCTCACGAATTGAATCCATTATCACAAATCAAACAAGATCTCGTTCTAAAAGAATTTTTTTGAAAAAAAAGTAGAACGACCTGCTCTGATACCAATTGAAAAATCTAGAAACCCTAGATGTTGATTTGTGATTATATACCAATTTTTAGCAGAATATAACAATCCCAATCAAACAATCAAAGACAAATCGACACAACGATTTTACGTTGAAAAATCACAATTGGACACCTCCAACTGTGATTAAAAAACCACGGGTAACAGCTACAAAACAATCATGCACTAAGAAGATTTAAAGGAATTACACAAGTATACTCTCAATTACCTAGCGAATCCACGCCTAATTGAACCAACCTCTATGTGCCTCTTCCAACCCCGTCTTCACCTCGGAATTGTCTTTACGATGAGTCACTCCAGAATCCACCGAAGCTTCAGGCTCGAATTCTTCAGAATCCACCGAAGAACAACTCTCTCTCTCTTGTGTATAACAAACAAAACCTTTGATGTACTCTCTTTAAACCATAAGTTGAATACTCAATAAAACATCAAAGAAAACTAACAAAATATCCCCAGATATAAACCTTAATATCCAACAAGAAGACCCGGAGGAATTAAATAGTTTTGGGAGAAAACCAACTATTTATAGAAAATCCAAAAGTAATCCTAGTTTTGGAAGAAATCCAATTACTTATAGAAATCCAAAAGTAATCCTAGTTTTGGAAGAAAACCAACTTCTTATAGAAATCCTTGTCAAACGGGATTGCCAAAAATAAAACCTAACAATCTCCCCCTTTGGCAATGCCATGACAAAACACATCTAACAAATAAAATCCTAATCACCCCAACCCATTACAGCCAACAAACGCAAACTTCTTTCTGACGGTCAAGATCTGCAAAACAACTATTAATGCCACAATCTCCAAAACAACTATTAGTCTCACAAGAGTATATGAAAAAGCAATAAACATATGGCTAGATTATCTTGAAGCATTTGAAGCATGAGATGGAAAACATGAATAGATGCGACTTGGAGATTTTAAGAATATGTAATATGAAAACCTGAAAACTTTAAGAACATGTAGCATGAAAACTTGAAAACTAAGACACATACTCCCCCTTTTTTGTCACGAATTGACAAAGGAAGCGCAATCAACTAAAGCCATATCATAAACCACACAAGCAATGATATGATGATGTGAATATCAGGAGCATGCAAGAAGGAAATAATAAGCAAACAGTGCATAGCAACATGCAAAACAACTAAAGCCAATCTCCCTTACCAAACAAAACAAAGTTTTCATGCTAACAAACTCTTGTAATGATAAACCAAACTCCTCCTTACTAAAAACAAGAACAAGAAGAAAATGACAAAAAATAATATGGTGGAGCAAGTAAGGAATTTCTGATTTGTACCTTGAAACACACAAGATTATCCAAGAAGCACCACTACAAGAAAACACAATGTGCACAGCCTCTAGAAGATTCCTCATAAAAGAAAGTGATGCATTATGTGAAAAGCATAGATCCCATGAAAAAAGTGTGTGTGTGACTGTTGGAGTTCGACAAACACTAGATTCAATCCTAGTAGTGATCTGAAAGTTGAACCTCCGACAAGAGAATCTAAGCACAACAAAGGAAAGTCAAACCACTAAGAATCAATGGGTATTTGGTGAGTAAAGGCGGAGGCTCCCCCTCAATCAATGAATCCTTTATTTTTTTCCTTTTTTTTCACATCTTTTTCTTTTCTTTCTTTTGCACATCTTTTTTTTTTTTTTTTGTTTCTTTCTTTTGCACATTTTTTTCTTTCTTTTTCACACTCATTGGTGGCTGACATGCTCAAGAGCATAGAAACCGAACCAGAGAAGCATGGATATAATAAGGATGGCCTGGTTGGTGACTCTGAGGTAGCCTTTTCCTCATGCCTAGACTACAAAGAATAGAGGAGAAAGTCGTGGAGATGCAAAAAGATAGAAGGGGGTTAAGAGACTCAACATCACCCAAGATATGCTAGTATCGGTCAATTCCTCAAGAAAAACAAAAGATACCATGCCAGAAGTCCAAAAAAAATAATCACTAAAGCGGAAGACTCCGATATTTGCTAATCCAAGAGTGTGTACGGAATGAGACATACTAATCAAAAAACACACACTCCAAAATGAGTAATGACCAAAGAAAGCACACACATATTAACATATAATGGATATTCTCATCAATTCCAATATGTACCAAGGACCACTCAAAAATTTCAAGCTTGCAAAACCATACTAAGAAAATCATTTTTTTTTTTTGGATTTTTATTTTTTTTTCTTTTTCTAAACAAAGCAAGACATAAAAAAAACATGCACACATTTTTTTTTTCATTAAAAAAAACACACAGAAACCCAAAAACTAAAACAAATAAACAAATTAACGCAAGTCAAGTTTTCTCAACCAAACCGCTTTAGTATGAACAAAGTTGTAAGCGTTGCGGTTCTTGGGTGGTGTTTTGACGTTGTGGTTCCCTTTGCTTTCAATGAGAACCCGTCTTGACATGGTTTCTAACTTCTTATTCCTAGGTCTAGGAAAACACAGCCTCTGTTCATGTTTGGTCTCAAGTAAATCAAAATAGCAAGGTTTATTATGACCCTTAACCTTCTTATGACCAATGAAGTGTCTCCTACCCCTTGAGATATTAGAATTTCTTCCGTCACTATGAGACATTCTCCCATGCAATTCATAACAATAAGGGCGAATATGACCATGCATACCACAATGATGACAAATAAAAACAGAGTGTACCTTCTTTTCTTTGGCCTTACCAACTCTAGAAAGTTTGAGAAGTCTATCCTCATGTTGAATTTTTTGTTCTCCCTTTCCTTAAGTTCTTGTATCACAAGATGTGGAAGCCTTCTGTTTTTGCTCTTTCTTACCACCAAAGCCAATGCCACTCTTGTCAGAACAAATTTGTTGAGACCCAATGATATTGTCCAAAGTCTTTGATCCTATATTCCAAAGACCAATGGTAGCCATAGCACACTTGAGTTCTTCCTCTTTCTTGATCATTAGTTTTTCCAAAGCAACTTGAGACATCTCGAGAGTTTCAATCTTTTCTTCATATGTTGCATAAATTTGCTGTAGCTCATTCCTCTCTGTCTCAGAAGTCAAGAGTTTTGCACAAAGAGCTTGTCGATCATTAGAAATCTTAAGGGCATCATTCCTAGCCTCGGAAATCTCTTTTTTTAACTTGACATTCTCATTTTCACATGTTTTGAGTTTCTTTGTGAGTTTGTCATTCAATTTGAATAAGTAAGAGACTCTTTATACAACTTTTGATATGCTTGCTGAAGTTCTTCATCTTCACTTCCCGAGGATTCGTCAAGTAGGGGTAGTCGAACCATAGAATTTTCTCACGAATTGAATCCATTATCACAAATCAAACAAGATCTCGTTCTAAAAGAATTTTTTTGAAAAAAAAATTGAATGACCTGCTCTGATACCAATTGAAAAATCTAGAAACCCTAGATGTTGATTTGTGATTATGTACCAATTTTAAGCAGAATATAACAATCCCAATCAAACAATCAAAGACAAATCGACACAACGATTTTACGTGGAAAAATCACAATTGGACACCTCCAACTGTGATTAAAAAACCACGGGTAACAGCCACAAAACAATCCACTAAGAAGATTTAAAGGAATTACACAGGTATACTCTCAATTACCTAGCGAATCCACGCCTAATTGAACCAACCTCTATGTGCCTCTTCCAACTCCGTCTTCACCTCGGAATTGTCTTTACGATGAGCCACTCCAGAATCCACCGAAGCTTCAGGCTCGAATTCTTTAGAATCCACCGAAGAACAACTCTCTCTCTCTTGTGTATAACAAACAAAACCTTTGATGTACTCTCTTTAAACCATAAGTTGAATACTCAATAAAACATCAAAGAAAACTAACAAAATATCCTCAGATATAAACCTTAATATCCAACAAGAAGATCTGGAGGAATTAAATAGTTTTGGGAGAAAACCAACTATTTATAGAAAATCCAAAAGTAATCCTAGTTTTGGAAGAAATCCAATTACTTGTAGAAATCCAAAAGTAATCCTAGTTTTGGAAGAAAACCAACTTCTTATAGAAATCCTTGTCAAACGGGATTGCCAAAAATAAAACCTAACACTCTCTATTTTAAGGTGTGTATTATAAAATTTTCCATAATTATACACACCAATCATATTTTTGCTTTTGCTTTTTTAACATTGTCTTTTTTGATGGACCACTTAGAGCTCGTTTGGGAAGTTTAGTTTTTGATTTTTTTTGGTCGAAATTGTCACAAGAAACAAAATAGGTTTTTTAGTCCAATAAGACAAAACATCACATCTAACCTATAATCATTATATTCTTTCTCTCACAAAGGGGTCTTTTGGGAAAGGAAAAAAAAAAAGACAGCTTTTAGCCTTTTACCAATTTTGAGTCACATCACCTCTCGCATTTTTTATTCACAAAAAGATAAAATAGACTAAAAAAGCCAAAAGGCCAGCTTTTTTTACCAACTTTCCAAAACACCACAAAAAAGCCAAAAAAGCCAAAGTCCTTTCCGAAAGAGACTTTTTAACCCCAGGGTAAAATAGCCTAAAAAGCCAAAAAGCCAACTCACTTCCCCAACGTACCCTTAGTGATAGTATTGATGCTAGCTATAGTCGCGCAACTAGAAAGTTAAGTTATATTTTTTTAATAAGTAATGATACATACCTCTAATTTGAGAGCTCTAAATGAAGCAGTAGTGAGGTGGAAGAGAGAGAGAGAGAGAGAGAGAGAGAGAGAGAGAGAGAGTAGAGAGATATAGAGAGTAGAGTGTGGGCCCCACCTTCACATGGGTACTCTCCACATCACTAGAGTTGTATTAGAGCTCTCAAACATTATTGTTTTTTAATTAAAGGGACGCTTATTAATTATATTTTTTTATTTTAAAAAATCATGATCAATATTAAGATAATAATATTTTTATGAGCTAAATTTAAGCACAATAAATTAAATATTCATTATTAATAGTAACAAATCAAAATTCTATAATAGTGTGGAATAGCTCGGTGCAAGATGGTGATGTTAATTTGCAATTCTAGCACAAAAAATTATGATTCAAAATTCTTAATTTTAGAAAATAAAAACATATTATTTATATCACAAATTATTATAAAGACTGTTTAATTTTTGTTTGACAAAAAAATATTAGAGAGATGATATTACTTATAAATGATGTGTTTTGGATAGAAATTATTAAATAGTCTTAAAGTATTGTATGGCATTATCTACGTGATGCTTACAACATGGGAAACCATAGTCACGCTAAGTGGGCCTGTCATTATCTCTTAACTACTTAAAAATTATGAGTTAATTATATTCAATTTATAAAATTTTCCATTACACTATTAGTTTAGACTACTTCATAAACAATACTACATATTACTCCCAAAATATCAAATAACTATATATTATTAACAATACAAAAAAAACCTTTAGCCAAAAAGCATGTTAAAATAAAAGAGAATACATTTTACATATACATAAAAAAAAAATTAAAAAAAAAAAAAAGGTCCAAAACTGAGGGGCTCCGTCCCTGCTGGCAATGTATGGTAGGGCTGTGTAATTAATTATCGAGGACTTTCATGGGAAAAAATGAGGATCACTTATAAAATATTTAAATAAACTCTTTCTTTTTAATTATTTTTTAATCATTAATTAAATATTTTATTGACATATCACTGGATCTAAAAAATAGATATATAAAGTGAGTCTATAAAATGGGTATTTTCGATGATAACTAAAATAATAATCACAATAAATCATAATTAACATTATAATGTGTCATAACTAATATTATAATGAGTTATAATCCATATAAAACCAATAATAAGTTATAATCAAATATAACAAATATCGTAACTGGATATACACCCTATTTTGAGGCGTGTATTATAAAATTTTCATAATTATACACACCAATTATATTTGGAAGCTTTTTTGATAAATCCTTTTTCTAAGAGTTTTATTCCATCCAACCCATATTCTTTTTAACTATTCCATTAGATCCTACTTGAGGTAAGAAGACCAAAACACCCTTAATCTTTCCTACCCCTATTAATGTTGATTATCATTATGTTCTGGTAGTTCTTATGCATCAGGGTGTTGACTGTCATTATATTCATATTAATTTGAAATGAATTTTTGTCTTTGTATTGTCAATTACATGATGTGAATATTCATAATAAAACACACGAATGTGAACGTTCACATCACTACATATTGTGAATAAGAATGTGTTGTCAATTAAAAATAAGAAGGTTCACATGTTGTGAACGTTCACTTCACTACATTAGATGAGAGAGAATTTTTTAGAAAGATGTTGTGAATGTTCACATCAGATAAGAAATAATGTTCACATTATTTTTAATGTGTTGTCAATTAAAAATATGTTGTTGTAAACGTTCACATCACGACATTAGATGAGAGAGAATTTTTCGGAAATGTGTTGTGAACGTTCACATCAAATGAAAGAGAATGTTCACATTATTTTTAATGTGTTGTCAATTAAAAATATATTGTTTGTGAACATTCACATCACGACATTAGATGTGTAACGCCCCAAAATAATTCAACATAAACTAACCACATCAACTAACGTTTACTAAACAATGACAATATTCCTTCCATCTTTACATAGTTAATAAACGAGTTTTATACAAAAGTTTCACATGCAGATTATACATTCATTGCTAAAAAAAAAAAAAAACCACAAGAATCTATAGCATGTGAAGCATATAGTTCTCAAAACAAATAAATGCCCTTATGGGCTACAACTTCTAAGGCTTAAGCCCGGTTACACAAAAGTGGCCTCTCGGACCCATACAAAAATAGCCCTTGGCTAGCAATTAAATCACAACAAAATAAAGCTATGTACTCTTCACAATTATCCATGCCCTCAATTTGGCGGGATCACCACGTCTTTTCCTGCACCAAAATCCCATAAGGGTGAGCATAAAGTCCAGTAGAGAAATCCCTAACAAAGTATATACATTTATGTAAGATATCCAATATTAAATGCAAGTGCAAATGCCATGCAATGCCTTTTCAAAATAGTCTCATGTCATGTCTTTCTTGAAAATCACCATGTTTTCGATAACATTTTTGCAATCTCATCAATTCCAAATTTCCAATTTTAACCATAAGCGGCGGTAAATACGACATAGGTAGTCCCTAGGTTGGTGTCTGCAAGTAGGCTCAACAAGCACTACCAATAACCCCACTTTACCAGGTTGCTAACCAGAAGGGAAGTGGTATCTCCTCCGCACGTGTTTTCGGTCTTTCACCCCGGACACTCAGGCCCAACTTATCAATTCATCTACACCCCCTAACCGGACTCACCAACGTATTTACCCCCATACACATTATCGTTGTTTTCATTACCACATATGTATGTATATATTCCTTTCTTGAATGTAAATGTTTCCAATCTAGATACACAATGCATAATAATTAGTTGAAAGAATATGAAATGCAATCATAATCCATTCCTCGTAGTATTTCTCCAATTTCAAGTTATTCCAACAACATTACCATAACAATTACATTCCTCATTTTCCCTTCTCCATGTTATTTCATAAAATGGTACAAAGTTGCTATCATGGATCTTTATACAACAATGAACCTACAATTCATATACTTTCACATTCTAAATATTTCCAATGCTAAAGCAAATGTTTGAACAATAATTTCCTTTCACAACAATACTCATATATCATGGAACACGACAATGTACAATTTATAATCACATGTGTATATGTAGGTGACCAATGAAAAATTAAGTGAGGTTTCCAACCTTTATACATCTAGAATTTATCACATAATATCAACATTAGGAAATTCTCACTCACCCTTTTATTTATTTCAAGAAAAATCCCTTGATTTTCCCCCATTATTCCAAAACCCCCAAGCTTCTAGGTTTTTCACCAAAAACCCTAATCTTTCCTCATCTCCTTTCAAAAACCCCTCTAAACACATCAATCTCAACATCGTGATTCCACATTTCAAAATTTAGAACTTACAAAAGACAAGGATAGATTTCTCCTACAAAACCATCCATTTCTTGAAACAAAAACCCATTTTCGAAATACCAAAGGAGAGCTCACAAATCAATCACAAACCTACATAAACATATATATAACTCAAGGAAATCCCCTACCTTAATGTTTGATGAAGAAATGGAGATGAAACCCTAGTTTGATGGAAGATTCTTCAACTTTCCACAACACTAAGAGGAGCCCTAGCTCTAGATCTCCAAAGCTTGAGAGGGATGATGATGGATTTGGACCCAATGGATTACAAGAATCAAAGAGTTTTAGGGTTTTGATGAAGGTTTCTAGAGAGAAGGAGGAGAAAATATGAGGTTTAGCGTGAGATAGAGAAGCCCCAAATGTGATACAAATTCAGCCAAAAGTGCAAAAAAAAAAAAAAAAAAAAACGGAGGCTCGGCTGCCCAGAATCCCGCACGTGCAGAGCGCCTTCCCCGTACGTGCGGCCCTCACTTCCGCACGTGCGGTGGTCCTTCCCGCAACACCTTCTGCACCTGCCTTTTAGGCAGTGTGCAAGCCCTTCAAGCCTCACCCTCCCCACACGTGCGGCCCTGGTCCAGCAGCCCAGAATTTTCCGATTCGGTCGCCGGGCACTTCGGACCTGACCCCGCACTCTCCAGAACAGGTGGAAAACAATCACCGAAAGGCAAGAACAAAGTTTTTTGTTTGAGGACTAAACTTCCAGACACTATAACCCAATGAGAAACAAAGGAGAACTGTCACGACCCAAACCCGCCCCTATGGGTTTAGTATCGTAACCGGCCAGTAATCCGTGATTACCAAAGGCCTGCTTGACAGTAATGATAGTAAAACAGAGTAAGGGGCTGGCGGAAGCCAAATAGTAAATGAAAGATGTCCAATGAGCTGTGACAAACTGAAAGCAAAAAGACTTTTATAAACGAGCTGGATTCATAACCAAAACATATATACATACGTCACAAACACAAACATCCAGGTTAGGGACCAAATCCCTAACTATAACTATACAGTCAAGTCTTAAACATTTATTACAGATCAGAGGACAAAAGGGTGAAACTGAGACACCCCAAAAATAGCCTTAGCTTGAACGGACTCGGAACCTCGAAGTGAGGCACGATGGTTGGCTTGACAAAACAAGGGCTTAACTTGATGCTCCTAGTTTCGGTCCGGTGCCTGGACACCTACATATAAATATAAACAGTGAGCTAAAGCCCAGTGAATAACATATGCGTAAAGGGGTTAAGAATGAATGTCCTTTCAGCAGTTAAAACAGTCAATTGTATCTGTAGAACAGTTATTCAATCAGTGGCTCATATTATATGCCATACAGTCATTTAGAAACCCTAGTGGTCATATGTGGTACATCCCATAGCAGAACAGTACAGTAAACAGTAGGTCTTATTAGACCAAACAGTCAGTTGATGGCCATCAAAACAGTAAACAGTAGTAGTTCCAAACATTGGAACCGACAGCGATCTCTGTAACAATAGCAGTAACAATACAGTAACAGTAAGTTGCTATGGATTCCATGAATACAGTTTACAAATAGGACAAACATTCATTTAGTAAACGATGCCATTTCAGAAAGCAGTATAATCAATCGTTCAGAAATAGTTATAATTGAACATATCTTTACAAAATTGTTACTCACAGAGCACTGGGCTAAAGATAGGCTAGTCAGCGTTCTCGGGTGCCAACCCTACACAGTTACAGAACGAATACATACTAAGTTACACACTTGGGATTAATAACTTAGCCCCTTAACTTGACTTGGTGTGGTTCTATAACATTATCCTCATTAAGATGCCTTAAACTTGGCCTAGGAATGCCTAGGTTGAAATGAGGATGCAAAAATGTACTTTGAAAGACTTTTCAAAATTTGCTGAAACAGGGGGTCCACGCTCGAGCGTGGCTTTCTACGCTTTGAGCGAACATGTAGACAATGAAGCTACGCTCGAGCGTGACTTCCTTCGCTTGAGCGGGCTGCAAACTCACGAAAAGTACTGGTTGCATGATATTCACGCTCGACGGAACGCTCGACCCTCCGCTCGAGCGTGAGACTCAGACCCTCGCTCGAGCGTGAATTCTCTCGCTCGAGCGAACTGTAAAACACACGAACTTCTGGGCATATGCATCTCACGCTCGAGCGTGACTTTATACGCTCAAGCGGGAAGTGCATGTACTTAGAGTGTACGCTCGAGCGTAAAGTCCTACGCTCGAGCGTGGATCCAAAATCTAGAATTTCCAGGTTGATCCTCAAGCACAAAACTCAACCTTTAAAGCTTCAAATTTGATTCTTTTGGGCTAATTTTCTGGAAAACACTTAAAAATCCATAATACAACATGTTTCAAAGATCATTTTATAAAATCAAGCCCAAAGGTGCGATAATTGAACACAATTTGGAATGAAACTCAATGAACATAGCAAGAACACAACATGCATGAGTTCTTATGAATTCCAATGCTCCGAAACATGGTCAAATGCAAGATTGAACTCTAAAACATGGTGAATTCATGGACTACAACCAAAAGAGGGACATGCATGCGGAAATTCTCCTGTAATTGATCTCAAAACTCAATAATATGGACATGCATGCACACATAGCTACTCAATTTAACTCTTTGAGCTAACTCTTGACTTTAATCACCAATTTACCATGGACCATGCAAGAAACAACTTAAATTCACAATTAAGAGGAAGAACTCCCTACCTTAAGTCTTGAATTCTAGGTGTAGGAGCCTAATTTCTCATGTCCCCTTCAAATTCTCCTAAGTTCCAAGCCAAACTTTGTTGAATCAACTCTTTTCTTCTAACTCTCTCTCTCTTTCTCTCTCTCTCTCTCTCTCGGTTTTGCCCTAGGAAAAGTGATGAAGAATGATGCCAAACACATATATGATTCAAGACTAAATAAATGGCCTAGCATTAATCCACTCAATGGCAATTTGGTAGTAAATGCAAACTAATGTAATTTAACTTTATCTATTCTAATTCAATCATTCCTAATCAAGTTTTAATTAAACCTACCATGAAATCACATAAATCCTAATTAGCATAAAATGCTAATCAATTTCGGAATCGGTCGCCGATAAGGCTTTCAATTCGCAATTCGAATTAAAAACACGAACAAATCATTCTACGACAAACAGATAGAAATGCAATTAAAGCATCACACTTATACAAACAGATTAAGATTTCATTCTAATCAATTACTTATCATGCTCAATCACAGTTTAACACCAATCAGAGGTGAGGGTTATCATAGTCTTCTCTCCTTAAAAGAGTTTGGTCCTCCAAACTCGGATTACCTTCATTTTGGAAGAACACTGGATTCAGGGGGAACAATTCAGGATATCTTTTCATCATATCGTCTTCCCTTTCCTAAGTGGCATAAACGCCCCCATGGTTTTGCCAGTCCACTTTCACTAACGGGATTTCTTTATTTCTCAACTTCTTGATTCGTCGGTTTACAGCCTGAATAGGCCGTTCTTCATAAGTGTAGTCATCACTTAGCACTACACGGGTAGGCTCAATAACATGAAGGGATCCCGAAGATAATCCCTCAACATTAAAATATGGAAGACATTATGCATATGCTCCATTTTAGGAGGAAGCGCTACTTGATACGCCACCGGATTAATCTTTTCAATGATTTCATATGGCCCAACATATCTCGGCGCTAGCTTACCCTTAGCCCTAAACCGAGTCTGTCCTTTCATTGGTGTCACTTTAACAAAAACGTGATCACCCACTTCATATTCCCTGTCTCACCTTCGGACATCCGCATAGCTTTTCTGTCGGCTTTGTGCGGTTTTCAATCTTTGTTGAATCAGTTTCACCTTTTCCGTGGTTTCATGTACAATCTCGGGCCCAAGCAAAGGCCCATCTCCAACTTCTGCCCAACAAATAGGAGATCGACATTTTCTGCCATATAAAGCCTCGAAAGGCGCCATACCAATGCTTGAGTGAAAACTGTTGTTGTAGGCGAATTCAGCTAACGGTAAATGATTTTCCCAATTTCCTTGGAAAGAAAGAACACACATACGCAGTAAGTCTTCCAGAGTCTGCATGGTTCTTTCTGATTGGCCATTTGTCTGCGGATGGTATGCACTACTCAGTCTCAACTCGGTACCCAGTGCCGTTTGCAGACTTTGCCAAAATCTCGATGTAAACTTCGAGTCCCTATCAGAAACAATAGACACAAGCACTCCATGTAATCTAACAATCTCATCAATATAAATTGTAGCCAACTTGTCCGCATTATAAATTGTTTTGACAGGTAAGAAGTGAGCAGATTTAGTCAATCGATCAACAACAACCCAAATTGAATCCATACCTTTACTGGAGCGAGGTGATTCGACAATGAAGTCCATAGTGATATGTTCTCATTTCCACTCCGGTATTGGTAAGGGCTAAAGTAAGCCTGCGGGTCGTTGATGTTCAACCTTGACTTGTTGGCAATGTAGACATCTCGACACAAAGTCAGCGATCTCTTTCTTCATTCCTGGCCGCCAGAAATTAAGTTTCAAGTCTTGGTACATTTTTGTATTTCCTGGATGGATGGAGAGTTTTGAATTGTGGCCTTCCTGCAAAATTCGCCTTTTTAGTTCAGGTTCATTCGGTACACACAACCTTCTCTGAAATTTCAATACATTGTTTTCAAATTTAAAGTCCGGTCTTGGTTTGGATTCCCGTTCATCAATGATCTTTTTCAAAAAGTCGTCTAGGTGTTGTTTCTCTTTAATCTCTTCAATAAGTGCCGGTTGAGCAGAAATAGCAGCCAATGTCCCACCTTGTTCTCGTAAAACAATCTCCGCTTCAAACTTTTCAAGATCACATAACAGTTCTTTCTGTCCAGTGAGTAAACATGCCAAATTCCCAATTGATTTCCGACTCAGTACATCGGTAACGGTGTTAGCTTTCCCCGGGTGGTACAAAATTTCCAAATCATAGTCTTTTATCAGTTCTAACCATCTCTGCTGTCTCATGTTCAACTCTTTCTGTGTAAAGAAATATTTCAAACTCTTGTGATCTGTGTACACTTCACATGTTGCCCCATATAAGTAGTGGCGCCAAATTTTCAATGCAAAAACCACTGCGGCAAGTTCTAGATCATGAGTAGGGTAGTTCTTTTCATGTGATCTCAATTGTCGAGAAGCACACGCAATAACTTTACCATTCTGCATTAAAACACATCCCAAACCCTTATAAGAAGTATCACTGAATATAGTAAATCCATCCGTACCTGAGGGTAGGGTAGGGTAAGAATCGGTGCAGTCACAAGTTGAGTCTTTAACTCTTGGAAGGCTGATTCTCTCTGATCGGTCCAGTCAAATGATATTCCCTTTTGGGTCAATTGAGTCAATGGTAGAGCGATTTTGGAGAAATCTTTCACAAACCTTCTATAGTACCTGGCTAATCCCAAGAAACTTCAAACTTCAGTAACATTAGTCGGTCTAGACCAATTCACCACTGCTTCAATCTTCTGTGGGTCAACTGAGATGCCATCCTTACTAATCACATGTCCCAAAAACACAACATTATCAAGCCAGAATTCACACTTTGTCAGTTTTGCATACAGTTTCGTTTCTCTTAAGGTCTGTAAGGCAATGTTCAAATGACGTTCATGTTCTTCCTTACTCTTGGAATAAATCAAAATGTCATCTATAAATACAACCACAAATTCATCGAGGAATGGTTTGAAAATTCTGTTCATAAGGTCCATAAATGCAGCAAGCACATTAGTAACTCTGAAAGGCATAACAAGAAATTCATAATGTCTGTACCTCGTTCGGAAGGTAGTCTTTCCAATGTCCTTTGTTTTGACTTTCAACTGGTGATATCCGGATCTAAGGTCAATTTTGGAGAAAACCTGAGCACCTTGCAACTGGTCAAATAAGTCATCAATACGAGGGAATGGATATTTGTTCTTCACTGTTACCTTGTTCAGTTCACAGTAGTCAATGCAGAGTCTTAGCGAGCCATCTTTCTTTTTCACAAATAAGATTGGTGCGCCCCACGGTGAAGTACTGGGCCTGATAAACTTCTTATCCAACAATTCTTGCAGCTGAATTTTCAGCTCTTTCAATTCGGTAGGTGTCATTCTGTACGGAGCTTTGGAAACTGGCTGTGTACCCGGTAATACTTCAATAGTGAACTCAATCTCACTATCAATCAAATCTCCTGGCAAATCATTTGGAAAAACATCTGGGAATTCTCTGACTATAGGGATACTGTCCACATTAGCTTTAGTATCAGTAGGTACAGTCAATATGCAACATAAATACCCTTTACACCCCTTTTTGATTAATTTGAATGCTTTCATGGACGAAATCAGATATGGGGGAGGTACTACACCAACTCCGTCAAACACAAATTTAGGCAAACCAGGTGGACGAAAAATAACTTGTTTCGTTACACAGTCAATAGAAGCATGATATTTTGTTAACCAGTCGATTCCCAAAATTACATTGAAATGATCAATGTTCAAAGGTAGTAAATCAATATACAAACGTACATCCCCAACAATAATCTCACATGCAGGATACACATAAGCACAAGTCATGGATCCCCCAGCGGGTGAAGATACAGCTAACAAATAATTCATGGGTTCCAGTGGTCTATTTAATTTTCGTGAAAAGGCATGCGAGACAAACGAATATGTAGACCCCGAATCAATCAGAACATAAGCATTTTGAGCACAAATTGAGAGTATACCTGACATAACTGTCTCGGTATTCTGCATGTCTCCCGGTACAAGTGCAAACACCCGGCCTTGCCTTAAAGGCTCTTTTTCAGTAGCTTTGGGATTGAGTTTCGGTGTAACAGTTGATGCTGCGGCACTAGCTGCAGCCTCACTATTGCCTTGAGAAGTGGAAGGGCAATCTTTGACCATGTGGCCCACCTTGCCACACCTGTAACAAGCACCAGAAATTCTGTAGCAAACCCCCTTATGTCTCTTTCCACATTCGGAGCAGGGCGGTATGGAACGATTTTCTTGACTGGAGCTGCTTGTTGACCCTGTATTTTGCTTTTTATTCAATGAGTTGTTTCGGCCCTTTTTGAAATTAAAGCCTCGCCTCTTACCCCGCCATTCAGTTACCGGTAACTTAGTCTGTTGCAATGTAGTAATATTTGCCTCAGCCATAATTGCTCGGTCAAGGACATCCACATATTTAAGCAGTTTCAAGACATTGATTCGATCAAGTATTTCTATATTGAGCCCGCCTTCAAACTTCCTGGCCTTTTTATAATCAGTGTCCGCCATGTGCGGTGCATATCTGGCGAGTTCAGTGAATTTTGATTCATATTCAGCTACTGACATGGTGCCCTGCTTTAATTGCTCAAATTCGGTTACCTTGCGGTCTCGGACACACTGGGAAAAGTATTTTTCGAAGAAAGACTCCTTAAACTAAGCCCAAGTCATAGCATTGTTGGTGTCACGGACGAGCATCCACCATCGTCTGGCCTCTTCTTGTAAAGTGAAGGTAGCCAGTAACACCTTGTGTGCTTCAGAACACAGAAATACTTCGAACAATTTTTTAGTTTCTAGAACCCATGCTTCAGCCTTTAATGGTTCAAGGCCTCCTTGGAATGATGGTGGCTTCATCTTGTTGAACTTCTATGTTAAAGCAATAACATCATCATGAACATTCGGTTCTAGTTGTACTGGAGGAGGTGGGGGCTGTTGGTTCTGTTGTTGTCTTAGGGCCTCAGTCAACAGTTCAACCGTTTTCTCTAACCTTGCCATTCTTGCCTCAGATGATTCAGATTCATCGGCATTTCTTGCATTCTTCATTTCACTATAGGCAATATGGTAATAATAAACATAGGATATCGCTGACTTAAGCACATTAACACATTAGCACATATATTCATATCATGGCCACACACACTTTCTCAAGCTCATGCAATGCCCTAATCACTTTTCTACGACATCCTATAGCACATTTGGGCACGTGTGTGTGGTATAACTCGTGCTCTGGTATCGTTCTGATACCACTCTGTCATGACCCAAACCCACACCTATGGGTTTAGTATCGTAACCGATCAGTAATCCGTGATTACCAAAGGCCTGCTTGACAATAATGACAGTAAAACAGAGTAAGGGGCTGGCGGAAGCCAAACAGTAAATGAAAGATGTCCAATGAGCTGTAACAAACTAAAAGCAAAAAGACTTTTATAAACGAGCTGCATTCATAACCAAAACATATATACATACGTCACAAACACAAACATCCAGGTTAGGGACCAAATCCCTAACTATAACTATACAGTCAAGTCTTAAACATTTATTACAGATCAGAGACAAAAGGGTGAAACTGAGACACCCCAAAAATAGCCTTAGCTTGAACGGACTCGGAACCTCGAAGTGAGGCGCGATGGTTGGCTTGACAAAACAAGAGCTTAACTTGACGATCCTAGCTTCAGTCCGGTGCCTGGACACCTACATATAAATATAAACAGTGAACTAAAACCCAGTGAATAACATATGCGTAAAGGGGTTAAGAATGAATGTCCTTTCAGCAGTTAAAACAGTCAATTGTATCTGTAGAACAGTTATTCAATCAGTGGCTCATATTACATGCCATACAGTCATTTAGAAACCCTAGTGGTCACATGTGGTACATCCCATAGCAGAACAGTACAGTAAATAGTAGGTCTTATTAGACCGAACAGTCAGTTGATGGCCATCAAAACAGTAAATAGTAGTAGTTCCAAACATTGGACCCGACAGAGATCTCTGTAACAGTAGCAGTAACAGTACAGTAACAGTAAGTTGCTATGGATGCCACGAATACAGTTTACAAATAGGACAAACATTCAATCAGTAAATGATGCCATTTCAGAAAGTAGTATAATCAATCGTTCAGAAATAGTTATAATTGAACATATCTTTACAACATTGTTACTCACAGAGCACTGGGCTAAAGACAGGCAAGTCAGCGTCCTCGGGTGCCAACCCTACACAGTTGCAGAACGAATACACACTAAGTTACACACTTGGGATTAATAACTTAGCCCCTTAACTTGACTTGGTGTGGTTCTATAACATTATCCTCATTAAGATGCCTTAAACTTGGCCTAGGAATGCCTAGGATGAAATGAGGATGCAAAAATGTACTTTAAAACACTTTTCAAAATTTGCTGAAACAGGGGTCCACGCTCGAGCGTGGCTTTCTACGCTCGAGCGGACATGCAGACAATGAAGCTACGCTCGAGCGTGACTTCCTTTGCTTGAGTGGGCTACAAACTCATGAAAAGTACTGGTTGCATGATATTCACGCTCGACGGATGCTTAACCTCCGCTCGAGTGTGAGACTCAGACCCTCGCTCGAGCGTGAATTCTCTCGCTCGAGCGGACTGCAAAACACACGAACTTCTAGGCATATGCATCTCACGCTCGAGCGTGACTTTTTACGCTCGAGCGGAAGTGCATGTACTCAGAGTGTACGCTCGAGCGTGAAGTCCTACGCTCGAGCGTGAAGTCCTACGCTCGAGCGTGGATCCAAAATCTGGAATTTCCAGATTGATCATCGAGCACAAAACTCAACCTTTAAAGCTTCAAACTCGATTCTTTCAGGCTAATTTTCTGGAAAATACTTAAAAACCCATAATACAACATGTTTCAAAGATCATTTTATAAAATCAAGCCCAAAGGTGCGATAATTGAACACAATTTGGAATGAAACTCAATGAACATAGCAAGAACACAACATGCATGAGTTCTTATGAATTCCAATGCTCCAAAAAATGGTCAAATGCAAGATTGAACTCTAAAACATGGTAAATTCATGGACTACAACCAAAATATGGACATGCTGTAGACGTCCCCGAACGCCCCCAGGAGGATGAGTCCCGTTCCGTTCATTTTGGGCTCACTACAGTTCAGGACTCAAATTGTCACGGTTCTCAATCTGAACCAAAGTGTCCAAATCCGGCAAATCGTTTTGAGAAAATAGATTTTTGAAAGAAGTGCCAAACATGGACTGCTTTGCCAGATACAGAGTCGCCACTTAAATATTTATTTTAGGAAATTTAGGAAACCCTGACTCGTTACCTAAGGCCACGTGTCCGTCATCACCAAAGTTGCGTCGGCTTGGGAACTTGGGTACGATTGGGGAAGGTCACTTCGTGAGCACCCCCACTTGCCCGATCAAAGATCGGCCTCTACTAACCATGATATCTAGTTTTGGAAACATTATGCGTTCTTATTCTGGTTATTAGCCTAGATTTACTATGTGATGCGCACAGCATACAAGTATAGACTGAGTCGCCTGAATTGGAACAAAACATTTCCTGTTTATTTTTTGAAAGTGGTTTGCTACTCGCAAGTAGGCTTAAAATGCGGATTTTGCCACCCTCAGGTGGGCTTTTTAGAAAACATGGTTTTGCCACTATCTAGTGGGCTTAAAACTCACAGTGAATGAATTGTTCCAATCCAAATAACCCAACCTTCACCCACAGGCATTCAAACAGGTATATCATATAAGCACATAGCCTCATGGTAAGCTTGCTATCATGGCAGTCACTCACACGCATGCAAGGATGCTAAAGCATAAAAACTTACCGAGTACTCCAAGCCAAAACAGAAGCTATGTTAGAAATCCATCCATGATCCTAACTATACAGAAATGCCTAATGCAACACATAAAAAATGCAACTATAGCAGGCTCGGCTATTCTAAACATGGCATATGAAATACTACAGCTAACATGTATTCAACTCGGAATTGAAATGCAATGCAGTGAGTATGATGCGCCAAGCCCAGTGCATGCAAAACAGATGAATGAACGCAAAAATGCTATCATATCGTATGCTAATTGAAACATGCCCTAATCTAACCATCATAAGCTGGTAAATAAAAGGGAGAAAGACGTGGGATTGGAAGACATACATCACACACACGCACACTTATTACAACATTGCCCTCGCTCGGAGGGTCCGAATAAATAATATACAGTCCAAATGAATAGTACAGTCCGAATAAGTACAAAACCCTAATTAATTAACAAATTAATCTAGGAAAGCAGTAAATTTGTATGCAAGCCTACGGGCTGCCTCAGCTCTGCTCCGGATGATGAATGATGCATGCTTGAGTTGCCTTGTGCGGAAATCCACTGCGATGCCCCAATTAGCCTCTGTTTATAATTAAGCCCGGAATACTGCACGAAGCTCCAAAAGACTGCCGATTTCTGATTTGCTGCAACAGTGAGCAAGAAAGGGGCATGGCATTGTATTTTTGCATATGTATGCATACCTCGATCCTCGTGCCAGCAATCACGCATCTCGATGCATGATGGCCGAGGAGTCGAATTGCACGACTCAATATGAAATGAATGCACGCATAAACACAACAAGGCCGAGAATTGAGACACGTTCCGTCACTCGGAGTACGAAACGTCCCTCGTTTCCCGTGCTCGGGCGAACTCCTATCCCGAACACAATGCAATATGCATGACATGCATGAATGCGACTAATATACATCCTAGCATACACAATGCACTGAAATGGCATACACAATGCACGATGTAACATGGCATACACAATGCTCTAACATACAACCTAGCATACGCAATGCTATGAGCTAAGATGGCATACACAATGCGATATGGACTTACACCAATACGAGTGGACCTCAGCCACACTCACATCAGTGGCCATGAGATGAAAATGAGACACTCGAGATGCGCGCACACATGCACGCAAACCGAGGACCGATCTTAAGGCACAAAGGCCACTCTAACAAGGCATGGCAAGGCATGAAATATGGCATACAAACATGCAAGTTCCAGCACTGAAAATGTGATGCAAAATGATCCCAAAACATGGAAACATGGCACCCGATGCATGGAATGGTCCCGAAACACAAAACTAGGCACATGCATTGACCTATAGCCATACAAAGCATGCATTATTTGATCATGAAGCATGAAGACAGAACCAAGGCAGTCCCAAAACATGGACATTTCTAGTTCAAAGCATGGCCAAAAGATGCTAGCAAGATGGACTAAAATAGCCTGCAACTTTAACTAGCAAACATGGTTTACATGGCATGTATATGAAGCAGGTGAGAACCCATCAAACCAGCAAAAATCAGTGAATAAAACATGCCAAAACATGCCCAAATAACCTCTGAAATGCAGCCAACACATGCAAAAATGAGGGGCTTCTTTAAAGGGCCATACAAGGGATTGCTAAGCATATACAAGATAGACACTTAGCATGGCACAACCAACTCTGGAAATTAAATATGACGGTCCTAAAACTCACCAAATTGACCCTGAAATCAGTCTCGGAAACATGCAAAGAAAGGCCTCTTTGAAAGGCCTTGAATGGGATCTCTCTACACATGCAACATAGACATAAAATATGGCCAAAGGGGCCTCGGATAGAGCCGAGGCAGACCTCAAAACACTTAGAATGAGGCCCGGAAAGTGACTTCGATGCATGCAAAATAGGATCCCTTTGGAAGGCCAAACATGCTAGTAAAGCGAATGAGGGGTGAGAGGGTCACCCCTCTATGATTTTGGAGCTCAAAGACACATCAAGGCCACTAAAAATCCACTGGATTTCAGTGGCTAAGAGGCCAAACCATGGCCAATGCAAGTGCTCTAATGCATAGCCCTAATCATGGAGGAATGAAGCATGCATAGGGGAAGATGACCCCAAAAATCAATGGGACCTTAAGAAAAAATGGAGATGATGTCAAAACAAGACTTTTTTCAGTTTAGGTCGAGGTCCAAAAGGGCTTACAAAAAAGGCTAATGTATCATGCAAAAACAGCCCTAAAAGAGAGATTGAACAAACAGGGCAACAAAGGGCCTCAAACAGTAAAGAGCCCTTCAACAAAGTTGAAGAGGGGCTCAAAAAAAGATACTTTACAGTTTATGGAAAACCTCGAAAATGTCTACAAATAAGGCTAAAACGTGATGCAAAAATAGCCCTAAAAGAGAGATAGAGGGCAAGAGGTAGTAGATAGCCTCAAATAGAAAAGAGCCCTTCAACAAAGTTGAAGAGGGGCTCAAAATAAGGCACTTTACAGTTTGGCTTGAAGCCCATAAATGCTCACAAACAAGGCTAATATATCATGCAAAATAAGGGCCAAAAAAGGGATAAAGCACAAAGGGTGGGTAGAAGACCTCAAACAGAGAAAAGTCCTTGATCAAACATGAAGATGAGCTCAAAATAAGACTATTTTCAGTTCAGGTTGAAGCCCAAAAATGCTTTCAAGTATAGCTTATAGATGAAGCAGAAAAATACAAGTTTAGGGGAAATAGGTGGTTACCCTTTAAGATCAGCAAATCAGGAGCTTTTGGTCCAAAATTCTAAGCTTTCAACCTCTTCAAATGGCCTCCAAGGTGCTGGAATGAGTGATGGAGGTGGTAGGTTATGAGGTGTAGGGTAAATATGCAAGACAAAGGGTGTTTTGGAGGTTTGAAGTACAGATATAGGAGGTGTAAGTATAAATGCCCTAGCTGGTTTTTTGTAACCCTTAGAAAAGGAGGAGGGGTGCTAGTTATATAGAGGGAGAGGAGTGAAATAAAAGGAGGGAAAACCAATTCAAATTTCCCCCCCAAAAGGCAGACCCTCGGGCAGAGGATCTAGGGCAAAATAGCTGGCACAGCTGTAATACACCAGGAGAGAGAAAAATGGCCGGCCAGGTGCAAAAGGTTCAGGTGGACGGCCGGCCACTTGACCTGGCCGGCCGGCCAGTTCAAAAGGGTCAAGGTGGCCGGCCACCCCCTAGGATGAAGCCCCAGAAGTTAGCTTTCCAATGCCGCAAACCTTGCATCAAAATTCCTCCTGTACAAAAAGTTATGCCTGTTTTGGTGAAGCCGCGCAGATTCGGTCCAAATGGATTTCAACCAACCATATCTCCTCCACCCGGACTTGGCTCTAGGAGATTCTTGAGTGAAAAATGAAGCCCCGAAAATAATTTTTCCAACGGTGGTGGCCTCATACCTTAATTCCTCCTGTGCAAAGAGTTATTCCCTTTTCGGTGAAGCCGCGCAATGTTTTCTCTCCTTCCCAGATTCATGCTGAACCACTTTTGACGAAAAAAGGCTGGTCGGCCATCTGATTTGCTTGTTCTCCATGTGGCCACATTGAAGCCCAGAAGTTATCTTTCCAACGGCGCCAACCTCGCATCAAAATTCCTCCTGTGTAAAGAGTTATGCCCGTTTCGGTGAAGCCGCGCAGATTCGGTCCTACCCGGATTCATGCCGAACTTCTCCCAAACTAGTTTTCCTTTCTCTTCTCCTCTTTTCTTCAACTCCAAACCCCTAGACAAGGTGTTTCGAAAGATTTTTCAAAGATTTCCTCTCTCTTTCATTCATTTCCACTTTGCCCTTGCTCGGTTTACCGAAAAGCGCAACATTTGACAAAATGCGAGCCTCGGAACATCGTAAAAATTTTATTTCAAAAATGTTTTGAAAGAGAGGGTTTTAAGGTCTAAAAATCTTTTGATCAAGATTGTTTTGGTCTAAAATCTTCCAAAAATGAACCCTAACTGATGCAAAACGAGGGTTCGGGGGCCAAAACGCGCGGCCCGAGGCCCCGAAAATAGGCTGTTAGGCACCGGAGATGGCGTGCGACCATGAAATTGGTCTCTCGGGCCACAGTGTCCCTAAAAAGAGAGGAAACAAGGTGTGTGCCAAAAACCAGAACAAACAGAGGTAGTTAAGCGGTCCCGAACCGAGACACGCGGCCGACGGCTCCGAAAACCGGAAACGAGGCTCCAAACGGGAAAAAATGGCCTACGACCATGAAGCGTAGCCTACGGCCACTGAGAGATGATCTACGAGATCTCTCACTCCCTTCAGAAAGAGAAAACAAAGAAAACAAGGCCTGGTTCGCAAACCGAGGCGAGGCACAAAAGAGTCCGGAAGTCCGGAGGCAAGGCTCACAGCCGTGACTCCGCAACCTCAGAACGAGCACAATATGCAACATCACCAAGCGCTCAATCGGTGACGTCTGAGTCTTAAGGTCGGTCAAAAATGGGGTGTCTACAGTTGCCCCTCTTTGACAAAACTCGGAAGTCATAAGTGACGGGAGTGAATGTCAAAGCCCAGAGACGACCCATTTTTGACAAGGCCGAAGACTTGGACAAACAAACAAAATATAGACAAATAAACGGTTGCGCCCGCAGGCTGCCTACGTATCCCTTTACAAGGAATCAAACCAGCGTAGTTCAGGGGCAGGATGCAAAATGATATGTAGGAAGATTTTGATAATTGGACTTATACGCTATGCGAAGCCGGTTTGAAGATTGGACTTATACGCTAAGCGAAGCCGGTTTGAAGATTGGACTTATGCAATGCACTGTAATGACTAAAAAGCAATGTGATAGCCAAAAAGCGAAGGCACCTTACAGAGGCAATTGGCAATGACTTACCTTATGTTGCTGGGGATCTTTCGCTTCTTCTTGGTTGAACTGCAGGCACTACTTTTCTCCCTGACTATGGTCGCAGCTTTCCCTATTCTCCAACAGGGTGATAGACTAGGTTGGTTCAGTATCCAGAATT
Source organism: Camellia granthamiana (assembly GCA_036172215.1). Taxonomy (NCBI): domain Eukaryota; kingdom Viridiplantae; phylum Streptophyta; class Magnoliopsida; order Ericales; family Theaceae; genus Camellia; species Camellia granthamiana. Next base: position 115,314,228 of record CM069908.1, on the reverse strand, counting down.
GAGGCGCATACACATGCTATCTCAATCTATGGGGCTGCCATACAGATTTCAAGCCGAGGATATACCCCTGGGTATTTAAACTAGACTTTAGTCTCGGAAATCCCGAACCTTTGCGTTCTAGGCATGAGCCATTCGAACTCTAGTTTCCACCGTCTTAGTTGGTCTCCTAGGAACTCCCCGCTAACATAGGCAGGTGGCTATACCAGACCATTGGAAGTCGTTCGGGCACGACAAACACCAAAGGAATTTCACTTTTAGAGGATTTAAGGTCTCCTAGACCAGAGAGTGCACAAGACAGTGCGAATGATATGAAAATACAATGTGCACAAGACAGCGCAATGCAAAGTGAATGCACAAAACAGTGCTAAACAGATGCACAAAATGGTGCGATGCTAAAGGTGTACAAAACAGTACGAGAATGGTGAATGCACAAAACAGTGCGATACAGATAAGGTGCGCAAGATAGCGCGAATGATACAATGCACAAAATAGTGCGATACGCTAAACAGCGCGATTGATTTGAAATGCACAAGATAGTGCGATGTGATATGCAAAGCACAAGATAGTGTGATTGAGGTGCGCAAAATAGCGTGAATGATAAACTGCACAAAACAGTGCGATTGAGGTGCGCAAAATAGCGCAAACAGATGCAATGCACATGACAGTGCGATGCGCAAAATAGCGCGAATGTAAACTGCACAAAATAGTGCGATTGAGGTGCGCAAAATAGCGCGAATGATAAACTGCACAAAACAGTGCGATGCGCAAAATAGCGCAAATGTAAACTGCACAAAATAGTGCGATTGAGGTGCGCAAAATAGCGCGAATGATAAACTGCACAAAATAGTGCGATGCACAAAATAGCGCGAATGATTTGAAATGCACTAAAAAGTGCGATACGCTAAACAGCGCGAGTGATTTGAAATGCACAAAACAGTGCGATACGCTAGACAGCGCGATTGATTTGAAATGCACAAAATAGTGCGATATGCTAAACAGCGCGATTGATTTGAAATGCACTAAACAGTGCGAGTGAGATACAACCAGAAGATGCACAAGGCAGTGCAAGTGAGATACAAAGTGTAAGTGCACAAGACAGTGCGAGTGAGATAAAATGCACAAGAAAGTGCGATAAAAATGCATCTTCTATGCAAGTATGGAAGCACATTCTGTGCAATATTGAAAGCATATTTTATGTATGAGACAAGCAAAGCATATTCTATGCAGAATCGAAAACAAGCATATTCTATGCATGAATCATAACGATGTGCGGCACGCATGCAACAACAGTGTATATGAAAGTTCACATTCTATGCAGTAGAGGAGCATCAAATATGTATTCTGGTGCCTTTGATTTGCCTCTTAGAGGGCTTCGCAACACACTCAGCTCAAAAAGGGCACACCCTGTTCATATTGGCGAGAGATAACATCTGCATGTGAAACCTTCGGGTGCTGCTTGGACTGCCATTCTGACTTGAAGCAGGCTTACACTTGGGGTCGAGATACACTCATACTCCAGAGAAACGGCGAGGCCTGAGAAGGTGCACCTGGAATGCAGTCTCGGATTTTGCTAAAGTTGAAACATGCTAAGATGCTCCAAATTTTCCTTCTTTTCTTTTGCTTTGCAGTCCAGAACCTAAATAGCTTAAGATAGTTCCTTGTTCTACTGTTCACACTTATCGGGGGTGGACCCTGCAGTTTTAAGAAAGAACAAATCCTGTTTTGCACAAATATGGAGAATGACACAGCACTCTGAGCACAAAACGATTCCTTTTTGAAATTGAAATAAGAAAAGGGTTCTCAACCGGGTATTGAGCCTACAACTGACCGCAGCCAAAACGACTCAACAACGGAAAACAAAGGTAGAACAATCTAAACACAACTCAACAAAGGAAAAACAAGGTAAAACAACCTAAACACATCTATTGACACTCAAACGACTCAAAACAAGAATCGAGACAAACAAAACAAAAGACACGACACACAGACGTATTACAAAGAGGAGAGACCTCTCAGTTCGCGAGGAGCCAGTTTCTTCGGGTATTGTTTCCCACCCTTTCTCATTTGTGATTTTCACATCACTTGGCTCTCAGGCTCGGCTTTTCTCACAAAACCCTTTTCCTCACTTTTTTTCTCAGTGCACATCTCTCTATTCTTTAATCTCTCATTTTTTAATCCCTCCCCTGGGTGGTTGATGGATAAGCATGAAGTTGTGGGCTCTTGCCCCTGGTATTCTACCAGATTCTCATTCTTTTTCACAACAGTGAGTTTCTCCCACAGAGGGGTTGCGCTACAACTGGGTGTGTAGCAAATCTGTAGCTGACATCGGTCGATGATGCTCTGCCGGGGAGTTTGGACGTGATCAGATGTGTCTAGACGAGAGAGTGGAATATCTTGATCCATTCCGGTTTGTGCTTCGTACTTGGCTTGATACCTCGTTGCTTGGAGGATGAGAGAGCTTTCAGCCCTTTGTTGTTAGCTTCAGTTGTGCCCTTTTCTGGCAAGTAGAGTGTCCTTCTTGGCAAGTATGGTGCCCTTTCTAGCAAATGCATTGACAACAGGGAAAAAACAGGAAGCCTGACTCAACTGTGCCCCTAGTTCATTATTTTGACCATTTTTTTTGGTTTTCTACTAAAACAATTTTGATCAGCATAAGAGTTTGGTTAACATGCTTGTTCGATTTTCTGATTTGAAATCATGCAAGTCAGGTTATGAGCACTGAAAATTTTCCTTTTTTGGGTCCAAGAAAGTGGTCCAGTTTTAGAAAAAAATGGAATAGTTTTTGAGAGAAAATCAGTCAACCTCAGTAAAAATTCTCAAAAACTGTTTTTGCAATCGGCTACTGCTCAACGAGCATAGAACCCACTCTAGAGATGCACACCTCAGATCCGAAGGAAAATTATCCCTTGCTTGAAGAGAGCTGCATGGCAACGAAAAGTTGCCCCTTGTTTGAACGGCACCGCGGCGCATTGAATGGCAACGGAAAGTTGCCCTTTGTTTGAATGGCACCGCAGCGCATTGAATGGCAACGGAAAGTTGCCCCTTGTTTCAATGGCACCGCAGCGCATTGTAGTCAGTCCTCAAAGTGACGAACACAACCAAATTCTCAGATACAGAGAAGGCGAAGATGATCAAAACCATTACATGGGCACAATCAAATTGAAGTGTTTTACGGCTGGACTTCAGGATGAAGTTGCCTACGTATCCCAAAGATGGGAATCAAGCCTTATGTAGTTCGGGGTTAAGGTATACTCGTGTATTAACCTCTCCTTTTGCGCTCTAACTTTTGCCAAGGCCGCCCTTCCGAGTTTTCAACCTTGCGAGCTATGTTCTTCTTTTCAATTCTTTTTGTTCTTTTCTTTTCTTTTTCATCTTTTCTTTTCATTTTCTTCATTTTTTTTTTCTTTTCTTTGTCCTTTTTTTTTTCCTTCTTTTTCTTGCTCTAACTTTTGCTTGGGTCGCCCTTCCGGGTTTTTGGCCCAACGAGTCTCTCAAGGGTAAAAGTGTAGCTTTGTCCATGTCAAATGGTTCTGAGATCTTGAAGCCATCTGAATCCGAGAGAATGGCTGTTCGCTGATGATGTAGAGGTCTATCCAATGGGGGGGCTGAATCTGCCCCTAGTGTTGTGGATTGGAACTCGGTTGTCTTTTAGCGATACCTTCTTCTTTCCTCCCTTCTGGGATTTGGCATTCTTGCTGATCTTCATTGATTTGCGGAGCAATCCATTTTGGGCTCTTCGAGCATGTTTGATATTTTTGCCCCTAGTTCGAGGGGTGCTGATCTAGCTTCGCAAGCTTCTTTTGTCGCCGCTAATTCACGGGCTGCTTTTGATCCAGCCACACAGGCCTTACATTGTAGTTGACCGTTGAACATTCTAAATCCAAGTTCAAGTTTTTAAATCAAGAGGGGTGGAGTCTCAAGGCTGAGAGCGGTCCTAGGCTGCACAATCTCAAGAGCGATTCCCCACAGGTCTTCGCAGGACTGCGCAAAACATTTTTTGAAATCTTTTAAGAAAGCGACCAGTCGCTCGCGCTGAAGACAGTATAGAACCAATCTGGATCAAGCCAGGATCCTTCCCAGTACTTACACTAACAAGCATGATTTCATTCATTAAGGGCTTAGCATGCCTCTCTTTCTCTCAATTGATCAAATTTTTGCAAAACCCGAGGAATTCCTTCCTCTTCGTTTTCACCGTAGTGTTCAAAAAAGTTTTGAAAAACTTAGGTCAATGCAATAATTTCAAGGCACAAGAGAGCAAGTGGAATGCACTGCCGTTTCATTCAAATCCCGGCAAAACTAGCACACGGCAGAAGCGAACACAAGAGTGCGAAAATTACTGCTGTTTCATTTCAGATCTGTTGGCATTACTGGCTCCAAGGCAGAAACAGACTCAAAAGAAAACAAAAAGACAAACACAAAACAAGATGGTGGCGCCCAAGGTAACACCCCCCGGAATCACCTGATTCCTATATAACAGGACTGACTCGATACAACAAGACAGACCCAAAACAAAAGAGACTGACTCAAAACAAAAAGACAGACTCAGAACAAAACAACAAGACCTACCCAATACCCAAGTCAGAAAGCACAAAAGCTAGCATTCGCAAATGCTCAAAACAGTGCATGCCATCCACCATATCTGGAGTAAACTGAGCGCTGCCCACAGGTGGTTCATCCCCCCAATCACATCACATTATTCCCCAAGTTCATCGATCCAGTGCCAATAGACTTTGTAGAGCTTGGCGGGAGGACAACTCCATTGTCAAACAGATCCTATACTTCATGGCGAAGATGGAAGCAGTCGTCGGTAGTATGGCCAGTTTGCTGATGGTACGCGCAGTATTGGGTAGCATCATGTGTAGCCAGAAGAGGGTTCTGGAGAGGAAGTTTATTCAGTAATGGCCACGGCTCCAGGGGCTTCAGATGCCCCTTTTCGATCAGGACCCTTAGGGCCGTTGACAGAGACATGTCTAGTGGGGTGAACACCCTTTGGCCCCGAGGTGGGTATTTGGCAGGTTGTGAGCTGGTTGTATTGGATGTACCGGCGAAAGGGTCGGTAGGTGCTGACTTTTGATGATCTCTTCCGAGTGTAGGATTGGAGCTGAAAGGGGTGTTTCTGGTACAACGACCCTTCTCCTGGCTTGCCCCTTGATTCAAACTGCTCTCATTTTGAGTGGCAAAAGTGCCATCCACAATCTTTGCAACAACTGCAATTACTTGCTGTTTATTCAGCCCTTCAGCTTTCAACGCCTCAACAGCCCACTGAAGGTGTTCATGGGGACCAATGCCTGCCCTTACCTTGTTCTTACCACTCGCCTCCACTTGGTCAAGGGATCGGTCTTCTTCAAATGCAGCCCGTCCCAAGATTGGGGAGCCTTTTGTCATGAAACTCCTAGCATGTGCTGTGGTCGATGATGGAGCCAATGTCCCAGAGGCTAGATCTGTCACAGTTCTTTGAAGATCTTCGATCATTCTTTTTAGCTCAGAAGTAGTGGGCTCACGGGTTTGAGATGATTGGGGTCCAGGTGCATCCATCATGCATAAGTCCATGCTCTCTGGAATGAACACCTCGGGCTTGGGTAGATGGGCTGGGGTGATGTATATGCTGGGGTCGAAGGTGGATGGTAGTGTATGGATGAGGTTGAGGTGGAAAGGTGACGAGTCAGTACTAACCTGAGGTCCTTTTGGTGGAGCTAGGGCCTCTTTATCAATAAGATCCTGAATCTTATGACGGAGGCGGATGCAACGGTTCGTATCATGATCGTGCTGTTGATGGTAGGCACAGTATTTAGCTGGGTCATATCTTGGCAGAAGAGGGTTTGGAAGGGGTTGGGGTTCTAGAAGTTCTAGGTGCCCTTCTTCTCGTAGCTTTTTCAAAGCTTGAGAGAGACTCATGTAAAGAGGATGGAATTTTCGGGCTTGGGGCCAAGTTGAAGTGGTTGGTTCTTGGCCATTGAGGGAAGTGGTGATAGTGTGTACTTCTGAGCATTTCGCAGCTGTGCTACCATCAGTAGTAGCATTAGAACTGTGAGCAACATTCCTCTTCAAAGGCTCATTATCTTCTGCAAAGATCCCTTGTCTGATGGCATCCTTGATTTGAACCCCCATTTCATGAAGGGTTGGAAAGGTAAACAGAGGTAGAACGACCATCTTTTGCAGCAACTTGCCATGCAAATTCCGAACAATCATCCTGATCTGATCTTTGTCGGAAGGCCTTGTAGTCATCATTGAGGCCTTTGCTCTCTATCTCGTTACGAATTCTGAGAAACCCTCCTTCGGTTCTTGGCGGGTGACTTCGAGATCACGAGTTGTGGCCTCGATCTGTGTGTTGTAGGAGTATTGAGCAATAAAGGCCTCAGCCAGCTCTTCCCAGTTCTGTTTCACAGAGCTCTCCAATTTTGCATACCAAATTGCGGCTATCCCAGACAGGGTTCGGCCGAATAATGACAATTTCTGGGCTGTGGTCAAACCCATTGGCCTCAAGATATCAGAAAACAGTTGGAGGTGCACCATTGGGTCTTCAGAGCCATCGAATCGATCGATATGTCGCATCTTGAACCGATCCGGTAATGTCACCACTGAGTCGGTATAACCATCCTCTATATTAGGAATAGAGTGGGTTCCCCGAGACTTTTTGAACAATTTCTCAAGCTTGCTTACTTTCAATGCTATGGGGTCTGTCTCGAACTCGAAGGGGGAGTCTGGTAGGTTGGTGGGTGTTTTAGATAGCTGGGGTAGAACCGGGGGCGGAGCTGGTCCGACTGGAATGTCCGCATCATCCTGGGCGTGGGTTGCCTCCCCAAGTATGGGAACTCTTGGTGGGGGAGGAGCTTGGTGTGAAGTAGATACTCCAGTTTGCTGCTCTAACCTGGCAATTGTCTCTGCCTGTTGGACTATGACCACGGCCTGTTGCTTGGCGAATTCCGCTTGACGAACAGCGTCCTCCTGCATGAGCTTCATACTCTCTTGAAGCTGACGCATCATTTCTTCCATCCCTGCCATACTGCCCTGACCTAGCTGAATAACAAGTGTAACTCCCTGAGGTGTCTCAACCCAACTGCACACAGGTGAGATGGATAATGACTGCTAATCCGAAGATTGTTGAACTGATGATCTGTGCTTGACTGGCCTTTTTACCCGGCCTCTGGCGAAGGAACACTGATTTGCCCTTGAACTGAATTTCCGACCTGACAAAGTCTATCAACACGGATCCAATGTACCCGAGGGATATTGGAGCCTTCTAAAGCTATGGTTCCCAGACTACCTAGCAAAAGAGAAAACATGCAGCATGTTAGCCCAATTTCGCCAAAACAGATATGAGCAAAACTGAACGACTGTGCTCTCTACTGAATTCTGCCCAAATCCCTGCCCTGCAAACTGATACCCTCAGGTAAACTGAATCCCAAAATGCTGAACTGGTGCCCGCAGGCCTGATGCCCAAACTTGTAAACTGATATATGCATTTCACTGTCGAAACGCGCTCTAAAGCACATAACAAGCAAGTGAAAGCCAAAACACCCCTATGTTGGGGTAGGGTTTCCCTGTCCTATTTTCTCAGGAACTAGGGTTTCACTACGCACACAGCGGTTTCAAACAACCTACAATTGGGTAAGCAACCTGTCCTAGTTTGGAATGGTCACTATGGATCCGAATATGCACTAGGTCGAATGGTTGAAAAGGGTGCCCCGGAAAAACTGGGGTTTGTGTTCCCATACTGACAGAGCCCATAACCGATCAGCCTTATGGCAAGCTTTGACAAAGCAAGCTTCCGGCAAACCATTCAGGAATAGCAGATGTCAAACACAGTGTCCTAGGCGCACCCAATGCAAATGCAATGCAAAGAAGACACATAAGTGTAGTCAAAACAAGATATCATGAGTTCGAGTCAAGTTCTCTAAAATCCCCAGCAGAGTCGCCAGAAACTGTATACGTCCCCGAATGCCCCCGGGAGGATGAGTCCCGTTCCGTTCATTTTGGGCTCACTACAGTTCAGGACTCAAATTGTCACAGTTCTCAATCTGAACCAAAGAGTCCAAATCTGGCTAATCGTTTTGAGCAAACAGATTTTTGAAAGAAGTGCCAAACATGGACTACTTTGCCAGATACAGAGTCACCCACCTAAATATTTTAATTTTGGAAATTTAGGAAAACCCTGACTCGTTGCCTCAGGCCACGTGTCCGTCATCACCAAAGTTGTCTCGGCTCGGGAACTTGGGTACGATTGGGGAAGGTCACTTCGTGAGCACCCCCGCTCGCCCGATCAAAGATCGGCCTCTACTAACCATGATATCTAGTTTTGGAAACATTATGCGTTCTTATTCTGGTTATTAGCTAGATTTACTATGTGATGCGCACAGCATACAAGTATAGACTGAGTCGCCTGAAGTGGAACAAAACATTTCCTGTTTATTTTTTGAAAGTGGTTTGCTACTCGCAAGTAGGCTTAAAATGCGGATTTTGCCACCCTCAGGTGGGCTTTTAGAAAACATGGTTTTGCCACTATCTAGTGGGCCTTAAAACTCACAGTGAATGAATTGTTCCAATCCAAATAACCCAACCTTTTACCCACAGGCATTCAGACAGGTATATCATACAAGCACATAGCCTCATGGTAAGCATGCTATCATGGCAGTCACTTACACGCATGCAAGGATGCTAAAGCATAAAAACTTACCGAGTACTCCAAGCCAAAACAAAAGCTATGTTAGAAATCCATGCATGATCCTAACTATACAGAAATGCCTAATGCAACACATACAAAATGCAACTATAGCAGGCTCGGCTATTCTAAACATGGCACATGAAATGCTACAGCTGACATGTATTCAACTTGGAATTGAAATGCAATGCAGTGAGTATGATGCGCCGAGCCCAGTGCATGCAAAACAGATGAATGAATGCAGAACATGCTATCATACCGTATACTAATTGAAACATGCCCTAATCATAACCATCATAAGCTGGTAAATAAAAGGGAGAAAGACGTGGGGTTGGAAGACATACATCACACACACGCACACTTAATACAACATTGCCCTCGCTCGGAGGGTCCGAAAAAATAATATACAGTCCAAATGAATAGTACAGTCCGAATAAGTACAAAACCCTAATTAATTAACAAATTAATTTAGGAAAGCAGTAAATTTGTATGCAAGCCTACGGGCTGCCTCCAGCTCTGCTCCGGATGATGAATGATGCATGCTTGAGTTGCCTTGCGCGGAAATCCACTGCGATGCCCCAATTAGCCTCTGTTTATAATTAAGCCCGGAATACTGCGCAAAGCTCCAAAAGATTGCCGTTTCTAATTTGCTGCAACAGAGAGCAAGAAAGGGGCATGGCAATGTATTTTCGCATATGTATGCATACCTCGATCCTCGTGCCACCAATCACCGCATCTCGATGCATGATGGCCGAGGAGTCGAATTGCACGACTCAATATGAAATGAATGCACGCATAAAAACACAACCAAGGCCGAGACTCCATCATGGATAATCCGGAGTGTCGGTGACCGGGAATTGAGACACGTTCCGTCACTCGGAGTACGAAACGTCCCTCGTTTCCCCGTGCTCGGGCTAACTCCTATCCCAAACACAATGCAATATGCATGACATGCATGAATGCGACTAATATACATCCTAGCATACACAATGCACTGAAATGGCATACACAGTGCACGATGTAACATGGCATACACAATGCTCTAACATACAACCTAGCATACGCAATGCTATGAACTAAGATGGCATACACAATGCGATATGGACTTACACCAATACGAGTGGACCTCAGCCACACTCACATCAGTGGCCATGAGATGAAAATGAGACACTCGAGATGCGCGCACACATGCACGCAAACCGAGGACCGATCTTAAGGCACAAAGGCCACTCTAACAAGGCATGGCAAGGCATGAAATATGGCATACAAACATGCAAGTTCCAGCACTGAAAATGTGATGCAAAATGATCCCAAAACATGGAAACATGGCACCCGATGCATGGAATGGTCCCGAAACACAAAACTAGGCACATGCATTGACTTATAGCCATACAAAGCATGCATTATTTGATCATGAAGCATGAAGACAAAACCAAGGCAGTCCCAAAACATGGAAATTTCTAGTTCAAAGCATGGCCAAAAGATGCTAGCAAGATGGACTAAAATAGCCTGCAACTTTAACTAGCAAACATGGTTTACATGGCATGTATATGAAGCAGGTGAGAACCCATCAAACCAGCAAAAATCAGTGAATAAAACATGCCAAAACATGCCCAAATAACCTCTGAAATGCAGCCAACACATGCAAAAATGAGGGGCTTCTTTAAAGGGCCATACAAGGGATTGCTAAGCATATACAAGATAGACACTTAGCATGGCACAACCAACTCTGGAAATTAAATATGACGGTCCTAAAACTCACCAAATTGACCCTGAAATCAGTCTCGGAAACATGCAAAGAAAGGCCTCTTTGAAAGGCCTTGAATGGGATCTCTCTACACATGCAACATAGACATAAAATATGGCCAAAGGGGCCTCGGATAGAGCCGAGGCAGACCTCAAAACACTTAGAATGAGGCCCGGAAAGTGACTTCGATGCATGCAAAATAGGATCCCTTTGGAAGGCCAAACATGCTAGTAAAGCGAATGAGGGGTGAGAGGGTCACCCCTCTATGATTTTGGAGCTCAAAGACACATCAAGGCCACTAAAAATCCACTGGATTTCAGTGGCTAAGAGGCCAAACCATGGCCAATGCAAGTGCTCTAATGCATAGCCCTAATCATGGAGGAATGAAGCATGCATAGGGGAAGATGACCCCAAAAATCAATGGGACCTTAAGAAAAAATGGAGATGATGTCAAAACAAGACTTTTTTCAGTTTAGGTCGAGGTCCAAAAGGGCTTACAAAAAAGGCTAATGTATCATGCAAAAACAGCCCTAAAAGAGAGATTGAACAAACAGGGCAACAAAGGGCCTCAAACAGTAAAGAGCCCTTCAACAAAGTTGAAGAGGGGCTCAAAAAAAGATACTTTACAGTTTATGGAAAACCTCGAAAATGTCTACAAATAAGGCTAAAACGTGATGCAAAAATAGCCCTAAAAGAGAGATAGAGGGCAAGAGGTAGTAGATAGCCTCAAATAGAAAAGAGCCCTTCAACAAAGTTGAAGAGGGGCTCAAAATAAGGCACTTTACAGTTTGGCTTGAAGCCCATAAATGCTCACAAACAAGGCTAATATATCATGCAAAATAAGGGCCAAAAAAGGGATAAAGCACAAAGGGTGGGTAGAAGACCTCAAACAGAGAAAAGTCCTTGATCAAACATGAAGATGAGCTCAAAATAAGACTATTTTCAGTTCAGGTTGAAGCCCAAAAATGCTTTCAAGTATAGCTTATAGATGAAGCAGAAAAATACAAGTTTAGGGGAAATAGGTGGTTACCCTTTAAGATCAGCAAATCAGGAGCTTTTGGTCCAAAATTCTAAGCTTTCAACCTCTTCAAATGGCCTCCAAGGTGCTGGAATGAGTGATGGAGGTGGTAGGTTATGAGGTGTAGGGTAAATATGCAAGACAAAGGGTGTTTTGGAGGTTTGAAGTACAGATATAGGAGGTGTAAGTATAAATGCCCTAGCTGGTTTTTTGTAACCCTTAGAAAAGGAGGAGGGGTGCTAGTTATATAGAGGGAGAGGAGTGAAATAAAAGGAGGGAAAACCAATTCAAATTTCCCCCCCAAAAGGCAGACCCTCGGGCAGAGGATCTAGGGCAAAATAGCTGGCACAGCTGTAATACACCAGGAGAGAGAAAAATGGCCGGCCAGGTGCAAAAGGTTCAGGTGGACGGCCGGCCACTTGACCTGGCCGGCCGGCCAGTTCAAAAGGGTCAAGGTGGCCGGCCACCCCCTAGGATGAAGCCCCAGAAGTTAGCTTTCCAATGCCGCAAACCTTGCATCAAAATTCCTCCTGTACAAAAAGTTATGCCTGTTTTGGTGAAGCCGCGCAGATTCGGTCCAAATGGATTTCAACCAACCATATCTCCTCCACCCGGACTTGGCTCTAGGAGATTCTTGAGTGAAAAATGAAGCCCCGAAAATAATTTTTCCAACGGTGGTGGCCTCATACCTTAATTCCTCCTGTGCAAAGAGTTATTCCCTTTTCGGTGAAGCCGCGCAATGTTTTCTCTCCTTCCCAGATTCATGCTGAACCACTTTTGACGAAAAAAGGCTGGTCGGCCATCTGATTTGCTTGTTCTCCATGTGGCCATATTGAAGCCCCGGAAGTTAGCTTTCCAACGGCGCCAACCTCGCATCAAAATTCCTCCTGTGCAAAGAGTTATGCTCGTTTTGGTGAAGCCGTACAGATTCGGTCCTACCCGGATTCATGCCGAACTTCTCCCAAACTAGTTTTCCTTTCTCTTCTCCTCTTTTCTTCAACTCCAAACCCCTAGACAAGGTGTTTCAAAAGATTTTTCAAAGATTTCCTCTCTCTTTCATTCATTTCCACTTTGCCCTTGCTTGGTTTACCGAAAAGCATAACATTTGACAAAATGCGAGCCTCGGAACATCGTAAAAATCTTTTGATCAAGATTGTTTTGGTCTAAAATCTTCCAAAAATGAACCCTCACTGATGCAAAACGAGGGTTCGGGGGCCAAAACGCGCGGCCCGAGGCCCCGAAAATAGGCTGTTAGGCACCGGAGGTGGCGTGCGACCACGAAGTTGGTCTCTCGGGCCACAATGTCCCTAAAAAGAGAGGAAACAAGGTGTGTGCCAAAAACCAGAACAAACGGAGGTAGTTAAGCGGTCCCGAACCGAGGCACGCGGCCGACGGCTCTGAAAACCGGAAACCAGGCTCCAAACGGGAAAAAATGGCCTACGACCATGAAGCGTAGCCTACGGCCACTGAGAGATGATCTACGAGACCTCTCCCTCCCTTCAAGAAGAGAAAACAAAGAAAACAGGGCCTGGTTCGCAAACCGAGGCGAGGCACAAAAGAATCCGGAAGTTTGGAGGCAAGGCTCGCAGCCGTGACTCCGCAACCTCAAAATGAGCACAATATGCAACATCACCAAGCGCTCAATCGGTGACGTCTAAGTCTTAAGGTCGGTCAAAAATGGGGTGTCTACACACGCATGTGGAAATTCTCATGTAATTGATCTCAAAACTCAATAATATGGACATGCATGCGCACATTGCTACTCAATTTAACTCTTTAAGCTAACTCTTGACTCTAATCACCAATTTACCGTGGACCATGCAAGAAACAACTTAAATTCACAATTAAGAGGAAGAACTCCCTACCTTAAGTCTTGAATTCTAGGTGTAGGAGCCTAATTTCTCAAGTCCCCTTCAAATTCTCCTAAGTTCCAAGCCAAACTTTGTTGAATCAACTCTTTTCTTCCAACTCTCTCTCTCTCTCTCTCTCTCTCTCTCTCTCTCTCTCTCTCTCTCTCTCGATTTTGGCCTAGGAAAAGTGATGAAGAATGATGCCAAACACATATATGAATCAAGACTAAATAAATGGCCTAGCATTAATCCACTCAATGGCAATTTGGTAGTAAATGCAAACTAATGTAATTTAACTTTATCTATTCTAATTCAATCATTCCTAATCAAGTATTAATTAAACCTACCATAAAATTACATAAATCCTAATTAGTATAAAATACTAATCAATTTCTGAATCGGTCGTCGATAAAGCTTTCAATTCGCAATTCGAATTAAAAACACGAATAGATCATTCTACGACAAACAGTTAGAAATGCAATTAAAGCATCACACTCATACAAACAGATTAGGATTTCATTCTAATCAATTACTTATCATGCTCAATCACAGTTTAACACCAATCAGAGGTGAGGGTTGTCACAAGAACGAAGCGAATAATCATTCCCGGTTATCACGACGTCCCCACCATAGGAAATTTCGTCTCCGAAATTTAAACCCACTAATCAAACGGAGAATTCTAACAACTATAATTATACCATCAAAATTTCAACCCACAATATCGATATTTAACCAACATTTATTATGGTCTTCATCACCATTCTCCAAAACAACAATTACTCATACTAAGTATTCGAAATAAAACATTCATAGCAAAATATCATCCTTTCACTATCTCGTGCTCAGATTAACAATACTTATAACAACATGTGATCAATAAGTTAACTCTCTTTCCCTTGAACACTAGAAAACATTACAATTTAAAATAGACAACTAAACATTTTCAAACAAATCTGGATATTTGGAGTGAACTTCCGCTTCTCGTTCCCAAGTTGCCTCCTCAATCTCATGGTGTCTCCACAACACCTTCACTAACGGTATGGTTTTGCCTCGTAGCACTTGTTCTCGGGTATGTAAGATTTGAATCGGTTGCTCCTCATAGGAGGCATCTTCATCCACCTCCAAATCAACCCAATCCAACACATGAGAAGGGTCGGGTTCGTACTTCCTAAGCATGGACACATGAAACACATTGTGAACTCCCGAAAGTTGTGGCGGTAAAGCTAACCGGTACGCCACCTACCCAATTCTCTCCAATATCCGCTCCATGCGCGAGGGCGCAAATTGTAGTTCTTAGCTACTACAGTTCGGACTCCTGTCACAGTTCTGAATCTAGTCTCACAAAGTGCAATGTAAGACTGATAAATCACCAAAGAGTCTAAATTCGGCAAATCGTTTTGGAAAATCGATTTTAATCAAGAAGTGCTAAACGTGGGCTGCTTTGCCAGATTTCAGAGTCGCCACCTAAATATTTTGTTTTTGGAAAATTTAGGAAACCCTGACTCGTGCCTAAGGCCACGTGTCCGTCATCACCAAAGTTGCCTCGGCTCGGGAACTTGGGTACGAAGGGGGAAGGTCATGAAATGAGCACTCCCCGCTCGCCCGATCAAAGATCGGCCTTTACTAAGCATGATATGTTGTTTTTGAAAACACACATGTTCTTATTCCGGTTTATTAGCTAGCTTTACTATGTGATGCGCACAACATACAAGTATAGACTAAATCACTCAATTTGGAACAAAACATCTCATGTTTGTTTTTAAAAATGGTTTGGAGTTGCTACTCGCAAGTAGGCTAAGTCATGGATTTGCCACCCTCAAGTGGGCTTAAAAACATGATGATTTGCCACTTCAAGTGGGCTTAAAACTCGCATTTTGATGAACTGTTCCAATTCAAGCAATGAAGCCTTCATCCACGGGCATTCATACTGTTATAGCAGTTAAGCAAATAGTCTCATGGCAAGCATGCTATCATGGCCGTCACTTACACACATGCAAGATGCTAAAGCATAAACACTTACAGTGTACTCCGAGCCAAAACAGAAGCTAGTTAGTAATCATGCATGATCCTAGCTATGTTAAGATGCCTAATGCAACACATGCAAAATGCGACTAAAGTAGGCTCGGCTATTCTAAGATGGCATATGAATGCGACAATTGATACATATATTCAAATAGGAATTGAAATACAATGCAGTTTGAATGATGCGTCAAGCCCGGTGCATGCAATACGAATGAATAATGCACGCATGCGAAACAGAAGTATGCTAATTGAAACGTGCCCTAAAACTAAGCATCGAAAGTTGGTAAATAAAAGGGAGAAAAACTTGGGGTTGGAAGACATGCATCACACACATGCACACTTATTTACAACATTTATGCCCTCTCGACGGAACTAACTAGCTACGCTAAGCTAATTAATTACAAACCGAATTGAAACTAGCTATACTAAGCTAATTAGAATATTACAAAGATGAAATAAATTAGCTAAATACGTCAACTAATTAATTACAAAATCAGCAAATTAACTAGCTAAACAAAGCAGTTAAAATGGCCTCGAGGGGAGGGAGAAATGCATGCTCGATCGGCTTCGCTCGGAAATCCACTACCGTGCCTCGTGATGCCTCTGTTTGCACTCTTTTGTACTTCTGAAAATTGTTCCAATTTCCAAGATGCTTCTGATCCACCTTAGGAACATGCTGAGGGGTGGTCGGCCAAGAGGAATGGCCATCAGCCAAGAGGGGTGGCCATCGACCAAATTTATAGCCGATCAGCAGCTTTTGGTGGCCGGCCGGCAGCTTTGATGGCCGATCGGCCACTGCTTCCTGCAATTTCTCCTTTTGCTATAACAGAGCACTAACAGAGGCATGGCAGTGTATTTGCAAGAAAATGTGCGTGCAACTACACTCCTTATCATGTCTTAAGCTCAAAGGAGTGTAGTGCTCGGCTCTCGAGCCACCAATCACGCATCTCAATGCATGATGGCCAAAGAGGCCGAGTTGCACAAATCAATGTCAATGAATGCACGCAAATAACACATAAGACTCGATGAACCTCCACCTTATCATACATGATCAAAGGTGTCGGTGACCTAAGGAATGAGGCACGTTTCATCACTTTGAGTATGAAACGTCCATCGTTCCTCGTGTTTGGATTAACATCTAACCCAAACATAATGCAATCTAACAACATGCAAACACAATGCAATGCAACAACATGCAAACGACAAGAGCATGGCAAGGGCTATTTAATGCAAAACTCAATGGACCAAACCAACCCCAAACAAACCTCATGCATGCCAAAACAGTGGCCAAAAACATGCTGGAAATGAAGTCCAAAAGCAAATACAAGCATGCATACACATTGGTTCACAAACAAAACATGAAGACATAACTCTCAAACACATTGAAGGAGTGGAAAATGTGAGAGTGTGGCAATGAAGTATGCTCTGAAATCATGTAAGGAATGATGCCAAATCATGCACATAACACAAGCATAGCATGCTAGGAGGCTCAAAGCTTAAGGCTAGCAAAGGGACTTACACTATGGCCATATCAATCAAGCCCCAAAGAGCCAAGATGACTCAAAATAGTCCCAAGGCAGGTCAAAACAGTGCTAGAAACATGCTTGAAATAGAGCTAACACATGTTAGGATGGAAGGCGCAAAACATGACGCAAACAAGGCCAATAAGGAGGATTACATTGCACCTACCAAAACCAAACGTGAGATGACTTTACCAACAAAAATCAGAGTTGTGTCATGGCAAAATAAGACCAAAACACACTGATATGGTAGCCCAAAAGCCTAGACAAGATGGCATACATATGGGCTCATGCTTAAGGCATAAAGGCACAACTCTTAAACACAATTAAAGAGTGATAAACATGGGAGTATGGCAAAGATAAAAGCTCTGAAATTTCATGCCAAATGATGCCAAGGCATGCAAACGTCACAAGTATAGCATGGTAGGGGCCTCAAAACTTAAGACTAGTCAAGGCATTTGCACTATAGCTATACAAAACATGAGTCCTATGACCAAGAAGGTCTAAAACAGTCCTAAGACAGCCCAAATGGAGTTCTAAAACATGCTTGAAATAAGCTAAGAATGGCCAGATTTAGAGGCCAAAACAATAGCATATGTTAGGCAATTTAGCACAATTGCACTACAAGTATACAAAGCAAAGCTTGCATGATCAAACCGGCTCAAAACAGAGCTAAAGCATACTAAAACAATAGCTAAAACAAGCTGGAGTCAAGCTAAAATAAGCTATCATGATTGGCCAAAACATCAAACATGTAAGGCTAGCAAGCAAGATTTGCACTACAAGTGTATAAAGCATGCAAGAGGTGAGCAAGACAGCCCAAAACAGAGTTATGGAAGGTCTAGAAAGTCACAAAAATGAGCCTAAACAAAGCCTCCAAGAAGTAGAAACACATGCTCTTTTGGAGGGCCAACAACACATGGTAGCAAGACAAGAGGAGGGGGGACCACCCCCTCCTATTTAGGACCTCAAAACCACATTTCTACCACTAAAAATCCACTGGATTTTAGTGGTTAAAAGGCCAAACAAAGATGGTTTCAAAAGCTTAGAGAGTTGGCTCAAAAGGCTTTACAAGCCAAAGAGCAAAGGGAGAGACAACCCCCTAACCAAACAAGGCTTAAACCAACACTTTTAGGACTAAAAAATAGAGGAAAAATAGAGGTTTTTGTAGTTCAACACCACCCCAAAAACAGCCCCAAAACAATGGAAAAAGGGTGGTGAAGCAAGTGTGCAAAACAAATACAAAAGAGGAGAGTTATACCTCTTGATGCACAGCAGCAAAACAGCCTCTTTGTTGGCTCAAATGACCTTCCAACAGCCCAAAAATAAGCTCCAAGGGACCTCAGCCCATAGATATGCAACTTTGGTGAGGATTCCTAGGCAAACTAGAAGTATTTCTCTACTTCTATGCACTTCTATGCACAAAAGGGCAAGAGAGAGAGAATCTAGAGAGAGAGGCAGAGATTGTGCTCTGGAAGTTTTGTAGAAAGAGAGGGAGTTTTTGTGAGAGAAGCTCTCAAACTTGTTTAAGAAGTTCTTTTTGCAAAATGGGAGATATATCTTCATATATAGCAAAAGAAAAAGTTTTGGTCGAAAATATCTGATTATAGGACAGCTGGAGCTTGCTGGAAATAGCTGGAGGAGAAATATTTGCCAAAAATCTAAGTTTTGGACACTTCTGGCCGACCGGCCACCTTTGGTG
This sequence comes from Camellia granthamiana, assembly GCA_036172215.1. Taxonomy (NCBI): domain Eukaryota; kingdom Viridiplantae; phylum Streptophyta; class Magnoliopsida; order Ericales; family Theaceae; genus Camellia; species Camellia granthamiana. The sequence continues at coordinate 115,295,710 of CM069908.1, read as the reverse complement.
CGACCGGCCACCATTTGTGGCCGATAAGGTTCACTTTTGGCCGACCTATGGCCAATGAGCTCCAATTGTGGCTGATGTACTTCCATAGAGGCCGACGGCAAAAATCAATCCTGGTCCCTGACTTGAAGCAAGCCTAACTCCTTCATCTGGACTCCTTTTCAAGTCATTCTTGAGCCTAAACTGTAGCCCCGGAAGTCTTCTTTCCAATTATGGAAGCCTCACATCAAAATTCCATGTGTGCTAAGAGATATACCTCTTTTAGTGAAGGCTGCTCAGTTTTGGTCCAACCAGAATGATGCCCAACTTCAACCAATCATCTCTCCCCCATCCGGATTCGGTTTTAGGAGATTCTTAAGTGCAAAATGAAGCCCCAGAAGTCTTGTTTGCAACGGTGGTGGCCTCATAGCTGAACTTCAAAGGTGCAAACAGCTGGGCTTGATTTAGTGAGAGCTGTCTGACTCTCCCTTAGCGGTTCATGCCTAACCTCTTCCTCGACTAGGTTTCTTCCCTCCACTCTTCTTTTCTTCAACTCCAAACCCCCAAACAAGGTGTTTTGAAAGATTTTTCAAAGATTTCATCTCTCTTTCATTCATTTCTACTTTGTCCTTGCTCGGTTTACCGAAATGCGCAACATTTAACGAAATGCGAGTCTCAGAACATCGTAGGAACTTTATTTCAAAAATATTTTGAAAGAGAGGGTTTTAAGGTCTAAAAACCACTCAAAATAGCTTTGGTCCAAAAAATGGGGTGTGAGGTTAGGATTTGACTCTCCTCTTGCCGAAGAAATTGAACCTTTACACTGCACAACTTCCATCACCAAAGAAGCCATCAGTAGTGCCCAAGTTTGGAGGGCGGTAAAAAATATGGTGTCTACAGTTGCCTCTCTTTGACAGAACTCGAAAGTCACGAAGTGACGGGAGTGAATGTCAAAGCCCAGAGACGACCTATTTTTGACAAGGCTGAAGACTCAGACAAGCAGGCAAGATAACAAAATAAATGCATCCGCAAGCAGGGGCAAAATGCAAATGACATGCACGATGTAAGAGCATAACTTATGATTATGCAAAGAGGGCTGTAAAGAAACATCATGCAAATGTTATGCAAAGAAATGCTATAGCAAACTCGTACATAAGCAAGTAAGTAAACACGCCACGTGCAGGAACCATAGACCAAACTACATTTCATACAGAAAGGATGTAAGAAAATTATGCAATTTTCACGAACATATGCAATAGATACACAAAGCGAACGTGTGATAGATACACAAAGTGAGCATGTGTGATAGATATACAAAGCGAACGTGTGATAGATACACAAAGTGAGCATGTGTGATAGATACACAAAAGGTGAACGAAGTATGATAGATGCACTAAGTGAACATGTGTGATAGATACACAAAAGGTGAATGAAGTGTGATAGATACACAAAAGGTGAACAAAGTGTGATAGATACACAAAAGGTGAACGAAGTGTGATAGATACACTAAGTGAGCAAAGTGTGATAGATACACAAAGTGAGCAAGCATGTGCGATAGATACACGAAAGGTGAACGAAGTGTGATAGATACACTAAGTGAGTGAAGTGTGATAGATACACAAAGTGAGCAAACATGTGCGATAGATACACAAAAGGTGAACGAAGTGTGATAGATACACTAAGTGAGCAAAGTGTGATAGATACACAAAGTGAGCAACCATGTGCGATAGATACACAAAAATGTGAACGAAGTGTGATAGATACACTAAGTGAGCAAAGTGTGATAGATACACTAAATGAACAAAGTGTGATAGATACACTAAGTGAAGAGAGTGTCATAGATACACTAAATGAACAAAGTGTGATAGATACACAAAGTGAGCATAGTGTGATAGATACACAAAGCGAACGTGTGATAGATACACAAAGCGAACGTGTGATAGATACACAAAGTGAGCATGTGTGATAGATACACAAAGTGAGCATAGTGTGATAGATACACAAAGCGAACGTGTGATAGATACACGAAGTGAGCATGTGTGATAGATACACAAAGTGAGCATAGTGTCACTACAGGAAATTCGTTTTTTAGCGGCGTTTTAAAAACGCCGCGAAAAGCCTGAAAAACGCCGTAATATCTTATAGCGACGTGTAAAACTTTCGCCGCTGATAGGGCCATCGCAATAGCTACACAACGTTTAAAAAACGTCACTAAAAACATTATACGGCGTTTTTTAAAACGCCGTAAAATCTTTGACGACCGTCTCATCCTCCGTCCCCAAATTAACGTGTGACGTGGAATGACGTCATTTTGTGGCGTTTTTTTGAAAAACGCCACTGTTTTTTTATTTTTTATGAATTAAATTTGTGACGTCACAATGAAGTCATTTTGTGGCGTTTTTCGAAAAAACGCCACTATTTTTTTTTTTTTTTTTTTTTTTTTTGGGTGGTGAGGGAACCTGCTGCTGCAAAAATATGAAATAAAATACCATTTTGAAATGATATGTTGTTTTTTTTTTTTTTTCCTTCCATTAATTGAAATTAGGAAATATTTTATTAAATGAAGCTATTCTTAGTTCCATTTGAATCGTGTCTTGTATGACAAAAAGAAAAAAGAAAAGAAGAAAAAGAAAAAAAGCACTGAAATGAGGCGGCACATCCCTTAGAAATTACTACTAACATCAACTGCAACACAAGACCTGTCCAAGACCCATATACAACAACAGTAGTAGTAGAGCATCAATAAGACCGCGGTAGCAGCGAAGTCCAATAACAGAAACATCAAAAGATCACTAGCAACATAAGAATAGCATCAACAGGCTGTCATCTAGTTCATTTAGGCAAAAACATACATCATCTGGTTTCCCGCTTATCAAAACAGAACTAAAATAGTAGTAGTAAAATTGTAGTAATATACAACAATGAAACCAAACTAGTAACATCCATCATAACAGCAATATTTACAGAACCAAAATCTTGCGAACCACACTGCTAACTCTACATTTGTTGACTGAGAATTGAGAATCATCAAGATTTCCATTAACACTGTTAGACAAGCCCTGCAAAGAGGGATACAAAGATGTTAGTTATTTCTACAAGGCCCAATCCTTATTGAGCTGCCTCTCTTGGTTTTGATATATGATAGCAAATTTCCATAAGAGGAAAGAGAAGAAAATGTTGTGCAATCATACATATGAAATATATAACATTTCATAACTTTGGCAAATTTAGCAGACTCTATTAAGTTGACTTCAATTCTTGCATCTTTCCAGTCCCAAACACTAACCAACTAGCAAGTAATAATAGAAAATCAGGACACAGAGTGATCTAAATAGAGTGATAAACAAAGTGTACAGTTAGCAATTCGTCCTACTCTTGTTCAAAATCCGATATCAAAACCATCCAACCCCAAATATAGGTTCTAATTCCACCCCATAAGTAAAGTAGGTCAGGCTAGGATTAATCCATTCCATTGCCAGCTATTCAATTTTTAGCACTTGAATCTATTGAGAAGGAAAAATTCTTATCCATAATAGAGAACACAAATAGTGAAAAACTGAAATAAGCCCAAAAAGGACAGTGACAAGCAAAAATCTTGTGATGTTCCTAAAACATTAGTGAATACACAAATGACTATTTTATGTGGAGTATACTTCCCAATAATACCTTAAGGTTTCAATGTGTGTCAAGCACCAGAGTTTTTGGCTTGCCTCTCCAAAAAAGCCCACTTTTCCAATTGAAGTTCCCACATTAATCACCTACATTGATTCTAATAGTAGTTAGACAAAAATTTTAAAAAAATCAAATAGAAAAAAGTACATAGTTTGAAATCTAGTTCCAGCAACAAATCTATGAAAACCTGAGATTGCATTGATGTCGAGATTAAAAATACTCCGTAATCTATAGTAGCCACCAGCATTGACAAAATAATGAACTATTATATAAAATAGAAAAATAATTAACTATTGGAAAGCAATTAAGCACATAGCTCAATCTCCATGCTAGGTAATACCAGGGAACAAACAATTAGCAAAGTCCTGTTGGTTAGCATCAAATTCATTCTGGTTTGGGCTATAAGTGCACAGGGCAAGAAGACATTACGTACAGAAAATTTTTTATGAAGGTATAGCTTCTGAATGAATAACTAACCTCACTACATCTATGAACAAAAAAATGTTCTTTCTTTAGGGTAAATGGGGAAACAAACAAAAACCACATGCTACAAAACTACTAAATTATTTGCTAACCCATGTCTAACAAGTGATTGACATGACTTATTAAGGTATAAAGACTGTTCAAATAGCTTTGGTAACACCATTGGCTCATATATTAAGCCTACAAAACACAACACTGAAACAACGGAAAAAGTAATGAAATAAAGTATAGAGCACTTACTGACTCCAGATGATCATTGTCATTGATACTTGCACTGGTATCAAACAAACATATCAGTCCATCTACATAACCAAGACAAACCTACCAGTCATGGAATAAAAAGGTTGGATCATCATGATTACCATAACCAAATCCTACAAGAAATACCAAATAAAATGAGTTTGTCATAACCAAATCCTACAAGAAATACCATAACCAAATAGAATGAACCTGAATTTGTCATATCTACTTCTTCTTCTTCTTCTTTTCTTTCTTTGATATGTGAACCTGCATTTGATAAGAACAAATAACATAAATAAAATGTCATATGAAAATTTCATAATTAACTATTTACTCATTTCCTCGGACGAACGATGGCAATTAAACGATGAGGTGTATGCATGGGATTGTTGTTGTGAATGCACATGTGTAGCAGCTGGTGCAACAGGCCCACCCATGGCCTGTTGAGACTCCAATTGCTCTATTCGTGCTTGTTGAGCTTGGATTGTGCCTTGCATCTCCATTTGTACTTTCTGTTGATTAAGCATAGCATCCATCATCTCTTTCATTTGCATCTCCATTTGTGCTTTCTATTGGTTAAGTTGCTCTTGGACTTGCATTTGGATGATACGAGTTTGTTCTTGCGATTGCCTATATCCGCCTCCAAAGACATCCGTCGGAGAAGGACCCAATCCATATGTTCGAACACGACCAGGTCGCTCAGGCCCTAGAACCTGTGTGATAATTTCTTCATCTGTAGCATTGGATTGTGCCCCAAGATCCTTCATTTGTGTCTACAATTGTTAATTAGTAATTAGCCACCAATAAAATTCAACCTACGAGCAAGACATAATTAGTTGACTCTTAAAATCTCATTCAATATTGGAGCGTAATGTAAACAAGCCAAACTTGAACACATTTCAAAACTTGTTAAGTTTTCAAACCAAACTTAAACAACCTAATACTTGGCTCATTAAGCATATATGCCATAAAAAACCAAGCTACCTTCCATGTACTTGGGTTACCAATGGGATCATCCTAAGGTACATTGACATGTATTGTATCTAGGCTAAAAAAAATTTTAAAAATAAAATAAAACAAAACAAAAGGGCAAAAAGAAAAGGCTTAGTTAGGATCTTTAACAAATCCATATAGTTGGATACAACTCTTCAGGTTAAAAAGATGGAAGCATCATTACCCTTTCATGCTCCACTTAGTCTCTAGAGTGCACACTTGAAATGATTTCTCAAACTAATCATAGCTATCAATGTTCTGCAAAATGCATTATTATAATTATGGTGCTACATACCATGACCTCAGCAACTTTATCATTACTTGGTTTGTTATCCTTCGAGTACCCAGCCATCCACACCTCTAAGCGAGTTGCAGGAACTCCATTCTTCTTATTAGTTTCCTACAATTACACTTAAAATTAAGTAACAAAATCAAAATATACAATTTCAATTTGAAATATAAAGAAACTATATACCTCTACTCGAACAACTGAGAATGGTTTTCTGCCAGTTATGTGATTTAATATCTTCTTCTTCCGAATTTCTTTGTTTTTTGTACTTTTTTTCTGTTACATATGAACACAAACACAAGATAATTTATTAATTTAACAAACTCATCTTATGAGATTACGATAGAGATCAATAAATAATTTAAATGATACCTGTGCCTTCCGAGTGCCCCAATAATAGACTAAGCTTCGCCATTGATGCTCATGTACTCTTTCGGGTCGATGAGTTAACCTATCAGCATCGTTGTCGAATGGCGTATACCCCATTTGTTTAACTCTAGCCTTCCACTCTCTCCATTTTTTTCCAACAGATGCCAAAACAAATTTCTTCATTGACTCATCAGCATCTGTATTGACCTGCAAATAATTGGCAACTTTGTGACTATATATCTATAAGAAAAGCAAAGCACATGATATCTCTCTTTCCCTAATGTCCATTACTTGCAAAAAAAATTCAAAAAGAAAACAGAAAGTAATCAAAATCTAAAAGTATAAGGCGAAGGCATCTTAGAAGGACAAAAAGCTAAGGCACAAGACTTTTTTCAATCACCTTCAAAGCAAGCCCCCACCCACACACACACACAAATGGAGAAGAAATAAAACCCACCCCCAGAAGTAATGTTAAGTACTAGATTACAAAAACACAACTCTGTTCAAGGTAATGTTAAGTACTAGATTACATTAACCACAATCAAAACCCTACACAGTGTGATCATAGTTCCCTAACCCTTTTGGATTCATTGAGTAGTTGAACAACCATAGTTAAAAGCAATTCAGAAGTGTAAATTGCATGATAGAATTATCTAGACTACTTCAAACAACCACCTACCTAACTCTTACATACCAACATTTTCACATACACCACTCTAAAAATAAAATTCCAAAATTTAAGCAAGAAAACAACATAATAAAAATAATTGAATCAACTCAAGGAATTAATATTGACAAGGATCTACTAGACAAGGCAAACAATATTAATATGTAAAATGAGTTAATATTCAGTTAAAATTGATTTGTAAAATGCAATAATTCTTTTACCTTTACTTCTCTCCAAATTCTCTCTTTGTTTTCCTTCGGTACATGGCTCCAAGTTCTATAAGTGAGGGGCATAAGGTTCCCATCTCGAGCTAAAACACCCAAACGAGAAGCTAAGGGTGTATACCCGTCAACCACTTGGTTCAACTCATTAGGCACAATATGTAAAATGCCACCACTTGGGTTCCAATCACTACCATGCATGAGTGTTGGGCCTCTCGAACTATGGCCTACTCATCCAAATATCAATATCAAGTTAGAAGATACTAGAAAGAATGATAAAAATTGTCAAAGTAATTGAAAATAAATAAAATTACAGTTTCTGCACAGTTCAACAAGCCCTAAGGTACCGTTGCCACAACCACCATAGATAGACACCAAAACCACCTCTTGAACAACACATATAACTAGTAACACCATCACCACCATTTGCAGCATTACCAGTCATGCACTTAATTACCTCCTTAGTTAACATTGCTAGAGGATTTAGGATTTAGTGTGTTGGCAATTTCTGTAGACAAAATGTGTTTGGTTATCTGTTGAAACTGGATATAGAACTCCTATGGTGTCAGACTCTAGTGGTGACTGGTAACTAAAACCTAAACTTGCTAATGAATGGGATAAAACTAACATTGAAAATTTCTGTTGAATTTTAAGGCATTAAATTCAATTTATTGTGTCATTACACCTAGTGAGTTTATGAGGATCTCTAATTGTGAAATTGCTACAGATGTCCCATCAGACAATTTTTAAGGTTACATATTTTGCTGTCATAAACACCAATTTCGACAAAATGATTAAACTCTTTCATAAACAGTTTACAATTCTATGCTATCATGTATACGCCAATGAAGAACTTTAAGTTGGGCTTTGCCTTGCCTATTTTGCTTACACAATGAATTTCCTGGAGGTAAAAACACAAATATATTTCTTTTATCTAACAAAAAAATATATATAAAATAAAATAAAACAAAAAACAAATAATTTCATCATTATTTTCTTAGCAGCCAAACAAACCATTATATACTTCTGAACATATAACCCTTAAAAATAAATAAATAAAACAAAAATGATTGATCCACCAAATTTGAGCTCTGCTAGATGAGGAAAATGAGGCAAACTGAGGCAGCCAAGTATGTACTAATTAAGTTGGTTGTGACTATCAGATGGTGCACTGCCATCTGTTGTTTTTTTTTTTCCCCCTTTCCTGCAAACTGAGGCAGCCAAGTATGTACTAAATAAATACTGAATACAATAATTCAATGAAGGATACCATGACAAAATAAATAAATAAATACTGAACAAAGAAATCTAATGGAGTAATTCAATTGAATAAAATAATTCATACCAGCAGTAGTGTCATGTGTTGAACCAGTACTCGATGATGCACTAGGCAAGCTACCTGGAGGATACCATGACATGGGTGGATCAGGTATGATGCGTGTACTCTCCTCTGAACTCTCATCTGAACTCCCACTATAAGAACTCTCATCTGCACTCCCACTATAAGAACTCTCAGAATTTGCAGAGGCTGAATGTTGCCTCTGCCTAGAGCATCGTCGATCTGTCATGCTAGTTAACAGAAGACCACAAGCATACGTGTAGAATTTTATGGGTTAGCAATGAATACAAAGTACAATAGATACAATAGTGAATACAAAAACAATAGAATTTTAATATCTAACAGAATATGATATTGTAATTTTAACCAGTTCAACACCATTTTTGGCACAAAAGAATCTACTACATTAAGATTTTCCAAAATAGTAAAAAACAAATGACGCATTTTAAAAGCAAAGGTTTCATTAACATGAATATCCATGCTAAAAGCACAAATGTAACAACGAATATGAAACAAAATTACAATATCATATCATTTCTTCATCATCTTCAGATTGTGTCTGTGTCGATATCCCAAGAGGTCCAATAGTTTCATCAATAGTTGTTCCAACTTCACCTTGTCTAACCCAATTTATGTCCTCTTCACAAGCAAACGAAGTTGCATCTAACTCTTGGTCACCAAATCCTTCCACTTCATTGTGATGTTCTCCATCATTAATTGGTTGTTCTCCACACACCTCATACAAGTCTCTAGGTTTCATCTTGACTACAACATCCCAATCAGCTTCAACGGGATCATTAACATAGAAAACTTGTTGTGCCTGAGATGCTAGGATGAATGGCTCATCACTATTTTGTTTCTTTGTATATAACAAATGATTGAAATTAACAAGTGTGAAACCAAACCCATCCTGCTTCAGTCCTTTGTTGTTGTCAATCCAGTCGCACATGAATAGCACATATCTACGGTCGTATGAGTAATACAATTCAATAATATCTGTCACATATCCATAGTATGCTACTTCACCTTCCACAGGATTCATGTCTCTGGTACTTGCATAGCTACAAGTCTTTGCTTTCACCATAACCCCACTATTTTGAGTTTTTCTTCTCCACTCACGACTCCTCGTATGATACCTAGTACCATTAATTATATACCCATTGAATCTCGTGGCCTTTTTACTAGGTCCCAATGCCAAAGTTTTAATCTCATCTGACTACACAGCATTTTCAATAGCTAGAAGCTCTTCAACCTATTTTTACAAAGTCAACAAAATTAAACATCAACTAACAGAGAATTAAAAATTGAAAACATGAAAATTGAAAATTAAAAACATGTAAGTTATTAGCACTTACATGAGAATTAAACCATCTGGGAAACTCATCATTGTGACGGTGATCCACGTCAAAATCTTTGAGACGACGATGTGACCGCTTAATAAAATCATGATGCTCCCTATACATTTAAAGCACTTATAAAATGTAAGATACTTATTAATGGTATCAATAAAATTTTGGAACAAAGATTGTATCTTACTCTCGATATGGGACAACCGCAGCAGTGTTAAATAACACATACCGATGAGCTTGTACCCATGATGTGTTATCAAGCGCAAACCCGTTTCCTTTTCCTAAAGCATGACCCAGTAATATCCCAGGATTGTCGCTAACATCGTAATTCCTTATTGGTCGATTCAATTTTGACTCGACATCATCCAAGTACCTTGAGCAAAAGGTCATACACTCTTCAACTAAGTATCCCTCTGCAATTGAACCTTCTGGATGACTTCGATTACGCATATATGACTTAAGTGTCATAAGATACCTATAAACAAACAAATGCACACATGACTTTCAATTATAAACAAACAAATGACTACAACCTTAAATTGGAGTAGAATTGCACACCTTTCTATGAAGTACATCCAGCGATATTGCACTGGACCAGCAATCTTGGCCTCCTCTGCTAGGTGAATAGGCAAGTGCTCCATTATATCGAAAAAGGATGGAGGAAAAATTCTCTCAAGATGACAAAGTGTAAGAGCAATTTGGGATTGAAGACGATCTAACCCATCTGGCTCTAGAGTTTTGGAGCACAACTGCCTGAAGAAATTGTTTAACTCAATCAATGGTTCAACAACTTTCTTCGGTAACAAATTTCTCACTGCTATTGGAAGTATTTGTTGCATCAATATATGGTTGTCATGACTTTTCAGTCCAGATATGCTATGTTGTTTGAGGTTAACACGACGAGAAATATTGGATGCATACCCATCTGGAACTTTGATATTCTTCAAGAGTGTACAAAACAAACCTCTCTCTCTATTGTTCATAGCGAAACATGCAGGCGGCAAATAATACCTGTTCCCAACCCCTTTTTTAGGATGTAATGCCTTTCGAATTCCCATATCTTGCAAGTCTCGACGAGCATTTAAATTATCCTTTCCTTTCCCATCAACATTTAATATCGTCCACAATATATTATCACACACGTTCTTCTCAATGTGCATTACATCAAGATTGTGGCGGATCAAATTATGCTCCCAATATGGAAGCTCAAAGAAAATACTCCTCTTCCTCCAATTATGATCCTCCTCGTTGTCCTCTTTTTCCTTTCCTTTCCTAGTTCTTTTTTGTCTGTTAGTTGGTTGATGCTTAGGCCCTAGCTGTCGTAACACATTAGCCCCCGATAACCGAGTTGGACATGGTTCAAATTCAAAAGTTCCATCAAAAGACGCACCATCTTTTCGAAATTTGTGACTCGCATTCAACCAGCGGCGATGCCCCATGTAACAAATTTTCCTTCCATTCTTCAAATACCGATGTCGAGTACGTATGTTACAACAAGGACAAGCTAAAGCACCTTTCGTGCTCCATCCAGAAAAATTTGCATATGCAGGAAAATCATTTATTGTCCACAATAAGACCGCGTGCAATTGGAACATTTGATTAGTTTCTGCATCGTACGTCTGAACACCATTTTCCCACAATTCATTCAGTTCATCCACTAACAAGCGCAAGTAGACATCAATGTTATTGCCAGGTGAAGAAAGACCATCAATGAGCAATATCATCATCATATGAGGTTGTTTCATGCACAACCACGGTGGCAAATTATAAGGCATCACAATAACTGGCCAACTGCTGTGAGCAACATTCATTGCCTTGAATGGATTAAATCCATCCGCTGCTAAACCTAGTCTGACGTTGCGAGGCTCACTCACAAACTTGGGATACAAAGTATCAAAATTTTTCCAGACAGGAGAGTCAGCAAGATGTCTCATTTTGCCGTCATCAATTCGGCCCTCTGCATGCCATCTCATTAATGAAGCAGTTTTAGATGACATGAACAATCTTTGAAGCCTCGGAATCAAAGGAAAGTATCTCACAATCTTTTGTGGAATTCTTTGTTGCTTCTTTTTATAATCATTCTTCTCACCCTCAAACTGTTTGTATCTAGGCGTCTGACACACTATACAATCATCCCTACTAGCTGTCTCCTTCCAATACAGTGAGCAATCTCTTGGGCATGCATGTACTTGTCGCTCCATCCACTAAGGCACTTGATATGCAATAATAGAACAACAAATGAGAGCGTTGAAAACTTGTGACACTCTGGATACAACTCTCTTTCGGCCTCCTCCAATAAACTGAAAAATCTTTCAGTTTTCTTATCCAGGCCTAGTTCGATATTAGAACTTCCTGTCTCATTACTAGCATGATGAACCAAGCTTGGTGGAGGAAGTCCGAACCCCTCATATATCATTTCATTGACTTCATCGCCATCATTCGAATCACTGACATTCTCATTCAATGGCACAGACACCGGTAAATCTTCCCCGTGAAAAATCCATCTGGTGTAGCTTGGAAGAAACCCATTGACCATTAAATGTTCCCCCAAAAGGTCTTTCTTTACTAGTTTGACATTCCGACACCGTTTACATGGACATGTGACTTCAATTGATAGAGGATTATTTTGGCATGCAAGTTTAACAAATTCCTTAACCCCTTCTATATATTCTGGATGCAACCTATGCTGATTTATCCAACTTTTATCCATTTGACTTCGTCTTACACTACAAATGTCACTGTCAAATCAACAAAATTTAAAATTATCATTTCATTTTAATTATTCTTAACCTCAATTAAGTACCTTATAATGCATGCGACATGACACCATTCACCTCTAACTCTTCTCTAATAGGTTGGTTCATCCTACTTTCCCATTCAGGAATGCACAGTCTATATTGTAAAAAGTAGCTCATACCGCTCTATCCATCTCTAACGAAATTTCGGCAGCATCTCCCCATGGTTCTCCAAGTACACTACACAAACTGGGTGTATTGCTACACCTTGTCTAGTATGCACCCGGAGAACATGAGGAGCTACTACACGAAATCTCTACGAGATGGACTATATTTAAGCAGTAGAACTACTAATTACAACATAGACTTGTGCTCCTGAACTGTCCAAACTGGACAATCCAAGAAGAGCCTCATCAAAGATGACTAGGTATCTCTGATGAAGATTCTTGGACGGGTCTACGGCTATTTATGCATGCATGGATAATTACTTGCTAAATTAACAACTGTCATGATTTTTGCATCCCGGTGGTGCAACTTGAATCAACACTATCAAGCATACTAGAAGCATTTCTAGCATGAAGCATATTAATGAAGAAACTAAAAGTTTCTACAATGCTCTTGATAGATTATGATATAGAACTTCATCAAGATAACTAGGTATCTCTAATGAAGATTCTACAAGAACAATCAGATTATCCTGATTGATCACAAAGTAAAAAATTCCATGATTGTAATTGATAGCACATAACAATGGCAAGTACTCGATATTAGGTATGCTTCATTTAGTTTGTTCTCGTACTCACAAGTAAGCAACAAGTTCATCAGATATCATGAGCTACTACACAAAAAATATAAGCACAAAAAATATAGACCAAGCACACTTGCCAAATAGATAAAAACCAAACCTTATCTTTTTTTATTATATTGTGTGTACACCTGAAGTATTTGTCCGAAGTATTTGTCCAAAGTATTTTAAAGCTGAGGCAAGGTCGGCCGTTATATTTTGGCTTTTGGGAGGGGAGACCAAGTAAGAGAACTAAAGAGAAATGAATAATGAACTTTTTGACTTATGTATATTATCATTGTAGTTTACAAAATATATATAAAACTAAATGAGAATTGACCCAACATGTTAGAAATTAGGAAAAATAGTATCACAGTAGGGAGCATAATGCTGCAAATGAATGTCCTCTACAATGGGACCAAAAAACTTGACCCAGACATCACATTTTGTAATAGGGTAGCTTATCTACTAGACTAACTCTCTCTTGGTCTTACAAAATTTTATTGGTCACACTCACAATTGCATTATGGAAGAATAACAAATTCAGTGGGGGTTTGAAACATTCATAGCCAAAAGAGTTAAAATAAGGTGACTTGATGCCAATGATAATTGACCAATTATTCAGAAACAATTGCTTCGTGGGGTCGTCACTAAGGTCAGTTATATGAGCTGGGTAGATAGAGATTCTTTATCCTCATTTAGCCACTGATTGTGTATCTTCTAATAGTCAGTCTGGTAAAGATGCTTTCTGGAAGAATATAGTGCTAATGATAGATGCGATTCCAAGGAATAACATATATAATGTTACTTAAAAATAATAATAATAAAATAAAACGAAAACCACACCCGACCTACGACAACATTGATACAAAAAAATCATTTTATCAAATACAATTACAAATACATTTTTAAAACTATTCACAAACACTCCCCTCTCATTGTCATATACTGTTCTCCATTTCGTATTCATGCCACTACTTCTATGTCTACGAGTGCACAGAGTCTAACCTTATCTAGGATGAAGGCCCAATCCTTCAAGTAAGACAAAAGCTTCAAAGCATCCGAGAATGGCAATGCCTGCAACGTAAACATTCCTTGTTTAGAAAGTAAGCCCATCCATGTCCACAATCCAAAATGGAATCAAGGAATCACTAACCCTTTCAGGTTTTATCAAAGGATGTTATCTAGAATTCTGCTGTAAAGAAAATGGCTAATAGTTAAGCCTACTTAACAGGGTCAATAGGATCCACTACAAACATTAATGAAACATACCACAACCAAATGAACTTCCAATCCTCTACGATGGGACTCATACAGAATATGTAATTTGTAGCAGATTTGATCTTTTTGATTTTTTTCCGGCCAGTGGATGAATTTCTCTCTTCAAATAGAAATTGTAACTACTATAGTATTGTTTGAGTACTCTCACTATTAGCTCTGTTTCAACGCACAAATTTCAAGTCACTATTAGCTCTGTTTCAACGCACAAATTTGAGCTATCTAATCCCAAACTGTCTTGCAAATTAGAGAGTTAATTGATTTGAAAAACAAACAAAGTAATGAAAAACAAACAAACCTACCAGCAGATTTAATCGATCTGGTTCAACGAAAATTAGATTTCATATATTAATCATATATGAAAATTAATATAGAATATAGAATATACTAATCATATATGAAAATTAGATTTCATATATTAATCATATATGAAAATTAGATTTCATATATTAGAATATAGAATATATGATTAATATATGAAACAGGACCTATATATCAACTGTGCAACCATTGATCCAAAAAAAAAAAAATTTCGAAATAATCATATATAGGTCCTGTTGCACAGTTGATCTAATCTGAAAATGAAAAAATTAGAGAGTTAATCAGCAGATTTGACAATGAGAAAGTAGACCAACAGAGATCGATCTGGTTCAAACTCGAACACCGATTAAGAGAATGAAAATTGTACCTGAGATAAGACCAACAGAGATCGATCTGAGCTCAAGTTCGATGAAGAGACTGATCAAAGCTCTCCAACGACAGATCGATGAAGAGCAACAGAGATCGAGAAAGAGAGAGTGTGTCTGTGTGTGTGTCTTTGATCTGGATCGAATCGATGAATATCAGTCGAGGGCTTTGGAAGAGAGAGAGAGAGAGAGCGAGCTATGGAAGAGAGAGAGAAAGTGAGAGACAGAAAAGTGAGAGACGGAGCATGACGGTGTCAACATATACACCCCAATACGACGCCGTTCAACTGAGCTCTAAAACGTTGTCTTTCATCCATCTATAATGGCGTTTCCAAAAACGCCATAAAAGAAACGTTGCAATAAGTCATTTTTCCTGTAGTGTGTGATAGATACACAAAATGAACGTGTGATAGATACACGAAGTGAGCATGTGTGATAGATACACAAAGTGAGCATAGTGTAATAGATACACAAAAATGAAGAGAGTGTGATGGATACACTATATGAACAAAGTGTGATAGATACACTACGTGAAGAGAGTGTGATAGATACACTAAGTGAATGAAGTGTGATAGATACACTAAGTGAATGAAGTGTGATAAATACACTATATGAAGAAAGTGTGATAGATACACTAAGCAAACGAAGTGTGATAGATACACTAAACAAACGTGTGATAGATACACAAAGGTGAACGTGTGATAGATACCCAAAGCAAACGAAGTGTGATAGATACACAAAAGGTGAACGAAGTGTGATAGATACACTAAGTGAGCAATCTTAAACGGGACTTCTTTGAATGAACCGTACATACAATATCGTGCATGAATGAGAAAGAAACTTGATAGGTACAATGCAATACAATGCAAGATGTTTGAGGAATGCAATAAACAAACATAGCGGCGCTTTAGAAAGCACCTCATGAAGTGAGTGGCGATGAACCGCTATACTCTAATGGGGATCTCCCCTTGTGTGTTCTTCGAACTCTTACCTTCAACTCACAGTACAAAGGTCCTGAAATGCTGACAAGGGACAACCTCTGCATGTAGAAGCCACAGATGGCGCTTTTCTTTCTGACCATATTCACAACTTTCCCTATTCTCCAACGGGGTGACAGACTAGGTTAGTTCAGTATCCAGAATTGAGGTGCATACATGCTATCTCAACCTATGGGGCTTCCATATAGATTTCAAGCCAGGGATACACCCCTGGGTATTTAAATCAGACTTTAGTCTCGGAAATCCCGAACCTTTGCGTTCTAGGCATAAGCCATTCGAACTCTAGTTTCCACCATCGCAGTTGGTCTCCTAGGAACTCATTGCAAACACGGCCAAGATGCCCCTGGCAGGGAATGGTACTCGGGGAGAGCACTACTGATCGTCATTCTAGCTTGAAGCAGACTTGATCTTGAGCTTGAGGTAGAGGCACACTCATACTTTGGAGCATTGACAAGGCCTGAGAAGATACACCTGGAATGTAGTCTTGGAATTTGCTAAAGATGAAACATACTCAGATGCTCCAATTTTCCCTTTTTTCTTTTGCTTTGTAGTCTGGAACCCATATAGCTTCAGATAGGTCCTGGTTTTACTGTTCTCACATGACCTGGGTTGAACCCTGCAGTTTTTTGAAAGAACAAATCTTGTTTTGTACAAATGTGGAGAATGACACAGCACTCTAAGCACAAAATGATTTATTTTTGAAATTGAGAAATGAATTCTTAACCGGGTATTGAGCCTACGACTGACCACAGCAAAAGCGACTCAACAAAGGAAAAACAAAGGTAAACAACCTAAACACATCTATTGACACTCAAAACGACTCAAAACAAGAATCGAGACAAACAAAAAGAAACACAACAAAACACAAGACTCAAATGTGCACAAGGAGCATGTTTCTCCTGGTATGTTTCCCACCCTTCCTTATTTGTGATTCTCACATCACTTGGCCCTCAGGCTCTATTTTTCTGAAAAGCCCTTTTCTCACTTTTTCTCTCAACGCACATCCCTCTATTCTTTAATCTCTCTTCTTTTTTAATCCCTCCCTTGGGCGGTTGATGGATAAACAAGAAGTTGTGGGCTTTTGCCCCTAGCATTCCGTTAGATTCTTCTTTTTCTGCTCACAACAGTGAACTCTCCCACAGAGGGGTTGTGATGCGGCTGTCATCAGTTGATGATGCCCTTGGCCAGTTCGGATGTGACCAGACCTTTTCGAACAAGAGAGTGGAATATCCTGCTCCTTTTCCAGTTCGTGCTTCGCACTTGACTTGATACCTCGTTGCTCGGAGGATGTGAGAGCTTTCTGCCCTTTTGTTGTTAGCTTCAGTTGTGTCCTTTTCTGGCAGGTAAAGTGCCCTTTCTGGCAAGTAGAGTGCCCTTTCTGGCAAGTATGCTGACAACGGGGAAAAGATAGGAAGCCTGACTCAACTGTGCCCCTAGTTTATTATTTTGACCATTTTTTTGTTTTCGCTTTCTACTAAAACAATTTTGACCAAAATGAGAGTTAGATTAACATGCTTATTCGATTTTCTGATTTGAAAGCATGCAAGTCAGGTTGTGACCACTTAAAATTTTCCTTTTTTGGGTCCAAGAAATGGTCCAGTTTTGGAAAAATGGGATAATTTTCGAGAGAATTAGTCAACTTCATTAAAAATTCTCAAAAACTATTTTTGCAAATGGCCACTGCTCGACCAACACAGAATTTACTCTTGAGATGCACAACCTCAGATCCAAAACAATGGAAAATTGCCCCTTGTCTAAATGGCACTGCATGGCAACAGAAAGTTGCTCCTTGTTTGAATAGCACCGCAGCACACTGTATGGCAACGGAAAGTTGCCCTTTGTTTGAATAGCACCGCAGCACACTGTAACTAGTTCTGATAGTGACAATAACCACCGAACACTCAGATACAGCGAAGACAAAGATGACCTGTTCAATCTCATAGACAGGACAGTTGAATTTGAAGTGTTTTATGGTTGGACTTCAAAATGAAGTTGCCTACGTATCCCAACATGGGAATCAAGCCTGACGTAGTTCCGGGTTAAGGTACACTCGGGTATTAACCTCTCCTTTTGCGCTCTAACTTTTGCCAAGGCCACCCTTTCGGGTTTTCAACCTTGCGAGCTCCGTTTTTCTTTTCTTTTCAATTCTTTTCATTTCATTTCTTTTTTTTCTTTTTTTTTTTTTGCTTTTCTTTTTTTTTTCTTTTCATTTTTCTTGCTCTAACTTTTGCCTGGGTCGCCCTTCCAGGTTTTCGGCCCAGCGAGCCTCTCAAGAGTAAAAGTGTAGCTTTGTCCATGTCGATCGATTTGAGATCTCGAAGCCATCTGAATCTAGGAGAATGACTGTTGTTTGCTAATGATGTAGAAGTCCATCCAGCCGGGTTTGAATTGCCCCCAGTGTTGTGGATAGGAACTTGATCGTCCTTCAGCAATACTTTCTTTTCTCCTCCCTTCTGGGATTTGGCATTCTTGTCAATCTTCGTTAGCTTGAGAAATGTCCCAATTTTTGACTCTTCGAGCACATTTGACATTTTTTGCCCCTAGTTCAAGGGATGATTCTGATCTAGCTTCACAAGCTTTCTTTTGATCATATCTGACCTTCTTGCCCCTAATCCCAAGGGTTGCTTCAAATCTGGCCATACAAGCCTCACTTTGTGGTTGACCGTTGAACATTCTGAATTCAAGTTCAAGGTTTGAAAGCAAAGGGGTTGAGTCTTGAGGCTGAGAGCGATCCTAGGCTGCACAATCTCAAGAGCGATTCCACACAGATCTTCGCAGGATCGCGCAAAACATTTTTTGAAATCTTTTAAGAAAGCGACTAGTCGCTCGTGAAGACAGTGTAGAACCAATCTAGATGAAGCCAGGATCCTTCTCAGTACTCACATTAACAAACATGATCTCATTCATTAAGGGCTTAGCACGCCTCTCTTTCTCTCAATTGATCAAATTTTTACAAATCCTGAGGAATTCTTTCCTCTTTGTTTTCATCACAGTGTTCAAAAAGTTTTGAAAAACTTAGGTCAATGCAATGATTTCAAGGCACAGAAAAGTAAGTGAAAAGCACTGCCGTTTCATTCAGATTTTCTGGCACAACTGGCTCCAAGGCAGAAACAAATGCAAAAGGGGTGAAAATCACTGCTGTTTCATTCAAATCTGTTGGCACAACTGGCTCCAAGGCAGAAACAGACTCAAAAGAAAGGGTGTAAAAGACAAACACAAAATAAGATAGTGATGTTCGAGGTAACACCCCCGAAATCACCTGACTCTAACAAAACAGGACTGACTCGATACAACAAGACAGACTCAAAATAACACAACAAGACTGACCCAATACCCAAGTCAGAAAGTACAAAACTAGCATTTGCACAACGCTCAAAACAGTGCGGGCCATCCATCACATCTGGAGTAAATCGAGTGCCATCCGCAAGTGGTTCATCCCCCGATCACATAGTCACATTATCCCCCAAATTCACTGATCCAATGCCGATAGACTTTGCAAGACTGGTGCAGTGATGACCTTATTGTCAAACAGATCTTGTACATCATAGTGTAGACGAAAGCAACTGTCAGTGTCATGACCGGTTTGTTGATGGTAAGCAAAGTACTTAGCCGAGTCATGCTTTGGAGAGAGGAGATCGGGTAGAGGCCGTTGTTCCAATGGTTTCAGATGTCCTTTCTTGAGTAGGACCCCTAGAGCTTTTGACAAAGGCATATAAAGTGGGGTAAAAACCCTCTTGCCTCGGGGTGGATATTTGGCTGTTTTTGAGCTGGTTCCGGACGCACCGGTGAATGGGGTGACTGTTTTTGGTGTGGTGGTGGTGACCATGCCTACGTATGAAGTTCTAGTAGCTGCATCACCACTGGTGGTTGCATTCGAACTACGGGTAAACGCCCTCCTGGGCTGCTCCTTCTCCTGGTCAATAAGGCCCTGCTTCATAGTGTCCTCAATCTGTACCCCAATCTCGTGTAGGTCCGCAAAGGTGGGAAGGGGTAAGACGATCATTTTCTGCATGAGCTTCGGTTGGAGGTTGCGCACAACCATCCGTATCTGATCCTTCTCGACCGGCCTAGTGGTCATCATAGAAGCTTTGGCGCTTCAACGGGTTACAAAGTCAGAGAAGCCCTCTTTTGGCTCTTGCCTCATTGTCTCGAGATCACGAGTTGTGACCTCGATTTACGTGTTGTAAGAGTATTGAGCAATGAAGGCCTCAGCCATCTCTTCCCAATTCTGTTTCACAGAGTTCTCCAATTTCGCATACCAGATTGCGGCTATCCCAGACATGGTTCGGCCGAATAGTGACAGCTTCTAGGCTGTGGTCAAACCCATTAGCCTCAGGATATCAGAAAACAGGTGGAGGTGCACCATTGGGTCTCCAGAGCCATCGAAGCGGTCGATATGTGGCATCTTAAACCGGCCTGGCAATGTCACCGCTGAGTCGGTGTATCCATCTTCTATGTCTGGAATGGAGTTCACACCTTGAGCTCTTTTGAACAGCTTTTCTAGCTTGCTCACTTTCAGTGCTGTCGAGTCCATCTCAGATTCAAACCGTGTATCTGTTGAGAAGGCCGGTGTCTTTGAAATTTGCGGTAGAACTAGCGGTGGGGCTGGCCCTATTGGAATGTCCGTATCTTTCTGAACATTTGCACTATCCCCGAGTGGTGGAACTCTAGGTGGGGGTGGAGTGGATGCGAAGCAGATGCTCTGGCTTATTGTGGTTGCGGTTGCTGTTATTGTTGAAGTCTAGCAATCAACTCTGTTTGCTAGGCCATAACCTTAACCTGACGCGCGGCAAATTCTGCCTGGCAGGCAGCATCCCACTGCATGGCTTGCATGGTCTCTTGGAGCTGACGCATCATGTCCTCCATTTCAACTATAAAGTGTGGATCTGACTGAGCCGGTATATGTTCCCTCTCTATGGGAGAAACAGAACTCTGATCCCTACTGTGCACAGGTGGAATAGACAAAGACCTCTGAACTGGTAACCAATGTACTGGCGATCTGTGCCTGACTGGCCCTTCTTTGCCTTACCACTGGCGAAGGAAACACTGGTTGCTCTTGAACTGAATCTCCGACCTGACAAAGTCTATCAATACAAGTTCGGTGTACCCGGGGGATATTGGAGCCTTCTGAAGCTATGGTTCCAAGACTACCTTGCAAAAGAGAAAATAGACAGCATCTCAGCCTGATTTCACCTAAACAAACATGAGCATAGCTGAATGACTGTGCTCCCTACAGAATTCTGCCCAAAATTCTGCCTGTAAACTGATACCCTCAGGCCGATACTCAGACTTGTAAACTGATACATGCATTCCTATAGAGGCACACTCTAAAAGTACATAGCAAGCAAGTGAGAGCCAAAACACCCCTATGGAGGGGTAGGGTTTCCCTGTCCTATTTTGTCAGGAGCTAGGGTTTCACTACGCACGTAGCGGTTTCAAACAACCTACAATCGAGTAAGCAACCAGTCGTAGTTTGGAATGGTCACTATGGATTCCGATATGCACTAGGTCGAATGGTCAAAAAGGGTGCCTTGGTAACAATCGAGGTTTGTGTTCCCATCGTGGCAGACCCCGTAACCGGTCAGCTTTATGGCACGCAGCCTCCGGCAAACCGTTTAGGAATAGCAGATGGCAAACACGGTGTCCTAGGCGCACCAATGCAAATGTAATGCAAAGAGACGCATAAGTGTAAACAAAACAAGATATCATGAGTTCGAGTCAAGTTCTCTAGATCCCCAGCAGAGTCACCAGAAACTGTAGACCGCCCCGAACTCCGCTCCATACATGAGGGCGCGAATTATAGTTCTTAGCTACTACAGTTCGGACTCCTGTCACGGTTCTGAATCTAGTCTCACAAAGTGCAATGTAAGACTGATAAATCACCAAAGAGTCTAAATCCGGCAAATCGTTTTGGAAAATCGATTTTGATCAAGAAGTACCAAACATGGACTACTTTGCCAGATTTCGGAGTTGCCACCTAAATATTTTGTTTTTGAAAAATTTAGGAAACCCTGACTCGTGCCTAAGGCCACATGTCCGTCATCACCAAAGTTGCCTCGGCTCGGGAACTTGGGTACGAAGGGGAAAGGTCATGAAATGAGCACCCCCCGCTCACCCGATCAAAGATCGGCCTTTACTAAGCATGATATGTTGTTTTTGAAAACACATGTGTTCTTATTCCGGTTTATTAGCTAGCTTTACTATGTGATGCGCACAGCATACAAGTATAGACTAAATCACTCAATTTGGAACAAAACATCTCATGTTTGTTTTTGAAAATGGTTTGGAGTTGCTACTCGCAAGTAGGCTAAGTCGTGGATTTGCCACCCTCAAGTGAGCTTAAAAACATGATGATTTGCCACTTCAAGTGAGCTTAAAACTCGCATTTTAAGGAATTGTTCCAATTCAAGCAATGAAGCCTTCATCCACGGGCATTCATGCAGTTATAGCAGTTAAGCAAAGAGCCTCGTGGCAAGCATGCTATCATGGCAGTCACTTACACACATGCAAGATGCTAAAGCATAAACACTTGCAGTGTACTTCAAGCCAAAACAGAAGCTAGTTAGTAATCATGCATGATCCTGGCTATGTTAAGATGCCTAATGCAACACATGCAAAATGCGACTAAAGTAGGCTCGGCTATTCTAAGATGGCATATGAATGCGACAATTGATATATGTATTCAAATAGGAATTGAAATACAATGCAGTTTGAATGATGCGCCGAGCCCGGTGCATGCAATACGAATGAATGATGCACGCATGCAAAGCATAAGTATGCTAATTGAAACGTGCCCTAAAACTAACCATCGAAAGTTGGTAAATAAAAGGGAGAAAGACGTGGGGTTGGAAGACATGCATGACACACACGCACACTTATTTACAACATTTGTGCCCTCTCGATGGAGGGTCCGAATAAATCAACTAACCAGCTACGCTAAGCTAATTAATTACAAACCGAATTGAAACTAGCTATACTAAGCTAATTAGAATATTACAAAGATGAAATAAATTAGCTAAATACATCAACTAATTAATTACAAAATCAACAAATTAACTAGCTAAACAAAGCAGTTAAAATGGCCTCGAGGGGAGGGAGATATGCATGCTCGATCGGCTTCGCTTGGAAATCCACTACCGTGCCTCGTGATGCCTCTGTTTGCACTCTTTGATACTTCTGAAAATTGTTCCAATTTCCAAGATGCTTCTAATCCACCTTAGGAACATGCTGAGGGGTGGTCGGCCAAGAGGAATGGCCATCGGCCAAGAGGGGTGGCCATCGACCAAATTTATAGCCGATCGGCAGCTTTTGGTGGCCGGCCGGTAGCTTTGATTGCCGATCGGCCATTGCTTCCTGCAATTTCTCCTTTTGCTACAACAGAGCACTAACAGAGGCATGGCAGTGTATTTGCAAGAAAATGTGTGTGCAACTACACTCCTTATCATGTCTTAAGCTCAAAGGAGTGTAGTGCTCGGCTCTCGAGCCACCAATCACGCATCTCAATGCATGATGGCCAAAGAATGTCAATGAATGCACGCAAATAACACATAAGACTCGATGAACCTCCACCTTATCATACATGATCAAAGGTGTCGGTGACCTAAGGAATGAGGCACGTTTCATCACTTTGAGTATGAAACGTCCCTCGTTCCTCGTACAAAAGGCCGTTTTCTGAATGTCTTCCTCCTAGACTCTCAACTGATGGTACCCCGACCTCAAATCTATCTTGGAGAAGCAACAAGACCCTCTAAGTTGATCAAACAAGTCATTTATTCTGGGTAAAAGGTATTTGTTCTTAACGGTAACTCGGTTCAACTTGCGGTAATCGATGCACAACCGCAACGACCCATCATTCTTCTTCGCAAAGAAAACTGGCGCTCCCCAAGGTGACGTACTAGGGTGAATGAAGCCCTTGTCTAAAAGATCTTGGAGTTGAATCTTTAACTCATGCAACTCCGCGGGTGCAAATCTATACGGCGCCATAGAAATTGGTGTCGTTCCAGGCACTAAGTCGATGGTAAACTCAATCTCCCGGTGGGGTGGCAAACTAGTAAGATCTTCGGGAAACACGTCCGAGTATTCACAAACTACCCTTGGCAACTCAACTCGAGTCCCGTCACTCTCACTATCCAAGAGAGTAGCAAGAAGACCACTAAGCTCGTTCCTACTACGAGGATTAAATACTGGTGATAAGACTCGATCAACCCTATCCCCCAGAAAGTAAAAATAATTACCACCCGAGGTGCACATTGTGACCTTCTGATGAAAACAATCAATCACTACCCGATACGAAGACAACCAATCCATGCCTAGAATGACGTCAAAACTCAACATGTCTAGCAACACAAAAGCAAACGGGAGTCTACGCCCGGCAACCTCTATCTCACAACCACGACACCCCCGATCTAAGTCAACTGTACCCCCAACAGGTGACTCTACTCTAAGCGGAGACGCTAACTGTGCCACCTCTAACCCTAATGCAGATGTGAATGCAGCAGATATGAATGAATGAGACGCACCCGTATCTATCAACACACTGGCCAAAAAATTACACACAATAAAAATACCTCTCACAACTGAGGATCCTGGCAACTGCTCTGGCGCGGTAACAGCGTACACGCGCCCATGTGGCCTCTGATCAACCTGCTCATCCCTCGGAGCATGGGCCTACTGTACGGACTGAGCCGAAGTGGCTCCCTGATGAACTCGTGAAGTCAGAGCTGAGTGAGCCTGCTGGTGGCTCTGAGTCTGCCTTGACCCCGATGCACCTCCCAACTGCAGGCAAGCTCTCTTCATGTGCCCTGATTGACCGCACTGGTAGCAAGTAGGCCCCTGACCCCTACTCTGAGACTGACTCTGAGATCGGTTAGGTGGTGGTGGTGGAAACATCTGCTGTCCTCCTCCCTTCTATGGACATGCAATGGCCTTGTGACCCGGTTGGCCACACTTAAAGCTAGAAAACCCACTCGATGCACTCTTTCCCGGGCCCGCACTAGGCAAGGGGAAAGTGAATCTAGACTGTTGCGATTGAGAATGGGATGAAAAAGTGTTTCTGCTCTTCTTGTTGGGCCTATAGTCTCCCTGTGACCCTTGGCCCCTAGACCTCGAATTCCGAAGTCTCTCATCTTCAGCCTCCACGGTAATCTCTACATGTGCGGCCGCCTCCACAAGATGGTCATAATTCCGGATCATGTTCCCGGCAACTTTGAACAAGATTTTGGTTCTCAACTTCTTTTCAAACTCAATGCAACGACGCTCTTCCGTTGCTACCAACTCCGGTGCGAACCGGGACAAACTAGAGATGGCCGCTTCGAATTCGGCCACGGACATGTTAAGTTGCTTAAGGTCTTGGAACTCCTTTTTCAACCTCTCCCTAGCTGTGGGAGATAGGTACTTGTCTTGGAAGGCCACCACAAATGCCTCCCATGTTGGTTTAATTCGGCCCTTGGCATGCTTCCACTATTGGCCCGCGTCCCCCTTGAGATAGTAACTCGTAAGAGTCACTCTAAGCTCACTGTCTTCTATGTGAAGCGTCTCGAATGTCTTCACTGTCTGTTCGAGCCATTCATCCGCTTTCTTTAGCTCGGGGCCACCATGGAATTCATCCGGTTTGGCCCGCAAAAACTCCTTCGTGAGGAAGCTCGCCCTTGTATCCACGGCGTTCTCCTTAGCTTGGTTCTCCGCCCTCAAAATGTTCATAGACTCCCTCAATGCCCCCGCCATTTCTCGGGCTAGGGCCCCCATTGCAGCTTGACCCGTTTGCCTTGGTACCTCCGCTTACCCCACTTGCTCGGCCATGTTAGCTTAGCCTTAACCTTTTTCTTGCACCAGTACCTCATGGACCGGTACCCCATGCACACCCCGGCGGCCCCTACCACGTCTTCTGCCTCTACCACCACGACTTTGAACCCTTCTTAACATCCTAATTCAGGAACAAGATAGATAATTTAGCACATAATTGCAAATGTGCTCGCAACTTGCCTCACACGTTAAACTATAACAATTATATATATTCTATCACACAAACAATTCAATTCACTCCATATAAGCACGTAGTCACATAAACACATATGAATTATCCTTTAGTGATGAGATTCGCCCCATGAGAAACCAAGAATTCTTAGTAGAATGAGTATTGATCAAGTACCCTTCTAATAAGACCTTAATGAATCTAATAGGCGCAAATAACATCCCAAAAGTCCAATCCCATACCCACATAGTCACGTAAGCATGCTATCACATAGTCACAAATAAAAAAAATATTTCCTAATCATGCGAAATGAACCCATTGTGGTATAACAACCACTTCCCGCGAGCCCCAAGTATTCAAACTCGGTAGCTCTGATACCAAGTTGTAACGCCCTGAAATAATTCAACATAAACTAACCACATCAACTAACGATCACTAAACAATGACAATAATCCTTCCATCTTTACATAGTTAATGAACGAGTTTATACAAAAGTTTCACATGCAGATTATACATTCATTAGTAAAAAAAAAAAAACAAGCATGAATCTATAGCATGTGAAGCATATAGTTCTCAAAACAAATAAATGCCCTTATGGGCTACAACTTCCAAGGCTTAAGCGCGGTTACACAAAAGTGGCCTCTCGGACCCATACAATAATAGCCCTTGGCTATCAATTAAATCACAACAAAATAGAGCTATGTACTCTTCACAATTATCCATGCTCTCAACTTGGCGGGATCACCACGTCTTTTCCTGCACTAAAATCCCATAGGGGTAAGCATAAAGTCCAATAGAGAAATCCCTAACAAAGTATATACATTTATGTAAGATATTCAATATTAAATGCAAGTGCAAATGCCATGTAATGCCTTTTCAAAATAGTCTCATGTCATGTCTATCTTGAAAATCACCATGTTTTCGATAACATTTTTGCAATCTCATTAATTCCAAATTTCCAATTTTAACCATAAGGGGCGGTAAATACGACACAGGTAGTCCCTAGGTTGGTGTCTGCAGGTAGGCTCAACAAGCACTACCAATAACCCCACTTTACCAGTTGCTAACCAGAAGGAAAGTGGTACCTCCTCCGCGTGTGTTTTCGGTCTTTCACCCCGGACACTCAGGCCAACTTATCAATTCATCTACACCCTCTAACCGGACTTACCAACGTATTTACCCCACAAACATTATCGTTGTTTTCATTACCATATATGTTTGTATATATTCCTTTCTTGAATGTCAATGTTTCCAATCTAAATACACAATGCATAATAATTAGTTGAAAGAATATGAAATGCAATAATAATCCATGCCTCGTAGTATTTCTCCAATTCGAAGTTATTCCAACAACATTACCATAACAATTACATTCCTCATTTTCCCTTCTCCATGTTATTTCATAAAATGGTACAAAGTTGCTATCATGGATCTTTATACAACAATGAACCTACAATTCATATACTTTCACATTCTAAATATTTCCAATGCTAGAGCAAATGGTTGAACAATAATTTCCTTTCACAACAATACTCATATATCACAAAACACGACAATGTACAATTTATAATCACATGTGTATATGTAGGTGACCAATGAAAAATTAAGTGAGGTTTCCAACCTTTATACATCTAGAATTTATCACATAATATCAACATTAGGAAATTTTCACTCACCCTTTTATTTATTTCAAGAAAAATCCCTTGATTTCCCCCATTATTCCCAAAACCCCCAAGCTTCTAGGTTTTTCACCAAAAACCCTAATCTTTTCTCATCTCCTTTCAAAAACCCCTCTAAACACATCAATCTCAACATCATGATTCCACATTTCAAAATTTAGAACTTACAAAAGACAAGGATAGATTTCTCCTACAAAACCATCCATTCCTTGAAACGAAAACCCATTTTCGAAATACCAAAGGAGAGCTCACAAATCAATCACAAACTTACATAAACACATATATAACTCAAGGAAATCCCCTATCTCAATGTTTGATGAAGAAATAGAGATGAAACCCTAACTTTGATGAAAGATTCTTCAACTTTCCATAACACCAAGAGGAGCCCTAGCTCTAGATCTCCAAAGCTTGAGAGGGATGATAATGGATTTGGACCCAATGGATTACAAGAATCAAAGAGTTTTAGGGTTTTGATGAAGGTTTCTAGAGAGAAAGAGAAGAAAATATGAGGTTTAGAGTGAGATAGAGAAGCCCCAAATGTGATACAAATTCGGCCAAAAGGGAAAAAAAAAAAAAATAGAGGTTCGGCTGCCCAGAATCCCGCACGTGCAGAGCGCCTTCCCCGCACATATGGCCCTCACTCCCACACGTGCGGTGGTCCTTCCCACACCACCTTCCACACTTGCCGTTTAGGTAGTGTGCAAGCCCCTCAAGCCTCACCCTCCTCGCACGTGCGGCCCCACCCCGCACGTGCGGCCCTGGTCCAGTAGCCCAAAATTTTCCGGTTCGGTCCCCGGGCACTCCGGACCTGACCCCGCACTCTCCAGAACAAGTAGAAATCAATCACCGAAAGGCAAGAACAAAGTTTTTTGTTTGAGGACTAAACTTTCGGACACTACAACCCAATGAGAAACAAAGGAGAACGAAGCGAATAATCATTCCCAGTTATCACAAGATGAGAGAGAATTTTTCGGAAAGGTGTTGTGAACGTTTACATCAGATGAGAGAGAACATTCACATTATTTTTAATGTGTTGTCAATTAAAAATATTTCACATTATATAATAATATAAAATAATAACATCAATGTTATTTGGGCCTTGTTTGGGATAAACTAAAAAAGCTAAAAAGTCAAAAAGTTACTAAAAAAGCTAAAAAGTCTATATTATTCAAGAATAGCTTGTGAGGGAAGCCACTAAGGCAAAATTATCATTTTGCCCTTTGAATTCAACTATCCAAACGTCAAAAAGTCAAAAGGGTAAAATGATCATTTTGATTTTACTACAATATTTTATTACACATCTTTTCGTAAAAAGTCAAAAAGTTATACCAAACATACATATTTTTTTTTTCTCTACTTTTTTAACGAAAAAGTCAAAAAGTGCACTTATATAGCACTTCTCAAACAACTACTTAATTAGTGTATGGAATTTCCTATACCTTGGTCCTTTTGCTTCTTTCTCCTCCCCCAACATTAAATATCAATATTAAATATAAGGGCATAAGAGTCTAAGAAAATAGTGTAAATCAAGAAAAAAGATTTTATGAAATAAAAATATAAATACATGAGATTAAGTGGGTTAAAAAATTATTTCATAAACTTCTTCGATTAGAATACTTCTAAATGAGATTTATCAATAAAAATTATTTCATATTTTTGCTTTTGCTTTTTCAACATTGCCTTTTTTGGTGGACCACTTGATCATGGTACTGATGCTGCAATGTGTGGTGGGGCTGTGTAATTAATTATTGAGGACTTTCATGGGAAAAAATCAAGATATCTAAGCCAATTTTTATTTATTTATTTTCTAGTCATTAATTAATTATTTTATTGATATATCATTTGATTTAAAAAATAAGTCTATAAAGTGAGTTTGTATATCATTTTTTTTATCACATTGGGTTAATTTTACATTTTTATTTTCTAAATTATTATCATTTTTCTTTTTCTATTTTTCTCATCAAATCTTCTAACCAAATACAGACTAACAAAATTATTATTAAGCTCTATTAATTTTTCTTTTCTTTTTTTTTCCTTGGGAGCACTTATGAGTAAGTCCTATACACAAAGTTCAAACCCCATGTAGTTTCAAAACTAAACACTTGCACTAATTAGTCTTACATATTTTTATTTGTTACCAAAAAATTCTTTCTTTTTTTTATTTATTATAAATTTAAGGAAGAGGTTTCTCTCTAGCTCACATAGTGGGTTGGACTAGAGTGTATAGTTGGGCTCATGGGACCCACCACGGATCCCATTTTGATGATTCAAATCATTCAATGTATAGAGCTCGTCAAGTACTTTATGACTGTAAAATATTACATTGATCGGATATCAATAGTCCCATGATCAGAACACATTTTTGTAAATGGTAAATATAATTATAAAAATAAATTATTAACAAAAAAATGTGTTCTGATTAAGAAGCTATTGATATCCGATCAACGTGATTTTTTTCAAACATAAAATACTTGACAAGCTCTATACATTGAACGGTTTGGATCATCGAAATGAGACCGGTGGCGAGCCCCACAGGCCAAACAGTACACTCCAATCTACTATGTGGACTACAGAGAAGCCATCTCCTAAATTTTTAAAAACATTGTTACATCCCACCACAGCCGAACTTCTGTAAGATGGTTGCCAGAGACTCACCTGAATGTTCAATATCACCGGGAAATTCACCAAAGTGTTCTAAACGTTACTGAAAGTCGCTGTAATGTCCAAAATGTTCGCTGGACGTTAAGAACATCATCGAAAACTCACCGGAATGTCCATAATATTGTTGGGGAAAAAAAAAGAATAAACAGAGAAATTATAGTGAAAAAACATGGAAAAATATGCTAAATATTAATAAACTGAAAGGAAAAAAAACAAAAAAAAAACAAAAAGCAACAATGGGGAAAAAAAACATGTATTATTTTTCAATTTTTGTAGGATTTAAGCAAATAATATCCAATATTGATCAAATTGAAAAGTAACTTTTGAAACTACAAAAATGTTACAGTTTCAAAATATGATTCTATTAAGAATTTATCATTACTAATCAAACTAAAAAATATGTTATGAAACTGTAAAATTTTACAGTTTTCAAAAATGTTATGAAACTGCAAAATTTTACATTTTTAAAGTATCATTTCAGCACCAAAAAAATTGAAACTGTAAAATATTACAGTTTTCACTGCCTGTAACTATAACTCGAAAACAATTTGTTCAGAACTTGAAAATTTTCTTCATTAAAACAAGAAAATAGAAGTGTATAGCAGAGAAAAGTAGAAAAAAAAAATTAAGAGATCGAAGGAGAGAAACAGATGTAGAGAAAATTGTACTCCGACAACCAATTTTGATTTAGATCTCGTAGGATCTCATGTAGATCTACTTAGATTTGATAGAGATCTGATGTAGATCTACATTAGATTTTAGTAGATCTACTCATCTTCTTTATCGAAAACTTGTTTCCTGCGCCGTAGGTGAAGGGAAAGTAAAGAGTTAGTGGTCGGTGGCTGCCAGTGAACCCCAATCAATGGTGGTCGTTGATCATCGGTGACTATATATTAGAAAGAGAGAGAGAAAAAAATAAGGCGTGGTCACTAGTTGCCGAAAATCAGGAAGAGAAAGCGACAGAGAAGAACAAAGAAAAATATGTAGTGGACTTTTGAGAGTATCCAAAAGGTTGTGGGATTAAAGAAACTTTTCCTCTTTTAAATAATTTACTCTTTTTTTTAATCTTTTCTCACTAAATCCCTCTATCCAAACGGAAGGTTATGATGATCCTATTTTGTAGTAGTTGTGCTATTTGTTTTATTATCGTGTTGCTGCTATGATGCTTTGTTGTGTGGCTATTGTTAGGGCTTTCAACAAGTTGAGTCAATTTTAATAGTAAATTATTTAAATTTGATTTGAAAATTTAATAAATTTAAAAACATGTTCAAATTTAATTTGTTTGCATTTCGAGTTGATCTCAAACAAGTTTCAACTGATTAGAACAAATTGTTCATAGGACATACGAATAATTAGGTCAAGTCAAATAACAAATTGTTCAAATTTGATTTAAAAACTAAATGAATTTTAAAATATATTCAAATTTGATTTATTTACTTAATAAGTTGATCTCAAATAAACTTTTAATAATTCAAGTTTGACTTACCGAGTTTGTTTTACTGTCACGACCCCAACCCGCCCCTAGTAGGATGGTGCCGTGATGGCCAGTAATCCGAGATTACCGAAGACCATCTTTCTAAATCCACACACAACAGAATACACAAAAAGGGGGCTCACAAATGTGGAAGCAATAACTTGGGGTACAAGTGGTCCATAAGAGCCGTGCGTAAATCAAATGAGACGACATATACAATATGGTTTACATCCAATCCATAAATAACAAGATACAAATTTACATCTTGATCAAAAGGCTTCTCAGCCGACATATACAAATACACTGATTACAGACTAAGAAGCATAATTTTCAAGAATTGCCGACGTAAATACAAAAGCCGACATAACACAAAAGGCCGACGTAAAGGAGTCATTGCCGACATGAATGCAAAACAAAGCCGACGTGACAAGAATCCAAAACAAGCTTGCAAAATGCATCTAGGCGTCATCGCCGTCTTGCTCATCACCTACATATATATATAGAGGGTGAGTATGGAAACTCAGTGAATGGTACGAGTAATAAAGGTTTTCGCATGAATATAGCCGACGTCCTTACAAAACAAAACATGTCAAAACCATACAAGTATTAGCCGAGATCCTTATATAGCAAAACACATCAAAGCTCAATCAAATCAAGAGATGAACCGTATTCATCTATCAAGTCTTACAAGTCTCAAGGGATGCTTACTGACATCGGCAAAACACAAATCAAGCTTTATCCAATCAAGGGATGAACCGTATTCATCCATCAAATCTTACGAGTCTCAAGGGATGCTCACTGACATCGGCAAAACAAGGGACTGTACGATCCGTAATCGATTAGTCAAGGGTACTGCGAAAGTTTATAGTCCTCCAGCACAAGGGACTTGTGTTACTTAGGCCCATAGCTCCTTTTTAACACGATAATTCTTCCAAGAAAGGACCGTATCCTTTTATACTTAGTGCTGCGAAAGTTTAGAGTCCTCCAGCACAAGGGACTTTCATACTTGGTACTGCAAAAGTTTACAGTCCTCCAGTACAAGGGACTTTTACACTTAGTGCTGCGAAAGTTTAGAGTCCTCCAGCCAAGGGACTTTTCAAGGTTAACATCAAAACAAAGCTTATACTTGATACATCGAAATAGGCTAATCATTCATGCTTAACAAATACTTTCATCAAAACAAAGCAAGACAAGATTTATCACACAGTATAACATAGCTTTATTAAAAGCACCACTCACCTGGCTTCTCAGGTGTAGGCTCAAAGCAAAGATCAAAGTCCTGACAAATCACATGGCAATTCACATTCTCAAAACAAGCTTTACATATAGGTAATGATCTCGGCGCTCCCACCGAATCTAAATCAATAACAAAGCGAAACATGCTGAGTGCTAAAACACTGTTTTCCATCTCATGGGAACACACTGGGTACCCTCCAGGTCTTGCCGAGGTCCCACACCTCCTTGCCGAGGTGTGGTCCTGATGGCCACATACAAAGATGAAATCGGGGAAATCCTGGGTTCCCCTTGAAGAATGCAAAGAACAAGGTCATCAAGAACATCAAGAACATGCATGCTAAGATCATAACTCGTTTATTCAAAAACTGAGATTTCATGCCAGGAGTCCAAAACATGGACCTGGGTACCCATACAAGGAGACCATGCAAGAACAAACACAAAAACATGATGCTGGCCGTGCACTTTCGGATCAAAACCAGACTTTTCTTCAAGAACTCATGAACATCATTTTCTCTTTCAAAACCAACTTCAAATCAATGCATGGCATGCAAAACAAATGCCATCGTGCAATGCAGCTCGGTAATCAATAAAAATAACCAAAGTAGAGCAAGAATCTAACCTCAAAGCTCAAATCTAACGGTTTGATCCTCAAAGATCAAGCTCGGAACTCTACTTCTCTCTCTAAGAACTCTTTCTTCTTCCTCTAGAGCTTCTCTCTCTAAAAACGAAGGTTTGAGACAAAATGATACAAAATGATATGTTTTAGGCCTACTGGCTGTCTAAGCCTGCAGCTCGGACACGTGGCGGTTCCGGGTTGGTTCAGCTCAAAAAGGTGACTGATTGACAAGACAACTCTATGACAAGGCGTATGTGGCAAGCTAAGGCAAGACACATCGGCAATCAAAGACATCGGCTAAACACAAAGCTTCGGCAACGAGGTAACAAAGACATCTGCTAGGGAGGACGACACCTGACTAAGCTGTCCCACACCTTGGCCTGGGTGTGCCACATCTCAGTCTAGGCCATACCTGCCCCAGGACAAGGACCTCTAGCACAAAACATCTCGGCCTCGGCTCTAGACACTTTGGCCTCAAGAGTGGCATCTCGGCAAACATGCCGGGGTGAAGATGGAGATCAACCAAGTGGTTCCAAAGAAATTCCAAGTACAAAGGCTCAAAGGCGAACTAGGTTAAGCTGACCTCGGCTACACACCAAGCAAGGGACAAGAGCAAGCAAGTAACACGTAAGAAAGCAAGGCAAAAACAAGATAGCAAGATTTACAACACTATGAGACAAAGTCGCACAAAGATGTATGCAAGCATGGCTAAGTCAAATGAGGGTTGTTACATCCTACCCCCCTTAAAGAAGTTTGGTCCCCAAACTTAAGGTACCTTGTTCCAAGAACAACTCTGGATGTCGACTTCTCATCTCTTCCTTCATTTCCCATGTGGCATCCTTGCCGTAATGCTCTTTCCATTCCACCTTTACCATTGGCATCGACTTGTTTCTCAACTGCCTAACTTGTCTGTCAACAATACACATCGGTTTCTCTTCATAGCCTAAATTCTCATTAACTTCAATCCCAGAATAGTCAATCGTGTGTAGTGGATCCCGAATATACTTTCTTAACATTGAAACATGGAACACATTGTGCACTTGGCTCAATTCTGGTGGCAAAGCAAGTCTGTAGGCGACGGAGTTAACCTTGTCAAGAATTTCAAATGGCCCAATATAACGAGGGGCTAACTTTCCTTTCTTCCCAAATCTGGAAACTCCTTTCATCGGCGAAACTTTCAGGAATACATGATCCCCAACTTCGAATTCTAACTCATTTCTTCTCTGGTCGGCGTAACTCTTTTGTCGGCTCTGGGCAGTTTTAATCCTCTGTTGGATAAGTTTAATCTTTTCTGTTGTTACTTGAATCAATTCGGGACCAAGCAGAGCTTTGTCTCCAACTTCGGTCCAACATATCGGCGACCTGCATTTCCTTCCATACAAAGCCTCATACGGCGCCATGCCAATGCTAGCTTGATAACTGTTGTTGTAAGCGAATTCAACTAAGGGCAAACGCATTCCCCAACTTCCCTCGAAGTCCAAAACACATAGTCTAAGCATATCTTCAAGTGTCTGGATTGTTCTCTCTGTTTGTCCATCCGTTTGGGGATGAAAAGCTGTGCTGAACCTCAACTCGGCCCCAAAAGCTCTTTGTAGGCTCTGCCAAAATCTTGAAATAAACTTCGGATCTCGGTCCGATACAATTGACATCGGCACTCCATGAAGTCTAACAATCTCGTTCACATATAACAAGGCAAGTTGGTCGGCGTTGAAGGTAGTCTTGACTGGCAAAAAGTGTGCTGACTTAGTTAACCTATCAACAACAACCCAAATTGAATCCATACCTCTCGGTGTCTTTGGCAACCCGATCACAAAATCCATGGAGATGTGTTCCCATTTCCACTCAGGAATCGGCAAAGGTTGAAGAAGTCCTGCCGGTCTTTGGTGTTCTGCTTTCACTTGTTGACAATGCAAACATTGGGACACGAATTCGGCTATTTCTCTCTTCATGTTCGGCCACCAATAGGTCTGTTTCACATCTTGGTACATCTTGGTGTTCCCTGGATGAACAGCAAACTTGGAACCGTGAGCTTCCTACAAAATCTTCCTTTTTAATTCTGGGACATCGGTCACACACAATCTTCCTTCAAACTTGAGCACTTGGTTCTCAAAAGTGTACCTTGATCTCGGCTTTGTAACAATCTCCTCGGCTATCTGCCTGAAGAATTCATCCTCCATTTGTCTTGCCTTTACTTCTTCAACAATAGTTGGTTCTACTGAAATCATGGTTAAACATGCCAAATTCCCAACTGACTTTCTGCTCAAAGCGTCGGCCACGCTGTTAGCTTTTCCTGGGTGATATTGAATTTGCATATCATAGTC
Source organism: Camellia granthamiana (assembly GCA_036172215.1). Taxonomy (NCBI): domain Eukaryota; kingdom Viridiplantae; phylum Streptophyta; class Magnoliopsida; order Ericales; family Theaceae; genus Camellia; species Camellia granthamiana. The sequence continues at coordinate 115,259,674 of CM069908.1, read as the reverse complement.
TTTCAACAGTTCAAGCCATCTTCTTTGTCTCAAATTCAATTCCTTCTGAGTGAATAGGTACTTCAAGCTCTTATGATCTGTAAAAACCTGACAAGAAGCTCCATACAAGTAATGACGCCAAATTTTTAAAGCAAATACAACGGCTGCTAACTCCAAATCATGGGTAGGATAGTTCTTTTCATGTGGCTTCAACTGACGAGATGCATATGCTATGACTCTACCCTTTTGCATCAATACACAACCCAAACCCTTATGCGATGCATCACTATAGATATGGAACTCTTCATTACCTGACAGAAGTACAAGTACTGGTGCGGTAACTAACCTCGCCTTCAGTTCCTGGAAAGCTGATTCTCGATCTTCAGTCCATTCATACGGTGCTCCCTTCTTAGTCAATTGTGTCAATGGAACTGCGATCCTTGCGAAATCTTTCACAAATTTCCTGTAGTAACCTGCCAAACCCAGAAAACTACGAACCTCGGACACACTGGTCGGTCTCGGCCAATTGACTACGGCTTTAACTTTGCTAGGATCAACCAAGATACCCTCTTCATTAATCACATGACCCAGAAATGAGATAGTAGAAAGCCAAAACTCACACTTATTAAACTTAGCATACAATTTCCGATCTCTCAAAATCTGCAAAGCAAGTCTCAAATGATTCCCATGTTCAGCTTTACTCTTGGAATAGATTAATATATCATCAATGAAGACGACTACAAACTCATCCAAATATGGCTTGAAGACTCGGTTCATTAGATCCATAAATGCAGCAGGGGCATTGGTCACTCCAAAAGGCATCACTAAAAACTCATAGTGGCCATATCTTGTCCGAAAAGCAGTCTTCTCAACATCCTCGGCTTTAACTTTAAGCTGGTGGTAGCCCGACCTAAGGTCAATCTTAGAAAAGACTCGTGCTCCTTGTAACTGATCAAGTAAATCATCAATCCTAGGTAGTGGGTACTTGTTCTTAATGGTGACCTTATTAAGCTCTCTGTAATCAACGCAAAGACGAAGTGTACCATCCTTCTTCTTAACAAATAAAACGGGTGCTCCCCATGGTGAAGTGCTTGGCCTAATAAATCCCTTATCCAACAATTCCTGCAATTGTAATTTCAATTCTCTAAGTTCAGCTGGGGCCATTCTATATGGTGTTTTGGAGATCGGCTGTGTTCCCGATATGATGTCAACAGTAAACTCTATTCCTCTATCAACTAGGTGGCCAGGCAGTTCGTTTGGAAAGACGTCGGGGAATTCATTAACAACTGGGATGTCGGCTAAACTAACACTCCCATCCTGATTACTCAGTATACTACACAGATAACCCTTACACCCTTTTTGGATCAACTTATAGGCCTTCATGGATGAGATCAAGTAAGGTGGGGGTACCACCCCTTTACCCTGAAAAATAACCTCGGCTAGGTTTGGGGGTTTCAGTGTGACACTTTTCGAAACACAATTAATAGATGCGTAATTCGCTACTAACCAATCCATTCCCAGTATAACATCAAAATAGGCTATGTCCAATGGCATTAAGTCAACTAACAATTCAACATTCTCAATCATAATAACACATGCTCTATAGACGGATGCAACAATCATAGATTTCCCAGATGGAGTGGACACAGATAATACACAATCAAGGGGTTCTAGTTTCCTAGGAATCTTTTCGGCAAACTTAGCAGATACAAACGAATGCGTAGAACCCGAATCAATCAACACATAAGCATCTTGAGAGCAAACAGAGAGCATACCTGACACCACTGCTTCAGCATTCTGAGTGTCTCCGGGTACTAGTGCAAACACTCTACCCTGCCTCATCTGTCCTTTCCCTACATTACCTTTTTGAACGGTGCCTGAGGTGCTCTCACCTTTCTTGCTGTTTTCAACCTTTGTCTTAGGGCAGTCTTTCACATAATGACCCATCTCTCCACATTCATAGCAGGCTCCAGACGTCCGACGACAGACCCCGAAATGTTGCTTCCCACAATCAGAACACGTCGGCCTAGTATTACCTTCCTGCTTTAGATAACCAGTACTGCCCTTGTTCGTCTTCTTCTTGGTGTCCAACTGTGCTCGGCGACTGTCATAGTTCTGTCTCTTTCGCTGGTTCTCTCCCGTGCCCTGGTATCTGTTCAAGTTAGCTTCGGCCAGGATGGCTTTGTCCAACACTTGGGCGTAAGTCGGCATATCGTGCAAGTTAACTCGGTCTTGAATCGGTCCGCGAAGCCCACTCTCGAACTTCCGAGCCTTCATGTATTCATCGTTGGCCATGTGGGGTACAAACCTTGCCAATTCAGTAAAAGCGCGGTCATATTCTGCCACAGTCCGGTTACCCTGTGTCAAGGTCTGGAATTCAGTAGCCTTGCGGTTTCGAACACTGAGGGGAAAATGTTTGTTGTAGAACAACTCCAAAAATCTGGTCCAGGTTAAGTATGGATTGCTTCCTCGAATCATCATCCACCATCTACGAGCATCATCGTCTAACGTGAATGCTGACAAAGTTACCTTCTGAGTGTCAGTGCTGGGGAAGATCTCGAACAACTTCTCCATTTCCAAGACCCATGCTTCAGCCTTCATCGGCTCTATGCCCCCAGAGAATCTCGGTGGTTTCATTTTCTTGAACTCCCTAATCAAAGCTATTGTGCCATCCCCATATAAGGCTGGCTGGGGAGGAATTTGCGGCACTGGAGGAGGTAGAGGCGGAACTACATTTCGGCCGTTGGTCTGCTCGGCCTGAGTCGACGTAGCACTAGCGTACTGCTGCCTCGTTTGCCTCAACTCGCGGGCCAATCCTTCAACCAATCTTTCCAGTCTGTCCAATCTATCTTCGGACTGATCTCGGCCAATTGGAGGTCTACCTCTCCTCATGATGCTATGAGTATGTAAAGTGTAACTTTTAAGCAAATAAACAAATAACCACGTAGGCAAGTAACAATTTGATATGTCAAGTCAATGCACACCTTGTTCAAATAGCAAGCACCATGATGCAACCCTAGCATCTTTCTAAGGGAATTCCTAAGCTCTTTAGGACTCAAAGTGTGTGAATAACATATACTAAGGAACTTGTGCTCTGATACCATTCTGTCACGACCCCAAGCCGCCCCTAGTAGGATGGTGCCGTGATGGCCAGTAATCCGAGATTACCGAAGGCCATCTTTCTAAATCCACACACAACAGAATACACAAAAAGGGGGCTCACAAATGCGGAAGCAATAACTTGGGGTACAAGTGGTCCATAAGAGCCGTGCGTAAATCAAATGAGACGACATATACAATATGGTTTACATCCAATCCATAAATAACAAGATACAAATTTACATCTTGATCAAAAGGCTTCTCAGCCGACATATACAAATACACTGATTGCAGACTAAGAAGCATAATTTTCAAGAATTGCCGACGTAAATACAAAAGCCGACATAACACAAAAGGCCGACGTAAAGGAGTCATTGCCGACATGAATGCAAAACAAAGCCGACGTGACAAGAATCCAAAACAAGCTTGCAAAATGCATCTAGGCGTCATCGCCGTCTTGCTCATCACCTACATATATATATAGAGGGTGAGTATGAAAACTCAGTGAATGGTACGAGTAATAAAGGTTTTCGCATGAATATAGCCGACGTCCTTACAAAACAAAACATGTCAAAACCATACAAGTATTAGCCGAGATCCTTATATAGCAAAACACATCAAAGCTTAATCAAATCAAGAGATGAACCGTATTCATCTATCAAGTCTTACAAGTCTCAAGGGATGCTTACTGACATCGGCAAAACCCAAATCAAGCTTTATCCAATCAAGGGATGAACCGTATTCATCCATCAAATCTTACGAGTCTCAAGGGATGCTCACTGACATCGGCAAAACAAGGGACTGTACGATCCGTAATCGATTAGTCAAGGGTACTGCGAAAGTTTATAGTCCTTCAGCACAAGGGACTTGTGTTACTTAGGCCTGTAGCTCCTTTTTAACACGATAATTCTTCCAAGAAAGGACCGTATCCTTTTATACTTAGTGCTGCGAAAGTTTAGAGTCCTCCAGCACAAGGGACTTTCATACTTGGTACTGCAAAAGTTTACAGTCCTCCAGTACAAGGGACTTTTACACTTAGTGCTGCGAAAGTTTAGAGTCCTCCAGCCAAGGGACTTTTCAAGGTTAACATCAAAACAAAGCTTATACTTGATACATCGAAATAGGCTAATCATTCATGCTTAACAAATACTTTCATCAAAACAAAGCAAGACAAGATTTATCACACAGTATAACATAGCTTTATTAAAAGCACCACTCACCTGGCTTCTCAGGTGTAGGCTCAAAGCAAAGATCAAAGTCCTGACAAATCACATGGCAATTCACATTCTCAAAACAAGCTTTACATATAGGTAATGATCTCGGCGCTCCCACCGAATCTAAATCAATAACAAAGCGAAACATGCTGAGTGCTAAAACACTGTTTTCCATCTCATGGGAACACACTGGGTACCCTCCAGGTCTTGCCGAGGTCCCACACCTCCTTGCCGAGGTGTGGTCCTGATGGCCACATACAAAGATGAAATCGGGGAAATCCTGGGTTCCCCTTGAAGAATGCAAAGAACAAGGTCATCAAGAACATCAAGAACATGCATGCTAAGATCATAACTCGTTTATTCAAAAACTGAGATTTCATGCCAGGAGTCCAAAACATGGACCTGGGTACCCATACAAGGAGACCATGCAAGAACATACACAAAAACATGATGCTGGCCGTGCACTTTCGGATCAAAACCAGACTTTTCTTCAAGAACTCATGAACATCATTTTCTCTTTCAAAACCAACTTCAAATCAATGCATGGCATGCAAAACAAATGCCATCGTGCAATGCAGCTCGGTAATCAATAAAAATAACCAAAGTAGAGCAAGAATCTAACCTCAAAGCTCAAATCTAACGGTTTGATCCTCAAAGATCAAGCTCGGAACTCTACTTCTCTCTCTAAGAACTCTTTCTTCTTCCTCTAGAGCTTCTCTCTCTAAAAACGAAGGCTTGAGACAAAATGATACAAAATGATATGTTTTAGGCCTGCCGGCTGTCTAAGCCTGCAGCTCGGACACGTGGCGGTTCCGGGTTGGTTCAGCTCAAAAAGGTGACTGATTGACAAGACAACTCTATGATAAGGCGTATGTGGCAAGCTAAGGCAAGACACATCGGCAATCAAAGACATCGGCTAAACACAAAGCTTCGGCAACGAGGTAACAAAGACATCGGCTAGGGAGGACGACACCTGACTAAGCTGTGCCACACCTTGGCTTGGGTGTGCCACATCTCAGTCTAGGCCATACCTGCCCCAGGACAAGGACCTCTAGCACAAAACATCTCAACCTCAGCTCTAGACACTTCGGCTCAAGAGTGGCATCTCGGCAAACATGCCGGGGTGAAGATGGAAATCAACCAAGTGGTTCCAAAGAAATTCCAAGTACAAAGGCTCAAAGGCAAACTAGGTTAAGCTGACCTCGGCTACACACCAAGCAAGGGACAAGAGCAAGCAAGTAACACGTAAGAAAGCAAGGCAAAAACAAGATAGCAAGATTTACAACACTACGAGACAAAGGTCGCACAAAGATGTATGCAAGCATGGCTAAGTCAAATGAGGGTTGTTACATTTACAGTTCTTAGATTTGTATTACTTTTTTTTTATTGCTGCCAGTTTATGAGATCAGATGATGGTTCATAGATTAAGAATAGTTCTATTTTTATTCAGGCCTATTAAACCAATGAAATGGCAATGATCAATCAAAAATGCACCTGCAACAAATTTTGGAGGCGTCATGCTCATTCCTTTTGGAAATTGAAAGGTTTAATAATTAAGGGAAATTATCAATCAGCTTTAAAGATTTATTACTAATTCATAATAAACTTTTGTTTTTAATTTATCAATATTTATAAAATTAGCCTGAAGTGAAGATTTTCCTTTTTTGTAATTGGTTGTCACTAGTCTTAGCAATTAATACTGAGAGCATCTCAAATGGAGTTGCCAAAAGAGCTGACAAAGTTATAATTTGACAAGGGAAAAAAAAAGGGGGTCTCCAATGGCCTGCAGTTCTTCCTACCAAATATAGCAGATGCCATATTTGCTGTCAAATTTGGCAAGAAGAATAGCAGGTGCCAAACATACCACATCATCAATGATCAATAGATTTTGGCTCCAAATTAGTTGAAAAGATAGAATTCGTTCACCACAACAAACAGAATTTTTGATTTTTTTTTTTTATCTGCAATGTTCGCCATTTTTTAAGGAAAAAAAAAAAACTCATTTTGAAAACCTTTTTTCACTAATTCACAAATTTCTTGAAGTACCCGTTCACAAATTCACAAATTTCACAAATATTTTTGTTAAGAACAAATTACAATTTTCTAAAATTTCAGAATGATCATCAGTCAACCAATGGCACCGTTTTTGTTTTGGGAGATAGAGATGGGAATGGGATTGAGATGGAGGTGGACCCACTATATGTTGTGTTTGTTTTGGGAGATGGAGAAGGGATTCATAATTCCATGGAATTATGATGGGCCTTGGTGTTGGGATTGAGATGGAGGAAGCGGAGGTGGTATTAGGAAATTAGTCCTCCGGCTTAGTTTTATTTTTTATTTTTTATTTTTATTTATTTATTTTTTTTACATGTTGGGCATTTTTTAAACATTAATGTTTAATGTTTTTGTATTTTTTGTTAAGTAAAAATCATAGTTTTATTTGTTTTAATATTTTATATTTCTTTTATAGGGTAATGATTTAACAATTTCCAGACTTTAATGACTATCATCAAAACAAACACAATTTTACTTAATCCTCTTACTATCAATCTCCTCCATTCTACCTCTGAAAACAAACGGGCCAAATTTCACAGATTTATATAAATTTATGAAGTATTAATAAACGAATTTAGAAGATAAATACCTAAATTCCAACATGATTGATGAACTTGGTCTGATGTCTCAACCTCTATCGACCTCTAGGGTTTGTTCTTTATCGACTTGTAGCACTCGTTCCCAGACCGATCGATTGCAGTAGTTGTCCAAACACTAGTGTTCCATCGAAGTCGGCGATCGACACTGGTGGTGGTGATCGAAATCAGAGAGAGAGAAAGAGAGATAGTCGACTGTTGGTTTAAAGACGATTGGCGGTGGTGGTGATGATGATCAAAATGAAGATAAAGAGAAAGAGGGTAGACTGTGGGTTTGTGAGGAAAGAGACAGGAATGAAGATGGAGAGAGAGAGAGAGACAGAGAGACAGAAAGAGATGATTAGCCCTAGGTTTGATGAAAATAAAGATGAGAAAGATAGAAAGGGGAAGGGAAGAATTTTCTAGAGGGTCAATCTCAATCGTGGATTATCCTATGATCCCACATTTTGGATGGCCCAATAGAGCACAACGGCTCTATTTGTAGTATTGAAAAAAAAAAAAAAAAAAAAAAATCCTTTTGTATTACAAAAAAAGACAAAATATTTAATTTGAGTCTTGGTGCTCAATTTTTAAATTTTTTGTACTTGTGTACAACGTAAATATTTAATTTTTTTTTTAGAAAAGTTTGAACAAAGTCACAAAAGACAAAAAATAAACAACAAAAAAATAACTAAAAAACCTATATCCAAACAATATCTACAAAATTGGAGGGAAAGTTAGTTGAGATTTATCAAAATAGCCTATAACCACTGTAACACCATTGCTATAATTTGACAATTTAGTACTATTCATTGCCAAATTATAATAATGGTAAATGCTATTATAGCATTTGTCATTGGAGACGCTCTGACATACTTTTATGTTATAAAAGCTAGAAACTATGAAGACCTATTTTAGCAACACTGTAACGCTCTCAAAATAAACCCATAAATCAACAAACAATAGCATGCTCAGACATAGGAAAATAAAGCATAATTGTATTCCATCAGAGTAATCTTTACAAAATGTATTACATGTTGACATCAAAAGTAAATGCCCTAAAGGCTTACAACTTTTCAAGTCAACACTTGGTTACAAAAAAGAGTACTAACTCTATACAAAGAAAGCCATTGGCTTGATATACATGTAATACAACCAAAAACACAAAATGTCCAACAGTCCCAAGCCTCCCAAGCTACGTCCTTGGAGGTGAGGCATGCTACCTGTACCTGAAAATGATGTCCCATATAGGGTGAGCTACAGCCCAATAGAAATATACTAAACCAACTATAAACAATGACTAAAATAATAGCATTCAACAGATGGTCCATACTTATATTCTGACTCATGCCAAATTACCGTTTCATGACAATCATAACCATGCTACATTTCACTTTCCATTTCTTATTCAACTTTAAGTTTGAAAACAAGGCCCAGAACCTGGCCAAATAATTTAATGAGATTATAACTCATTGCTAAAACACTTTCGGAATTCATGACGGATACACATTTTGGTGTTGTATCAATAACACATAAACCACTTCCTTACTTTACAAGTGATACACATTTTGGTGCTGTATCGATATAACATAGAAACACTTCTATACTTCACGATTGATAGTGATATACATTTTAGTGCTATATCAGATCAAACACACACTTCCATACTTCACCATGATACACATTGTAGTGCTGTATCAATATCACACAAATTCCGATTTAGAGATCCATCCCCTATCTTCCCCTAAACCGTGGAGTACATCCCCTATCTCCTCCCACACAACACAATGTATATAAACATAGATCATATACATAATCAATCAATACATAAAGTTCATGTATTTCTCAACCGTCACATTCGATGACACATTCCATTGATTAGTTTTAGTTTGCCTAATCATCATGCATTGTCTACCACAATCAAGACTATCCTCCACCGATAGTCCAAAGCAGTTATTTCTAAACAGGAAATAAATGCACCACATGGATAAAATATCAACATTTGTCTAGGTGAGCGATAAATTAATCCAACTACACCCTTTAATCCCAAACCTTTCCAATTTGAATATTTCTTATTCAATTTCTCATTTCCCAAAATTAATCATACAAATTAATTTATCAACAATTAGGGCTTTTTCCCCTAATTACAATACCAACCCTAAGGTCCCATTTTCCTCAATAATCCCACACCAAGTCCATTTTCCAATGTATTACATACATAAAGGTTTTAAACTTTGAAAACCCCTCTTTTGAAAATTACACAATGACCCCAAACTTTCTCGAAATTACCCAATAACCCCCAACATATCGAAATACCAAAATTACAAGACAAAGCTCATAAGATGGAATAGGATATCCCTACCTCGAAGTTAGAGCTCAAACGGAGAAGAGACCAAAACCAAAGTGCTCCAAACTCCAAACTTTTCGGATCAAAACGAAGCCCTCGACGATCAACACAACTTTTACAAAGGCCGAAGGAAATGAGAACACTCTAACTAGATCAAACCCTAGAGAGAAGGGAGTTTCTAGAGAGAGAGGCTCTCAAAATATCTTTTTAAAAAGTAAGAGAGAGAGAGTGAATGCAAAAAGTGATTCAAAAATGCCTAATTGCCTTCTGATATACGATAGGTCCGCTCGAGTGGAAAAAACAACGCTCGAGCGTCAAAAACAAAAAACATGGTCCGCTCGAGTGCAAGAAGGTCCGCTCGAGCGCCAAGACACAAAGATAAAGTACATCCGCTCGAGCGCGAAAACCAGTCCGCTCGAGCGTAGATTCCCCCCTCCCAGAACTTTCACAGACAAAGCACTACCCGCTCGAGCGCCAAAAGGTCCGCTCGAGCGCAACCCGCTCGAGCGTAAAGAAACCCGCTCAAGCGTGAAAAACACACCTGCAGAAGTTTTGCAGAGCACAAAATACTGGGAGTGTGCAATCTTCGCTCGAGCGCTAGAAGACCCACTCGAGCAGAACGACCAAGAACCTGGCAACAAGATTTTAGACCAAGGTTCAACCCACCTGCTCGAAACATGCCCAAAACATCCTAAAACTCAAACAAATGGAATTAAAGGATGACAACAAGACGAACACAACTACCAACTCCACGGAACCAAGTCCGGAACAGAACTGAACAGTAAAGGGACAACCGGGATCGCTATAAACACGGTTAAAGCCAGTTTTTAAAAAAAATTTAGGTCAAATTATTTTTCTACTTTTTTTTAATATGTTTTTTTTTATAAAAAAAAATCAAAAAACTAACTTTTAACTTATTTCCTAAAATACGTCTCAAATTAGTTATTGAGCACTTTTTGGGGAAGGATTGAGGATCGCTTATTTATGATATTTTGAAACTGATTGGCAACTTCCAAATATATCATGGTGAGTCTGAGGCCTAGGTTCTTTTCATTTTTTTCAACAGCTTTACATAGTAGTGGGATGGTGTTAATTTGATCTATTTATAAGATGTGAATGGTTGATTTTTGACCAATGCAACAAATGGAAATAAAGAAAATATTAGTAGTGGAATATAATGTTGGAAATGGAAATGCAAACAATAACTTGTAAATAGCCGTCCCTTTTGACCCAATCTGACTGCATTAGAAGAGCTATGCCTGCATCACAAACTAATGCAGGAAATTCCCTCTCCCTCCACCACTCATTTACTTGCTAATTCTTTGCAGATGAATTATTTTTCCACTTATTTTTGAAAATTCAACTTACACAATTAGATGCTCACTAATTTGTTAATCATAAATATAAAAAATATATATATTTTTAATATATTTTAAACTAAAATTTATATTTGTTTATTTTTATTTTAGTATTTATCCATTATTAATATTAATTTCAATCACTTTAATTATATTAAATTTTTTTAACGTAATTATATAAAAAATGAGAATTTTATTTTATTTTAATTTACCCTACATATATTGTTGGGACGTGGCTAGTTTTAAGCTTCAAAAAGGTCAGCTTCATCGTCTCCTACCACAATAAATACTAATTTCCAGAACACAATCTCTCTCTCTTTTCACAATTATCTGTGTCTGTGGCACAAGTTGTATTTATTTAATATTATTTTGATGGGGTTGTATACAATTTCAACAAATGTTCTCCAATTCCAATCTCTCTCTCCAGATTTATTTTTGAAATCCCACCAGCACTCAGTCCTCCTCCAATGGTTACCCTTCTCCTCCTACTCCCACTACTCAAAACACATCTTTCCCAGGTCCTCTCTCTCTCACTCTCTCTCTCTCTCTCTCATAAAATGAAAATGTATATGAGTAGACCAAGCATATGAGAAATTAAAAGGGGGTCAATTTGGTTTAATCTGGTAAAAAATAGGGCTATGTCTTATTCTTCCTGTGGAATAAGAATAGTTTAGGGTTGGTTGTGTAGATGGGTGTTGCAATGTTTTAGGGTTTTTGTATTCAATAAAAAAGAAGAGAAGGATAGACTTTTTTTTCCTTGATTCTAATTCTGATTATGATAATTTTGTAGAGGAAGATAGACTAGTTGAGTGAAGAAGGATCGAGATCATCGAGATCGAGACAGGGACCAGGATCAAGACCGAGATCGATTGAGTCAGAGCAAGAGAAGAAGAGGAGATAGGTTGATTCACGGGAGTAATAGAGAAGATGATAGTGAGGACAGTTCAGAGGAGAGCGTGAATGATGAGGACGACGATGACGATAACGATGACGATGGAGTAGTCGCTGCATTGCCGATCTAGGGTTTGATTGGAGCTCTAGGGTTTTAGAGCCCCTCGAGACTCGTCATGGCTACTCCGTTTCACCTACCCGTCACTGCTACTCAGGTCCTCTCTCTCTCTCTCTCTCTCTCTCTCTCTCTCTATATATATATATATATATATTCACTCTCTCTCTGAAAAGATGGGTCTTTGGATTTCAATGAGGGTCAAGGCTTTGTTCCCTCAAATACATCGATGGGCCCAATACTGGCGTTGACCGCCACGAAGTAAGGAGTTATTCATGTCTAAGTTAGCTTATTGTAATTTCCAAGTTGTTTGTGTTTTTGTTGGCTAGCAAATGATCAATCTATTCAAGTACTAACTGGAACAAACTTAAATGATGTTGAAATTGAAGCATATTGGAGAAAGAGCTGAAGAACTGTTCCAAGAGCCTCATATCTTGTTATTTTTTTTTTAATTTCTTGGTTCTTTTAATTTTTGGTGAGAGCAACTTCAAGAGTGGTTTGAGATTGAATTTGTAGTGATTTTTTTTGCCAAATCACAGATTGTACATACTATTGCTCTTGTATATAGGTAGTTAAATTCTTTTGCCTCATGTTATGTTATATTTTGGTTAAATTCTTTGGTTGTGTTGTGCTATATTTTCGTTAAATTATTCAGCTGTGTTATGCTAGATTTCAGAATCCCACAAAAAAAAAGGTGGCGTTTTTGACAAAAACGGCACTAAATGATGTCATGTGACGAAAGATAGCGGACGTGAAAGTTTTTGTGATGTTTTTTAAAACGCCGCCTAATGTTTTTAGCGATGTTTTTAAAACGTTGTAAAACTGTTACAGCAGTTGTATCAGCGACGAAAATATTAAACGTCGCTATAACTTATGATGGTGTTTTTAGGCTTATAGCGGCGTTTTTGAAATGCCACTAAAAATCAATTTTCCTACAGTGTAATGATTTTGTTTTCCAAGCAGAGACCCAAAACAAGAAAACAAAAGCGGGAAAAAAAAAAAAATCATAGATCAATACTTTCACTTCTTTATCTAGATATGGCAACAAACAAACAGACAAATAGAAGGGGGGGGGGGGAAAGCAAACAAAATGTAAACCCCCAAAGACTCAACAAACATGCTTTAAATCAACCATTACGACCACATTTAGGGTTTGCTCAGACCTTGATTAGAGCACAGAGAAAAAAAAAAAAAAAAAAAAAAAAGCTAAAAATGAAGAAACAAACAGGCTCTCAGTTTCTTAGCCACACTACCTCTCTTCTCTCTCTTCCATGCAAGGCATGCTTGAAGTGAGTTTTTTTTTAAAGAGAAATGCTAAGTGCACCACACCCTCTGCAAACCTAGCATTGAAATATTTGACATTTTTGAAGATAATTTACAAACTCATGAAAGAGATACCTCATTCAAAAACAAACAATTTTTTTTTTTTTAGAGAAATGCTAAGTGGACCAAACCCTCTGCAAACCTAGCATTGCTCTTTTTGGTAAGGTCGATCCATGGATGAACATAGAAAAGTAGATTTCTAATCGTAACTAAATATTCAATTTTAAATTTGCAGAGAAGAAATTGAAGAAAATTTTCACTACTCTTGGCATATGATGCTTGCAAACAAAATTTTCATACCTAATACTAGATTGGTCCACCATGTAGTTGTCAAGTTTTCATTTCTCATCGAATTTAGATTCCATTTCAACAATCTTTGGATTTAGATTATGGTGTTTGAATGATATGTGTGTCAAACATTTCTTTCTATGATGCATGTCTATTTAGTTGCAAACCTTCTAGTTAAGGGTTATAATTCCTTGCTCTTGAATGATACTACATATACAAAATTAAATTATAAAAAAAAATATTAAAAATGCATGTATCAATAGGGTTAAGACCTACCTCTAATAAAAATAATGAGAATATTTCTAGAGAATTATGACATGTGCATGTATCAGTAGGGTTAAGACCTACCTCTATGCAACAATGCTAGAAACATCTAAATTTTTACTCTTTAACTGTGTGTATATGTTTGGCTTAGGTTGAGGCCTTTGGTGGCAACATGTATAGTAGTTTAATCATCCTAGCTAGTGCACGCTGGGTTCAATTTTTGGATTAAAGTTAGTAAATTTTTTGAATGATTAAGTTTTTAAACAAGAAAGAAATCCATTCATCCTCATTATATATTGGTTGTGTTTGTTTGGAGGGATTAATGCATGGGATTGGATTATGTATCTTGTTCAATCTTGAATTTCATGTTTATATATTAAAGTGGACCTCTAGATTGACAAAATGCTATTGAGTCGCACAAGAGGGGTAGGTTACAGAATGAGAGGAGTAAGGAGGTCTAGATTGGGGGTTAAAGCACAATAATATCCTCAAACTATGATCATTATATTATACCATATAGTCCACCAATAGTATTTTCAAACAAACACGAGATAAGATTTTATCAATCTTCCTTCTAATCCAAAGACATTTCAAATGTGACATAGAATACATAATCGTAAGGGACTTGTAATCCCAAGACTATTCTAGTAATTCAAAACGGATGAAATGACAATGATCATTTTTCACAAACTAGTTTTAAATGTTAATTCAAAATTATCCAACTTTTCTTCAATGATCTTGTTTAAACGTTGGACCATCTGAGGTGTCAAATGATTGACCCAATCACCCACTTCACCTCTCCTAAAAAACGTCTTATTCTCAAATTGTAGAAGTGAACCAAATTTGTTCACCTAACTCTCTCAAATTGTTAAAGCTACACAACTTGGATAATCTCTTCTATCACACCTTTTCTTTCTTTTTCCAAAGAGAATGGAACACCCATAAACTAGGCTACCCTGTTTATTTGAAGGGTAATATCTTCTTTTAGGTCCTCGTACATCAAAAACAAAACCTTTTGAGGACTTTCCAAGCTCTCCTTCCAGTGCCCCAGTGAATGATCCCAGAAGGGGCCCAAAACCCACCTCTACAAAACATGTCGAAAGCATCATCATATGATAAAGGCTCTCGGCTCTCGGCTCTAGCCTTATTCACAAAGTGCCAAGCGGAGACGAAGGCATCATTGGGATTGCAACAGAGATAGACAACGCAACAACCAGAGTTCTTAATTGAGTCAGGCAATAAATGATAGGGGATATGGGTGGAAAAACTATTAGGCATAGGGGGTTGAAAGTTGGAGACAATGGGAAGGCGGCAAATATGACAACCTTCTTTATTAGAATTGAGCTCGAGAAAAGGGACGAGCTTGTGAGGGTTGGAAGCGAGCAAGGGGTGTTGAGAAAGCGTGCTAGGGTAGTCATGGCGGCTGGCAATGGAGAAGGCCAAGGCCTTCAACCAGGTGGTGCCTGATTTGGGCATGGTGATGAGTATGAGGTCTGTGTCTTGAGCTTTGAAGTGTTGTTAGACTGACATCACTCCTCGAATAAGGAGGTTTGGGCACAAAAAACCTTGGTAAAGATGATGTTCAAGACCTAGACATCCCTTTACCTTGGGAAGTGATGCAATTAGTAGATCATCACCATGGCAATCGTTGTCTAGCTCATGCTTAGTATCTTTCTCTGTGATGAGTGAATTGTTTTCATTTCTTTGAGTGTCTTCCATGGTAGGTGGAAGAGAGGTATGTTAGTTTGATAGTTACTCCACAAATTCTTGATCTTTATAAAATAATGTGGACCCTATAAAGGTGTATATCAAATTATATGTTTTTATAATGAAAGTTATGAGTGGTGAAATTATGGTATGCATATTTAAAATTAAAAAAATAATACATTTTGTAATAGAAATTATATATATATATATGTATATGTTTTTGTAGGGCTAAGTAAAAAAATTGAAAAAATCACAACGGTCTGATTCAAATCAAAATACACTATTTGGTTTGATTTTATCAATGCATGGTTTGGTCTTAATTCTTAAAATAGGTAAATCGTATTTTACGGTTTGATCCATGGTTTTATAATTATGATTCTAATTTGAAACTGAGCCATACTGTTTAGATATATATATAATTTGTTATTTATGATAAACACTCAAGTATTCTATTAAGATTCTATAAATATTCATAAGTTGTTAATCATTTGTTTGCAAGTGTGTTCATGTAAGAATTATTTAAATAATTTTATTTGTAAAATGATGATATATTTATGTGCACTTATTTAAATCATTCCAAGCAGTTCCTAAGTTGACGGGAAGGAACAAAAACCACTAATTTATCACATTGGGTTAATTTCACTTTTTATTTTCTAATTTATTATCATTTTTTTTTGTTACATCTTTAAATCATCAATTTTATTTATTTAAAAAAAACATATTTTAGTTTATATGGTTAAGAGCATCTTCAAATTTTGGTGAAAATGAGGTCCAATCTTTTTATTAAACTTGTATCAAATCAAGAGAGAAACAAATTTTTCATCAAATCAAGAATGAACCAAATCTTTCACCAGATTTCCAATAAGTCTTTTTTTCACTTAAATTTGATGAAATTGTTAAAAGATGAACGATTGAATCTGAGTTTTTTTTTCACCGAAATTGATGAAAAGTAAATTTGGGATAAAAGATTTCGATAAAAATTTAATGAAATGATTGGAATAACTCATAGTATCAAATCAAGCTTTTTATTCAAATTCGAAATCAAATTATATGAAAATTTTGGTGAATGGCTGGAAATGGTCTAATGAGAGATATATGTAAATCAATAAATCAAACACTAATTGGTCTATGGTATTTTATTATATTACACTTTCATTTTAATAAATCAAATATTATTTTAAAGGAAAATCACTTTATTTTTCAGTATGGGATCCCATAGAATAAAGTGTATAGCTTAGATTCAAATTTAATATAATGCAAGTCACACTCAAAATAAATTTAGATTTCACATTTTTATTTTAGAATTTTTTTTTTCTAAATCCGTAACATTGTTGAATAGAAAACTTTCTGGAGACGCATTGAAAGACTTCAATTGAAAGAGGTCACAAGTTTAGAAAAAAATAAATAAATAATTTCAAAAGCTTTTGTTGGCGACTACTAGGATATTGATTAACAAATTATTAAACAATTGTACATTCCTTAACTATCCACTTTAACAAGAGTTATTATTAAGTTCCTTTGGGTTTTTTTTTTTTCCCATCATTTCTCAGCAAATCAGCGTTTACAAATGGAGTGTTAAGCTGCAGAGAGAGGGGCTGCAAAACTACTATATGATGTTGCATGATGCTCCTATTTTGTTGTTGTGCTATTTTGATATGTTGCTACTATGATATTTTGTTGGGGTTAGCTTCCCTCCAGTCCAATCCCTCCCGTCCGTATTGGACTAGAGGGTACTATTGGGCCCATAGATGTCTACTACAGATCTTGTTTCGATAATCTGAACCATTTAATGTGTAGAACTCGTCATATACTATATGTCTGTAAAAGATCAATTTGATCAATGTTATTTTTTACAGGCATATAGTACTTGACGAGTTCTACACAATGAACAGTTCAAATTATCAAAATGGGACCCATGGTAGGCCCGGGCCCAACAGCACCCTCCAGTCCGATTACAGATTGAAGGAAGCCAAACCCATTTTGTTGTGTGACTATTATTAAGGCCGTAAATGAGTTTAGTTGAGCCCAATACTAGGTTATCTAAATTTGATTTCAAAATATAATAAGTTTTAAAATGTGTTCAAACTTAACTTGTTCATATTTCGAATTGATCTCGAATGAGTTTTGATTGATCGGATCACTTTTTTTTATAGTACATATAATTGAGTTGAACCGATTAACAAGTTGTTCAAACTTGACTTAAAAATTAATAAGTCTTAAAATATATTCAAACTTGATTTGTTTACCTACTAGGTTAATCTCAAATGAACTTTTAACAAGTTGAACTTGACTAACTAGTTTCTTTTTACAGTTTGTATTATTATTTTTCATTGTTGGTCATATATGAGTTCACTAATAGGGAGTAGTTCTATTTTTATGATATGGTTTGATTTTTTTTATTTATTTTTTGATTAATGTTTAATGGACTATGACCTTCTCCATTTCATGTATGTAATGAAATTTTTTTATTACATATGTAATGGCTATGGGTTTGTGTCAACTTAATTGACATATCTCTTTTGAATTTGATACTCTTGTTTGTAATCCTTATTATTTCCATAAACTTCACAGTTATTAATACTTTTTTCTACAACCAAAAAAATAGATAGAATGATGCGCTAAGAATTAATAACATAAAAGGAACAAGAACAAGAGAGAAAAATATAATTTTAGTTTGGAATAATTTCGGAAACAAGAAGAGTCCATTTACATACCAGTCTTGAAAACTAATCAAGAATTGCCCAACTTTTCTTCAATGATCTTGTTTAACCGTTCTACCAATTTTTTTTATTTATTTATTTATTTTTTTATCAACAAAAGTCAATGATTAGTTTTGAAGATAGCATTTTAGGAGAATTAAAGTCACATTTATACACTTTACACAAGAAAATTTTATCCTCCCATTCCACTCTTAAGAATGAAACCCAAAACCTTTTCTTTGAGAGAGACTTTGTGGCCAATGGGATAGCCAACTAAACTATATCCCTTGGTTAACCGTTCCACCATTTGAGGTGTCAAATATAGGGGTGAGCATGGTCTAGATTGGTTCAATTTGAAATAAAATCAGTACTAATTTATTATCTACAATTCTATAAAAATTAGAATTAAACTAATCCATTTAAATCATGAACCCAATAGATTTTTAACAATTATATTTTTATATAAAGTAAATGCTATATATATAAGGTAAGTAGATTTTTATATTTTTATAAATAAGAGGTAGTTTGGGTTCTGCTGTAGCAAATGCCTCCTCCTTTTTTTTTTTTTTTCTTTTTTGGCATTTTACCTTTTTGTTTTTTTGTCCTCTTATATATATATATATATGTTTGGTTGGAATAAAAAATAATATTTTAATTCTATTTTAATTTGGAGTTATTTGGCATAACTTAAATAAGTATATTTTTTTATTAAAAAAATAGATTAAAAAAGATATATATTTGAGATAATTTTTTAACTTTTTACGAAAAAAACGCGATATAAAATAATAATTAGTAATGTAAATTTACATTTTTACCTCTCTTGTTGACAAAAAAGTAGAGTTAATTATCTAAAAGTCCTATTTATAAATATTATGATGGCTTGAGTCGTATCTAAGATTTTTTGAACCAATAAGTTCTATTTAGTAAAACTGAGAATATTATCATTTTTTTCCAATTTTTAAAACTAAAAATATTATCAATTTTACGTAATAATGTTCAGGATAATTATTTCACTAATTGTTGAAAAAAAACAGGATATGAGATTAAACGTTTTTGCCCTTCTACTTATTGGTTTGATTTAACTATCCAATAAAATCGAGAACATTATCAGTTTTTTTTCGTTTTAAACTACGCTTTCTTTTTTTTATTTTTTTACAATTTTGCACATCAATGATTCATCATCATGCTCTTTTATAGATACAAAATATTTAATTTTGAACAAAAAATAATTCAATTTTTTTTTAATTTTTCAAAAAAAAATAATTTTTTTTCGCATATTTTTTTTTAGTTTTTTTCAATTTGAAAGTTGATATTTTAAAGTTTTGAAAATCAAAATAAATATCAAATCATCATACTCCTTTATAGATAATCATAAATGATGAATAATCATTGTTTAAAGAGTAATTTCGATTATTAGAAATTTAATGAGATTTGAAGGTTTAAAAAATCTTAAGTAGCGTTTGGTAGAGTTTTAGAATTATGATTTGAGAATAGAGTTGTATTTTGAGTTTGTAAGTTTTGGAATTATGATTTGAGCATAAAAAATTTGTCTAGTTATGACTTTTCAAAAGAGTTTTGAATTGAGTTTGAAATTTTTGATGTGACATAAGATATTTGATTCAAAAACTTACAACTTATAACTAAACACACAATTCAAAATTCTATTCAAAGCTCAAAAAATATTTAAAAGAAATTCCGAAAATATTTTTTATTTAAAATATAAAAATAATAGGTGCCAAAAGAAAAAAATACAAACACTGTTCTAGTCAACTACGTCCGGGGGACGTCCGGAAGGATAATCAGTGTAACGCCCTCAAAATAAACCCATAATATATAACAGTAGCATGCATTGATAAAACAAAACCAATCATTATCTCATTCATCAGAGTATCATTATTGAAGGATATCACATGTAACATCAAAATAAATGCCCTATGGCTTTACAACTTTCCAAGCCAATACTTGGACAAAAAATGTGAGTACTAACTCAACTACAAATTAAGCCCTTGGCTTGAGTTTACATGTAATATCAAATAAACTGAAATAACAACTAATCTAAACAGAGTCTAAATCCTTCCAAGCTAATTCCTTGGAGGTAGCACATCACCTGGACCTGAAAATGATGTTCCCATATAGGGTGAGCCACAGCCCAGTAGAAATATACTAAACCAAATATAAGCATTGAATAAAGCAATAGCATTCAATAGATGGTTAACCAAGATAATCAATTACATCATTATACAGTCTCATGACACTAATGTCTATGACACGTTTCACTTTCCATTATTATCAATATGGCTCAGAACCTGGCCAAACTATAACAGTGAGACTACATCACTCATTAACCATATTTTTAATTCAATAAAACAAATGAGACTAAAGCTCATACCAAAACACTTCCATACTTCCCGATTGATACACATTTTAGTGCTGTATCAACAACATGTAAAAACACTTCCAATATCAATAAGCACACATATAGTGGTGCTAATGGAGTCCATCCCCTATCTCCTCCCAAACAAAATCCGGTTTAGAAGTCCATCCCCTATCTTCCCCTAAACCGTGGAGTACATCCCCTATCTCCTCCCAAACAAAAATGCATATACAATGTATTAAACACTTCTCATATACAGCACACAATCAATACATGTATTTTCTGTATTAATTCAACAGTCTAAATTAATAACTTAACCAATGTGATTAGTTTCAGTTTTCCTTAATCCACATGCAATGTCTACAACAATTACGACTATCCTCCACCGATAGCCCAAAACAGTTATTTCTAAACAGGAAATAAATGTATCAACTAACATAATTCCAACATTTTCATAGGTGAGTGATTAAACTAACCAACTACACCATTTAATCAATAAATTCATTAATTCCATGAATTCAACTAAATTCCCCAATTTTCCCTAAATTAATTATATAAATTAATTTATTACAACAACTAGGGTTTTTCCCAAAATTACCAAACAACCCCCCAACATATCAAAATACCAAAACTTAGAACAAAACCTATAATATGGAGTAGGAAATCCCTACCTCAAATGAAGAGACTCAAAGAAGATGATGAAAATACTCGGATGTGTTCCAACCCACAATTTTTCGGATCAAAATGAAGATCAAGGGAAGCTCCACACTCAATACAAAGGAACTAGGGTAGAAGATCACTAGAACTAGATGTATTTATAGAGAGAAGATGTAGTCTAGAGAGAGAAACTCTCAAGTTATTCATTCAATGAACTTCATTAAATTGATTAATGTATCTCATACATTCATGATACATAATGCATCCTCTATATTAATGAATTCATTAGATAGATTAATGTATCTTACATATTCATAATAGATACATAATGCATCTCTAAGATTCATTCATAATAAATCCATCACATTCAATGTATTAGCATTAGTCTTCTATACATTATATATATAGGTATCAATGATTAGTCACCATCTAATTGATGTACATGTATCTTACTAATGAGATGAATCTAGTATAATCATGCAAAATCTTTGAAAAGTTAGAGAGAGAGAGAATGGCCCGAAAAAGTGATCCAAAAAGCTATTTTTCGGATTGATAAACAAACAGGTCCGCTCAAGCGTCAAACCCAAAATCTGGACATCAACCCTTGGTTTCCAAACACAACCAACCTGTTTCAAACCTGCCCAACACGACCCAAGACTCATATACAAAGAGTAAAGGATGGAAACGGGAATAAGACAACAACACATCTACGGAACCGAGTTCGGAATACAATTAAACAATGAAGGGAAAATCGGGATCGCTATAATCAGGTAGACATGTTTTGAAAAGTAGGTGTGGAATTAATTTTTGAAAACTCAAACCAAACAACACACTCAAACTAAGGGGTGAAACTAAAATTTGAAATCTCTACCAAACACAGCCTTAATTAAGACTTAGGTCTCGTTTGGGGAGTAACTATTTTAGCCAAAAAGTCAGAATGTCAGTATAAATTGTCACATTACTCTATCTATTTTTTTATATATCTTTTTATGAAAACTTAAAAAATTATTAAAATAGATTGTTCTCCAATGAATAAGTCCATAAATTAAAATTTATATGTAAACACCCCTAAAAATTTGCAACACATGCAGCTTGATGAGACGTAAAGAAATTTTTATTTTTTATTATATTTTTTGTTCCATGCTCCTGCAGTGGATAGTGATGCAAGAGTGGCCATTATTGCAAACATGCTTCACCACGCCGGAAATGGGGTGCAATAAATAAAGTCCGGATCCTCTGCAGAGTTCTCCTGTAGCGCATTCTGCAGTGCAAGGCAAACAACGTCGTTTTGCCCCTTTTTTTGTCTTTTTTTTTTTTTTCTTTCTTTCTTTCCAGCTTTTTCTCTTTCTTCTCTATTTCTCTTTTCGAAGACCTAAACCGCAAAAGTCCCAAATCAAAAACCAGAGGACTGGAAGACGAATGTGGAAAGACGAACAGAGGACCGATGAACAGTGGTGGACCGACGACCGGGAAGATGAACGCAGAGTCCTATCAAAGGCCCAAAATGTCTGAGATTCTATATATATGTATATATATCATATGTGTATCAAGTTATTGTTGGAAATAATGGTTTTATAGGTTTTCTTTGGGCTAACTTTGAGCCCAAATTTGAGTGGGTCCCACAGTCTTTTGGGGTGAGTCCAAAGAGGTGACATGTTCCTTGCCGCATGGCAAGTCACACGGTGAAAACGGTTTGTCAAAACCATTTATGAGTGAATGGGAAGTTGACGTCGTTTTCAGGTTCATGGAATGGACAATTAAAGAAGTAAATGTAGGTTTCCTTGAAATAGTAATCCCACATTGGAAACTTAAAAGAACTTATGTGTGTATATAAGTTCTAGGTGGCAACACTTGGGTTGGGCCCCAAAGGGCACCCCAAGTTTGTAGAAGGGAGGAATTATAGACAAAGTGAACCTTGGCTCAAACCACTACACACATGCGCGCGCGCCGTTGCCGCCGACCGGCCAAGCCGTGCCGGACGTGGGTGTGGGTCAGGTCGGTTAATTTTTTGGACAAAATTTATTTGAATTTTTTCCAAAAATTCTTACGGGAAAATTAATTTAAATTTTGCACCAATTGTTTGTGTCCAAACAATGCCCTTTTTCAGTCCATTTTCTAGCAGGTTCAACAGGTTCAAACTATTCAACAGATTGAAAAGCAATCCAATTGTTTCAGACATGTTTAAAACTGCCCAGCAGTTATGAACAGATAAGAAACTACAACAGTTATCTGTTCAAACAGTAACTGCACCTGTTCATTCAAAATCAGATATGTTCGGGTTTGAATTTCATACTTGTTCAGCCCTATATATACTGGGACATTTCCAGCAGATTTTTCATCCTGAAAATTCATTTTTTCTTGCTTTCCTTTGTGCTTTCTTTGCATTATTCTACATACTAATTTTAGGGGAAAAAAAGTTCTGAGAGTATAGAACATAGGTTTTATTCACCGTACAAATTGTTTGGAGTGCTACTACAATTTGTGAAGATCATTGTGTCCTGGGAGATAGACGCCATTTATCCATAAGCACCGTATCGGGGCGAATCTGTTTTAAGGACAGAGTGTCACACACTCAACTTGATCTTTTAAATATTTATTCGGTTCAGTAAATAAATTCTACAAGTTATTTGTTTTTATTTGTTTGATTTAGTTTCAAATTATTTATTTTACACAGAAAATTGTTCCAACAATCTTAAGACAGATTCGAATTATTCTGTTTATACAGAATTTTTCGTTTGTTTCCTTTTCTTCTTTTCTTCTTCTTACATAAATTATTTTCTATGGTCTTACAAAATAATATTTTGGTTGGAAAAATAAATAGTAGTAATATACTGTTTGGCAAATTACAGTAATATACTATTTATTTTCTTTGACAACTAGTAGTAATATACTGGTAGTTATTAACAATTTATAATATTTATTTGTGAAATTGGTTAGAAATTAATTTTGATTTTCAGAAATAATTTATGAGAGTTCATTAATTAAAATTCTATTTTAATATTTTAATTTTTGAAGTGTTACAGAAATTTAATTTTATGTGTGGAATTAATTTGTTTAAATAATTTTTTTTTATTTTCAATTAATTGAAAATAAAAGTTACAATTCTTGTTTCTTTTATTTTTACAGAATTTAATTTTGTGATTTTGGTTTAAATTTTCTGTGTAGTATAAAATTCTAATTATAATTTTGTTTTATAATTTAGAATTCATGGCTACAGAAACTAATGCTCAAACAAGTACTAGTATGGTGGCTGCAATTGCGCCAACCCCCTCTCTTGTTGTAACTGTGCCAATTAATCATGGTGGAAAGCCAGAGAAATTCTTAGGAACTGATTTTAAAAGATGGCGGCAGAAAATGTTGTTTTATCTTACTACTCTCAACCTGGCACGGTTTCTCCATAAGGATGCTCCTACTTTGAAAGATGATGAAACCGACCGGTAAGTGGTTGCTGCGGTCGATGCCTAGAAACATGCTGATTTCCTTTGCTGGAATTACATTTTAAACGAACTTGACAACACATTATACAATGTCTACAGTCATATCAAAACAGCAGAGGAACTTTGGGAGTCTTTAGAGAAAAAATACAAAACAGAAGATGCTAGCTCAAAGAAATTTGTGGTAGGCAAATTTATGGACTTTGTGATGGTTGATTCTAAGACTGTGATCAGTCAAGTTCAAGATCTCCAACTCATTCTGCATGACATTCATGCAGAAGGCATGTCTCTCAGTAAATCGTTTCAAGTTGCTACCTTAATTGAAAAATTACCACAAGGCTGGAAGAAATTCAAGAACTATCTCAAACACAAGCGCAAATAAATGACTTTAGAAGAATTAATTGTGCGTTTGAGGATTGAGGAGGACAACCGCAATTCTGAGAAGCCGACTGGTAAGCTTTCCATGGAGTCTAAGGCAAATGTGGTGGAACATGCTCCAAAAGCAAAGAAACAAAAGTTTTCTGGAGAAAGTTCTGCACAAGGCTCTAAAGGAGGGAAAACTAAGAAGTACAAGTTTAATGGCAAATCTTACATCTGTGACAAAGAGGGACATCGGGCCAAAGATTGCCATAGCAAGCGCAAAGGCAAAGGGAGATCAAGCAAGAAGCCTGCTCAAGCCAATATGACCGAAGTGGATAAAATTTCCAATGGTGTAGATGACATAAATCTTTCCGTAATTGTTTCCTTGTCGGAAATCCTAAAGAATGGTGGGTGGACACTGGTGCTACTCGTCATATCTGTGCCAACAAAGAGGTGTTCGCATCTTATTCTATGATGGACAATGGCAAACAACTCTTTATGGGCAACTCTTCGACTTCTAAAGTTGAAGGATAAGGAAAGATTATTCTGAAGATGACATTTAGAAAGGAACTCACTCTCAACAATGTGCTACATGTACCGGACATTAGCAAGAATCTTGTTTCCGGATCTTTGTTAAGTAAAAATGGGTTTAGGCTAGTTTTTGAAAGTGACAAATTTGTACTTACCAAAAATGGGATGTATGTAGGAAAAAGCTACATGTCTGATGGCCTTTTCAAATTCAATGTAATGACTGTTGTACCCTCTGTTATTAATAATAATACATCTTCTTCTTACTTGCTTGAGTCTTCAAATTTGTGGCATGGTAGACTAGGACATGTTAATTATGGATCTTTGCGTAGATTAATTAATATGGAATATTTACCGAAATTTGACATTGATTTAAATCATAAATGTGAAATTTGCATTGAGGCAAAATTAACTAAATCTCCTTTTCATTCAATTGAATGAAGTACGGAGCCACTTGAATTAATTCATAGTGACATTTGTGATTTTAAATCAATTCAAACTAGAGGTGGAAAAAAATATTTTATCACTTTCATAGATGACTATACTAGATATAGTTATGTTTATTTAATTCGAACTAAGGATGAAGTTTTTGAAACTTTCATTCAATTTAAGAATGAAGTTGAAAATTAATTTGGTAAGAAAATTAAAAAACTAAGAAGTGATAGAGGTGGTGAATATGAATGACCTTTTGGTGAGTTTTGTAAAGAACATGGAATAATTCTTCAAACCACTGCTCCTTACTCACCTCAGCAAAATGGAATTGCTGAAAGGAAAAATAGGACTTTAAAAGAAATGATGAATGTCATGTTAATAAGTTCTGGATTACCTCAGAACTTGTGGGGGGAAGCAATACTTTCTGATAATTATATACTTAATAAAGTACCCTGAAAGAAAGTGAATCAAACACCTTATGAAATGTGGCATGGGAGAGTACCATCCTACAAATACTTAAAAGTGTGAGGGTGTTTGGATAAAGTGGCTATTCCTAGTCCTAAAAAGACTAAGATAGGTCCTAAAACTATTGATTGCATTTTCATTGGTTATGCCAAGAATAGTAGTGCATATCGATTTTTGATTCATAAGTCAGAACATTCTGAAATGCATGTAAATACTATTATTGAATCTCAGAATGCATCTTTCTTTGAACATATGTTTCCAAATAAGACTGGACAAGAAACTAGTACTAACAAAAGATCTTATGATCAAGAACAAGAGCAAGAGATAGATCAAAATGACGAAGAGGAACCTAGGCGTAAAAAACGTGCTAGAACCTCAAAATCTTTTGGTCCAGATTTTCTAACATTTTTGTTAGAAAATGAGCCTTTAACTTTTAAAGAAGCTATGTCCAGTCCTGAGGCTCCTTTATGGAAAGAAGCTGTAAATAGTAAAGTTGAATCCGTCTTGCAAAATCACACTTGGGAATTGGTGGATTTGCCACCAGGTTGTAAACCTCTTGGGCACAAGTGGATTTTCAAGAGGAAAATGAAAGCGGATGGATCAATTGACAAATGTAAAGCAAGACTTGTGGTCAAAGGATATTGACAAAAAGAAGATCTTGACTACTTTGACACATATTCACCAGTTACTAGAATAACATCCATTAGAATGCTAATTGCCATTGCATCTGTGTACAATCTAGAAATTCATCAAATGGATGTGAAAACCGCTTTCTTAAATGGTGAGTTAGATGAAGAAATTTACATGGAACACCTAGAAAGATTTTTTGTTCCAGGAAAAGAAAAGAAAGTGTGTAAATTAGTTAAATCATTATATGGTTTAAAACAAGCGCCAAAACAATGGCATGAGAAATTTGACAAGGCAATGATGTCAAATGGTTTTAAAATTAATGAATGTGACAATGTGTTTATATTAAAAACACAAGCAAGGGTTATATTATAGTATGTCTTTATGCGGATGATATGCTCATCATAGGTAGTAATAATGACATGATTAAAAGTACCAAGAAAATGTTGAATAAACATTTTGACATAAAGAACATGGGTATTGCTGATGTAATACTTTGTATGAAAATTACCAAAATATCAGAAGGTTATGCTTTGTCACAATCACATTACATTGAGAAAAATACTTGACAAATTTAGCAAAGATAATGATCATCTTGCTAGAACACCAGTAGATGTTAATTTGTTTCTTTCTAAGAATGTACAGGAAAGTATTTCTCAATTAGAGTTTGCCCAAATTATTAGAAGCTTAATGTACTTGATGAACTACACTCGCCCAAATATAGCTTATTTAGTAAGTAAATTAAGTAGTTATACAAGTAACCCAGGAGTAAAACACTTGAAAGTAATTATAAGGGTTCTAAGATACCTCAGATTTACTCGTAACATTGGGTTAAATTATACTAGATATCCAGCAGTACTTGAAGGATACTGTGATGCAAACTGGATATCGGTTACTAGAGACTTAAAACCCACCAGTGGGTATGTCTTTACTCTTGGTGGTGCTGCTGTATCTTGGAAATCTTCCAAACAGACTTGCATTGCTAAGTCTACTATGGAATTAGAATTCATAGCTTTAGATAAAGCTGGGAAGAAGCAGAATGACTTCGCCACTTCCTTGAAGATATTCCAATGTGGCCAAAACCAGTGCTTGCTATATGCATACATTGTGATAGTCAATCAGCAATAGGTAGAGTACAAGTCATATGTATAACGGTAAGTCACGACACATTCGTCGTCGACATAACACCGTAAGACAACTACTCTCTAATGGAATTATTTCTATTGAATATGTGAAGTCTAAAGACAACATAGTGGATCCACTAACCAAAGGGTTAGCAAGAGAGTTAGTTGAGAATTCATCGAGGGGAATGGGACTTAAGCCTATTAAATAAGAGTTACCACAACGGCAACCCAACGTAGTTGACTGGAGATCCCAAGATCTAGGTTCAAAGGGACAACTGAGTTGTGTATGACTCAGAAAGATCACTGGGAAGTCAAACTCCTACCCATTTCTATGATGAAGTAGTGCTGTATGCAGCATTTTAGATTAAGTAATACTTTTAATCATTCTTATATCTAGGTATGACTAGTGGAGTATGGTAGGATACTCATCATAAGAATTACCTATATGAGTGTAAACTGGGCCGGTTCTATGAGATTTGTGAAAGGCTACGATTCTCTAAGGCATTCATGAAAGACCAGGTTGTTCAGGGCCAAAATGAACACAATAGTGAGAACTAAACTGTGTCTGGTAATATACTATTATCTTGGTTTACACAAACGGCTGAACAGTTCAAGACATCATGTTCACTGGTTAGCTAGTAAATCTGATAGTGTCTTACAAGGGAAGGTTCAAAACCAAAAGCTACCTATCATTTGCAGAATATTCCCAATTTCTGTACTCTTTGTAATTAGATCGTGTTGTTACATTTTCTCTCCATCAAATTCCATTCATGTGGAGGATTGTTGGAAATAATGTTTTTATAAGGTTTTTTTGGGCTAACTTTAAGCCCAAATTTGAGTGGGTCCCACACGTCTTTTGGAATGGGTCCAAAGAGATGACGTGTTCCTTGCTGCATGGCAATTCACACTGTAAAAGCGGTTCATCAAAACTATTTATGAGTGAATGGGAAGTTGACGTTGTTTTCGGGTTCGTGGAATGGACAATTAAAGAATTAAATGTGGATTTCCTTGAAATGGTAATCCCACATTGGAAACTTAAAAGAACTTATGTGTGTATATAAGTTCTAGGTGACAACACTTGAGTTGGGCCTCAAGGGGCATCCTAAGTTTGTAGAAGAGAGGAGTTATGGGCAAAGTGAACCTTGGCCAAAACCACCACACACATGCGCGTGCCGTCTGTCCGACCAGCCGAGCCGTGCCAGGCGCGGGTGTGGGTTGTGGGTCGGGTCAGTTCTAATATTAATTTTTTTAACAAAATTTATTTGAATTTTTTTCAAAAATTCTTGTGGGAAAATTAATTTAAATTTTACGCCAATTATTTATGTCCAAACAGTGCCCTTTTTCAGTCCATTTTCCAGCAGGTTCAACAGGATCAAACTGTTCAACAGATTGAAAAACAGTCCAATAATTTCACACAGGTTTAAAACTGCCCAGCAATTATGAACAGATAGGAAACTGCAGCAGTTATTTGTTCAAACAGTAACTACACCTGTTCATTCAAAATCAAATATGTTCAGGTTTGAATTTCATACTTGTTTAGCCCTATATATACCAGGACATTTCCATCAGATTTTTCATTCCAAAAATTCATTTTTTCTTGCTTTCCTTTGTGCTCTCTTTGCATTATTCTACATACTAATTTTTTGGGGAAAAAAAAATCTAAGAGTATAGAACACAGGTTTTGTTCGCCATACAAATTGTTTGGAGTGCTACTACAATTTGTGAAAATCATTGTATCCTAGGAGATAGACGCCATTTATCCGTAAGCACCATAGCGAGGCGAATCTGTCTTAAGGACAGAATGTCACACACTCGACTTGATCTTTTAAATATTTATTCGGTTTAGTAAATAAATTCTATAAGTAATTTATTTTTATTTGTTTGATTTACTTTCAAATTATTTATTTTACACAGAAGATTGTTCCAACAGTTATATATATATATATGTTATAGGTTCTATATATATGTCTCTTCTTCTTCTTCTTCTTCTTCTATATATATACATGTGGGGACATAATTTTTAAATGACAACACGTGGCCGAGGTGTCACCGAAGTACCAGCCGAGGTGCCACGTATCCTGGTCATGACGCCAAGATCGTCTCGGCTAGGCCGAGGTTATCTGCGAAGATACCAGAATCTGGGATAAGTGGATAAGGGACAAGAGTCCTAGAATGAGAGAAGACTTCAGTTTAGATTAAGATAAAACTCTTAGAGAGTTTATCCCAATCCTACTAGGAGTCCAAGATTAGCAGTAATCCTGAGTCCGTTGAAGTTAGGCTTCTATTGGGACTAGGATTGTGTTGGCTATAAAAGGGAGGCACCCCCATGGGTATAAGGTATGTCTTTTCTGCTTTGTCTAGTGAGTTAAGCATTATTGGTTATCTTTGAGAGATATTTTACTGACTTGATCATCAGAGTGCCCCTAGGTGGACGAGCCACCGCCGGAATCTCTTCTTTCTGTTATAGGTTGTTCGGGCTTAATCTATTCTGTCAGTGTTCTCCAGCTGAGTACCAGTTTGGCAGTGTGGTCGGAAATTGACACACACAATTTGGCGCCGTCTGTGGGAACGAAAGGAGAATAGATGGCCAACGATAGACATAAAGAGAAGGTTGGGAACGACACCCCTACTGAGAGTGGGAAACATATTGACTCTGACCTCGAAGAAGTCAACTGCAATGAAGAGACTCGTAACAAGAATCACGGAGGAAAGGACGTCGACCAGGAGGGCGGCGTACAGAAAAAATCGGACCGGAGCGGGTATTATAACGAGGACGACCTCCAGGTATGGAAAGATAGATGCCTACGGAGGGACGACGAGATGAAGGGAATGGCGGACAAATTGGCGAACCTGCAAACGGTCATCAATTTCATAATGCAGAACAACGTCATGTAGCCACCGTTCCCGCTACAAGATACGCCGATTCCAGCGGCCAAGAAAGATGCCCAGAAAGGGGGGCAGAAAACTGTTCCTACAATCCCTCAGCACGACAGGACTAAAGGACATTCTCATCGGCCTTCACAGGAGGTCGGGCGTGGAGAATCAGCCAGAAGAGAATCCCAGAAGACACATCGAACCCAAGAAGACTGCACCAGAGAACATCGGGATGTTTAGGGGAAGGAACTCTGTTTCGACACAACCAATGGAGGGAGGTCCAAAAGGACTCACAATGACACTGGAAGTAGTGCACCAAAGAGGCTGAAATCTGGAGATAGCCGAACTCTTGGATGGACCAAAGAGGGTCTGAGGGATGACCTCCAGAGGAAGCGGCAAGAAGCCGAGGTGACCTCTCCAGTTAAACCGATGACATGTTTAACACTTGTTGAAATTTTAAAAATTTACAAGTTGAAGTTAAACCAAGGTCATGTTTAACACTTTTTGAAATTTGAGAAAAATTTACAAGTTGAAGTTAAACCGATGACCTGTTTGACACTTGTTGAAATTTGAAAAATTTACAAGTTGAAGTTAAACCGAGGTCATGTTTAACACTTGTCGAAATTTTAAAAATTTACAAGTTGAAGTTAAACCGATGACATGTTCAACACTTGTTGAAATTTTAAAAATTTACAAGCTGAAGTTAAACCAGGGTCATGATTAAAGGAATGAATGATATAGGTTCCATCACCTCAGAATGTCGAGGTAATAGATCCTAGGGGGCAGTTGTGGGACATAATTTTTGAATGACAACACGTGGCCGAGGTGTCACCGAAGTGCCAGCCGAGGTGCCACGTGTCCTGGTCATGACGCCGAGATCGTCTCGGCTAGGCCGAGGTTATCTGCGAAGATACCAGAATCTGGGATAAACGGATAAGGGACAAGAGTCCTAGAATGAGAGAAGACTTCAGTTTGGATTAAGATAAAACTCTTAGAGAGTTTATCCCAATCCTACTGGGAGTCCAAGATTAGCAGTAATCCTGAGTCCGTTGAAGTTAGGCTTCTATTAGGACTAGAATTGTGTTGGCTATAAAAGGGAGGCACCCCCATGGGTCTAAGGTATGTCTTTTATGCTTTGTCTAGTGAGTTAAGCATTATTGGTTATCTTTGAGAGATATTTTACTGACTTGATCGTCGGAGCGCCCCCAGGTAGACGAGCCACCGTCGGAATCTCTTCTTTCTGTTGCAGGTCGTTCGGGCTTAATCTATTCTGCCAGTGTTTTCCAGCTGAGTGCTTGATTGGCAGTGTGGTTGGAAATTGACACACACAGACGGCGCCATCAAACATTCGAGATCATGTTTAACACTTGTTGAAACTTGAGAAAAGTTTACAAGTTGAAGTTAAACCGAGATCATGTTTAACACTTGTTGAAACTTGAGAAAAGTTTACAAGTTGAAGTTAAACCGAGATCATGTTTAACACTTGTTGAAACTTGAAAAAAGTTTACAAGATAAAGTTAAACAAAGGCAAAACACTTGTTGAAATTTTATGAAGAAATTTACAAGTTGACACCAAGGGTGTGCCAAGAGAGGTACTTGGGTATTTGCCAAGGTAAATTATCAGTTTGTATAACCAGGGCGTGTCACCCCGAGAAGGTTACACAAGACTGAAGTGTATATTAAAGATATGCAAAATATTCTAAGTGTAAAGCCAAGAACAGTAGCAAAAGTCCAGGAAAATCGTGGGCAGTGTATGTATTCAAAACATGGGCGAAGCAAAGTCATGAAATAGACATACTCAGGTACATGATTCATAAATCGAATGTTTGAGCAAAGCAGTAATGGCAACAAGTAATGGAGAGCATCAAAAACTGAAACTAGGAGAAACAGTAAACTCACCAAAGAAAAGAAGCCGGTGTAGAGTTCGCCGAAGTCAAATGAACGGCAGCAGTGGAAAAGATTAGCAAGAACCTCGCCGGAGGAGGTGGATGGAGCAAGTTGCAGAGCTTTAGAAGCTTGAGCAATAGAGGATTTGGAAGAAAAAGCTAGAGAGAGAGAAAGCCTCAAAAACGATGAAAAAAGTGAAAGGATGGAAGAGGGGGAAAAGTTTTGTTAAAACTTGAAACGGTGTCAAAATAAAATTAAGGAGCCTGGAAAGACGGATTTGTCAGATGGCACATGCAGGCGCGAGACGACTTACAAGCGCGTGCGGAGTACGATCTAGCAAGGAGAAAACACGGGGCTAAAATGGTTGAGTTATTTATGCTTGACAGCTCATACGCGTGAAGGAGCTCTTGGAATTCTTGTTCTTTAAAAAAACAGACATGTCGGCCTGTATAATGATCTCGATTGAGAAATTTTAAACCGACATACTGGAATCAAGCAATGATATAGGTTCCATCACCTCAGGATGCCGAGGTAATAGAACCTAGGGAGCAGTTGTGGGGATATATTTTCTAAGTACAAACACGTGGCCGAGGTGACACCGACGTGTCAGCCGAGGTGCCACGTGGCCTGATCATAACGCCAAGGTGATCTCGTCTAGGCCGAGGTTATCTCCGAATATATCGGAATCCGGGATAAGCGGATAAGACACAACAGTCCTCGAATGAGGAAGAACTTCAGGATGGATAAGGATAACACTCTTAGGGAGTTTATCTTTATCTCTTGGAGAGTCCAGGATAAGCGCTGAGCAGAAGCCCATTGAAGCTAGGTTTCTATGGGGACTAGGATTGAATTAGCTATAAAAGAGAGGCACCCCCGATGGGTCTAAGGTACGCAATTTATACTCTGAATAGTGAGAGAAAGAACAATTGATTATCTTTGAGAGATATACTAACTTGAACGTCAGAGTGCCCCCGGGTGGACGAACTACCGCCGGAATCTTCTCTTTCTGTTGCAGGTCAACCAGGTGTCATTTATTCTGCCAGTACTCTCCAGCTGATCACTGAGTTGGCAGTGTGGTCAGAAAATCACTCAGACAATACATATATAATGATATAATATGTACTGCCATAGTTTCCTAATTGCAATTTTGTAAAAAATAGGACTTTTCTTTCATGTTCATGTTCAGGTTCTCTCTCTCTCTCTCTCTCTCTCTCTCTCTCTCTCTCTCTCTCTCTATATATATATATATATATAGAATACAAAATTCAATGAATGAGTATATCAAGCCCCAAAAAAATTGTTAAGCTACTAATAAGGTGGTGGTGCCCTGTTTGGGTGTTAAGATCAAAATTTTTCCATTAAATTTCACCATGCCTTGTATTTCCATGCAATCCAGATTTCTTTTGAGAGGAAACCCTAGACCAAAGGCTCTAAGATTAAGGCAATATTTGGAAAACCATCCATTTGTCTTCTAGTCCTTTAGTTTTCATTTTTGGACTTTTGGAGATTAGGTATGTGAAAAGAGAAGAAGTAGAGGAGAAGAAGCTAGCAAGAAAGAAAAAAAGAAAAGAGCAAAATTACATCATTTGCCTTGCACTGCAGGATGCGTTGCAGGAAAACCCTGCAGAGGATCTGGACTCCAATAAATAACCAACACTTTTGTACATTTGCAGTGAGGAATCTTGTCAAATTGTAGTACTTCCTCCCTCCTATAATAATAGTGCTTTTGGAGAATTTAATTTAATTTTGATAGTACAATTATTATATTTTCAAAAAATTATATATTTTTAAATTTATTTTTTAATAATATATTTTTTGAAAAATATCAATTGTCATAACTATATTTTTTGTATTGTTAATAAATTTAGGGGCATTTACATACAAGTCCCATTTTGTGAACTTGTAATCTATTAAGTCTTAGATAAAATTATTTGCTCCTTCAAGTTCCATTAATTTTTAATAGCCCAATTTATCCTTCCAAGACCTCCTCATAGCTGCCAAACATCATTTGTAGCAGATTTCAACCCCACCCCACCCCTGCCACTAATAATTGATCATTCCTCCCTAATCCCCTCTGTATTCTTGCTGGCACCAGTCTCCTCCTCCTTCTTCCCCATTCTCTCTCTCCAACTCCTTAAACCCTAGCTATACATACACAATTATACATACACCAACCATACCAACAATCCTCATATGACATAACCCACCTCTCTCTCTCTCTCTCTCTCTCTCTCTCTCTCTCTCTCTCTCTGAAATTCTTCATCAGGTCAGGGGGTCTCATATGCTCTAACGCCAACAAAAACCCAACATGCTTCCCCAATTCGTGATATTGTTTCTACTTTCAATTTCGACCTATCTCTCTGTTTCGGCCTCCGAACCATTGTCTATCTACGATGTCCTTCGAATCGAACCCCAAATTGCAACGTTCCAAGTCAAAAAGTTCACCAGATCTAAAATTGTAACCTTATGTATTCGACTACATTGTTCTTCTGAATTTTAATTTGAAATTGAGAACATTCTCAGTTTATAATATTCTCAATTTTAATCATGAAAAAAATTAAGAAATTTCTCAAAATTGATAATTATAAATTTCTTGGTTTTGATAATATTCTTAGTTCATACTAGAAATATTGAGAAGTTTCTTAATTTTGATAATTATAAATTGAGAACATTCTTAGTTTTAAAATTGAGAACATTCTCAGTTTTGGGATTAAAGGGCAAAACGTCTTTTTACCTATAAATGGGAGTTAATGGTTCAAAAAAAATTTTGACAGAACCTAAGCTACCACCAAATATGTAGATAAGACTTTTTGGTAATTAATCCATAAATTTAAAAGAAAGAAAAAATAGAAAATTTATATTATTTTATTTATTTAATTTTTAATCATTAATTAATTTTTTTATTGACATATTACTTGATCTAAAAAAATGGGTCTATGAAATGAGTTTGTATATTATTTTTCTTATCACATTGGGTTAATTTTACATTTTTATTTTCTAAATTATTATCATTTTATTTTCTATTTTTTTCAATCAAATCTTCTAACTAAACACAAACAAAAAAAATTATTATTAAGCTCATTTAATTTTTCTCTCTCTCTTTTTTTTTTTTTTTGGAAGCACTTACCAGTAAGTCACATATATAAAGTTCAAAACCCATGTAATTCCAAAACAAAATACTTGCACTAATTAGTCCTACATATTTTTAATTGTTACCAATTTATTTATTTATTTATTTATAAATTTAAGGAAGAGGCTTCTCTCCAGCTCACACAGTGGACTGGATTGAGCATACAGTTGGGCCCGTGGGGACCACCACGGATCCCGTTTCGATGATTCGAACCATTCAATGCGTAGAGTTCGTCGAGTACTTTACGTTTGGAAAAATTCAAGTTAATCGATATCGGTAGCCCCTTGATCAGAACATATTTTTGTCAATGGTAAATATGATTTTAAAAATAAAATATTAACAAAAAATGTGTTCCGATCAAGGAGCTACCGATATCTGATCAACATGATTTTTTCAAACATAAAATATTTGACAAGCTCTACATATTGAACGGTTTGGATCATCGCTACGGGACCCGTGGTGAGCCCCACGGGCCAGACAGTATGTTCCAGTCCACTATGTGGACTAGAGAGAAGCCATCTCTTAAGTTTAAAAACACTGCTACATTCTACCACCGCGCGGACTTCCGTAAGACGATCACCAGAGACTCACCGAAATGTTTAATATCACTGGAAAGTTTGGCAGAGTGTTCTAAACATTACTAGAAGTCATCGGAATGTTCAGAATGTTCACTGGTTGTTAAGAATATCATCGGAAACTCACCGGAATGTCCATAATATTGCCAAGAAAAAAAATAAATGGAGAAATTATAGTGAAAAATATAGCAAAATGTGCTAAATATTGATAAACTAAAAGGGAGGGAAAAAAAAAAAAAAAAAAAAAAAAAAAAAAAAAAAAACAACAACAACAACAACAACAACAACAACAACAATGGGGAAGAAAAAAAATGCATTATTTTTTTTATTTTTGTAGAGTTTAAGCAAATAATCTCCAATATTGATCAAATCAAAAAGTAAGTTTTGAAACTGTAAAATGTTACAGCTTCAAAACATGATTCTATTAAGTATTTGTCCTTATTAATCAAACTAGAAAACATGTTATGAAACTATAAAAATTTTACAGTTCTAAAGAATGCTATAAAACTGTAAAATTTGCAGTTTTAATACATGATTCATTTTGGTACAAAAAAAAAAAAAAAAAACTGAAATTGTAGAATATTACAGCTTTCACTACCTGAAACTAAAACTCGAAAACAATTTATTCAGAACTTGAAAATTTTCTCCATCAAAACAGGAAAATAGAAGTGTGTAGCAGAGAAAAGGTAGAAAAAATTAAGAGATCAAAGGAGAGAAACAAATATAGAGAAGATTATACCCCAACAATTATTTTTGATTTAGATCTCGTAGGGTCTCATGTAGATCTACTCAGATTTGATATAGATCTGATGTAAATCTACATCAGATTTAAGTAGATCTACTCAGCTTTTTCGTCGGAAACTTGTTTCCTTCGTCGTCGGAGAGGGTGAAGTAGGGAATCGATGGTCGATGGTTACCGATGAATCCCAATCAATGGTGGTCGTCCATCGTCTGTGACTATATATTAGAAAGAGAAAGAGAAAAAGTAAGGCATGGTCGCTAATCACAAATAATCAAGAAGAGAAAGAAACAGAGTCGAATGCACAGATAAGAACGAAAAAGAAAAATACTTAGTGGATTTTTGAGAGTGTCCAAAACATTGTGGGATTAAAGAAACTTTTCCACTTTTAAATAGGACTTTTAAGAAATTTGCCTTAGTTTTAAAATATTTTCTGTTTTAGAACAATGAAGCTCTGATACCACTTATTGGGTTAGAGAGCCACAGATTGATGCAAACAAACACATACAAGAGAGAAACACATAGAGTTCGTGTTGTTCGGCCTAATCCCTACGTCCACAGGCAATGGAATTCTATATATTTGGAGATATTACAATTCATTCATGTTTCCTCACCACTCTCTTCTTCTTCAATTCATGTTTGCATACAAAATACAATTCATTACCAATCTATTTATAAGCTTCCTCCGAGGATGAGATGCGTAAGCGGTGACGCCAGAATATCGTGTTTCGGACGCGTTCGGGAAGCTTCAAGGTGCTTCCATTGTTAACCTTCAGGAGCTTCAATTCAAGATGGTTTTCTTCAGCTACTTTTAGATTATCCAGGAGCTTCCATCTTGATCCTTCTAGCCTTCTTCAGAGAAGAGAATTCATTCTTCTCTTTTCTTCTTATTTCTTAATGGAGAAGTTGAGACAACTTCCTCACAAGAGGGGATGCAACTCAAGTATTAGTATCATTAATAAATAAAAAAATAAAAAAAATAAAAAGAGAATTTGAAGTGGGAAGGAGTAGTGGTGAGCGCCTTTTTGCAGAGGTTAGTTATGACTGCAGGTAAGGCTAAACCTAGTGAAAGCAAAAAGAATGCAGCAATAACATTTATCTCCTTGCCACGTGTTTAATTGCTTGAAAGGAAGTTCTTCGCTGTCGGGCTATTTAGTATGGAAATGAATATTAGAAAGGAATACAAACAAATTGTGTGCTTGCAAGGAAATAAAAGAATTAGTCATGTGGGAATTTAGCTTACAAAGCAAATAAATATATTCTGCACTTCTCTCTGGGATCTACAATTATTGAAAATTTTAACCTTTCACTTCTTTATCCATTCATCCTATTCTATCTAGTTAATCATCATCAGTGTTGATGGTGAAATGCCAAGCTGATTTTTGGCAACAATTTTGAAATTCAATGGATTGTATTAGTAATTGATCATAATGGGTGGTTTACTATTTAGTGAAGGGCAGGAATGATTCTACTTCTCAATGGATGTTGTACTTTCTTTGTGGAATACATTTATGTCATTGCATTGACGTCATTAAACCCAATTCCTTGTGTTGCTTCATTCTCATTAATTAACCTTGTTATCTAATCCGTGATAGCATATTTTCTGTCTATTCCATCTATGTAAGAACTCTTTGATGGACATAAGAATATTTGGTGGTGTATGGTACTTGTCTTTAACAATTTCTGTAATTCAAGTGTATGCTATTTCCTAAGGTTACTGTAGAAACTGACGAAGTGACGATTAATGAATTTGTCTCTTTTTAGCATAGATTCTACTTGGAAGCTGCAAGAAGTTAGATTCGTGGACTCCACGTGAAGAAAAATATAATTATTGCATATGTTCTATTTTCAGGTTTTGGATGCATTGGGTGAGTCAATTCCTTGTGCCAATTATGACTCTTGGATGGTTTACTTACCTGAAGGTGACTTCTTATCACGCATTGGACCCAACTAAATTTTTTAAGGACACTCAATATCCACTTTTGGTATCATGTTAGATTGATTCTATTTCTTAATTTCATAGGTTATCGTCCTAGGTTTTTGCTACCCTTCTGATTGATGACTGAAACAAGTAAAACTTATTTTGTAGAAGCATTATGCTTTAGATAATGTTTTCCAAAAAACACATGGAACACTTTTTTATTTTCTAGCCACTAAAATTGTGCGTATTTGACTTGCTTCCTCAGATAATTAAAGAAAAACTAAACCAAAGGAATATATATATATATTTTGTTAAAGTTGCTACCAGGCATTATGGTTTGATAAGAACTAAAAAAAATTTCAATCTCACCATTATGAAAATTACTAAATTAGGTGAGCAGAGTATAGATAAAAGAGCAGGGGCAGATTGAAAATTTTACATGGGGACCTATTTGAACTCTTGCAATTATTTTTTGGTTTAATTTGAGTCTTGTTTTTAGGTTTCTATGGGTTAGTTGGCTGTTGGTTTAAAATCAGTTCTACCTTTATTAGGTATCACGAGTTTGAATCGGTAGTCTTTAAATTTTCTGGATATGGGCCTTTGTTTTGATCTATCAGTCATAATATGCGTTTAGCTATATTTTTGGGACTTATATTTGGCCAATGTCAGTCAAAATTTAGTTGAGGTAGTAGGACAATAGCAGCCCATAAAAATGCTTGTAATCTTTCTATTTGAAAGAGTTGAGTTACGAGCAATTAAGGTTTTGTTTTTTGATTTTGTGTAGTAGCTAAGGAAGAAGAAACAGAGGCATAAGGAAGAAAGTGCAGAATCTGTGTATTATTTTCAGAATTTTACATACCCCCCATATGGGGAGTTCCTCAACTATTTATAACTACTTCTTCACCTCACACTTCTAACTGACTAACCAATTCACAACTGATTCACAACTGATTTCCTGTAACTGACTAACTAATCTCTCAACCACTACCTAACTGACTTCCCTCAACTGACCCACAATTCAGAACCTTCTAGACATAACATTCCCTGCTGCTTGAGAAATAGCCTTGACCTCAAGGCTAAAATTGAGGATACTTTGCTTCTATCTCAGAATGATCAACCCAGGTAGCATCCTCTAGAAAAGAATTCATCCATTGGACTAACCACTGAACCACAGCCTTATTACCCCGCTTAACCATCCTCCTATCCAAGACAACCATAGGTTCCAGTTGCAAAGTTCCCTCAAGACC
Organism: Camellia granthamiana; assembly: GCA_036172215.1. Taxonomy (NCBI): domain Eukaryota; kingdom Viridiplantae; phylum Streptophyta; class Magnoliopsida; order Ericales; family Theaceae; genus Camellia; species Camellia granthamiana. Next base: position 115,219,386 of record CM069908.1, on the reverse strand, counting down.
TACTGGGGGAAGAGTAGTGTGAGCTAACACATTAGTCCCAATTTTCTTCTTAAGCAGTGAGACATGAAAAACAGGGTGAATTTTTGCAGTTGTTGGTAACTTCAGCTTATAAGCTACTGAACCAACCCTTTCCAAGACCTGATATGGTCCATAAAACCTTGGAGATAGCTTCATATTTCTCTGCAAAGCCACTGTAGTCTGCTTATAGGGTTGTAACCTGAGGAACACCCAGTCCCCAATTTCAAATTCCCTTTCAGACCTGCCCTTATCAGCATAATGTTTCATCATCTGCTGTGCTTGAGTTAAATGCTCCCTTAAGGTCTTGATAATAGCAGCCCTCTCATTTATCCAATTATCCACAACTGCTACTGAAGAAGGTGTGGAAAGGCAAAAAGTATGGTCAGGAGGTTCTTGTCCATAGACTGCAAAGTAAGGAGTAGTTTTGGTGGCAGCATGATAGGTGGTATTATACCACCACTCAGCTAAAGAGAGCCACTTAGCCCACTGCCTAGGACAGTCTCCAGACATACACCTGAGGTAGTTCTCCAAACATTTGTTCAAAATTTCAGTTTGACCATCCGTTTGAGGGTGATAAGCAGTGCTAAGGCACAGCTTACAACCCTATAAAGTGAAAAGTTCATGCCAAAAATGGCTAGTAAACACAGCATCTCTATTTGAAACAATGGTAGAAGGAAGACCATACAACTTAAACACTTGATCAAAGAATACTTTGGCCACATCTGCAGCTGTGTAAGGATGTGATAAAGCCATGAAATGGCCATATTTTGACAACCTATCTACTACTACAAAGATCACAGTCTTGCCTTGAGAATTTGGTAAACCTTCAATGAAATCCATGGAAATATCAGACCATACCTGTAGACACCCCATTTTTGACCGACCTTAAGACTCAAACGTCACCAGTTGAGCGCTTGGTGATATTGCATGTTGTGTTCGTCCAGAGGTTTCAAAGTCTCGGCTGCGAGCCTTGCCTCCGGGCTTCCGGGCTTTTCTGTACTTTGCCTCGGTTTGCGAACCAGGCTCTGTTTTCTCTTCCTGAGGGGAGGGAGAGGTCTCGTAGATCATCTCTCGGTGGCCGTAGGCTACGTTTCGTGGTCGCAGGCCATTTTTCCCATTTCGGAGCCCGGTTCCCGGTTTTCGAAGCCGTCAGGCCGTGTGCCTCAGTTCGGGACCGCCTAACTACCTCCGTTTGCTCCAGTTTTTGGCATGCATCTTATTTACTCCCTTTTGAGGGACACTGTGGTCTGAAAGACCCACTTCGTGGTCGAACACCACTCCCGGTGCCTAACAGTCAGTTTTCGGGGCCTCGGACTGCGCGTTTCGGCCCCCGAACCTTCATTTTGCATCGGTTTTCGTTCATTTTTGGCAGGGACCTCTGTTTCATCACCAGGAAGGTTGTAGAAGGGTGGGAGGCCAGTAATTGTTTCAAAAACCAATTATATTCCATCATCGCCCTCCGACGCCCGTTTTTCTCACTTCAAAGCCAATGTTAACCACCCTAAGGCCACTTTCTTCAGCTCCAAACCACATATTTGTGTTGTGCACACCTGGGAGGACACAAATATCACGTGGCCGGCCAGTAATTCCATCTGAACCTTTTGAACCCCTTTGAAAAATGGCATGTTCTCTCTCCTGTTTCACTTCCTCCAATTTTGGACCACAGGGCTGTGTTGAGGGCATCTGGGAGGACACCAATTTGTGGTGGCCGGCCATTAATTCACCTTGGCCTTTTTGACCCCTGGCCGGCCGGCCATGGAGGGTGGCTAGCTGGCCAACTACAGCTCCAATACTTGGCCGGCCTGATTCCTTGCAGTGAGTGCATCTCAAATCTCCACTCTTTTCCCCCCCAGATTTTGTATCCGGGGGGCCAAATTTTTGGGAGGAAACTTGAATCCATTTCCCCCCCATTTTTCCCCCTCTTTCTCCCCCTCATTTGTCTATAAAAACCAGCCTCCAGCACTGGTTTTTGGGTTGGAAAAAATCCCTTTGAGCTCTTATATTGCATCTCCCTCTCTCCCTCACTCCAACCCTTCAAAAACACCAAGTCCTATACCCTTTTCTTCATCACCACCTAGCACCACACTACCACTTCCATTCCAAAAGCTTGGAGGTCTTCTCAGAGGCTAGGAGGCAGCTTTTCTTGGTCCAAGAGGCAGCAAAGGATTGGTCTTCAAGGGTGAGTTGATTTCCCCCTCTTTCTAGCTCATTTTTGCAAGTTTTCTTAGCCCTCTTTGCTTGCTGTTTTGAGCTCCGACCAAAACTAAAAGTGCAATTTTTTTGAGCTCTATTTCATCTTTCATTGAGGGTCTTACCCTGTTTGGGACCCCCATCTTGCACTTGCTTCATTACCCCTTTGTATGCCATAATCTTGCATAGTATTTTTGGCCTATGTGTAATCTGTTTTGGAGCATGATGTAAACTGTAGATAGGCTTATTTTGAGCCCTTATTCAACATTGAAGAAGGGCTCACCACTGTTTGGGACCTCCATGTATCACTTGCCATTGCACCCCTCTTTGGTCCCCATTTTTGCATGATTTATTAGCCTATTGAGCTTCTGTTTTTAGACCTTGGTCCGAACTGAAAATGGCCCTATTTTGACCCCCTATTCATGTTTCATTAAGGGTCTATGGCTGTTTGGGACATCCTTTTTATACTTCATGTTATAGCTCTCTTGGTGCCCTTATTTTGCATAGCATTTTGAGCATACTTGTATCTATTTTTGGGGTCTGTCATAAACTGTAATACATCATATTTTTGGCCCCTATTCAATATTGTAGAAGGCCCCCTTCCCTGTTTGGAGCCAGCATTTGTGAGTTGCTTCATTACCCCTCTCTTTTTGGCCAATTTTGCATGCTAGTTTAGGCCCATTTTTACTCACTGTTTGGCCTTGCTTAAAACTGAAAACATGCTTTTTTTGGAGCTGCCTTGCTTCTGTCTTTACACTTCATGTTCAAATTATGCATGCATTGCATAGCTATAGGCCATTCCATGAGCCAAGCTTCATGTTTCGGGATTCGTTCCATGCATCGGGTATCATTTTGCCATGACTCGGGGCTGTTTTGCATCTCATTTTGCCTCTAAAAATTGCATGATCATATGCCATATTCCATGTTTTTCCATGTCTTGTTAGAGTGGCATTCTGTGCCGTAGGTTCGGTCCTCGGTTTGCGTGCACGCGTGCACGCACTTCGAGTTGTCTCATTTTCATCTAATGGCCTCTCATGTGAGTGTGGCTGAGGTCCACTCATGTTAGTGTAAGTCCATATTGCATTGTGTATGCCATTTCATTTCATAGCATTGTGTATGCCATTTCATTTCATAGCATTGTGTATGCTAGGATGTATATTAGCGCATTGTGTATGCCGTGTTACCCCCGTGCATCGTATATGCCATTCCATAACATTTTGCATGTTAGGTTGTATCTTAGTTGCATTTCATGCATATCATGCATATTGCATCGTGTTCAGGATAGGAGTTAGCCCGGGCACGGGAAACGAGGTACGTTTCGTACTCCGAGTGACGGAACGTGTCTCAATTCCCCAGTCACCAACACTCCGGATCATCCATGATGGAGTTAGGTCTTGTTGTGTTTTCATGTGCATTCATCTCATATTGAGTTGTGCAATTCGGCTCCTCGGCCATCATGCATCGATATGCGTGATTGGTGGCACGAGGATCGAGGCATGCATACATTTGTGAAAATACATTGCTATGCCCCTTTCTTGCTCTCTGTTGCAGCAAAACAAGAATCAGCAGCCTTCCGGAGCTTGGTGCGCATTCCAAGAATAAGTGCAAACAGAGGCTAACTGGGGCATCGCCATGGATTTCCGCGCAAAGACAACCCGAGCATGCATCATCCATCATCCGGAGAAGAGTCAAGGCAGTCCCTGGCTTGCATGCCACTTTGTTATTTTTCTTAGTTAATTTTGTTAATTTTGTTAATTTTGTGCGCATCACATAGTAAATCTAGGCTAATAACCGGAATAAGAACGCATAATGTTTTCAAAACTAGATATCATGGTTAGTAGAGGCCGATCTTTGATCGGGTGAGCGGGGGTGCTCACGAAGTGACCTTCCCCAATCGTACCCAAGTTCCCGAGCCGAGGCAACTTTGGTGATGATGGACACGTGGCCTTTGGCACCGAGTCAGGGTTTCCTAAATTTTCCCAAAATAAAATATTTAGGTGGCGACTCTGTATCTGGCAAAGCAGTCCATGTTTGGCACTTCTTTCTAAAAATCTGTTTTCTCAAAACGATTTGCCGGATTTGGACTCTTTGGTTCAAGATTAAGAACCGTGACACAAATCGAGTCCGAGCTGTAGCGAGGTCCCCCGCGGCCCTGTCTACAGTTTCTGGCGACTCTGTTGGGGACTTAGAGAACTTGACTCGAACTCATGATATCTTGTTTTGCCTACACTTATGTGTTTCTTTGCATTGCATTTGCATTGGTGCGCTTAGGACACCGTGTTTGCCATCTGCTATTCCTGAACGGTTTGCCGGAGGCTTGTCTTGTCAAGGCATGACCATAAGGCTGACCGGTTGTGGGCTCTGCCAGTATGGGAACACAAACCCCGGTTTTACCGGGGCACCCTTTTTGACCATTCGACCTAGTGCATATTCGGATCCATAGTGACCATTCCAAACTAGGACAGGTTGCTTACCCGATAGGTTGTTTGAAACCGCTGCGTGCGTAGTGAAACCCTAGCTCCTGACAAAATAGGACAGGGAAACCCTACCACAACATAGGGGTGTTTTGGCTCTCACTTGTCTGCTATGTGCTTTTAGAGTGTGTCTCTACAGGAATGCAAGTATCAGTTTACAAGTCTGGGCATCAGGCCTGCGGGCATTACTATCAGTATTTGGGAGTCAGCTTTGCCTGTAGGTATCAGACTCAGATTTGGGGCAGAATTTTGGAGCAGAATTCAGTAGAGAGTACACTCAGCTATGCTCATATCTGTTCAGGTGAAATCAGGCTGAGATGCTGTCTATTTTCTCTTTTGCTAGGTAGTCTTGGAACCATAGCTTCAGAAGGCTCCAATATCCCCCGGGTACACCGAACTTGTGTTGATAGACTTTGTTGGGTTAGACATTCAGTTCAAGGGCAACCAGTTTCCCTTCGCCCGTGGTAAGGCAAAGGAGGGTCAGACAGGGTTCATTTGTTCATCTAATCCGACAGTCACCAGTCACATCATCAGTAGACCCGTGATGGCACGAGGTTCGGAAGAATTTGTGGCTATGATAGCAGCGTTAAATCAGGGAACTGCAATGCAGGATGAGACTAGTGCTGAAACGCAACGCCCATCTGGGGCATCTGCCTCGCATCCAGCTTCGGGACCCCAGCCGAACTTTGACCCACTTTTGCCAGCTGAAGATTTGCAGGGTCCAGATCCCCGAGAAAGGTTTACTCAAGCTCGAGTTTCCACAACCCTGGTGCAGCCTACTGAGAGGCTTCGTCCCTCTGATGTCAATGAATTCAACCCGACTGCAGTGAAAGTTGCGAACCTTGAGAAGCAATTCAAAAGGGCACAGGGCCTTAACTCCATTCACGACATTGAGGATGGGTCCACCGAGGTTGCCGTAAGGCTCCCAGTCGAGAGTACCAATGCTGGCGGTAGCACTGTTTCCAAACCTGCTAAAGTCAACACAGTCGCTATAGCCAACCCTTTTGCCAAGGCCAACCTACAAACAGCCAGCCCAGCCCGAGCTCAGGGTAGATTTTTCACCCCCCTCCATATGAGCCTAACCAGCGCATTCAAAGTCCTGATGGAAAGAGGGCATTTCAAACCCCTTAATCCTCAACCTTTGCCAAATCCACTCCCTGCCAGACATAACCCCAGCAAATACTGTATATATCATCAACAGCGCGGCCATGGCACCGATGGTTGCTACCGCCTTCATCATGAGATCCAGAACCTCATTGACAACCGGACAATAGTTCCACCTCAAAACACCAAGGACCAAGTACCTCATCCACATCTCAACCTCAGCCATACACTGCCACCCACCCACAACCCCAGTCTATACACCTCGACTCATATACTCAAACCCGAGATGTTTATCCCGGAAAGCATGGGCTTAAGCACGATGGATGCACTTGAACCCCAATCATCTCAAACCCGTGAACCCACTACTTCTGAGCTGGGAAGCATGATTGAAGATCTTCAGAGAACAGTGGCAGATTTAACCTTTGGAGTTTTGGCGCCATCATCAACCACATCGCCTACCAGGGAGTTCATGTCAAAACGCTCCCCAATCTTGGGGCGGGCTGCATTTGAAGAAGGCCGATCCCTTGACCAAGTAGAGACGAGTGGTAAGAACAAGGTGGGGGCAGGCATTGGTCCCCATGAACACCTTCAGTGGGCTGTGGAGGCTTTGAAAGCCAAGGGACTGAACAAACAACAAGTACTCGCAGTTGTTGCAAAAGCTGTGGATGACACTTTCGCTACTCAAGTTGGGGGCAGTTTGAATCAAGGGGCAAGTCGGGAGAAGGGCCGTTGTACCAAGAATATTCCTTTCAGCTCTAATCCCGTGCTTGGAAGAGATCAGCAAACCCAGTCAGCACCTGCCAATCCCTTTACTGGTGCGCCCAGCAAAAATCCACAAACCTCGAAGTATCTACCCCGAGGACAGAGGATCTTCCATGCCCTCTATATGCCTTTGTCCAAGGCTCTCCAAATCCTTGTTGAACAAGGCCATCTCAAACCCCTTGAGCCTCGGCCTCTCCCGAACCCTCTTCCGGCTACGCATGATGCTATCCAGTATTGTGCTTTCCATCAACAAACCGGTCATGACACCGACAGTTGCGTCCGTCTCCGCCACGAGATACAAAATTTGATTGACAACGGGGTCATCCCCGCACCAGCTCTGCAAAGTCTATCGGCACTGGATCGGTGAACTTGGGGGATAATGTGACCATGTGATCGGGGGATGAACCACCTGCGGACGGCGCTCGATTAACTCCAGACGTGGGAATGGCACGCACTGTTCTGAGCAATGTGCAAATACCAGTTTTTGTGCTTTCTGACTTGGGTATTGGGTCAGTTTTGTTGTTTTGTTTTGAGTCTGTCTTTTTGTTTTGAGTCAGTCTTTTTTGTTTTGGGTCTGTCTTGTTGTATCGAGTCAGTCCTGTTGTATAGGAGTCGGGTGATTCCGGGGGTGTTACCTCGGGCGTCACCATTTTGTTTTGCGTTTGTCTTTTTTTGTTTTTTTTTGAGTCTGTTTCTGCTAGGAAGCCAGTTATGCCAACAGATTTTGAATGAAACAGCAGTGATTTCCACGCTCTCGCATTTGCTTCTGTCGTGTGCTAGTTGTGCCGGGATTTGAATGAAATGGCAGTGCATTCCACCTGCTCTCTTGTGCCTTGAAGTCATTGTAATGACCTGAGTTTTTCAAAACTTTTTGAACACTGTGGTAAAAACAAAGAGGGAGGAATTCCTCGAGATTTGCAAAACTTTGATCAAACTGAGAGAAAGAGAGGCGTGCTAAGCCCTTAATGAATGAAATCATGCTTGTTAGTATGAGTACTGAGAAGGACCCTAGCTTTGATCCAGATTGGTCCTACACTGTCTTCAGTGCGAGCGATTTGTCGCTTTCTTAAAAACTTTCAAAAAAATGTTTTGCGCGGTCCTGCGAAGACATGTGTGGAATCGCTCTTGAGATTGTGCAGCTTAGGATCGCTCTCGGCCTCGAGACTCAACCCCTTTGCTTTCAAACCTTGAACTTGGATTCAGAACGTTCAAAGGACAATCATGATGTGAGGCCTGTATGGCCAGATTTGAAGCAGCCCTCGAACAAGAGGCACCAAAGTCAGATCAAGAGGATCAGATGTCGTCAAAAGAAGCTTGCAAAGCTAGATCAGAAGCACCCCTCGAACTAGGGGCAAAAAATATCCGATGTGCTCGAAGAGCCAAAAGTGGATCTTTCTGCAAATCAATACAACAGCCACTCTCCTGGATACAGAGGGCTCCAATCTTAAAACTATTTGGCATGGACTTGTTACCCTTTGAGAGGCTCGCTGGGCCGAAAACCCGGAAGGGCGACCCAGGCAAAAGTTAGAGTGAAGAAAAGAATGAAAAAAGGAAAAAGAGAAAAAAATGCAAAGATACAAAAAAGAAATGCAAAAAGAAAAGAAAAGAAAAATGCAAAAAAAAAAGAAGAAGAAGAAGGAATGAAAAGAATAGAAAAAAAGAAAAGAAAGAAGAACAAAGCTCGCAAGGTCGAAAACCTACAACAGGCGCCTTGGCAAAAGTTAGAGCATAAAAAGGAGAGGTTAAATACCCGAGTGTACCTTAACCCCGAACTACGTAAGGCTTGATTCCCATCTTTGGGATATGTAGGCAACTTCATCCTGAAGTCCAACCGTAAAACACTTCAATTTGATTGTGTCCATGCGATGGTTCTGGTCATCTTTGTCTTCTCTGTATCTGAGGATTTGGTTGTGTTCGTCACTCTGAGGACTGACTACAATGCGCTGCGGTGCCATTCAAACAAGGGGCAACTTTCCGTTGCCATTCAACGTGTCGCGGTGCCGTTCAAACAAGGGGCAACTTTCCGTTGCCATTCAATGCGCCGCGGTGCCGTTCAAACAAAGAGCAACTTTCCGTTGCCATGCAGCTCCCCTCCAGCAAGGGGCAATTTTCCTTCGAATCTGAGGTTGTGCATCTCGAGAGTGGGTTCTATGCTCGTTGAGCAGTGGCCGTTTGCAAAAATAGTTTTTGAGAATTTTTACCGAGGTTGACTAATTTTCTCGAAAATTGTTTCATCTTTTCCAAAAACTGGACCATTTCTTGGACCCAAAAAAAGGAAAATTTTCAGTGCTCATAGCCTAACTTGCATGATTTTAAATCAAAAATCGAACAAGCATGTTGATCTAACTCTTATTTCGGTCAAAACTGTTTTAGTAAAAAGCAAAAACAAAAAATGGTCAAAATGATGAACTAGGGACACAGTTGAGTCAGGTTCCCTGTCTTTTCCCCTTTATCAACATACTTGCCAAGGAGGACACCCTACCTGCAAGAAAAGGGCACAACTGAAGCTAACAACAAAGGGCTGAAAGCTCTCTCACCCTCCAAGCAACGAGGTATCAAGCCACATGCGAAGCACGAACTGGAATGCGGCAAGATATTCCACTTCCTCATCTGGACATATCTGATCACGTCCAAACTCCCCGGCAGAGCATCGTCAACCGAGGTCAGCTGCAGATTTGCTACACACCCAGTTATAGCACAGCCCCTCTGTGGGAGAAACTCACTAGCTGCGTGCAGAAGAAGAAGAATCTAGCGGAATGCTAGGGGCATGAGCCCGCAACTTGCTGTTTATCCATCAACCACCCAGGGGAGGGATTTAAAATGAGAGATTGAATAATAGAGAGATATGCGCTGAGAGAAAAAGTGAGGAAAAGGGCTTTTTTTTTTCAGGAAAACAGAGCTTGAGGGCCGAGTGATGTGAGAATCACAAATAAGAAAGGGTGGGAAATAATACCCAGAGAAACTGGCTCCTCGTGCACTGAGAGGTCTCTTGTCTTTGTAACACGTCTGTGTGTCGTGTCTTTTGTTTTGTTTTTCTCGATTCTTGCTTTGAGTCGTTCCGAGTGTGTCTCGGTGTGTTTAGGTTGTTTACCTTTATTTTTCGTTGTTGGGTCGTCTTTGCTGTGGTCAGTTGTAGGCTCAATACCCGTTTAAGAACCCTTTTCTCATTTCAATTTCAAAAATCGTTGTGTGCTCAGAGTGCCGTGTTGTTCTCCACAATTGTGCAAAATAGGATTGGTTCTTTCATAAAGCCGCAGGGTTCAACCCAGGTCATATCAGAATAGTAAAACCAGGACTTATCTGAAGCTATGTGGGTTCCAGACTGCAAAGCCAAAGAAAATAGGGAAAATTTGGGGCATCCGGGTTTGTTTCAACTTCCACAAGTTCCGTTTTGCATCCTATCTTTTCAGATTAGACTGTCTATTCAGAATGAGCTGTGTTCCGAATAAACCGAATACTGTGCTATGAGTTGCGTATTCAGAATGAGCAGTGTGCTGATATGAACTGTGTGTTCAAAGTGAGCAGAATACTGTGTTGACTGTTTCACTGTCTCAAGCCAGAATGGCGATCAGAAGTGCTCTCCCTGAGTACCATTCCCCGTCAGAGTTATCTTGGCTTTTGTTTGCAATGAGGGAAAGTTGTGAATATGATCAGAAAGAAAAGTGACATCCGTGGCTTTTACATGTAGAGATTACCCCTTGTCAGCAAGAAATCATTCTACCATTCTTCCACTCGCGTGAGGCGCATTTGGATTTCGAATCCACCTTTCCTCCTTTCATATGAAACGTGTTAGGTTACACCTTTGTTCCCCGGTTAAAACCTTCCCTCTCTCCGTATGAAATACGTTGAGATACGCCTGTTGGTTACACCATTGTTATTCTCCCCGGTTAAAACCTTCCCTCTCTCCGTATGAAATACGTTGAGATACGTCTGTTGGTTACACCATTGTTATTCTCCCCGGTTAAAACCTTCCCTCTCTCCGTATGAAATACGTTGAGATACACCTGTTGGTTACACCATTGTTATTCTCCCCGGTTAAAACCTTCTCTCTCTCCGTATGAAATACGTTGAGATACGCCTGTTGGTTACACCATTGTTTACCCGGTTAAAACCTTCCCTCTCTCCGTATGAAATACGTTGAGATACACCTGTTGGTTACACCATTGTTATTCTCCCCGGTTAAAACCTTCCCTCTCTCCGTATGAAATACGTTGAGATACGCCTGTTGGTTACACCATTGTTATTCTCCCCGGTTAAAACCTTCCCTCTCTCCGTATGAAATACGTTGAGATACGCCTGTTGGTTACACCATTGTTTTTCTCCCCGGTTAAAACCTTCTCAGGTTGCGTTATGTGCGCACTTGAGCGGTTGTTTTTCGACCTCCTCTCACGATTTTAGCGTGTTTGGAATTTACCTTAGGTTGCGTGGAACACACTCCTGATTGATTTTCTTGGTTCTTCCTCCACTCACAAGTCCAGCGTAGTTGGCGTATGTCACCATTTTGCATCTATTGTACTCTCTGTTGCATTGCATCTATTATCTATTGCATCACATCTATTACATCCATTGCATCGTATCTGTTTTATTGTCTAGTCTAGGAGACCTTAAATCCTTCGGTCTAAGGAGACCTTAAATCCTGCATCATCATTCGCGTTGTTTTGCGCATCGTACTTGCAGTTTACTTGCATTTCACTTGCACTGTCTTGTGCACTTTCCGGTCTAGGAGACCTTAAATCCTCTAAAGGTGCAACTCCTTTGGTGTTTGTCGTTTCCGAACGACTTCCGGTGGTCTGGTATAGCCACCTGTCTGTGTTAGCGGTGAGTTCCTAGGAGACCAACTGAGACGGTGGAAACTAGAGTTCGAATGGCTTATGCCTAGAACGCAAAGGTTCGGGATTTCCGAGACTAAAGTCTGGTTTAAATACCCAGGGGTATATCCTCGGCTTGAAATCTGTATGGCAGCCCCATAGATTGGGATAGCATGTGTATGCGCCTCAATTCTGGATACTGAATCAACCTAGTCTGTCACCCTGTTGGAGAATAGGGAAAGCTGCGACCATAGTCAGGGAGAAAAGTAGTACCTGTGGTTCAATCAAGAAGAAACGAGAGATCCCCAGCAGCATGAGGTAAGTCATTGCCAATTACCCCTGTAAGGTACCTTTACCTCTTAGCTATTACATTGGATTTTAGCCACTACATTACAGTGCATTGCATGAATCCTCAATTTTCAAACCGGCTTCGCGTAGCGTATAAGTCCAATTTTCAAACCGGCTTCGCGTAGCGTATAAAGTCCAATTTTCAAACCGGCTTCACGTAGCGTATAAGTCCAATCATCAAAATCTTTCTGCATATCATTTTGCATCCTGCCCCTGAACTACGCTGGTTTGATTCCTTGCAAAGGGATACGTAGGCAGCCTGCGGGCGCAACCATTTATTTATCTATATTTTGTTTGTTTGTCCAAGTCTTCGGCCTTGTCAAAAATGGGTCGTCTCTGGGCTTTGACATTCACTCCCGTCACTTCTTGACTTCCGAGTTCTGTCAAAGAGGGGCAACTGTAGACACCCCATTTTTGACCGACCTTAAGACTCAGACGTCACCAATTGAGCGCTTGGTGATATTGCATGTTGTATTCGTCCAGAGGTTTCAGAGTCTCGACTGCGAGCCTTGCCTCCGGACTTCCAGGCTTTTCTGTACTTTGCCTCGATTTGCGAACCAGGCTCTGTTTTCTCTGTTTTTTCTTCCTGAGGGGAGGGAGAGGTCTCGTAGATCATCTCTCGGTGGCCGTAGGCTACGTTTCGTGGTCGCAGGCCATTTTTCCCATTTCGGAGCCCGGTTCCCGGTTTTCGGAGCCATCAGGCCGTGTGTCTCAGTTCGGGACCGCCTAACTACCTCCGTTTGCTCCAGTTTTTGGCATGCATCTTATTTACTCCCTTTTGAGGGACACTATGGTCTGAAAGACCCACTTCGTGGTCGAACACCACTCCCGGTGCCTAACAGTCAGTTTTCGGGGCCTCGGACTGCGCGTTTCGGCCCCCGAACCTTCATTTTGCATCGGTTTTCGTTCATTTTTGGCAGGGACCTCTGTTTCATCACCAGGAAGGTCGTAGAAGGGTGGGAGACCAGTAATTGTTTCAACAACCAGTTATATTCCATCATCGCCCTCCGACGCCCGTTTTTCTCACTTCAGAGCCAATGTTGACCACCCTAAGGCCACTTTCTTCAGCTCCAAACCACATATTTGTGTTGTGCACACCTGGGAGGACACAAATATCACATGGCCGGCCAGTAATTCCATCTGAACCTTTTGAACCCCTTTGAAAAATGGCTTGTTCTCTCTCCTATTTCACTTCCTCCAATTTTGGACCACAGGGCTGTGTCGAGGGCATCTGGGAGGACACCAATTTGTGGTGGCCGGCCATTAATTCACCTTGGCCTTTTTGACCCCTGGCCGGCCGGCCATGGAGGGTGGCCGGCCGGCCACCTGCAGCTCCAATTCTTGGCTGGCCTGATTCCTTGCAGTGAGTGCATCTCAAATCTCCACTCTTTTCCCCCCCAGATTTTGTATCCGAGGGGCCAAATTTTTTGGGGGAAACTTGAATCCATTTCCCCCCCATTTTTCCCCCTCTTTCTCCCCCTCATTTTTCTATAAAAACCAGCCTCCAGCACTGGTTTTTCGGTTAGAAAAAATCCCTTTGAGCTCCTATATTGCATCTCCCTCTCTCCCTCACTCCAACCCTCCAAAAACACCAAGTCCTATACCCTTTTCTTCATCACCACCTAGCACCACACTACCACTTCCATTCCAGCAGCTTGGAGGTCTTCTCAGAGGCTAGGAGGCAGCTTTTCTTGGTCCAAGAGGTAGCAAAGGATTGGTCTTCAAGGGTGAGTTGATTTCCCCCTCTTTCTAGCTCATTTTTGCAAGTTTTCTTAGCCCTCTTTTCTTGCTGTTTTGAGCTCCGACCAAAACTGAAAGTGGCATTTTTTTGAGCTCTATTTCATCTTTCATTAAGGGTCTTACCCTGTTTGGGACCCCCATCTTGCACTTGCTTCATTACCCCTTTGTATGCCATAATCTTGCATAGTATTTTTGGCCTATGTGTAATCTGTTTTGGAGCATGATATAAACTGTAGATAGGCTTATTTTGAGCCCTTATTCAATATTGAAGAAGGGCTCACCACTGTTTGGGACCTCCATGTATCACTTGCCATTGCACCCCTCTTTGGTCCCCATTTTTGCATGATTTATTAGCCTATTGAGCTTCTATTTTTGGACCTTGGTCCGAACTGAAAATAGCCCTATTTTGACCCCCTCTTCATGTTTCATTAAGGGTCTATGGCTGTTTGGGACATTCTTTTTATACTTCATGTCATAGCTCTCTTGGTGCCCTTATTTTGCATAGCATTTTGAGCATACTTGTATCTGTTTTTGGGGTCTGTCATAAACTGTAATACATCATATTTTTGGCCCCTCTTCAATATTATAGAAGGCCCCTTCCCTGTTTGGGGCCAGAATTTGTGAGTTGCTTCATTACCCCTCTCTTTTTGGCCAATTTTGCATGCTAGTTTAGGCCCATTTTTACTCACGGTTTGGCCTTTCTTAAAACTGAAAACATGCTTTTTTTGTGGCTGCCTTGCTTCTGTCTTTATACTTCATGTTCAAATTATGCATGCATTGCATAGCTATAGGCCATTCCATGCGCCAAGCTTCATGTTTCGGGATTCGTTCCATGCATCGGGTATCATTTTGCCATGACTCGAGGCTGTTTTGCATCTCATTTTGCCTCTGAAAATTGCATGATCATATGCCATATTACATGTTTTGCCATGTCTTGTTAGAGTGGCATTCCGTGCCGTAGGTTCGGTCCTCGGTTTGCGTGCACGCGTGCACGCACTTTGAGTTGTCTCATTTTCATCTAATGGCCTCTCATGTGAGTGTGGCTGAGGTCCACTCATGTTAGTGTAAGTCCATATTGCATTGTGTATGCCATTTCATTTCATAGCATTGTGTATGCTAGGATGTATATTAGCGCATTGTGTATGCCGTGTTACCCCGTGCATCGTATATGCCATTCCATAACATTTTGCATGTTAGGTTGTATCTTAGTTGCATTTCATGCATATCATGCATATTGCATCGTGTTCGGGATAGGAGTTAGCTCGGGCACGGGAAACGAGGTACGTTTCATACTCCGAGTGACGGAACGTGTCTCAATTCCCCAGTCACCGACACTCCGGATCATCCATGATGGAGTTAGGTCTTGTTGTGTTTTCATGTGCATTCATCTCATATTGAGTTGTGCAATTCAGCTCATCGGCCATCATGCATCGATATGCGTGATTGGTGGCACGAGGATCGAGGCATGCATACATTTGTGAAAATACATTGCTATGCCCCTTTCCTGCTCTCTGTTGCAGCAAAACAAGAATCAGCAGCCTTCCGGAGCTTGGCGCGCATTCCAAGAATAAGTGCAAACAGAGGCTAACTGGGGCATCGCCATGGATTTCCGCGCAAAGGCAACCCGAGCATGCATCATCCATCATCCGGAGAAGAGTCAAGGCAGTCCCTGGCTTGCATGCCAGTTTGTTATTTTTCTTAGTTAATTTTGTTAATTAATTAGGATTTTTGTACATATTCGGACTGTATTATTTGGACTGTAATATTTATTTGGGACTGTATTATTCTTTCAGACCCTTTGCGCGAGGGCATAATTGTAATAAGTGTGCGTGAGTGTGGTGTATGTCTTCCAACCCCACGTCTTTCTTCCCTTTTATTTACCCGCTTATGATGGTTAGATTAGGGCATGTTTTAATTAGCATAAAGTATGATAGCATGTTTGCATTCATTCATCTGTTTTGCATGCACCGGGCTCGGCGCATCATACTAACTGCAATTGTATTTCAATTCCAAGTTGAATACTTGTTAGCTATAGCATTCCATATGCCATGTTTAGAATAGCCGAGCCTGCTATAGTTGCATTTTTGCATGCGTTGCATTAGGCATTTCTGTATATTTAGGATCATGCATGGATTTCTAATTAGCTTCTTTTTTGGCTCGGAGTACTCGGTAAGTTTTATGCTTTAGCATCCTTGCATGTGTGTGAGTGACTGCCATGATAGCATGCTTACCATGAGGCTATTTGCTTGTGTGATATAACTGCCTGAATGCCTATGGGTGAAGGTTGGGTTATTTGGATTGGAACAATTCATCAAATGTTTGTTTTAAGCCCACTAGATAGTGGCAAAACCATTGTTTTCTAAGCCCACCCGAGGGTGGTAAATCCACGTCTTAGCCTACCTGCGAGTAGCACCATCAAACCATTTTCAAATAAACAAACATGAAATGTTTTGTTCCAATTCAGGCGATCCAGTCTATACTTGTATGCTGTGCGCATCACATAATAAATCTAGGCTAATAACCGGAATAAGAACGCATAATGTTTTCAAAACTAGATATCATGGTTAGTAGAGGCCGATCTTTGATCGGGCGAGCGGGGGTGCTCACGAAGTGACCTTCCCCAATCGTACCCAAGTTCCCGAGCCGAGGCAACTTTGGTGATGACGGACACGTGGCCTTTGGGACCAAGTCAGGGTTTCCTAAATTTCCCCAAAATAAAATATTTAGGTGGCGACTCTGTATCTGGCAAAGCAGTCCATGTTTGGCACTTCTTTCTAAAAATCTGTTTTCTCAAAACGATTTGCCGGATTTGGACTCTTTGGTTCAAGATTAAGAACCGTGACACAAATCGAGTCCGAGCTGTAGCGAGGTCCCCCGCGGCCCTGTCTACAATACCCTATTAGGAATGGGAAGGGGCTGCAATAGGCCTGGATACTTGACATTTTCACTTTTGTACCTCTGACATGTATCACATTTAAAAATGAATTGAGCCACATCCTGCTGTAGGCCCTTCCAATAAAAACTTCTATGCAGTCTTTTTGTGGTCTTGATTATTCCCGAGTGTCCTCCCAAAGGTGAAGAATGGAAGTCCTGAATAAGCTGCATCCTGAGGGCTGAGTTTCCAACTACCAACTTGCCATGGTAGGTTAAAATATCATGGTCCCAGGCATAACCAGCATGAGCTTGACCTTGTTGCAGGTCCAAAATCAACTGTTGAATGTCAGCATCTTCACTCCAACTGAGCTTTACTTCAGCCAACCAACTGGTAAAGATACAAGATAAAGCATGAATCATAGCTATTGAATCAGCAGTATTGATCAACTCTTCTTTCCTGGACAAAGCATCAGCAGCTTGGTTATCTTTCCCACATTTGTATGTGATAGTGTAGTCAAAACCCAATAGCTTGGTCACCCATTTTTGCTGGAAAGGAGTTCCCACTCTCTGCTCCAAAAGATATTTTAGGCTTTGGTGGTCAGTCCTAATAAGGAAGTGCCTACCTAGAAGGTAATGCCTCCATTTGAGGACTGCCAGCACTACTGCCATTAATTCTTTTTCATAGGTAGAGAAAGCTTGGTCTCTTGCTGAAATGCCCTTACTCCAATAGGCAATAGGATGTCCATCTTGCATAAACACAGCCCCAAGGCCTGTGCCCGAGGCATCTGACTCCAAAACAAAGGCCTTACTATAATCAAGTAAGGCAAGGACTGGTGTGGAAAGCAGGGCAACTTTGAGTTGAAGAAAAGCTGTTGTAGCTGTAAGGGACCATACAAAGGAATCTTTCTTGAGCAAACAATGAAGTGGAGAGCAAATTCGACCATAATGCTGGATAAATCTTCTGTAATAACCAGTGAGACCCAAAAAAACCCCTCAATTCCTTGATAGTAGAAGGGATTGGCCAAGATTTGATAGCTTGTAACTTTGTTGGTTCTGCAGAAACACCCTTAGCTAAAACTAAATGTCCCAAATACTCCACCTCATCTTTCCCAAAAACACATTTGGACATTTTTGCAAACAAATGATGTTGCCTAAGCAATTGTAAAGTGAGCTGCAAATGCTGTAAATGGTCTCCCCATGACCCACTATATACCAGGATATCATCAAAAAAGACCAGAATAAATTTCCTTAAAAAAGGTCTAAACACTTCATTCATGAGACTTTGAAAGGTAGAAGGGGCATTAGTGAGTCCAAAGGGCATCACTAAAAATTCATAGTGCCCATCATGGGTTCTAAAAGCCGTTTTGTCAATGTCAGAGGAATGAACCCTGATTTGGTGATAGCCCGACCTGAGATCCAGTTTAGAAAAATACTGTGCCCCACATAATTCATCCAAAAGTTCATCAATTACTGGGATAGGAAACTTATCTTTGACAGTAGCGTTATTAAGAGCTCTATAATCCACACACATTCTCCAAGTGCCATCTTTCTTCTTAACCAAAAGCACTGGTGAAGAATATGGACTGACACTAGGCCTTATTATACCAGAGGTAAGCATGTCTTTTACTTGTTTCTCAATCTCAGTTTTTTGAAAATAAAGGCACCTGTAAGGTCTCACATTTGCAGGTTCAGTCCCTGGTTTGAGAGGGATGCAATGGTCATGAGATCTAGGAGGAGGTAAGTCCTTTGGCTCCTGAAATATATCTGCAAAGTCAGACAGCAAAGCTGCCAAATCTGGTGGAGTTTCCTCTTCCCTCACAAGACAATCAGCTTGCAATAAATAGAGTTGGGCTATGGCTCCTTGTGGCTGTTTGTGCAGCAACTTCTGCATTTTTTCTGAGCTCAAAACCTTTAACTCATCACTCTTTCCCCCTCTTAAAACATGTTTTCTGCCATTGAGATGAAACTCCATGCTAAGATGCTTAAAATCCCACTTAACTGGACCTAGAGTTGCCAACCATTGGATACCCAAAACCATATCACAGCCCTTTAGTTGCAGGACCCTCATGTCAGCCTGAAAAATTGTGCCTTGCATTTCCCACTGAAAATCTTTGCACATGGCTGTACTCAACATTCTTGTCCCATCAGCAACTGATACTGGTAAGGAATCAGTATTTTCAGTCTCGATATTAGCTCTTTTGGCCACTGCTGGACTCAGAAAATTATGTGTACTCCCTGAATCAATCAAGATGATAATGAGGTGTTTTTTAACATTACCTCTAACCCTCATTGTTCTATAAGAGATTGTACCAGTTAAAGCATTCAAAGAAATCTGCAGTTCCTCCCCAGATAACTGTTCCTCATCTTCTCTTTTATCTTCATCAAAAACTGGTAGTTGATCATCTTCCTCCCCATCTTCTCCTCCTTCCATAACATACAATTGCTTCTTTTTACACACATACCCTTTAGTATACCTCTCATTGCACTTAAAACATAACCCTTTGGCCTTCTTTTCCTCCAATTCCTTAGATAACTCTTTTCGAACATATCCCCCATTACCCACTTGTGACCTGTTTACAGAAAAAGGAGAGATGCCTTCTGATTTGGTTCCCAACCTAGTCTTCTTGGTAATGGCTTCAATACTTGTTTCTTGAAGTTTTGCCAACCCAATAGCCTGAGTGATAGAGGTTGGTTTAAACATTAATACCCCTGGTTGAATTTCATCCTTAAGACCACTTATGAAACAACTAATAAAGAAAGTTTCAGGGAGGTTTTGAGTTTTGTTCGCCAAAACCTCAAACTGTTCTTGGTAAGCTCTCACAGTAGTGGTCTGCTTCAATTTGGTTAGGTTACCCATTGCATCTTCATATGAAGTTGGGCCAAATCTTGATAGAAGTCCTTGTGTAAACAAATCCCAAGTAATATGATGGTGGCATCTTTCAAACCATTGAAACCACTGCAAGGACGAGTCCTCCAAATGAAGAGATGCCAATTTCACTTTATCAAGATTGTCAATAGCATTGTACTCAAAAAATCTTTCACATTTATAAAGCCAACCATTTGGATTATCACCATAGAAGCAAGGAAATTCAATCTTCGCAAATCGTTGATGAGATTGGTAGTCTATCTTGAATGGCAATTCCCCACGAGCTTGAAAATCCCCACGGGCTTGAACCCTTACTGGAGAAACCCCTGACTGTTCTTGGCGGAGCATTCTAGAATTGTCACTCCGATCTACATGCTGTTTCCCATAGATGTGTCCTGCCATTTGATCATACTTCATACTCATGGCAGCAATCAATTCCTTGATATCCTCCAATTCTTTGAGAGAACTCCTGATTTCCCCGATTTCCTTCGCATTTCTCTCATTACCCTCCTTTAATGAGCGTAATGTCTCCTCAATTTTTTTAGCTTCCTGGGCTGCTCTAGTTCCGTCGGCCATAGTGGTTGCAGAGGATGAACAGGCCAAGAACCTGGGTGCTCTGATACCAATGTAGTAGCTAAGGAAGAAGAAACAGAGGCATAAGGAAGAAAGTGCAGAATCTGTGTATTATTTTCAGAATTTTACATACCCCCCATATGGGAGTTCCTCAACTATTTATAACTACTTCTTCACCTCACACTTCTAACTGACTAACCAATTCACAACTGATTTCCTGTAACTGACTAACTAATCTCTCAACCACTACTTAACTGACTTCCCTCAACTGACCCACAACTGACCCATAATTCAGAACCTTCTAGACATAACATTTTGGTTAAACTTTGAGAACTTCAAGTTTGTTTTTTCTTCTTCTTCTTCTTCACAATACAGCCAAGTTACCCTGCGTGAATCACCATTGATACCTAATTTCTATACACATCGTACGGAGGGTAAAGAAAGAGTATGCAATTTTGGTTTTTCTATAAGTTTTATGAAACCTAAAACACTAGGATAAAAAAAACTTTATGACAGGAGATTTCAACAATCAATTTTCTTATGGATCTTATAAACTAAAAAAAATACTTGAACATCAAGATTAGCAGACACACTCACTTGCATATATGTAGTTGTGTCACCATCATGACTGAGATGAACTTTTTGAAACAAGAAATCACTTATAGCCATGTTATTGTGTTCTCTTAATTCTGGAAAATTGCTTAATATGACTTCTAATCATTCTTCGGGACCTTGAGAAGTATGCAAGTCTTGAAGCTGTGCGAGAATGGAGAAAACTTCTTGAAAGTATTGTGTATATATGTATATATATTCTATTCCTCATCAATCGTGTTTTTTTTTTTTTAATATTTTTTTTCCTTAAATATAGAAAGTCTATTTTTTAATTTTTTTTTTTAATAAAGTAGAAAAAGAAAGTCTTTGCTATCATTTTCTTTTCAAAATTGAGAATCAACCAAAAATTTTACTTCCCTTGTAAGAGGGTAATTTGTGTACAAATTGGGCCGAGCAAGGTAAAATCATCATTTGGAAGTTGGGCCTTGCAATGGGCCGAGATAAGAGCTTGTGTAGCTCAGTCTTGGACTAAGCAGAAATTGTGCCAGTCAGATGTGTTATTGGGGCCTGGACCTAGCTATCTGAAGGCAGTTCTTTAGCTGACCGAGATGTTGCCAGTGAACAAGGCCGAGCTATGCGTAGCTCGACAGGGTGCCATCCTAGTCCTAGGGTTATCACAGCACTGCTAAGGGGAGCACAAAGTCGAGATAGCTCAGTTGGCCACAATGTTAGTCATAATAAAGAGTTTAAACCATCTTAGCTGGTTGGTAATGAGAAGGGTGTTCTGTGGATAGGCATTATCCTTTAGGAGTGTGATTCTTAGGAAGACTCTGCTAAGGAGAGTTAGAGTCCTACTAGGATTGTGCTAGGTGGAATCTATAAAAGTTCATGACAAAGCCTATGGACAAGTATTGCAATTCTTACTCTCAAATACACAGAGTTTATTATCTATTATATACTTGCTGACATAGGCATCGGAGGGATTTTTTGCGCACATCCGCCAGCTAACTTACTTGTGTTTTCAAGTAGCAAAGCAACGACATTTGGAGGAGTACAAACTTGGTCAATAGGATTATACGAGAAGATTATTTCATACTCGTACAATTGGTGCCGTCTGTGGGAACTATCGCAAAAAACAAACATTTTGACTAAGTTTTTTTTCAATTGATTTCAATGGCGCACAATGAAGACTTGTCTTAGTCTGCTGTCGAGGGACAGACTCTAGAAGGGGACAGGAGGCATGAGGATTTGCCTTTTGTTCCACCCATGGTAGAGTTAGACCCTCAGCGATGGAACACTTATAGGGGCGCGCGAGAAAAATAAGGCTTAAGCCCTTGACGCTCTCAAAGCCTAGATAGATAGAGGCAGATAATGGATGCCCAAGTTTTGGAGGGTCGCGTTAGAGAGCAAGACAAATTAATAAGGAGAACGACAGTAGACATGGGAGCACGAATTCCACGCTCGAGCGCCAGTCACCCCGCTCGAGCGTGAGTTCAAAATCTGGAATTCCCAGATTTGAACCTCAGGCTCAAAATCAAGTTTAAAGTACCACTTTCAATCCTCTTGGGCTAATTTTCCAGAAAACACTTCAAAACTCATAGTTTAACATGATTCAAAACTCAATTGTAAAACCAAAGCCCCAAAGGAAGATCAATTCAACTCAATTTCAAACCAAAACTCAAGAACATAACTTCAATTGGACATGCAAGACTTTAAACAACTTTCAAGCTTCAAATAATTGCTCTAATGAGCCAATTGTTCCAAAAACAAGATGAATTCATGGTCCATTGTAAAAATATGAACATGCATGAGTAATTCCATGAGCAAACACCTCAAAACTCATGAATGGCAACATGCATGCATGGAATGAGCTTCAATTCAACATTAAAAGACCAATTCTTGACTTAGCTCTTTAAACTACCATGATCCATGCTAGATAGAACTTAAATACACAATTAAGAGGATAAAATTCATACCTAGGTTCCTCAATTACAAGTCAAGAGGTTCAATTATGCAAAACTCCTTCAATTCCTCAAGATTTCAAGCAAAACCATCAAGTTGCACTCAAATCTCCCACTCTCTCTCTCCCTAGTCGGTTGAGACATGAAATGGCTGAGGACATGTTGGCTAAATGTATAATAAGGCTCAAAAATGATCCATGTAGTGGGCCACTAAGTGGTAAGATGGTAATTAAGCCAACTATTGCAATTTATCACCATTTAATCTAATTTAATCATACCAAATCACATTTTAATTAAATATGTCATAAAATCACATAAATTCTAATGATCATAAAACATCGATCAATTTCAGATTCGGCCACCGATAAGGCCTTCAATTTGCAGTTTAAAGCATAAAACATGAACAGATAATTTAACAGTCAACAGATAGACATACAATTAAACAGATATACTCAATCAATTCAGTTCTAGATTTCAGTCAGTCAGTTCAGTATTTCAGTCGATTCAATTACTTATCATAATCAATCTCAGTTTAGCAGCAATCAGTGATTAGCCAGTAATCAGTGGTGAGGGTTATTACATTGCCACAATTGTACTCTTGATCTCACTTTCTAACATCTATATCAATTTGTGGGGACATAATTTTTGAATGACAACACGTGGCCGAGGTGACACCGAAGTATTAGTCGAGGTGTCACGTGTCCTGGTCATGATACCGAGATGATCTCGGCTAGGCCGAGGTTATCTGCAAGAATACCGGAATCCGAGATAAGCGGATAAGGGACAAGAGTCCTAAAATGGGAGAAGACTTCAGTTTGGGTAAAGATAAGACTCTTAGATAGTTTATCCTAATCCTACTGGGAGTCCAAGTTAGCAGTAATCCTAAGTTCATTAGAGCTAGGCTTCTATTTGAGACTAGGATTATGTTGATTATAAAAGAGAGGCACCCCCATGAGTCTAAGGTATGGCTTTTGATATTCTGTCTAGTGAGTTAAGCACTATTGGTTATCTTTGAGAGATACGGAGTACTGACTTGATCGTCGGAGTACCCCCGGGTGGACGAGCCACCGCCGGAGACTCTTCTTTCTGTTGCAGGTCAGACAAGTGCCATCTATTCTGCCGGTGTTCTCTAGCTGAGTACTAAGTTGGCAGTGTGGTCAGAAATTGACACACACAATTTGGCGCCGTCTGTGGGAACGAAAGGACAATAGATGGCCAACGACGGACAGAAAGAGAAGGTTAGGAACGACACCCCTACTGAGAGTGGGAAACATATTGACCTTGGCGTCGAAGAAGACAACTACAAAGAAGAAACTCAAGATAAGAATCACGGAGAAGAGGACGTCGGCCAGAAGGGCGACGTGCCGAAGAAATCAGACCGAAGTGAGTATTATAACGAGGACAACCTCCAAGTATAGAAAGAAAGATGCTTACGAAAGGACGACGAGATAAAGGGAATGGCGAACAAATTGGCGGACTTGCAAACGGTTGTCAATTTCATGATACAGAACAACGTCATGCAGCCACCGTTCCCGTCACAAGATACGCCGACTCCAGCAGCCAAGAAAGATGCCCAGGCAGGGGGGCAGAAGACAACTCCTACGACTCCTTAGCACGATATGACCAAGGAACATTCTCACCGGCCTTCAAGGGAGGTCGGACGAGGAGAATCCAGAAGGGGACATTCACAGAGGGCACATCGCACCAAGGAAGCTGACTCCAAAGAACATCGGCATGTTCAGGGGAAGGAACTCTGTTTCGACGCGACCAATGGAGGGAGGTCCAAAAGGACTCGCAATGACACAGGAAGTAGTGCACCAAAGAGGCTGAAATCCGGAGATAGCTGAGCTCCTGGACGAACCACGGAGGATCTGAGGGATTACCTCCAGAGAAAACGACAAGATGCCGAGGTGACCTCATCTGTCAAGCCAAGGACACCGTTCTCGATAGAATTGGACAAATTTGAGGCCCCGAAAAGGTTCAGTGTGCCAAGGTTCCAGATATACGACGGTAAGTCAGACCCGAACTTTCACATCGGCTTGTACCTAAACTCGATGGCATTGTACACCGAGAACAAGCCATTGCTCTGCACGGTGTTCCCCTCATCCTTCAGAGAAATTGCATCGGATTGGTTTCACAAGTTGCCGAAAGGAACTGTGAAAACCTGGGAAGGCCTGGCCGAGATGTTTGTGGCCAGGTTCATGACAAACAAGCTACAGCCATTAAGGGTGGATGCCCTAATGGCCCTGAAGATCGACGAGGATGAAAGCCTTAGGGCCTATGCCAAAAGGTATTATGAGGTATTCAACCGAATACCAGGATGCAACCAAGAGGTGGCGGTCGTGTCGTTTAAAAGCGGCTTGAAGGATGACTGCCTGCTTCAAAAATCACTGGCAAAGACATTGCCGAAAAGCATAGAGGAGCTGATGGCCAGGATAGAAAAGTATGCTAGAGCCGAGGAGGACACGCCGAGGACAAAGGCGTCCAAACCAGAGAAGAGAAATGGTTCGCCGTAGCGAAACCGAGATAACAATGGATATGAGAAGACAAGAGCTCAGCCCAAGTAAGCAGATCCCGAATTCCAGATCTCGGATCCCAGATCCCAGAAGACAAGATCTCGGCCTAAGATGATTAAGTCCGAGAAGAGAAGAGCTTACCGAGATGATGTTTAACACTTGTTGAAATTTGTGGACAATTTACAAGTTGAAGTTAAACCGAAATCATTGTTTAACACTTGTTGAAATTTGTGGACAATTTACAAGTTGAAGTTAAACCGAAATCATTGCTTAACACTTGTTGAAATTTGTGGACAATTTACAAGTTAAGGTTAAGCTGAGGTTAAACCCTTGTTGAAATTTTATGAAAAAATTTACAAGGTGAAACCAAGGTTATGCCAAGAAAAGGTACTTGGGTACTTGCCGAAGTAAATCATCAGTTGTATAACCGAGGTGTGTCACCCCGAGACGGTTGCAAAGGAGGACGGTTTCGGCTGAGAAACTTGAACGAACTTGGTCGTTGGTTCTAAGGCATTGATGAAAACAGACTATAGGTCTTGGTCATATTGAGCCGACGAGTTCTGACTTCGACAATAGATGATGAAGCGAGCTTAGCCGACGTGCTAAGTGGAATAAATGATATAGGTTCCATCACCTCAGGATGCCGAGGTAATAGAACCTAGGGAGCAGTTGTGGGGACATAATTTTTAAATGACAACACGTGGCCGAGGTGACACCGAAGTGTCAGTCGAGGTGTCACGTGTCCTGGTCATGATGCCGAGATGATCTCGGCTAGGCCGAGGTTATCTGTAAGAATACCGGAATCCGAGATAAGCGGATAAGGGACAAGAGTCCTAAAATGGGAGAAGACTTCAGTTTGGGTAAAGATAAGACTCTTAGAGAGTTTATCCTAATCATACTGGGAGTCCAAGTTAGCAGTAATCCTAAGTCCATTAGAGCTAGGCTTCTATTTGAGACTAGGATTATGTTGGCTATAAAATGGGAGGCACCCCCATGGGTCTAAGGGATGCTTTTGATATTCTGTCTAGTGAGTTAAGCACTATTGGTTATCTTTGAGAGATATGGAGTACTAACTTGATCGTCGGAGTACCCCCGGGTGGATGAGCCACCGCCGGAGACTCTTCTTTCTGTTGTAGGTCAGACAGGTGCCATCTATTCTGCCGGTGTTCTCCAGTTGAGTACTAAGTTGGCGGTGTGGTCGGAAATTGACCCACACACAATTCATTTTGGATTTTATGACGAAGATAATGGTAATGAATTTCACTATTTTAAATACGTTGAATCTGCTCTTGCATTACTAGATCAAATTTGGCAAGCATTTCAATTAAGTTTAAAAAAATTCCATTTATTTCTTGATAAATCTTCTCATTGTCTCCACAAAAAGCTAAATTATTTTTAGTAAGAGTGATCACAACAAAAATTATCGTTAGTAACACTTGTCTCCAGTGTTCTCTCTCTTTGTTGAATTGTTCTAGAGCACTTCTGTCAATTGTTTCATTCTGCGTCAATCTACTTTCCAATTCAATTCATTTGCTCATGCAAATAAAGTGCTCATTGTTAGTTTCATGACTTCTAAGCATGTTTCCCAAATTCTTTCAATCTTTCAATCCATTAGTAGCCAAATGAATATTGTTCCCATCTTGCTTAAACAACTTACAACAAAAGCAAAATACTTTCTCTGAAGTATCTGAATATACTAGCCACTTCCTATTCTACTTCTCTCCATTTTGTAACTGTCGCAAATAAAATGTAGAAGAAAAATGCCTATCTTTGTCATCTGGGGGAAAATTCACACCATTACCTCTTATAGAACCTCTTTCAACTAATAAATCTCTTAAATTTTGATCAATCTTGTCCAAATTACTTGGGTCATAAATGTTTAAAGGTCCACATTCAACATTGACATATTCACTTTCATTAGATTCTACATTCTCTGAATCTTCATTCTCATTCATATGTTCACCAGGTTCTTCAATCACCAAATCATCATCCTCATTATTATTCACACATTGAGTAGGTTCTTCAATTACCAAATCATCATCATCATTGTCATTTGTATGTTGATTAGTTTATTCAATTACCAAATTTTCATCAACCGAACCTGAAATATCTACTTGTTTCTTGCTACCAAAATATTTATCAAGTGCTCTTGATTGAGATTGAATTAATTGTTCTACTTTCAGCTTCTTCTTTCTCTTTTTATTTTCAGAATTATACTTTCTATGAAACATGACTATAATCACAATTCAATTCACAAATCACAATCTACTAATTATCTCATACCTGATAGCGAATAAATAATAAAAAAAAACAATTTGATAAAGGGCAAAAAATTAGAGAAAATTAATTTAATTAAAATTGATAAAGATCTAGGTAAAAAAAATTAAGAGAAAATTATTTATTTCGCTAAAATCTAATAAATAAATAAAGTAAAAAAAAATAGGATAAATTTATTATTCCACTAAAATTTGATTAAAAAAAAAAAGGTAAAAAAAAATTAGGATAAATTTATTTATCCTATTAAAATATGATAGTAAGAGAGAGAAAAGACTTGTGAGAGAGATTGTGAGAGAGTGAATGAGTCGCCGCCAAGTCACGGTTAATAATTTCCAATTTCTGGCCGCTGCTGAATGCTCTGCTTCGTGCTTCCTTCGTCACTTCGTGAGAGAGAGAGAGAGAGAGAGGGGGGGTGGGGAGAGAGAGAGCTCTGCTGAGTGCACTCATTCATCACTCAGGCCTCGTTTGGGGAGTGGCTATTTTAGTCAAAAAGTCAAAAAGTCAACTAAAACTTGTCACATCACCTCTCTACTTTTCTGCACATCTTTTCGTAAAAAGTCAAAAAGTTACTAAAATAGCATGTTGCCAAACGAGGCCTCAGTGCTCTGTTCTGCTTAGTGCACTCATTCCTTCATCACTTAGTGCTTTGTTTAGTGCTTCCTATAATTTTTTAATTTCATTAAAATGGGTTCAATTGGGTCAAACCGTATCCATACTTACAAATAAATATGGATCCAACAAAATATTTTGGAGTCTTTTAAATTAGTTTTAAAACAATAAAAATAATTTGAATCTATTTAAATTTGTAATATATTATACCATTTTACTAAATTTAGAACCCTATTTTAAACCAATTTTTTTAGCATAAGGTACAGGCCTCAATGACTTTAACCCAGGACCGGTACTGTCTACATCATCATCGAGACAATGTCTCAGGAGTTCAAAGACATGGTGGTTCCGGCGAACCTCAGTTCCTTTGCCGCCGACTGACCACTGGCACCGCCGTCCCGCCGATTGAATGCCTCTCTCTCTCTCTCTCTTTCGCCTCTTCCATCATCTAGATCTAGGGTTCCTCTTTCTTACATTTATACATTATATATATATATATATATATACAGGCACATATATGTAAGAGTTTGTTTTGGATCATGTGTGAGGGAATACCGCCAGCATTTGTGGCCAAAATGAAGGTGAACTGCCCAAAAATGCCGTGATTGAAGCTAACTGTGGGGAACAATCATAGGAAGTGAAAATCCAACAAATTGGTGATGAACCCTGCTTTACGCACTGTGGTTGGAAAAAGCTCGTCAATGAGAACCATTTAACACTTGGGGATTTCGTAGTTTTCAGCCTAATCTCGGATTCAGTGTTCGACGTTGTTACGTATGGTCCCAGTGGCTGTGAGAAGGAACTCAACCCTGCAATTAAGACCCACAAAAACCCATTCATGGAACCTAATACCCGATCACGAAAGTCCATTGATTCACCATCTCGTAAGAGCTCTCTCTCTCTTTCTCCTCTTTATGTTTTTTATTATTCTAGGTTTATTACTTCAGTTTGAGATGCTTGCATGAGCAGATCCGTATGATAGGTGATCAAACAGAGGAGGGTCCTCCACAAAGCTAGGATTCGTAATTTAGGTTACAAAGGGGAATAAGGAAGTGATTTGAGAATACTTTGCTGGTTGAACTCTCGTCAACTAGCTCTTGGCATGTGTTAGCACATGTTTGGGTGGCTTTCTTGTGTCATTCTAGTTTTTATCTTTATTGATGTAAGATGTAAGGTTTTCTCCTTGATTCTTATTCAATAAAATTTATTTTTGCTGATCCAAAAAAAAAGGAAGTGATTTGAGAATACTTTGTTCCTGGATTTCCCCAGACCTGCTCATTTCTTTTATTTATTTATTTTTTGGAGTTCTTGATTGTTCTTGTTGTTGATTGTACAAAATGAGTGGATTTTTAAAATAAAATAAAATAAAAAATTATTGTTGCCGTTGATGATGAAGCATATTGCAACTAATTAAAAAAAACATTTGGACAGATCTGTTCAATTTTGAATAGATAGATTTCAATAGATAGGGAACATTAGAACGGGTTTTAAACAAATAGGGAGAGAAATCTACAGATTTTGGACAGATAGATAAAAAAATTGAACAAATAGGAAAAATGTTAAACATAGGGGAAAAAATTGAACAGAGAGGAAAATTTTTGAACATCTAGGAAATTTTTTTGAAAAAATAGTCAACGAAAGTCAACAAATAAATTACATGATAAAATTGAAAACAAAATATCCTTCAGAACAAATAAAAGGACTTTTTATTAAATTATTTTACAAATGGTGGATCTCTCACTAATAGAAAATATCCACTTGACCTATTGTTTTATATATTCCTTAGATTGGATTTATCACAAATTTTCTCAAATTATTACAATTTTTTTTTTAATTATGACCATTTACACTTTATTTCTTTTGTTATATTTAACACTTTTTGTTAGGAATTTAAACAAAATTAGGTTATGTGTGTAACACATGACATATTTATTGATTTTTTAGAATAATAAAATCTAATTTTTATTTATTTATTTATGATAATAATTCCATTATATTCTATTTTTATTTATTTTGTCTACCTGATCTTAGTAGCAAAGTATAAATGAGATCACCAGATAAGGATATTATTATCCTAAAAATTCAATAAACGGGTTTACATATGATTTGCTTTTATATAAATCTCTAACATAATTCTAACAAAAAAAGTCAACTATAACAAGATAAATACTTTGAGGGGATTAACTGTTGAATTTTATAGTTTAGCCGGACAAAATATAAATAGGTCACCCTAGTGATATTTTTTTATGCAATTTTATAAAATTTTAATTTATTGATGTAATGTGTAAACAAAAAAAATTTTAATATTTAAAATAAAATTTACTATAATAATAAAATAGTTATGAGATAAGTGAATAAAAAAAATTGTGTAGTTTGGTAGTTTGTATAATATTATTCATAAAAGAGAAATGTTCCATACTATTAATTTTATGTCACTGTTTTGTATCAATTTTTATGCGGATATTTATGATTAGTTCATTATTAAAAAATAATCATATACTAAAAAATAAGAAGAACAAATAACATCTTAACAGGCGTTTAGTAATATTTAAAAAAAAAAAAAAGGGATAAATTATAAAATAAAATAAAATAACAGGATTTGAGTCATAACAAAATAAATTTTAAAATTTTCAATTTTGTTAATTTAAACTAATATTTTGAATTTGTTTTCAATCTAAACTATTTGTTTGTTTTTATTAGGTAAAATCGATGAAAAAAATAGATATTTTAGTCATTAAACTCATGAAAAATATTATTTTAGATATTTTGTAAATATCTATATTGAGTTTAGTGACTAAAATATTCTTTTCTATCAGTTTTATTTGAAAATAGGTGAATAGTTTATATTGAAAATAAATCAAAATGTTAGGGTTTAAATTAATAAAATTAAAAAAATTAAGATTTATTTTGTTACCAGACTCAAGCTCTGAGGGTTTTGTTTGTAATTACCCCCCAAAAATTGATGTGTAATTATCATCAAGGAAAATTCTACTTACATTACAATTTTACCTCTCTACATTTATTTTCTCATTACACCATTAAAAAATAATTGAAATTCTCATTACGTGAATTAAACCATTTTCAAAACCCTACACATTTTGAATTACTTTGGTGTTATGTTGCTGAATAAATTATATTTGTTTAGCTATCTGTTGGTACACGTTTACATATTCACTTTCCTTAAAATATCAAATTTTTTTCTAAGTTTATGATGGACCTGTTCGGTTATACATTATCAAACAATTTTGATTATTCTGATGTCAAGTTGCCGAACAAATTAGATTTGTCCAGTCATCGGTTATCTCTCGTTTACAAATTCACTTTTCTTAAAATATCAAGCATCCATAAAAATATTAAGTGTACAAACATCCATAAAAATATTCATAAAATTTGTTAATACATACATCTACAAAAACATATTGAGATATTATCACAATTCATTTATGTTAATAGTTTCGGTAATTACTACATTAGTGCAGACAAGCGTATGAAATTGATCAATATAGATAGTATATGCTTTCTTCTATTCATTAGTACACGGATGATAAAAACGAATCTAATTACTTACTTTCAGCGATATTAAATAACTAAAAAAATAGATAAATCTAACAAATCATTAACGTTACTTGAATTAAGAAGCTAAAACATCAAAAACTTTGGTAAAGATAGAGATCATGAAAACCTACCCATCCTTTTACACTGGGAAGTGATGCAATAAGTATCATCATGGTAATAGTTGTTTAGCTCATGATTAGTTTCGTTGTCTAATGATGAGTGAATTGTTTTTATTTCCATTCTTTGCGTGTCTTCCATGGAAGGTGGAAGAGAGGTATGTTAGTATGATAGGTACCCCGCAAATTTTTCATCTTCATAAAATAATATGCACCGTTAAAGAAAGTGCATATTTTTTGTGATAGGAGTTATGATTTTTTTTGAATAAAAATAATGAATGACGAAATTATAACAGGTATGAATAATGAAATCATATTTTTTTTAATACAAATGATTTTTTTTTTTTGTGGTGAATTAAAAATTATATTTTTATATAAAGTACATAACATATATATATATATTGAAATGCCTTTTGTATATAATAATAATCAAAGCTCCCAAAAGAATTCACAAGTGGTCTCCATGAGCAATCACCAAAGAAAATTATCTAGAATTTGTCGGCTATGATTGATAGACGAGTGAGTTTTTAGAATAGTTCAAAAAAAAAAAAAAGAAAGAAAGAAAGAAAGAAAGATTATCGATTTTTTTTAAGATAAAAGTATTACAATAATCCTTTGTAGCTCGAATCTTCCTTCCCCTCAATCCCCTGACTGCCCAAAATGACGTTATTTTGGACAGTTGACTTTTTTTTCCCCTCCTTTATGTCTGAAACGCAGAGAGAAGAAGAGGAAGAGGGAGAGGGAGAGAAAGAGAAAGAGAGAAAGAACAGAGAGGGGAAGAGGGAATGGAGAGAGAGAGAGGGTCGACGCCGCCTCCGCCTCCGATCGATCATCATCATCTTTAGCCTGTTTTTTTTTTTTTTTTCAGATCGATCGATCGTTGTGTTTTTTTCAAATCAACCATTTTTTTTTCTTCAGATCGATGTGTTGATGATGATGATGGTGATGTTGTTGTTGATGATGAAGATGTTCTAGATCTGAAGATAAATGGTTGATTTCTTTTTTTTTTTTTTCTGGATCTGAAGATGAATGGTTGTTGATGAAGATCTGAAGATGAATGGCTTGTTGGGTGGTTTTCTCTCTCTCTCTCTCTCTGCTACTTCTTCCTTTTTCTTCTTCTTCTTTCTTTTTCTTCTTTTTTTATTTTTCTTCTTCTATGTTATTGAAAAAAAAAAAAAAATCAAAACGACGAAACGACGTTGTTTTGAATTCGGGCGAAATTCGAGCTCGAAAATTTCGAGCTACGTAGCACAACTGAAAGTATTATTATATTGACTTGATTTTTTTTTTTTTTTTATAAATGATATATACAGATGATTTTACAAAATAAAATTTTGAATTATCAAAGTAAGAGATCAAATATAACCATTCAAATTTAAACTTGCGCGAATGCAATCTATTCGGGTCATTTTAGAATACACAATAAAAATCCCAATTGATCTTTCCATCATAACAAAGTCATAACCAAACACTACTGTTGTTTTGGAAATTAACTGTTTTAGTTGACTTTTGAATTTTTATGAAAAGATTTGTAGAAAAGTAAAGAGAAGAGTTGATTTTTTGATAGTGACTATTTTAGCTAGTTTCCAAACTTCAGTATAATTAAAATTCTTTTTGATTATAACAAAAATAATAATCACATATATCATAATTAACATTACAATGAGTCATAATTAATATCATAATGAAATAATCAAATTAAAACTAATGTCATAACAAGTTATAATTAAATATCACAAATGTCGTAATTAAGATATATAATATACACTAGGTGTGTATTATAAAATTTTCCATAATTATACACACCAATCATATTTTTGCTTTTGCTTTTTTTAAATTTTTTTTAACATTGCCTTTTTTTGTAGCGAATAAAGCTTGGTAGGTAGCTCAAAATTTTCGAGGTTCGATTAGCCCAAATTTCAAAATGACGTCGTTTTGATTCCCCCTCCCCCCCCCTCTTTTCTCTCTAAAACAGAGAGGAGATGGAAGAGGGAAAAGAAGAAACACAGAAAAGGGAGGAAGAGAGATGAAAGATCCACCCACCGACGCCGTCGACATCACCGTCGCGATGGTCCTCTGTGTGTATACACACATAGATTTGTTGAGAGAAGAAGGATGAAGAAAGAAGAAAGATTCACCCACCGACGCCTCCATCACCGTCGCGATGGTCCTTTGTGTATACACACATAGATCTGTCTCTGCTCTATCTCTTTCCTCTCCTCTCCTCTATTGTTGTGGGTTTGTTTTTGGATTTGGATTTCGTTTTGATTTTGATTTTTTTGATTTGTGTAGATCTGTATAGATTAGGTTTGTTTTTTTTATTTTGTTTTTGATTTTGATTTTTTTGATTTTTTCGAAGAGCAGAGCAGAGCAAAGGGGGAAGAAAGAAGAGAAAGAAGAAAGGGGGAGGAAGGGGGAAAAAAAAGTACCAAAACAACGTTATTTTGGCACCTCGAGCCATTCGAGCCACAATGAATTTAAGCTACCTAGCGAGACTATTTGGTAGCCCACTTGATGATAGTACTGATCCTGGCAATGTGCCTGTTTGGCAGAGCTTAATTACAGCTTATTTCAGCTTTCAGCTTAATTTAAGTTATTTTGATGTGTTTGGTTTAGCTTATAGATTATAGCTTATAACTTTTTGGAAGTCAGAAATCAGCTTATTCTTTGAGTGGGGAAGGAGATGCTTTAAGAATAAGCTGGACATCAGCTTATGGTCATAGTTATAAGCTATAAACTGTTTAGGCATAAGCTATAAGCACTTTCCCACAGCTCTACCAAACAGGACTAATGTGTGGTAGGACTATGTAATTAATTATTGAGGACTTTAATATGAAAGTCAATTCTCTTTTTTTTTTTAATTTATTTTGTAAATATTAATCAATTAATT
Organism: Camellia granthamiana; assembly: GCA_036172215.1. Taxonomy (NCBI): domain Eukaryota; kingdom Viridiplantae; phylum Streptophyta; class Magnoliopsida; order Ericales; family Theaceae; genus Camellia; species Camellia granthamiana. Next base: position 115,185,153 of record CM069908.1, on the reverse strand, counting down.
ATCTTATTAACATATCACAAGATATAAAAAATTAAATCTATGAGTTTATATGTCATTTTTCTTATCACATTGGGTTAATTTTACATTTTTATTTTCTAGATTATTATTATTATTACTACTTTTATTTTTCTCATCAAATCTTTTAACCAAACACATATTAAGAAAATTATTATCAAGCTCTTTTAATTTTTCTCTTCTTTTTTTTTTTTAATCTTTTCTCACTAAATCACTCTATCCAAACGGAGTGTGATGGGATGAGTCACTTTTAATGGTAAGTTATTTAATTTTGATTTGAAAATTTAATAAATTTTAAAATATGCTCAAACTTAATTTGTTTGCATTTTAAGCTGATCTCAAACAAGTTTCAATTGTTCGGAACACAAGCATAGCTTAAGTAGCTTGATTTTTCATAGTACTCATATAATTAGGTTGAGTAAAATAGCAAGTTGTCCAAATTTGATTTAAAAACTTAATGAATTTTAAAATATATTCAAACTTAATTTATTTACCTAATAAGTTGATCTCAAATAAATTTTTAATGATTTGAGTTTGACTTACTAAGTTTGTTTTATAGTTCTTAGATTTGTAATACTTTTTTTGATTGCTGTCCGTTTATGAGATCAGATGATGGTTCATAGATTGAGAGTAGTTCTATTTTTATTCAAACCTATTGAATCAATGAAATGGCAATGATCAATCAAAATGCACCTGCAACAAATTTTGGAGGTTTCATGCTCATTCCTTTTGGAAATTGAACGGTTTAATAATGAAATTTACCTAGCTTTTTTTATTAAGGGAAATTATAAATCAGTTTTAAAAATTTATTACTGATTCATGACAAAGTTTTTGTTTTTAATTTATCAATATTTATAAAATTCACTACATTTTTGTAATTATACTTTTCAAAAGTAGCCTGAAGTGAAACTTTCCCTTTTTTGTAATTGGTTCTCTTTTTGTGTGGACCACTAATCTTAGCAATTGATACTGATACTTTCATGCTACAAAACCTAGAAACTATTAAGCAGTGGAATTAATTATTGAGCACTTTTTGGCAAATGATTGAGGATAACTTATTTATGATATTTTGGAATTGATTGGCAACTTCCAAATAAATCACATTTTTATGATTTTTTTATTATTTTTAGTATTTTTTAAAATTATATCAATTTTTTTTTATCTGTCTTGTATAGACTAATTTAAAAAATATAAAATTCAAAAAAAACCCAATAAAAGTTTATTAATTTTTGCTTATTTTGTCATTTTAGACTTTTTTTTTTTTTAAAAAAAAAAGTAATTTTTTTTTGGTTCATCTCGTCAAGTAGAATTTAGAAGGCTAAAATTTTTAATCTTTTTTTTTTTTTAAATGTTCATTAAAAATAAAAATAAACTAACCAAAAAAAAAAAAAAAAAGTTACAGAAAAGCAAACTCCAAACACTCCAAAATAAGGTCTCTGCTTTTGGCATATATATGATGCTTGCAAACAAAATTGTCAGACCTAATGCTAGATTATTTGTCAAATTTTCATTTCCATTGAATTTAGATGCCATTTCAACAACTTTGGATTTAGATTATGGTGTTTGAAAATGATATGTGTGTCAAACATTTCTTTCTATGATACTACATATACATAATCTATACTTCTAGTCAGGCCGGTCTTGAGTTTTCAAGGGATTAAGACGAAATTAAAATAAATAAATAAATAATTATTTGGTATCACTATCAACGATTGATACTAAAATAAATATCAAAATGTATTCATTCTAGAGTACCAAAAAAAAAAATTACCATTCAATCCACAAATCACAATCCGCTAATTATTTCATATTTGATAGTAAAGAAAATATAAAAAATAATTTAATGAAACAAAATTAGGGCAAAAAAATTAGGAAAAAATTATTTATTCCACTAAAATCTGATAAATAAAGAATGTTGAAAAAAATTAGGACAAATTTATTATTCTACTAAAATCTGATAAAGAAAGAAAGTAGAAAAAAAAATTAGGACAAATTTATTTATTCCATTAAAATCTGATAGTAAGAGGGAGAGAGGGGGGGAGAGAGAGAGAGAGAGAGGAGACTTACTGTGTGAGAGAGAGAGTGAGTCGCCGCCATTAATAATTTCCAATAAATTTCTGCCGCTGCTCAGTACTCTGCTTATGCTTGGTATGCTTCCTTTCCTTCGTCACTTTGTGAGAGAGAGAGAGAGATTGAGAGCTTGTATGTATTAATCTTCTACCTAGACTATCAACACTTTTTTTAGATATTTTAATTTTAATTGGGCCAAATCACACTTATAAATAAATATGGTCCAACAGAATATTTTTGGACCCTTTGAATTGGCTTAACAAAAATAATTTGGGCAAATTTAAATTTGTAATATACTATAGTAATTTACTAAATTTGGGACCCCTATTTTGGACCAAATTTTTGGGACCCAAGGCACAGGCCTCAGTGACCTTAGCCCAGGACCGGTAATGCTTCTAGTTAAGGGTTATAAATAGAATTCCTTGCTCTTGAATGATATTACATATACAAAATTAAATTATAAAAAAATACTTAAAATGCATGTATCAGTAAGGTTAAGACCTACTTCCAATAAAAATAATAAGAATATTTCTAGAGAATTTTGTCATGTACATTCTTGATATATGATTTAACTATGCAACAATGCTAGGAACATTTAAATTTTTACTCTTGAACAATGTGTACATGTTTGGCTTAGGTTGAGGCCTTTGGTGGCAACATATATAGTAGTTTAATCATCCAAGCTAGTGCACACTGGGTTCAATTTTTGGATTAAAGTTAGTAAATTTTTTGAACAATTAAGTTTTTAAACAAGAAAGAAGTCCATTCATTCTCATTACATATTGGTTGTGTTTGTTTGGAGGGATTAATGCATGGGATTGGATTATGCATCTTGTTCAATCTTGAATTTCATGTTTATATATTAAAGTGGACCTCTAAATTGACAAAATACTATTGAGTCTCATAAGAGGGGCGGGTTACAGAATGGGAGGAGTAAGGAGGTCTAGATTGGGGGTTAAAGTACAAAAATATCCTCAAACTATGATCATTATATTATACCATATGATCCACTAATAGTATTTTCAAACACACAGGAGATAAGATAAGATTTTATTAATCTTCCGTCTAATCCAAAGACAATTCAAATGTTAGATAGAATATATAATCGAAAGGGACTTATAATCTCAAGACAATTCCAACGTTACATAGAATACATAGAATACAAATTCGTCATCATCATAAAATAATATGCACCCTTAAAGAAAGTGCATATTTTTTGTAATAGAAGTTTTGATTTTTTTTTTTTTTTTTTTTGATAAAAATAATGAATGACGAAATTAGGATATGTATGAATAACGAAATTATATTTTTTTATAATAAAAATTATATTTTCTTGTGATGAATTAAAAATTATATTTTTATACAAAGTACATAATATATATTGTTTTTGAAATGCCTTTTGTATATAATAATAATCAAAGCTCCCAAAAGTATTCATGAGTGGTCTCCATGAGCTATGGGTCACCAAAGGAAATTATCTAGAATTTGTCGGCTATGATTGATAGACAAGTGTGTTTTTAAAAGTAAATTATCTAGTTTTTAAGATAAAAGTATTATTATATTGATTTATTTTATTTATAAATAGTATATACGTATGATTTTATAAAATAAAATTTTGAATTATCAAAATAAGAGGTCAAATAACTATTCAAATTTAAACTTGCGAGAATGCAATCTATTTGGATCATTTTAGAATACACAATAATAATCCCAATAGATCTTTCTATCATAACAAAGTCATAACCAAACACTACCGTTGTTTTGGAAATTAATTATTTTAGTTGACTTTTGAGTTTTTATAAAAAGATTTGTAAAAAAATAGAGAGAAGAATTGATTTTTTGATAGTGGCTATTCTAACTAGTTTCCAAACTTCTGTATAATTAAAAATCTTTTTGATTATAATGAAAATAATAATCATAATTAACATTACAATGAATCATAATTAATATCATAATGAGTTATAACCAAAGTAAAATTAATGTCATAACAAATTATAATCAAATATCACAAATATCGTAACTAAGATATATACACTAGGTGTGTATTATAAAATTTTTCATAATTATACACACCAATCATATTTTTGCTTTTGCTTTTGCTTAATAAATTTTAAAATATGCTCAAACTTAATTTGTTTGCATTTCAAGCTGATCTCAAACAAGTTTCAATTGATCGGAACACAAGTATAGCTTAAGTATCTTGATTTTTCATAGTATATACATATAATTAGGTTGAGTCAAATAACAAGTTGTTCAAATTTAATTTAAAAACTTAATAAATTTTAAAATATATTCAAACTTAATTTATTTACCTAATAAGCTGATTTCAAATAAACTTTTATTGATTTTTGACTTACTGAGTTTGTTTTACAGTTCTTAGATTTGTATTACTTTTTTTTGATTGCTGCCCGTTTATGAGATCAGATGATGGTTCATAGATTGAGAGTAGTTTTATTTTCATTCATGCCTATTGAACCAATGAAATGGCAATGATCAATCAAAATGCACCGGCAACAAATTTTGGAGGCTTCATGCTCATTCTTTTTGGAAATTGAACAGTTTAATAATGAAGTTTACCTGGCTTTTTTTATTAAGGGAAATTATCAATCAGTTTTAAAAATTTATTACTGATTCATGATAAAGTTTTTGTTTTTAATTTATCAATATTTATAAAATTTACTACATTTTTGTAATTACTTTTCAAAAGTAGCCTGAAGTGAAATTTTCCCTTTTTGTAATTGGTAGTCTTTTTGTGTGGACCACTAATCTTAGAAATTGGAGTCCGGATCCTCTGTCGTGTTTTCTTGCGACGCTTCCCTATCATTGTCCAAAACGACGTCGTTTTGGTGGTTTTTCTTTCTCTTTCCTTTTCTTTTCTTTTCTTTTTTTTTGTGGGGGGGGGGGGGGGGGGGGGAGGGGAGGGGGCTTTCTTTCTTTTCCTTTTGCCCCTATTTTCTTCTCTCATTTGAAAAGGCTATTAAGATTTTGACTAAGTGTAAAAGCCTGAACTCATTTCCTTTCACTTTTCTCACAGAACAAAACAAACAAACACTTCAAACCCAGTCATCTATATATACACACACACATATATATATATATATATACATATGTATATAGGATCATAGATTCAATGAAGAGCTCTGTTGTCCCAAATGGAGCTAGAAGATTCAACAGAGTCTATATGTAGGATATTGAGAAGAAGAAGAAGAGAATAGAACAATGGAGTAAATGGGGGCTGTTTGATTCATAGTCACTTCAAGATCTCCGCTGCGTCAAATCTCCGATATCTGATCTCCGTTTGCATCGATGCTCTCTCAGATCGGTTTGTTGTCTCACAAATCTATAATTTATAGATCGATTTGTCGTTGTGTCTCGCGGTGGCGATCAAGCTTTGCTGGAACCAGGGAAATTGTTGATTGAAGCAATGTTTTGAAAAGGGAAGAATGAAGCTTCAAAATTCACACAAATAAACCAGAACTACAGGGGAAACCCAACAAGCAAATCATCACTCAACAGCTTCAATGGTCTTTTTTTTACTTTCAAAGGATTTTTTTTTTATTCTCCATGGCCTCGCTTTATCGCCATTGCTGTGGTGTATGGGTTAGGCTTTTAGCTCTCAACGAAAATGAAAAAAAAAAAAAAAAAAACTCAAAACGACATCGTTTTGGACCATGACAGGGAAGCGCCGTAGGAAAACATGGCAGAGGATCCGCACTCTAGAAATTGATGTTGACATACTTTTTTTTTTTTTTATCAGCAAAAGAGAAACTTTAATGATGAAGAAAAATTTACAACGGATAACTTACATCAATAAAGAAGGGAGGTGCAACAAGCATCATAACCACACTCAACAATTCCAACTAGGTTGGCACCGAAGAGGTAGCTCAATGATATACTAGCACAACACTCATGATTGGAGATGATCCAATCAACCAGCCAAGAATAAGGAAACAAAGATAGTAAAAAAAAAAAAAAAACACGATACATCCAAGATAAACTCCCCAAGTCTAATCCTGCCCTTTAGCAGCAGGAAATAACTAGGAATAGATTCATAAGCCCCACACCTTGAGCTAAAGCTTCCATACAAACTATTTTCTACTTTCAAAGACCAAGACAAACAAACACTAAGTATATCAAAGCAACACCAAAGCCATCACAACAGCACATAGCAACAAATCTGCAGCAGCTAGCATAAGCATCATTCAAAGCAGCAACCATTAGTAGTGTATCAGAAATAGCACTGCACTAGAATAGCACTGTACCAAAAATTGCACTGCTCCAGAAATAGCACTACAGCAGCAACCATAAGCATCATCCAAAGCAGCAACCACTAGCAGTGTATCAAAACCATTCTCAACCATTCTGAACACCCTTCACCCCTGAACAACAGGTCACCACCTGGCACTCAATCCACCTCTAGCGTAGTATCTTCCTTACATGCTGCAAATTTGTCACCATCTCCTGCACAATCAGTAAGCTACGAACCAAACCAACAACAGCAGCAGCAACTCTCCACTCGTACCAAATCTGAGAGCTTCCAGCAGCAGCAACTACACCTCTGCACCTCATAACCGTAACACACACCATCTAATCTCCACTACATACCCAGCCAAGCAATCCGATAAAATCATCCATCAATCAGCAGCAGTAGATTACCTGATTAAGGTTATCCACAATATCATACACTGAATAAGGGATCTCGGGCAAACCAGACTTGACCCACAGCCCAACCCTCACCTTCACAATTTCACCAAGCTCATCCATATTTGGTTGTCTCCCATTAAATACACATTCATTTCATAACCTCCATGCTGACCACAACAATGCAACAGGGACAAGCCTCTAAATCTTCACAGCTGACTTCTTTAAGTTTGTTCCCAGCCACCATAACATCACTCCATCAATTGTAACAAGTGTGACCCAAGAGAATCCCCACCACTGCATCATAGATGACCAAACCTTCCAAATCTCATAGCACTGCAAAAAAATATGATCCACTGACTCTGCTTCTAGTTTACAAAATGGGCACAAATTCACCACAGTACTACTTAAGGCCCCAAATCTCTGTAAAAGACCAATTGTTTTAACCCTTCCCCACCATGCCAACCAGCTCAAGAACTAAGCTTTTGGAGGAGCTGCACATTTCCATATCAGTTTAGGAACCTCCAATCTTGGGCCCTGAAGCAACTCATACCATTTCCTCATTGATACCACAGTAAACTGACCAGTAGAGGAAGCAGTCCACCTAACCAAGTCTTGCAACTCCTCATGAAGTCTGGGAACATCTCTCGTCAACACTTGTAGCCTTCGAACCTCCTCTTCCTCTCAAGCAAAAAGTGGTCTTCTGAACAATAACTTCCAGCTCCCTGAGTTGCCTCCCCTTTGCATGAAAGATCGCAAATTCCCTCTGTTTCCGCAGATAATCTAAACAATCTGAGAAACTCCACCTTTAATTGTAAATTCAAGAACCACCTATCATGCTAGAAATCAATCTTACACCCATTTCCAATCACAATCTTACAATTAGACTGTAAAAAAAAAAAATCAAATAATTCAACATTAGTCCTTGACACACTCAGGATATCACTCCAAACAGTAGATTCATTTCCCAACCCTTCCATTACAAGTAACCATCTACCACCTACTGCCCCATACTTGTTGATGATTACTTTTTTCCATAACCATTCATCTTCCATCCCATACCTCCACCACCACTTAACTAACATGAAGTCATTAATATCCCTTACCCTTCTTATGCCTAACCCTCATCGTTCTTTGCTCAATGTTACTTCCTTCCAATTTACCAAATGAATCTTTCTTTTGATTTCTGAACTACCCCACAGAAATGTTGCCCTCAAATTATCAATTTCCTTTGCTACTCCTTTAGGTAATTTGAAAATAGAAATGTAATAGCCAGGGAAACTATCAAGGGCAGATTTTATCAAAGTTAGCCTACCAGCAAATGACAGAAACTTCCTCTTCCATAGAGCTAATTTGGCCTTCGCCTTCTCCACCACAGGCTGTCAAGTCTTCTTTCTTCTTGGATTAGCACCAAGTGGTAGGCCCAAGTACTGAAGAGGCAGCTTCTTGTAGAGACAGTGCAATTTAGAGGCATAGATTTGTGCAGTTTCATCACTAATCCCAACTCCACACACCACACTTTTGTGAAAATTTATCTTAAGGCCTGACATAATCTCAAAGCATCTAAGAATTCTTTTGACATTAACAATCTCTTCCCACTCTGCATCACAAAAAAGAATAGTGTCATTGGCAAACTGGAGATGAGAGTGTTTCAATCCTGCTAACCCAATAGTTGCTCCTTTGACTAAACCCAAATCCTTTGCCCTTTCCAACAATAAATTCAGGCCCTCTGCTGCTATATTAAACAAAAAGGGGGAAAGAGGGTCACCTTGCCTTAACCCCTTTTGTGGGCTAAACTCTTCAGTTGGTGAACCATTAACTAATATTGAAATTCTTGCTATGGTAACACAAGCTCTCATCCAACCCAACCATTTTTCCCCAAGCTCGAGATTTGCCATCATGGAAAATAAATACTCCCAGTTAACCGAATTCATTTTAGACTTCGTCCACCAATCCACCACCTCATTAGCTATCATGACCCCATCAAAAATATTTCTACCACCCAAAAAGGCAGTTTGTGCTTCACTGATAACATATGGTAGCACCTTTTTCAATCTTTTTGATAGTACCTTAGCCAAGATTTTATACACAACACCCACCAAACTTATTGGCCTATAATCCGTCAAACCCGAGGGACTGATCTTCTTTGGGATTAAGGTAATAAAGGAGATATTTAACCCTTTAACCAGCTTGCTATTGTTATAGAACTCCTGCATAAACTGAAAAAATCACTTTTCATAACCTGCCAGCAATTCTGGATGCACATCATGTTAAAACCATCCGGTCCTGGCGCTTTATTCCCATTACACTCTTTACTGCCTCCCATATTTCTTCCATTGTGAACTCAGGTTCAAGAAACTCCACCACCTTAGCATTACTAACTGGCACAAAACTACCAGACAATGTTGGTCTAGGTGGCCAATCCTCCGAAAATGCCTTGGTAAAATGCCTCAACACTTCTTGTCTCACCAAATCTGGATCTTCAATGTGAACACCCACTACAACAAAATGCACTTTTGGCGACTAAAAAAAATTTAGTCGCCAAAAGTTGTGGAATTGCCGACTCAAAATAATATTAGTCGGCAAAAGTCAAATATTTAGCTACTAATTTTTTTTAGTCGGGAAATATTGATTATTGCCGACTAAAAAAAAATTAGTTGCTAAAAATATCACAATTGGCGACTAAAAAAAAATTAGCAGCCGTATAGATAGCTTTGGCTACTAAAATTGTTTAGTAGCTCAATGTATATATATTAGTAGCCAAAACACAAACTATTTGCCGACTAAAATTTTAGTAGCCAAAAACATAACACTTTAGGCAACTAAAACTTTAGTAGCCGAAAATGTGCTATTTAATTTTATTTCCAACCTTTTGCCGACTAAAAATTTAGTCGGCAATTGAATACATTTGGCTACTAAAATAATTTTAGTTGCCAATTACCTTTCCCGACAATTCTTCAGCGACTAATGCTACGACCAAATAATTTAGTCGCTAAAAGCCATTGGCGACTAAAAATTGACTTTTGGCGACTAAAAATTTAGTCACCAAAAGTGAAAATTCTTGTAGTGACCATCAACTACCACCAAGTCCACTAAGTTCCTTCTTTGTCTTTGACTAGCCATTATATGGAAAAACCTAGTATTCCTATCACCATTTTGAGCCCAGTTTAATCTAGATTTTTGGAACCAGATCCAATCCATCTTCTTTCTTAATTTTCCTACCAACGTCCTCACCTTTGAGCCCAGTTTAACCTAGTATTCCTATCACCATTTTGATGCTGACATACTTTCATGCTATAAAAGCCAGAAAGTATGAAGCAGTGGAATTAATTATTGAGCACTTTTTGGGGAATGATTGAGGATAACTTATTTATGATATTTTGGAACTGATTGGCAACTTCCAAATAAATCACATTTTTATGATTTTTTTTATTATTTTTAGTATTTTTTTAAATTATATCAAAAAAAAAATTATCCGTCTTGTATAGACCAATTTAAAAAGTATAAAATTTTTAAAAAAAAATTCAAAAAAAACCCCATAAAAGTTTATCAATTTTTGCTTATTTTGTCATTTTAGACTTTTTTTTTTTAAATTAATTTTTTTTGGTTCATCTCGTCAAGTAGAATTTAGAAGGCTAAAGTTTTTAATCTTTAAAATGTTCATTAAAAATAAAAATAAACTAACCAAAAAAAAAAAAGTAATAGAAAAGCAAACTCCAAACACTACAAAATAAGGTCTCTGCTTTTGGCATATATATGATGCTTGCAAACAAAATTGTCAAACCTAATGCTAGATTGGTCCACCATATAGTTGTCAAGTTTTCATTTCCATTGAATTTAGATGCCATTTCAACAACTTTGGATTTAGATTATGGTGTTTGAATGATACATATACAAAATCTATACTTCTAGTTAAGGGTTATAAGTAGAATTCCTTGCTCTTGAATGATACTATATATACAAAATTAAATTATAAAAAAAATATTTAAAATGCATGTATCAGTAGGGTTAAGACCTACCTCTAATAAAAATAATGAGTATTTGTAGAGAATTTTGTCGTGTACATTCTTGATATGTGATTTAACTATGCAACAATTCTAAGAACATCTAAATTTTTACTCTTTAATTATGTGTATATGTTTGGCTTAGGTTGAGGCCTTTGGTGGAAACATGTATAGTAGTTTAATCATCCTAGCTAGTGCACATTGGGTTCAATTTTTGGATTAAAGTTAGTAAATCTTTTGAATGATTAAGTTTTTAAACAAGAAAGAAGTTCATTCATCCTTATTACATATTGGTTGTGTTTGTTTGAAGGGATTAATGCATGGGATTGGATTATGTATCTTGTTCAATCTTGAATTTCATGTTTATATATACTATTGAGTCTCATAAGAGGCGTAGGTTACAAAATAGGAGAAGTAAGGAGGTCTAGATTAGGGGGTTAAAGCACAAAAATATCCTCAAACTATGATAATTATATTATACCATATAATCTACTAATAGCATTTTCAAACAAACATGAGATAAGATTTTATTAATCTTCCTTCTAATCCAAAGACATTTCAAACGTGACATAGAATACATAATCGCAAGGGACTTATAATCCCAAGACTATTACTTCTAGTAATTCAATCCGACGAAATGACAATGACCATTTTACATTTCAAACTTGACATAGAATACATAATCGCAAGGGACTTATAATCCCAAGACTAGTCCGATGAAATGACAATGACGATTTTTCACAAACTAGTTTTAAATGCTAACCCAGAATTATCCAACTTTTCTTCCATGATCTTGTTTGAACGTTGGACCATCTCAGGTGTCAAATGATTGACCCAATCACCCACTTCACCTCTCCTGAAAAGCGTCTTTTTCTCAAATTGTAGAAGTGAACCAGATTTGTTCACCTCAAACTCTCTCAAATTGCTAATGCCACATAACTTGGATATCTCTTCTATCACACCTTTTCTTTCCTCTTCCAAAGAGAATGGAACACCCATAAACTCAGCTAGCCTCTTCATTTGAAGGGCAATATCTTGTTTTAGGTCCTTGTACATCAAAAACAACACCTTGTGAGGCCTTTCCAAGCTCTCCTTCCAGTTCCCCAATACATGATCCCAAAAGAGCCCAAAAACCATGACACCTTTACAAACATGTCGAAAGCATCATCGCATGATAAAGGCCCGAGGCTGTCCACTCTAGCCTTATTCACATAGTGCCAAGCGGAGATGAAAGTATCATAGGGATTGCGACAGAGGTAGACAACGCACAACCAGAGTTCTTAATTGAGTCGGGCAACGAATGGTAAGGGATATGGGCAGTGGCAGAGCCACATGGTGACCAAGGGGGTCACGTGCCCCTCCTAGATTTTTTTTTACATTTGTATATAAATAAAATTTTAAAAAAAAATAATATTTAAAATACAATGTCAAGGGCATTTTTAAATTTATTGTTTTATTGAAAATGAAGTGACTACAACAAATTATATTTTTATATATGAAAATTTTGTGAAAAAATCTCAATATAAAGGAAATATCCATCATTATTGATATGTAAATATAATTAATCTCATTATATATATGTAAAAATTACTACAACGTTAGTTATATTTACACGTAGAGTTCACCCTTCATATGTTACTTTACTATTGGTTGGTGATATCATATGTCAATAATAACATGATATCACTATTATATGAAATTTTTACTCAAATTTTATAAAAATTTGTTTATCTTACGATTATATAATTTATTTTAAGACTTAAATATATGACTTTTTTATATTGTCCATGATACACTAGTTACACGCAATACTTTCTTTTCGATTTTACCCGAAGTTAATTGTAAAATTTTATGTGGAATACTTTTGTAAAAATTTATTTCAGTTTTTGTGAAAAAAGTGGTTTGGAAATACTCTTTGAATCCTGTAAGACACTCGTGATCCTCAACTAGCCACCTGAAAAGGAATGAACACTCCAGTCGGGGGTGCCAGAATTAGCACTCCAACGGATAAGTCAGTGTATACTCTCTTGGTTGCTTATATCTCAAGTTAAACTTGTTCTCACATACCTTTTTTTAACTGATGCTCTTCTTATTTATAGTCGTCCTTGATGTTGATGGTTGGGCCCACTTTTCGTTCAGTGAACAATCGTAACATTTGGCTAGATCTTTATATTCGGCCCAGTTTACACCTGATTTGGAGGCCGATCTGGATACTCGGCCTCTATCCCTCTGGGCTTTGAGCCGTATAGTACATGACTTGATTTCCTTCTTTAAGTTATTCGGCTAACCTACGTCGTAATCTACTCAGCCACCACAATTGCCCCCCAAACATCCTACTAATGCCAGTTAGCTGGTATGTTTGGTTTTGGACTTGGAGGGTCAAAAAATACGGCGGTTTCCCTTATTCCAATGCAAGCGTCAGAACGCCTACTCTTCTTAGGCATGATTACAATTTCCCGCCCCTTCGTACACTTCATTCATTTAATACGATTTGAAATCGTGTTGTCCCTTCATTTGTATGCTTTTTCGAATGCACAAGGTTTCTCGCTGCCCGTCAGTTCACCTCCCTCGCTTCTCGCTCTCTGCAACCTCTTTCCGTTCTTCATTTTTCTCATTTCTTGTAAGTTTTTCTCTCTTCCATTTCGACTGCTTTTCCTTGTTTGTTTGCTGTTGAGAGTGTCCACTTTACCTGCTAGGATGGCGAAACATTTGAGAGCCCTTCTTTCTACGGATCGAGTTTCCGATTTCCGTCGTCATTTTTCTATTCCTAACGACGTCCATTTGTCACTCTTGGCAGAGAACGTGATTGATACAGAGAGGACTGACGAGAGTACAATCGTCTTTCCTCTGCTGTCAATTATTGAAGGTGGAGTCTGTTTCCCCCTTCATCCACTTTTGAGGATTGTCCTTCGTCATTGGGGTTTAATCCCTTCCCAGTTGAACATTAATTTTTACAGAATAATAATGGGGATTGTAGAACTAAATCGGCGCCTTAGGCTTAACCTTGGAATCCCTGCCATTCGGCATTGTTATGCCTTGGCCAAATCCTCTGGTCGGCAGGGGCGCTATTTCCTCAAGGCCAAGGACTGGACCATCATCTGGTGACATTTTTGCCAGCTCTGGTAAGCGTGTTGATGATGTCATGGTCGTTGTTCGTGGCAATTGGGAATTCGGCGAGGGCGAAGATCGTCAAGATCTAGTGCCTAGGCGAAGAGGCGAACCAAATGGCCGTTTAATCCCCCACAAATTTTTATTAAATATTTACTTGGTTCAACTTCTACGTACTTACCTTTTTTTTGTGCAGGAAACAATTTGAAAAAAGTTCTCATTTTGGATGACAACGCTATACTTGCGCAGATCAAAGTTGCACTCCAGTTCTTCGGCCGTCCGAATCTCCAGAAACAATGGAGGGCGGCCCACATCCTTTTGAGATACGAACCGACCTACACTACTTTTTCAACCGCAGATAAAATTCCGATTCCAACGGGTGAACAGCACCTTACGGAGCTTGTTTTTCCGAGCTTCAAAAACCTTAGGTAGGTTGGTTTTGAGGCATCAGACTCGGAGCCGGCGGACGAACAAGTAGCCAAAGGGGTCGCTGAGCAGCCGAATCAGCCACCTCAGGACACATCCGACGGATTAGAGGAAGAGGAAGAGGTTGACGCAACACTAAATTTGGCTTTCGAAGAAGCCAACCTTAATCCCTCGTCCACTTCTGGCTGAGCGGACGTGTCCTTCGAAGACATTTTCACCGACTTCGGGGACCTACTCGGCTCGTTTCCTGAAAACATGGCTGTCGAGTCGCTCACTCAAATGGCCAAGTGGAGAAACGCCGAGAGGATGGCTGCTCGTCGAAAGGCCAAGGCCTAGCGGAATGAGCCTCCGCCGTCTCTACCCGACGTTAGGGAAGAGACCCCACCGACATCAAGCTACCGGTCAACTTCTTCAACAACGGTAGCGGTGTGTTCTACGGCTGACCGCCGGCTTTTCTGAATAATCGTCTTGCATTTGGGGTCGACGTTTAAACGGTGCTGAGAAACAGATGGATCCACCCCCGGCATCTCATATGGTGACCATGCAAATACATCAAGGTTGTCGAGTAAGAAGGAAATTAGTTGCTACCTGTCGACTTCATTAGGGAGGCGCCGACCATGAAGAATTTGTCAGGATTCCCATCAATTTTAACTCGATCCAGAGCTTCCGTTGCCTTTTCACTTGGGAGCCGCCCAACATCGTCGAGGCTCTCTCAATCCAGCACCTCAATAGAATTCACTTCCAATTCTCTTGGTGTCTTTGCGGCAAAAAGATAACATGTTTGTGCCAATTTCTAGGAACCACGAATTTGTTCAATGCCGCGTTCAGTCGGAAAGTGAAGTAGTTGATGATAGGTATTTGGCACGGCCTGCATTGTATGCAGCCAAGTTCGTCCCATGATGAGATTATACAGCGAAGGAAGCTTGACAACCAAAAATTCCACATCTACTGATCGGGAGCCCGCTCGAACTGGTAGCGTGATTTTGCCCAACGGTTATTCCGGATTAGCTTTGAAGATGAACAACAGATAATGAGCTGGAGATAGGTCCGACTCAATGAAGCCGAGTTTGATGAAGGTCTTGTAGTACATAATTTCCAAAGTACTTCCCTGGTCGATGAGCACACGTTCAACGGTGAATCGATTTACTCGTAGTTCGATGACCAAGGGATCAATGTGGGAGAGCATTACGCCGACCAAATCAGAATCATCGAAAGAGATACTCGTGGTTTGATGGAGCCGTTTCGCCGATGTGATTTGCTTCTAGAGGTTGGGTTGCGACTGAATTGTATGACCGTGGATTCAGTCGGCAAGCTGTATATTATATGGATTATACCAAGTTGAGGTGAATCCTGCCGTAAAGCAACTATTTTGGTTGAGCTGTTCTTTCCGACGTGTTGCTGAAGTCGACCGTCTTGTACCAACTCTTTAAGGTGATCCTTCAATGCATAACAACTGTCGGTATCATGACCGTAGTCCTTGTGATATTCGTACCACCTATCCCGTCTCCTCGTGTCGGGAGGTCCAACCATTTTGGATGGCCATTTGAAGAATGAAAGGTGTTGAACTTTAGACATAATCGTGCTGATCGGCTCTGACAACTCCGTATATTTCTTGTCTGCGCGCCTTGTGCGCCTGCTATCCACTTGAAGTTGCTCATTAGCTCGATGGGAACATTGGTCATTTGATCGGCGCGAATCTCGCCTTTTGTCTCGTTTAGCCCGATTTCGTGGTTCAGGGCTACGTGACGGTACAGAATTTATCGACTGAACGATTTTAGATGGAGCCGTCTTGTTGGCCTTCTGCCCGGCTTTGACCCGCAGGGCGTCATCTTCCACTTTGCAATATTCCTCTACTTTCTTCATTAACGACCAGACTATTTTGGGGGGCCTTCTGGTCAAGGAACTGCGGAGGGTACTATCAGGATGCAACCCCATTTTAAAGGCGGTGATGGCCATGGAATCATTGTAGGCATCATCTACGAGATTAAAACATTCTCAATAGCGTGCCGAATACGCTCGTAAGGTTTCCCTTGGTTGGATTTGCATTGCCCAGAGAGAATCGGCTTGCTTCGGCTGGACCTCATTGGTGATGAACCTTGCCCTGAAGGATTTTTGGGGTTGATGGAAACTCTTAATCGATGCCGGTTCCAATTTATAATACCATCTGACGGCCAATGGTCCCAAACTGCTCGGAAATATTCAGCACATGAGGGCCTCGTCGTCCGCATGCAAGGTCATGGCTTGCTTATAATGACAGATGTGATCAGTGGGATCCAATTTTCCGTCATACAGGGTGAACGATGGAGCTTTGAACTTTTTGGGTAGTACTGCCTTTGCGATCTGTCGCACAACGGGGTCATGTTGGTCCTCTTCGTCTAAATCATTTCTTCTTCGCTTATTCTGTGCGCGCGGACTCCCTTTGGAGGAACTGGAGGTTTCGACTCGTCCCTTCTTTTTAGATTCTGGAGCAGATGAGTCAGAATCACTGTCACTATCTTGTCTTTGAACTCGAGGTCATCGACCACCCTTTCTCTGAGGTCGTCCTGGATCTTGGCATGCCGCTTGCTGGGATTTTGCCACTTCCAAGGCCAAATTCTGTCGAAGGCGCTCGTTCTCAGCGATCATGTTTTCCAACCTCTATTCGTTTTGCTTTGCCTGATCCATGATTGCTTGCATTGTCTCATGTGCTGAAGTCAAGGGTGAGGTCTGGGCAACTGAGTCAAAGTTCAAGGCACGTCGTGCGGCAATATTCTCTAGTCCCAACATGTTTCTTGGAGTGAGGTCATCTCTCGGTGCAGTTTCGTCAGCGACTACCAAAGGATCTTCCATTACGCCTGCCATGGATGTACTTGAGTGTTCCCACAGACGGCGCCAATTGTGGAGAAGTGGTTTGGAAATACTCTTTGAATCTTGTAAGACGCTCGTGATCCTTAGCTAGCCACCTGAAAAGGAATGAACACTCCGGTCGGGGGTGCCGGAATTAGCACTCCGACGGATAAGTCAGTGTATACTCTCTTGGTTGCTTAGATCTCAAGTTAAACTTGTTCTCACATATCTTTTTTTAACTGATGCTCTTCTTATTTATAATCGTCCTTGATGTTAATGGTTGGACCCACTTTTTGTTCAGTGAACAATCGTAACATTCGGCTAGATCTTCATAATCGGCCCAGTTTACACCTGATTCAGAGGCCGATCTGGATACTCGGCCTCTGTCCCTCTGGGCTTTGAGCCGTATAGTACATGATTTGATTTCCTTCTTTAAGTTATTCGGCTAACCTACGTAGTAATCTACTCGACCACTACAATTTTTGTACTTAATATTAATTCAAAAATTATTATTATTTTCTTATTGTTGGTTATGAAAAAAAAAAATTTAAGTTGTAATCAATAAGTGTCCCTTCTGATTTAATTTCCTGACTTCGCCACTGGATATGGGTGGAAAAAATGTTAGCCATAGGGGATTGAAAGTTGGAGACAATAGAAAGGTGGCGAATATGACACCCTTCTTTATTAGAATTGAGCTCGAGAAAATGGACAAGCTCGTGCGGGTTAGAAGCGAGCAAGGGGTGTTAGGAAAACATGTCAGGGTAGCGATGGCGGTTGGCGGTTGGCGATGGCAAAGGCCAAGGCCTTCAACCAGGTGGTGCCTGATTTGGGCATGGTGACGAGTATGAGGTCGGTGTCTTGAGCATTGAAGTGTTGTTGGACCGACATTACTCCTCGAATAACGAGGTTCCAGTACCAAAAACCTTGGTAAAGATGATAGAGATCTTCAAAACCTAGCCATCCCTTTTCTTGGGGAAGTGATGCAATAAGTAGATCATCATCACGGCAATCGTTGTCTAGCTCATGATTAGTTTGTCTCTCTGTGATGAGTGAATTGTTTTCATTTCTTTGAGTGTCTTCCATGGTATGTAGGTGGAAGAGAGGTTTTTTTTTGTGTGTGTGTAATCAGAAGTGGAAGAGAGGAACGTTAGTTTGATAGTTACTCCACAAATTCTTGATCTTTATAAAATAATGTGGACCAAGCTATGCAATTTTATAATAAAAGTTAAGAAATTATGGTATGCATATTTAAAATTATAAAAATTACAAATTTTGTGGTAGAAATTATATATATATTTTATAGGACTGAGTAAAAAAATTAAAAAAATTGCAAAATTAAGACCAAATTGTACTATTTGATTTGATTTTATTAATCCATGGTTTGGTCTTGGTTCTTAAAATAGATAAGTTGTACTTTCGGTTTCGTCCGTATTTTTATAATTATGATTTTAATTTGAAACTGAATCAAACTGTTTAGATATATACATATATATAATTTGTTAGTTATGGTAGACACTCAAGTATTCTCTTAATATTCTATAAATATTCGTAAGTTTACTAGTGTATTTTCGTAATAATTATTTAAACAATTTTATTTATAAAATGATGATATATTCATATGATCGTTGAGCAAATTGTATTTGTGTTGTGATTGATAATAAAATTCATCAAAATCATGGTTTCAAATCAAATTAAATTGCATTTTCATGATTCGATTTAATTTTAAATTTTATAAAATCATATGTAATAATTGGATCTGGATTTACATTAAAACCGAATTAAACCGCTCACCTCTAATTTTTTATATAAAATATTTATATGCACATGTTTTTAAGGTGGACATATGTATGATCAGTTTGTTGATTATGGTAGAAAAAATTATTAGTTGGTTCTGAGGCATTATGTGATTATATTTGTGGGAGATAATGAAACTTAAAATCGTTTAAAAGGTGAAAGATAATTTTTAACCATCTTTTTAAAATATCTCAAACTCTTATATCCTTTCGTATTTTTCAATTACCTAATACAAAATTATAAATTTTATCCCTTCCATCATGCATGTGGAGCTAGACCAACCAATAACTTCTCCCATGGTAGGCGGTCACGTGGGTTAGCACATGATAGTGGTCGTTTTGTCTTTGTGTATTTTTGTATTTTTTACTTTTTTGTTAAAAACCAGAATATTAAGTAATATTTGATTTAGTTTTGAAATTGTAATTCTAATCAAAATATTTCAAAATTATTTTCAAAACCCATAATTAAACACTCACTACAAAAACTATATTGAAAACTCATAACGAAGCATACGATTCAAAACTAATAACCAAACTCTTTTTAAAACTCTATTTAAATAAAAAAAAAATCAATTTTTTTTAAAATTTTATTCTTTAAAATTATTTTTTATTTTATATTTTTTTGAAAATATTTTATTTTTTAATTTTTGAAGACAATTATTTTTTATTTTTTATTTTTTCAAAAAAAATATTTTGTTATTTTTTTAAGTATTAATCAAATAATTTGTTATTTTTTTAGATATATATGGGCAATCCAAAATTTTTAAAATAAAATATATATTTTTAAAAAATTAAAATATTATAAAATAAAAAAATAAAAATATATATTTGAAATAAAAATTATATATTTAAAATAAAAATAATAAAATGTTCTTAAACATTTTTAAATATTTTAAAAAAAAATTCAAAGTATAACTCAAAACTCAAAATACAATTCAAAACTCCAAAATTCTTTTTCAAACTTTTTTCAAAACTTATAAGCAAATAAATTTTCTCTTTTCAAAACTCAAAACACAACTCCACACTCAAATATAGATTGTCCATTACCAGTTCTTTTAATAGTTTAAAGGCCTATTTTGGCAATTAGGAAAAAAAAAATTAGTTTATTGGCTTATTAATTTATTTAGATCACATCACTTTTTTATTTTTTTATTTTTTTTGTAACTTTTCCCAAAAAAATCAATAAGCTAATTTTTTTTCCTACTTTCAAAAACAAGCCAAAATCTTAAGAGAGATAAGTAATTTTATTATTACTAGTTGGACTCCCACGCGCAAAACGCGTGGGAGTCGCGCCATTATTGGCCAGGAATAAAGTCATATCGCCCTATCATTGGCTAAGAATAATAGATCGAGGCAAAGACATGACAAATTGTTATTAAATTCTATAAATTTTATTGTATGAATTGGAAGTACAAGCAAAACCCTAAACCCTAAGCAAATTCCAAAGCTTTCGATGGAAGAAGAGTTCTGGGGGTCGCATTGTAGTTGGAGTGCTTATTTTTTGTATTTATACATGGTACCATGTTGCTTATGGTGTATTGTATTCAATTTATTAGATAATTGAAAATAGAGGAGCAACCATTCAAACCGACCCGTTGGTATCTCAAACTAATTCATATTTCTAAAAGTATGAACATATAATATTAACTATCTAGTGAACTTTCATAATTCATTTATCTTATAACCATTGAATATTATTCTGAAATGGATTTGCTAAACTTGTATGGGCCCTATCATCATATTTTCCATATTTTCCTCTAGCTCTTCAACAAAGAACAACATGCCAGTTGGGCCTATCACATATTGGACCATTATTAACATCCGAAAAGGAAATGCAAGCATGTAGGATATAAGGTGAAGGATACATAGTGAGCCATGCACACACAAAGACAAACATGCAGTTACTTTTCAGACCATATTGCCACTTGTGGGGAAGTGGTTTGGAAATACTCTTCTGATCCTAGAAGACGCTCGTGATCCTCAGCTAGTCACCTGAAAAGGAATAAACACTCCGGTTAGCGGTGCCGGAATTAGCACTCCAACGGGCAAGTCAGTCTCTACACTCTAGATTACTTGTATTCTAAGCTAAGCGTAATGGTTCTCACATACCTTTCTCTAACTGAAGATCATGTATTTATAGTATTCTCCTTGGGCCTTAGGGCCTGGCCCATCCCTGATCCTTTACATGTACTTCTACTCGGCCTTTGTTCTACTGGTTGGAATGCCGGCTATTTTATTCGGCTCTTCAATTGACTGGGATCAATACCGAATAGAGGTTATGTTATGGACCTGACTGGTCCATTCTTCTCTATTGATCCAAGGAAATTCGACTCCCACAATTGCCCCCCAAACACCCCACTAGCATCAGTTCGTCGACATGTTTGGCTTCTAGCCTGGGAAGTCAATAATTCGGCGGTTAATCCTCTTCCCAATGCGTGTCAGAACGCGTATACGCTTTTTGGTCATTGTAACGATTTCCCGCCCCTTCGTACACTGCCTCCATTTAATGCGATTTGAAATTGTCTCTTCAAATGTATGTTCTGAATACTCAAAGATATCAGGCTCGCCTTCTAATGCTACTCCTTCACTTCGCGGCTTCTGCAACTCCTTGTTTCTCATTTTTCCCTTCGTCTCGTGTAAGTTTTCTTCTCCTTCATTTTTTATCCCGCTTCCTTGTTTGCTTTTAGTTTTCCATAATCCTTGGGTTGGCCAAAATGGCAAAACATCTGAAGGAGCTCCTTTCAGCAGATCGAATCTCCGGCTTTCGACGCCATTTTTCCATCCCCGATGACGTCCATCTGTCACTTTTGGCAGACAGGACCACTGATATGGAGAGGGATGATGAGAGCACAATCGTCTTTCCTTTCTTATCAATTGCTGAGGGTGGAGTCCGCTTTCCTTTTCACCCATTTTTTAGGGCCGTTCTTCGATACTGGGGTTTAATCCCTTCCCAGCCCAACGTGAATTTCTTTCACATCATAATGGGAATTGTAGAGATAAATCGGCATCTTAGGATTAATTTAGGTGTACCCACCATTCGGCACTATTATGTCCTAGCCAAATCTACTGGCCGACTAGGACGCTACTTTCTTAGGGCCAAGGACACTGATAATCACTTAGTGACTATGCTTGCCAGCTCCGGCAAGCGTGTCGATGACGTGATGGTCGTTGTTCGCGGCAATTGGGAATTCGGCGAAGGTAAAGATCGCCTAGACCCTATGCCAAGGCGAAAAGGCGAACCAGGTGGTCGATTAGATCACTTGTTTCTGTTATTTCCATACATGTGTTTGGCACTATACACATCTAATCGTTTTGTTTATGAAGGCAGCGACTTGAAGAGAGTGTTAGTTTCAGACGACGACGTTGTGCTTGCAGAAATTAAGACCGCGCTACAGTTCGTCGGCCGTCCGAACCTTAAAAAATAAATAAGGGCGGCCCACATTCTCCTGCGGTATGAGCCGACTTATATGACATTCTCGGCGGTAGACAACATTCCGATCGTGCGAGGCGACAACCATCTTACAGCCCTTATCTTCCCTAGCTTCAAAAACTTGAGACAGATCGATTTAGAAACATCCGATTCTGAACACTTAGAAGAACAAGCGGCCGAACCAATCACCGAGGACCCGGATTAGTTGGCAGCGGAGGTTGACGAAGCTATTAACTCGGCCTTTGAGAAAGCTATTAAATCGGCTATTAACCAATCCGCAGAATTTTATGGATGAAAATTAGTGAATGAATTCATGAAATGAGGGCTGTCTATTTATATATATAGTGGTGGCTATTCAATTTGAATTAAACAGGTGCTAACCTGTTTTGAACAGGTATGAAACCTGTTTGGTTTTGAATTAAACAGATTTAAATCTGTTGGGTTCAAAATTCAAACAGATAAAAACGGGAAGGGACCTGTTTGGGTATACAGAAAAACCGGACCAGTTCATTTCTGGATTAATTTGAATTCTGGATTTTATTTTACCAAAAAATAAAATTAAATTCAAATGTTTTTGGCCCAAAAAGATAGGTATTGGGCCGGACAAGCCCAACCCAACCTCATACCACGCACTCGCGCCCAAGCCCGGGCCCAGCCCAGCCCAGCCCGTCCGACCACCATTTTGCCCATAACCTCTCCCTTCTACAAACTTGGGTACCCCTTGGGGCACACCCCAAGTACCAATCCTAAGCTTTATAAACCCATTCAAAACTTCCCACCAAATCAATGTGGGACAAGCCTTATTTAAACCTTAAGGAATTTCCACCAAAACTCCATTTCCATGGAGCTCACTTTGGCTTCAATTTTCCATTCACTCGATAATGGTTTTGAGCAACCAAATATACCACGTGAATCACAACGTGGCATAGAACACATTACCACTTTGACCCGCCAAATTTGACGCTCGGGTCCCACCTAAATAATAGACTAAAGTTAGGAAAAAATTCTGGTTTTACGCAGAATTTTCCAACCATTTCCAACAATCCCCCACATTAATGGAATTTGATGACAATGAAAATGCAACAATATGCAAACTTTATCGAAAGAGTATAAGTCGAAAATATCTTGTATCAGGATAGGTAGCTTTCGGCCTTGAACCTTCCCTAGTGATAACCCATCGGATTTACTGGCTAACCAATGGACTCGATGCCTTGAATTGTTCAGCCGTTTGTGTAAGCCAAGACAATAGATTTCACACAAAATATCTTCTAACACATCGTGGTTCTTACTGTTGTGTTCATTTTGGCCTTGAACGCTCCTAGTTTTCATGAGTGTTTCTAGAGAATTTAGCCTCTTCATTCTCATAGAACCGGCCCTAGTTTGACACTCATATAGGTGATTCTTATTGTGAGTATCTCTTTATACTCGTCTTGATTTATATGCCTAAATCAAGATATAAGTAATCATTAAAAACAAAGCTTATCCTTATACCCTGCAGACAACATATGTTGCAGATATCACTCTCACCATAGGAATGGATAGGGAATTTTAATCCCTTGGTGATTCCTGGCGAGCCATACATAACTTAGTTGTCCCTTTGAACTTAGTTCTTGGGATCTCCAGTCATATAAGTAGGGTTACCATTATGACGACTCTTATGTAATAGGCTTTAATCCCATCCCCTTCGATGAACTATACACTAGCTCTTTTGTCAAACCTTTTGTTAACGGATCCGCAATATTCTCTTTAGATTTTATATAATCTATTGAGATTATTCCATTTAACAACAATTGCCTTACAATATTATGTCGACGACAAATATGTTGTGACTTACCATTATACATATGATTCTGTGCCCTGCCTATTGCAGATTGACTATCACAATGAATACAAATAACTGGCACAGGTTTTGGCCACATTGAAATGTCTTCTAAAAAGTGACGAAGCCATTCTGCTTCTTCTCCTGCTTTGTCTAAAGCAATGAACTCGGATTCCATTGTGGATCGCGCAATGCATGTTTGTTTCGTGGATTTCCAAGAAACAGCAGCGCCTCCCAGAGTAAAGACATATCCACTTGTGGATTTTGAATCTTTAGTATCCGATATCCAATTTGCATCACAATAACCTTCAAGTACTGTTAGATATCGAGTAAAGTTCAAACCATAATCACAGGTGAATCTTAGATATCTAAGAACCCGAATGATCGCCTTCTAATGGTCTTCTCCGGGGTTACTAGTATACCTACTCAATTTACTGATTGCATAAGCTATGTCAGGACGAGTACAATTCATTAGGTACATTAGACTTCCAATGATTTGGGAGTATTTTAACTGAGACACCGCATCACGTTTATTTTTCGATAAATAAAGACTAATGTCTACAGGTGTTCTTGCTATATTTATATCATCCTTGATAAATTTACCAAGAATTTTCTCAATATAATGTGATTGAGATAATGCATATCCGTCAGATGTTTTAGTAATTTTCATTCCTAATATAACATCTGCGACCCCTATATCTTTCATATCAAATCTTCTATTAAGCATTTGCTTAGTTAATTTGATCATGTTTTGACTGCTTCCAATGATAAGCATGTCATCCACATAAAGACAAACTATGACATATCTTTGGTCAGTGTTTTTAACATAGACGCATTTGTCACATTCGTTTATCTTAAACCCATTAGTAAGCATTACATGATCAAATTTTTCATGCCATTGCTTAGGTGCTTGTTTTAATCCATAAAGAGACTTTACAAGCCGACAAACTTTCTTTTCTTGCCCCGACACTACAAACCCTTCGGGTTGCTCCATATAGATCTCTTCATTTAGATCACCGTTTAAGGAAGCTGTCTTAACATCCATTTGATATATCTCTAAATTAAACAACACTGCTATAGCAATAAGCATGCGAATGGATGTTATTCTAGTCACAAGAGAATATGTGTCAAAATAGTCCAGACCTTCCTTTTGTCTGTAACCTTTAACTATAAGTCTTGCTTTATGCTTGTCAATTGAACCATCTGCTTTCATTTTTCTCTTGAATATCCATTTATATCCAAGAGGTTTAGAACCTAGTGGAAGATCCACCAATTCCTAAGTATGATTTTGCATAATGGACTCAATTTCATTATTGACAGCCTCTTTCCACAAAGGAGCATCAGGACCTGTCATTGCTGCCTTAAAGCTTTGAGGTTCATTTTCTAACAGGTATGTTAGGAAATCTGGACCAAAGGATTTTGATATTCTCGCTCTCTTACTTCTTCTTGGTTCATCATCAGTTAAATCCTGTTGGTCGAGACCATAACTAGTCTCTTGTGTTTGATTGTCATTAGTCTCTTGACTTTGTGTACAATCATAAGTTCTTTTCTGTGAACTTAATTCATGTCCTTTCTTGTAAGGAAAGACATGTTCAAAAAACACAGCATTCATTGACTCTATAATAGTGTTCACATTTATATCAGGTATTTCTGATTTATAAGTCAGAAATCGATATGCACTACTATTCTAAGCATAACCAATAAACACACAATCTACTATTTTTGGTCCAATCTTAGTCTTTTTAGGAACAGGAACTTCAACTTTTTCCAAACACCCCCACACTTTTAAGTATTTGTAGGAAGGTGGTCGACCTTTCCACAATTCACAAGGAGTGTTGTTGGTTTTCTTGTGGGGTATTCTGTTAAGAACATAATTAGCAGACAATATTGCTTCCCCCCACAAGTTCTGTGGTAAGCCTGAACTTAGTAACATGGCATTCATCATTTCTTTTAGGGTTCTATTCTTCCTTTCAGCAATTCCATTTTGCTGAGGAGAATAGGGTGCTGTAGTTTGGTAAATAATGCCATGTTGTGCACAAAATTCATTTAATGGTGCATCATATTCACCAACCCTATCACTTCTAACTGTTTTAATGGTTTTACCAAGTTGATTTTCAACTTCTGTTTTGTAGAGTTTAAACATTTCTAAGGCTTCATCTTTACTTCTAAGTAAATAAACATAACAATATCTTGTGCAATCATCGATAAATGTTATGAAATACTTTTTGCCTCCTCTAGTTTGAACAAATTTTAGATCACATACATCAGTATGAATTAATTCTAAAGGTTCGGTTTTCCTTTCAACCAATTTAAATGGAGCCTTAGTTAGTTTCGCTTCTACACAAACTTCACATTTATGATTAGGATTAATTTCAAACTTTGGTATCTAATCCAAACCAATTAATCTACGCAAAGCATCATAATTTACATGTCCTAATCTACCATGCTATAAATTCAACTCAAGAATATAAGCAAAAGATGTGTTATTCTTATTCATATCAACTTTCGGTACAACTGTCATTACATTCAACTTAAAGAGACCATCACTCATGTATCCTTTACCAACATACATACCACTCTTTGTTAATACAAATTTATCAGACTCAAAAACAAGCCTAAAACCATTTTTACTTAACAAAGAACCAGAAACTAAATTCTTCCGGATGTCAGGTACATGCAGTACGTTGTTGAGGGTCAGTTCTTTCCCTGATGTCATCTTCAAGATCACTTTCCCTTGTCCAGCCACAGTAGAAGTAGAAGAATTTCCCATAAAAAGTTGTTCACCATTTGCAGCCTCATTGTAGGCAGTGAACATCTTCTTGTCCACACATATGTGACGAGTTGCTCCAGTGTCAACCCACCACTCTTTGGGATTTCCAACCAAGTTAGCCTCAGACACCATAGTAGAGAGGTTGATGTCATTCACCCCGTCAGAGATGTAATCTAGTTCAGTTATATTGGCTTGATTGGTAGTCTTCCTGCTTGTACTTCCATGATCCTTCTTAGGGCGGCGGCAGTCAGAAGCTCGATGTCCAGTCTTGCCACAGTTATAGCATTTTCCTTTAAACTTCTTGTTGCTATCGCCTTGTTTAGGACCATCTCTAGTAAACTTCCTCTTTTTGTTATGTGGTTTATGAACTTGTTCAACCACATTAGCCTTGGACTCAATAGGATTTTTCTCATTCCTCTTTTCAGCCTTACAGTTATCTTCCTCAATTCTTAGTCTTACAATAAGTTCATCCATGGTCATCTCTTTGCGTTTATGTTTTAAATAATTTTTGAAATCTTTCCAAGCCAGTGGTAACTTTTCCACTAAAGCAGCGACTTGGAAAGACTCGCTTAGAGACATACCCTCAGAATGAATATCATGTAAAATTAATTGAAAACTTTGAACTTGAAAAATTACCATTTGGGAGTCTACCATAACGAAGTCCAGAAATTTACCGACAACAAATTTCTTCGTGCCGGCATCCTCTGTCTTGTATTTCTTCTCCAAAGAATCCCACAATTCTTTTGCTGACTTCAAAGGACTGTAAACATTATACAGCATGTTGTCAAGGCCATTGAGGATGTAGTTTCTGCACAGGAAATCTGAATGTTTCCAAGCATCTACAGCGGCAACAACTTGCCGATCACTTTCACCCTCTTTAAGTGTTGAAGCCTCTTCATGGAGAAACCGGGCCAAATTAAGAGTTGTAAGATAGAACAGCATCTTCTGTTGCCATCTCTTAAACTCAGTACCGTTAAATTTTTTTGATTTTTCTCCATGATTGATCGGTACTTGAACATGGTTCTGGATAGGGACCGGTGTTGGTGTAACAATCGGAGTACCACTACTAGTTGCAGTTTCAGTTGCAGTACTGTAGACACCCCATTTTTGACCGACCTTAAGACTTAGACGTCACCGATTGAGCGCTCGGTGATGATGCATATTGTGTTCGTTTTGAGGTCACAGAGTCTCGGCTGAGAGCCTTGCCTCCGGACTTCAGGACTCTTTTGTGCTTTGCCTCGGTTTACGAACTAGGTCCTGTTTTCTCTTCCCGAAGGGAGGGAGAGGTCTCGAAGACCATCTCTCAGTGGCTGTAGGCTACGTTTCATGGTCGTAGGCCACTATTCCCGTTTGGAGACCAGTTTCCAGTTTTCAGAGCCGTCGGCCGTGCGCCTCAATTCGGGACCGCTTAACTACCTCCGTTTGCTCCAGTTTTTGGCACACACCTTGTTTCCTCTCCTTAGAGGGACACTGTGGCCCGGGAGACCACCTTCGTGGTCGTACGCCACCTCTGGTGCTTGATAGTCAGTTTTCGGGGCCCCCGGCTACGAGTTTTGGCCCCCGAACCCTCGTTTTGCATCGGTGTGAGTTCATTGTTGGCATGGACCCTAGTTTCATTGTTAGGAAGGTGGTAGTAGGGTAGGAGACCACCTTTTCTTCTTGGTGACCACCTTTCCCCGGTCGGCCTGTTTTTCTTGACAGGTATGTGGTCTCCCTCACTTTTGAGCCACAATTTCGGGTCTCCCACCATACCACTGAGTTGTATTCACCTGGGAGACCACCAATATAGGCTGCCGACCACCTATTTTTGAGTTGGACCTTTTGACCTGGCTGGCCGACCACAAAAGGTGGCTGGCCGACCACCTGGCCTAGTCGGCCGACCACTTGAACTGGTCAGCCTACTCCCTCATGTTTTGTCTTCCTGAGTTGCTTCCAGCTGTGCCAGTTGGGAGGCATTTGCTGCATCCTCCATACACGTGTATGGAGGATGTTTAATCTTGCTTCCAAGCTTCCAAGAGAAGCTTTAGACCTCTTTGGCTATAAGAGAGGCCCTCCTCTTCATTGGCAAGGGTTAGAACTTTTTGGCTGAGGCATACACACATTTCCCTCCATAACTCTCTTCTTCAAGCTCTAAACTCCATTGTTCTTGCATCCATTACACTACACCTCCTAGCACAACACCTCCACCATCCATCCAAGCACCTTGGAACTGATTTGCAGAGGTTGAAGGCTCATCATCTTGGTCCAGAAGTTGCTGGAGGTCTTCTCTACAAGGGTAAGTCTCTATTTCTCCATTTTGACATTGTTTTGCTTCATATCTTAGCCTTATTTGCAAGAATTTTTGATCTTTGACATGAACTGAAAAGTGTCTTATTTTGAGCCCCTCTTGAAGTTTTTTTAAGGATATTTTTCTGTTAGAGGTCATTTACCCCCTTGTATGCTCCATCTCTCTTTTAAGGCTTATTTTGCTTTATATCTTAGCCTTATTTGCAAGCATTTTT
Source organism: Camellia granthamiana (assembly GCA_036172215.1). Lineage (NCBI taxonomy): Eukaryota > Viridiplantae > Streptophyta > Magnoliopsida > Ericales > Theaceae > Camellia > Camellia granthamiana. The sequence goes on along the minus strand of CM069908.1, from coordinate 115,155,750 downwards.
GAGCTTTGATATGAACTGAAAAGTGTCTTATTTTGAGCCCCTCTTGAAGTTTGTTTAAGGATATTTTTCTGTTAGAGGTCATTTACCCCCTTGTATGCTTGTTTGCATCTTGTTTTGAGCCTTGCATCTAGGCCGTTGTATCATGCTTTGTTTGGCCTTCTAGCCACTGAAATCCAGTATATTTTTAGTAGCTAGCATATTGTTTTGAGAGCCAAAATTAGAGGGGGGGTGACCCCCTCTCTCCTTGTCTTGTTTGTTGGCCCTTTTGGCCTTCCAAAGGAGCTCCTATTTGCAAGCTTCCAAGCTTTGTTTCAAGAATTTTTCAGTGGGTTTTAGGACCCCCATAAGTCATTTCCAGAGCTGGTTTTGCCATGTTGAGTGTCCTTGTTGCATGTGTAGAGTAACCTCTCTTGTAGCTTATCAAAGGAGCACCCCATTCTAGCATGTGTGGAGTTTGTTTCAGTGGGTTTTTGGGGTTTATTTGACATGCCATGTTTTTTGTTTTTGGCTGGTTTGGTGACCTCTCTTGTGCTTCATATACATGTAGTGTAAACCATGCTTACTAGCCTATGTTGCATGTTGTTTTGGCCCTTCATGTTAACACTTTTGGGCCACGCCTTAAACTGATCTTATGCATATTTTGGACTGCTTTAGCTCTTTTTTTAGGTCTCATGGTTGAATGATGTTTGTTTTGCATGCTTGTAGTTCAATACCCATGCTTAACTTTGAGTTTTGAGGCTCATTCCATGCATATACTGAGGTGTGTTCATGTTTTGGGTCCATTATACATCATATTTCAGAGCTTGTATCAATTCCATATTGCCATGTTTTATGCTCCTTAAGTATGCTTGAGAGTTGTCCATGAATGCCTTGTTTTCGGCCCACTGAATGAGCTCCATTTTCTTGCATGTTGAGCCATCATTTTAGGCCATTTTCCCACTGTTTCAGACCTGCCTAGGGTCTGTTTGGGGTTGGTTTTGCCATTTGTACATTGCTTTGTGTACCTCTAGTGTAACGCACTTCATTAGTTTCGGTATTCGGGCCATCTAGCTTGCATTGTGTGACATATTTTCATGATTCGGGACCATTGTGCATCATGTTTCAGAGCTGGAAATTGCATGCTTGTATGCCATATTTCATCCTTTGCCATGCTTAGTTAGAGTTGCATGTTGTGCCTTAGGATCGGTCCATTGCATTCGTGCATGTTTGCATGTATTTCGGTTGTCTCATTTTCATCACATGGCCACTGACGTGAGTGTGGCTGAGGTCCACTCATGTTGGTGTAAGTCCATCGTGCATTGTGTATGCCATTTCAGTCCATAGCATTGCGTATGCTAGGTTGCATGTTAGAGCATTATGTATGCCATGTTACATCACATGCATTGTGTATGCCATTTTAGTCCATAGCATTGCGTATGCTAGGTTACATGTTAGTCGCATTGTGTATGCCATCTCATTTGCATTGTGTTTGGGATAGGAGTTAGCCCAAGCACGGGAAACGAGGGACGTTTCGTACTCCAAGTGACGGAACGTGTCTCAATTCCCGGTCGCCGACACTCCGGATTACCCATGATGGAGTCTAGGCCTTGTTGTGTTGTCATGTGCATTCATTTCACATCAAGTCGTGCAATTCGACTCCTCGGCCATCATGCATCGAGATGCGTGATTGGTGGCACGAGGATCGAGGTGTGCATACATATGTGAAAATACTTTGCCATGCCCCTTTCTTGCTCTCTGTTGCAGCAAACCTGAAATCAGCAGCCTTCTAGAGCTTTGCACAGCATTCCGGGATCAATTGCAAACAGAGGCAAATCGGGGCATCGCAAGGAATTTCCCGACAAAGCGACCCGAGCACGCATGCATCTTTTATCATGCGGAACAAGAACTGAGGTAGTTCATTTTATAGCTTACATGCTAGTTTATTCGCTTTCCTAGTTAATTTGTTAATTAATTAGGGTTTTGTAATATTTAATTAGCTAGAGTAGTTAATTATTTATTCGGTCTGTATTATTTATTCGGACCCTCCGAGGAAGGCAAATCTTGTAATAAGTGTGCGTGCGTGTGATGTATGTCTTCCAACCCCACGTCTTTCTCCCTTTTATTTACCAGCTTATGATGGTTAGTTTAGGGCACGTTTCAATTAGCATACTTATGCTCGCATGTTTGCATCCATTCATCTGTCTTGCATGCACCAGGCTCGGCGCATCATACTAACTGCATTGTATTTCAATTCCTAAGTTGAATACATGTTATCTGTCGCATTCCATATGCCATGTTTAGAATAGCCGAGCCTATTGTAGTTGCATTCCTGCATGTGTTGCATTAGGCATTTCAGCATAGTTAGGATCATGCATGGATTTCTAACATAGCTTCTGTTTTGGCTTGGAGTACTCGGTAAGTGTTTATGCTTTAGCATCCTTACATGTGTGTGAGTGACTGCCATGATAGCATGCTTACCATGAGGCTATTTGCTTATGTGATATAACTGCCTAAATGCCTGTGGGTGAAGGTTGGGTTATTTGGATTGGAACAATTCATCGATTGCGAGTTTTAAGCCCACTTGAGAGTGGCAAAATCATGTTTTCTAAGCCCACTTGAGGGTGGCAAAATCCGCATTTTAGCCTACTTGCGAGTAGCAAACCGCTTTCAAAAACAAATATGAAATGTTTTGTTCCAACTCAGGCGATCCAGTCTATACTTGTATGCTGCGCGCATCACATAGTAATTCTAGGCTAATAACCGGGATAAGAGCACATAATGTTTTCAAAACTCGATATCATGGTTAGTAGAGGCCGATCTTTGATCGGGCGAGCGGGGGTGTTCACGAAGTGACCTTCCCCAATCGTACCCAAGTTCCCGAGCCAAGGCAACTTTGGTGATGACGGACACGTGGCCTTAGGCACGAGTCAGGGTTTCCTAAATTCCCCCAAAATAAAATATTTAGGTGGCAACTCTGTATCTGGCAAAGCAGTCCATGTTTGGCACTTCTTTCTAAAATCAGTTTTTCAAAACGATTTGCCGGATTTGGACTCTTTGATGATTCATCGATCTTGCATTGCACTCTGCGAGATTAGATACAGGACCGTGACATTGAGTCCTGAACTGTAGTGAGCCCAATGAACAAAACGGGGGGATTCCCTCCCGGGACGTTCGGGGATGTCTACAAATAGCAATAATCTCTTATTACAAAAATCAGAAAAAATTAAAACACAAATTAATTTTCTAGTTACTAAAACCAGAAAATAAAATATTACACAAAATAATTTTATTTTCTTTGTTACTAAAACTAGAAAAATAAAATACCACAATAATTTTCTGTAACACAAATTAATATTCTGCAATTGTTAATGACACCAGTATATTACTACTAGTTGTCAAAGAAAAGAGACAGTATATTATTACTATCTATCAAATAGCATAAACCACTATTTGTTTTTCCAACCAGAATATGTCTTTATGAAATTACAGAAAATTAAATATAATGAAAATACCAAAAATATTATATCTTAAGATTGTTGGACAATCTTCACTGTAATTAATTAATTTTGTTTGTGTACTTAACAACAAACAGAATATACAAGAAATAAAGGAAATGAGAGAAAATTGTTTGATTACAAAAATCAAACTAGAAATAAAAATAAATAAATAAAAACAGATTTTATTTTATTACAAAAACAAAATTAAAATTTGATTTAATAAACTAATAAAACAGAATAATAAATTAAACAACTTACTTGATTAATTTTTTCGAACAATAATCTGATCAAGTCCAGTGTTTGACACTGTGTCCTTAAGACAGATTCGTCCTCTCCTCGGTGCTTTCAGAATATGGACGTCTATCTCCCAGGATGAAATGATCAACAACAAATATATGTAGCACTACAATATATTTGTACAACGAACACACTAAGTGTTTTATACTCTCTCTGACAAGAAAATAATGCAACAAAATGAAGAGTATGAATGCAGAATTTATGGATGAAAATTAGTGAATGAATTCATCAAATGAGAGCTGTCTATTTATATATGTAGTAGTGGCTATTCAATTTGAATTAAACAGGTGCTAACCTGTTTTGAACAGGTATGAAACCTATTTGGTTTTGAATTAAACAGATTTAAATCTGTTGGGTTCAAAATTCAAACAAATAAAAACGGGAAGGGACCTTTTTGGGTGTACAGAAAAACCGAACTTGTTTATTTCCGGATTAATTTGAATTCTGGATTTTATTTTACCAAAAAATAAAATTAAATTCAAATGTTTTTTGCCCAAAAAGATAGATATTGGGCCGAACAAGCCCAACCCAACCTCACACCACGCGCCCAAGCCCAGGCCTAGGCCCAGCCCATAACCTCTCCCTTCTACAAACTTGGGTCCCCCTTGGGGCATACCCCAAGTACCAATCCTAAGCTTTATAAACCCATTCAAAACTTCCCACCAAATCAATGTGGGACAAGCCTTATTTAAACCTTAAGGAATTTCCACAAAAACTTCATTTCCATGGAGCTCACTTTGGCTTCAATTTTCCATTCACTTGATAATGGTTTTGAGCAACCAAATATACCACGTGAATCACAACGCGTCATAGCGCGTTACCACTTTGACCCGCCAAATTTGACGCTCGAGTCCCACCTAAATAATAGGCCAAAGTTAGGAAAAAAATTCTGATTTTACCTAGAATTTTCCAACCATTTCCAACAATTGGAGGGTGATGTTTTGTGGGGGTCTAAATCATTACTATTATCACATTGGGTTAATTTTACTTTCGATGATGCTAGGAGCCTCAAATCGTCGAGGTTCAAATGCCTCGACAATTTTTTTTTTTTTTGGGTGTTGGGTTTTTTATATTTATTTTATAAAATGGTGGTTATGCATAGGAATGTGTCAAAAAATTAAACATCTCGCATTAATTCAGCTTGGGTTGGACTGATTGAGTGATAAAATTAACTGATCAGTTAGGCTACTGGTTAAAATTTATTAATTTCATATAATTTTGAACGAATCCCTGCTAATTGAAATAAAAAATATAGTAGAGACTCGTACAAAATTATATAGAATTAACAAATTTTAACTAACAGTCTAACTGATCAGTTAATTTTATCACCCAACCAGTCCAACTTAACTCACTCACCTTATCAAATCATACCGGCTGAGTTGGTGCAGGATGTCGAGTTTTTTGGCACACCCTACACAGCCTAACTGATCAATCAATTTTATCACCAAACCAATCTAACACAACTCACTCACCTTATTAAACCACACAAGCTGAGTTGGTGCAAGATATCTAGTTTTTTAGCACACCCCTACACATAACTACCCTTACAAAAAAAAAAAAAAAAACAGTCGAGGCATTCGAGCCTCACAATTCGAGGCCCCAAACATTTCCCTTGTACTTTTTATTTTCTAATTTATTATATTTTTTTGGGTTACATCTTCAAATTATCAATTACATCTTTAAATTATCAATTTTATTTATTTTAAAAAAATTTATTTAGTAGTTTATGTAGTTAAGAGCATTTCCAACCCTTCATTAGATTTGATGAAAATTTTAGTGAAAACTATCAAATTAAGGGAAAAGTAAAATTTCCATCAAATCAAAGATGAACCAAATCTTTCACTAGATTTCCAACAAGTCTTTTTCCACTTAAATTTGATGAAATTATTAAAATATGAAAGATTGAATTTGAGTTTTTTTCACCAAAATTGATGAAAAATGAAATTTGGGATAAAAGGTTTGGATGAAAATTTGATGAAAGCATTGGAATAACTCATAGTATCAAATCAAGTTTTTTATTCAAATTCAAAATCAAATTAGATGAAAATTTTGGTGAATGATTGGAGATGATCTAATGAGAGATAATTGTAAATAAATAAATCAAACACTAATTAGCCTACGATATTTTATTATATTCTACTTTCATTTTAATAAATCAAACATTATTTTAAAGAAAAATCACTTTACTTCACGGTCTGGGATCCCATAAAATAACTCACTTCTTAAAATAAAGAAACTTTTGTATGGGATCCCATAGAATAAAGCATATAGTTTAGATTCAAATTTAATATAATGTATATCACACTCAAAATAAATTTAGATCCCACATTTTTATTCTAGAATGATTTTTCTAAACAAGTAACATTGTTGAAAAGAAAACTTTCTGAAGACGCATTGAAATACTTCAATTGAAAGAGGTCACAATTTTAGAAGAAAAAAAAATTCAAAAGCTTTTGTTGGCAAGTGCTAGGATATTGATTAACAAATTATTAAACAATTGTACATTCCTTAACTATCCACTTTAACGAGGGAGTTATTATTAAGTTTTTTTTTTTTTCTCATCATTTCTCAGCATATCAGCCTTTCCAAATGGAGTGTTAAGCTGCAGAGAGAGAGAGAGGGGCTGCAAAACTACTTTGATGTTGCGTGATGCTTCTATTTTGTTGTTGTTGAAGCCTACTATGATACTTTGTTATGTGACTATAGTTAAGGTAAAAAAAAAAAAGAGTTTGACACCAGTACTAGGTTATTTAAATTTAGTTTGAAAACTTAATAAGTTTTAACTTAACTTGTATATATTGATCTCGAATGAGTTTCAATTGATAGGATCACTTTTTTTGTAGTACATATAATTGAGTTGAACCGATTAGCAAATTGTTTAAATTTGATTTAAAAACTTAATAAGTCTTACAATTCCGGGTGTTTGAGAAGAAGGCTTTTTAGTTTTTTTGGCTAAAATAGCACTAAAAAACAAAATAGGTTAAAATAGTCAATAAGACAAACTGTCATATCAAACCTATAATCATTTCATTTTTTCTCTCACAAACATCACATCCAACAACAAAAAAATCCAACTATCTTCCCAAATACAAAAATTTTAGCCTCTTAAAATAGTCAAAAACTAAAATAGCCTACTAAAATAGCAACTTCCCAAACACCCACAATATATTCAAACTTGATTTGTTTAGAGCGTCTCCAATGGTTTGCCATTGGAGCTGCCATTGCTATAATATAACAAGAGTGGTGCTCCGATGGTAAATATGACAGTTGTCAAAAATGGCAAATGGCAAATGCCAAAACTTGTGTCAAATTTAACACAAGTTTTGGCAATTATCATATTCACCAACTCAACCAAAATCAACCATTTCCTTCCCTCCCTCCTCTCCCTCCTAGCAAAACAGAGAATTGCCATTTTTGTAGAACCAAACACAAAAACTGTTGTGTTTGGGACGATTGGCCGGACGACCAGTTGTCCCGAACACACCAGTTTCTGTGTTTGGTTCTGCCAAAATAGCATCTAACCATTGGAGCACTATTATTATAATTCTACCATTTTCTACTATTCATTGCTATAATATAGCAATGACAATGTTATAACGTTTGCTATTAGAGATACTCTTACCTGTCAAGTTGATCTCAAACAAACTTGTAACAAGTCAAGTTTGACTAACTAGGTTCCTTTTACAGTCCTAAGTGTTGTATTACTATTTTTCATTGCTGGTCATATGTGAGTTCACTGATAGGGAGTAGTTCTATTTTTGTGATGATATGGTTTGATTTTTTTTTTTTTTTTTTTTTTTGATTAATGTTCAATGGACTATGATCTTCTCCATTTCATGTATTTAATGAAAGATTTTCATTACATATCTAATGACTATGAGTTTGTGTCAACTTAATTGGGATATCTCTTTTGAATTTGATACACTTTTCTTTAATCCTTATTATTTCCATAAACTTTACAATTATTAATATTTTTTTCCACAATCAAAAAAATACTCAGAATGATGCACCAAGAATTAATAACATAAAAGGAACAACAACAAGAAGAGAAAAATAAAATTCTAGTTTGGAATAATTTCCGAAACAAGAAGAATCCATTCATTGTCCTCACATAATTTTTTCACATACATACCAGTCTTGAAAACCAATCCAGAATTGTCCAACTTTTCTTCAATGATCATGTTTAACCATTTCACCGTTTCTTTTTTATCGGTGAAAGTCAATGATTAAATATTAAGTTAGCATTTTGGGAAGTTGAAACTTCCATACACTTTACAAGAAAATCATGTTCTCCACTCGTAAGAGTGGAACCCCAGACCTTTCCCTTGAAAGGGACTTGGTGGCTAACCAACTAGGCTATAGCCCTTGGTTAACCGTTCCACCATTTGAGGTGTCAAATATAGGGGTGAGTATGGTCTGGATTGGTTCAGTTTGGGATAAAATCAAAACCAATTTGTTGTCTACGGTTCCATAAAAATTGGGAGCAAACCAATCCGTTTAAATCATGGAACCAATCCGAACCAAACCATTTAAACACGGTTTGGATCGGTTTAGAACCACGGTTTCACATAATCTTTGAATAAGAGGGGGAAAAAAAAAACAAAACATGTACACAAAAAATTTGTTAAAACCACTCTGATTTATAGATTTTCCTACCAGAAGACTAAACAGAATAGTGATGCACTAAGCAAACAAACAAAAAATTGGCCAAAGTACAACAAAATGAGCAAATATTTTCACTCCACCTTACCAATCAAAAACTAAAGAAACAGAACTTCACAGAAGATGCTGAAATCATGAAACTTATATCCCAAAATAATTATTTCAAGTCACAAAAATATAGAACACATGACAAACGGTCCGAATCGGTTCTAATCCGGAACCATGAACTGAAAACCGAAACCAATCTGTAAACTAAAAACCGGAACCAATCTGTGAACTACAGTTCCTCAATTTTCCAATTCAAAACTGAACCACAAATTCAAAAAACCATACCAAACCTACCATATTGGACTAGATCGGTTCGATTTGCAGATTATACGGATTCCTTATTCAGCCCTAGTCAAATAGTTGACCCAATCACCCACTTCACCTGTGATAACTCAACCCGTATTATGCTTAATTATGCATATGAGTATCCGATTGATATGAATTTTCATGTCAATTGCTTGAATTATGTGCTTTTGAAATGATATTTGTTAATTGTAGGAAAATCTGTTACAATTAGAACTTTGAACTGAAAATTGAAAAGTTTTGCTCTTGGTTTATGTATATATGATGAATGTTATTAAATGTTGTGATATATGATATGAAGTGTGATGTGGGATATAACATGTATGTTCCTGTTCATGGCATGTATGCACAGCTTAATGGACACATTTTATAATTTGCTTCCGCTACAGGCCCCGTATGTTAACTATATTTTGAAATTTTGTTTGAGGTCGTAGGTAATCTCAAGATTACTAGCCTGTTACATCTTAAATCTTTAGGGGCGGGTTTGCATCGTGACATCACCTTTCCTAAAATACGTCTTATTCTCAAAGTATAGAACAAAACCAGTTTTGTTCACCTCCAATTCTCTCAGATTGTAAAAGCTACACAACCTCGATATTTCTTCTATCACACTTTCTTTTTCATCCTCAGAAGAAAATGAAACTCTAATAAACTCCACTACTCTCTTCATTTGAAGGATAATATCGTCTTTTAAGTCCTTGTACATCAAAAACAACAGGGAGCTTCTATTTGCACATCCCTATTCCCCTCTTTGCACACACTTAATAATAATTATTTTTATTATAATTTTATTTTCAAGTGAAATTACTATTATGGACATCAAATAAACACATTTGGAAGTTGAATGTCGAAAAAATGAAAAAAATTTGGAATTCTACTTCCGAACCAGTTGTTTATTTTCGGAATGCTACTTCTGAACCAATTATTTATTGAAAAAGATGTGTATAGAGTGTAATGGGTGTGTATAAATAGAAGCTCCCAAAACAACACCTTATGAGGCCTCTCCAAGCTCTCCATCCAATACCCCAACACATTGTCCCAGAAGGGCCCAAAACCAACAATGCCCCTACAGTACATGTCAAAAGCATCATAGCACGATAGAGGCTCGAGGCTCTTATGTGTGAGCAATGTCAGGTGAAGACTAAAGAATCGTAAGAATTACAACATAGATAGACAATGCGACAGCCAGAGTTCTTAATTAAGTCGAGCAATGAATGGTAGGGGATATAGGTGGAAAAAAAATTGTAGATATTATTTTTTATTTTGATTGACGAAAAGAAAATTTTTATTAATAGTAAATGAGCAAAACATTGAGATGAAAAGGAAATTCTCATAGATTGAAAATTGGAAAGGTTTTTATTATTGCAAAGCATGACCTCAAGAAAATGGACTAGGCCGTGAGAATTGGTCGTGAGCAAGGGGTGTTGGGAAAGCATGTTAGGGTAGCGATGACGATTGGCGATGATGAAGGTCGAGGCTTTTAACCAAGTGGTCACTAATTTGGGCATAGTGACGAGTATGAGATCGGTGTCTTGAGCTTTGAAGTCTTGTTGGACTGACATTACTCCTCGAATAGTTAGTGTAGTGCCCCCAAAAGCCTTGGTAAAGACACAGATTATGCAGACCTAACCAAACCTTCTCTTTGGGAAGCAATGCTAATGGATTGTTATGGCAATTGTCTTGTTGATGATCATCTTCTTCTTCTTCTTCTTCTTTGTCTTTGATGATGGGTTATTTTCCTTTTCTTGAGTGTTTTCCATGGAAGGTGGAAGAGGTATAATATAAGGGATTGTACTCCAATTATTTAAGCATTCTTGATCTCTTTTTTTTTTTAAGATAGTGGAAGCATTCTTGATCTTGATAATCAAGTATATATATCCTAAAAAATTATATATTTTATGCATCATATCACAATAAATGTAGTATAATCATAATATTCCATAACATGTCATAATTTTTTCACTAAAATGATTCATCATATTTTTTTACCACAAATGGTTCATAACATTTTTTTTCATACTATCCACAATATTAACCAAATGATTCGCAACATTCACTTTAACACCCACCAAAAAAGAAGCATTAAGTCTAGGAATTCAAAATTTATTTCCAATTTGTGTCAAGAATTGAAGGGTGTGTAGTAGAGATTGAAAGTGTGTATCATCATGTCTACGTGTTGAATGAATCTGAACTATATATTATTACACTTGAATAATTGTTTGGATAAAATTTTTGAATTCATAATATTACTATTAAAATAAAAAGTAAATTAGCTAGATTCTTAGTCAAAGGGTTCATTTGGGAAGAATTTTTTTAGTTTGACTTTTTATTGTTTGGCTAATTTAGCCTTGCTAAATTAGCTCTGTTTGGAAAGAATTTTTTAGTTTTTTTGACTTTTTTTTTTGTGAGAGAAAAATTGAAATGATTATAGTTTTTGAATGTGACATTTTGTCTTGTTAACTTATTTAGCCTATTTTATCTTTTATGTGTTTTTTTTAGTCCCAACTCACTTCCATTTCACTAGCCAAATGGAACAGACTATTTTAGTAACTTTTTGAAATTTTATGAAAAGATATGTAAAAAAATAGAAAGAGTGATGTAATAACTTATAGTGACTTTTTGACTAAAATTAAAAGTTGCTAAACGAAAAGGAGTGGAAGTATGCACCAACCCCATTAATTTGCAACACTACTTAACAACATGAAATAACTTCTCTGTTGAAATAATATCCTCTCATCCATTGAGAGTTAGTTTTTTTTGTTTTGCTTTTTTTTTGTTTTGTTTTGCTTTATTTTTTTTTTTTTTTCATCCATTATTCTATCACCACACATCCCCACAGTTTCCCATTTTTTTATGAAAAATAATTAAGGCTCTTAAAAACATGATGATAAGTTAAGAAATATACACATATAAGAAAAATTAAATCGATAAAATATAAATAATTATAAGATCAAATTATATATATATATTATAATAAATTAACGGTTTATTATTAAAATCATGTATATCGTATAGATAATAATCATATGATAGGATAATCATTATTGTTGAATCAATTTGATTTTTTGTATAAATAATTTTCTCAATTAATCATATAAAATGAATAGTTAATATAACTAAAATGGATCCAAATTAATCTCATAATAGGTCAATTTTACTATGAATTTAAGATTTTCAATTTTAACAAATCAAGAAACAATAAGGCAATGAATTAATTATGAAAAATAACAGCATGTACGATTTAATTTTTTTTAAGAGAGAAAGCAGAGCTCCTCTCTCTAAGAGATTTTCGATGGTGCTTCAGCGATGTTCCGACAATACTCCGGCGACTCCCTTTATACTTCTAAAGTGCAGATCTACACTCTTAGAGTATAGATTTGCAATTTTAGAGTGTAGATCTGGATTTTTTATGTTCGAAAAAAAGATTGGAGAGTTTTGTCCCTCAATTTTGGCATAGATTTTTGAATTTTCTACATCCACAATGGTTCCCTCCTCTCTTGAGCCTTCTCCTATACTATTGTGGGTGTACCTCCTCCTCATTTCTAGCTTCTGGCTATGTCTGAAGTACGGCGACGATAGTGGCAGAGTTGGGCAGAGACGACAGTGGCATAGTTGGGCAGCGACGACGGAGACGACGTCGATGGGGATGGCGGGATTTCAAGTAAATCATGCTTTGTAGACCATATCTTTGAGAAGATCGGTGATCTTCTCTGGCTTGTGGCTGGTTTTTTTGACATATTTGTTATTGTTTTGTTATTTGTTTTTTCTATGGTTTTTATGGTAATTTGGGGTCTTGTTCTGTATATTGTTGTTTTTAGTACAAATGTTTTTCAAGTTCTAAAAAAAAAAGATTTAATTTTTTTATAAAAAAATAGTATATTGATAATTTTATTTTATTTTTATTTTTTTCTAAATTTTGATTGCATCTGGTGTAAATTCAAACTTGCCCCCAAACACAGTCAAAACTTACTTCTAAAGTTTTTTTTCCCCTAATTTGTGAATTTGTGAATTTGTGCCTCATTTACTGAAGACTTCCATGGAAAGAAGTGAGGACCACTTATTTACGACATTTATACCTGCAATTGGCTGCAAACGAAGTTATCAAACACACCATAGATTGATGACAAACGATTAGTTTTTGTCAACTTTGAGTAAGGTTACAAATCAACCGAATTGTTTATCAACCATTTAAGTTTCACTTGTTTAAAATTTATTTAAACTTGGTTTGTTTATTAAATAAATAAAATTAATTTTAATTTCTAAATTCATTTATTAATCATGTCGAGCTCAAGTAGTTCTAAACTCAACTTGATAAAATTTGTCAACATAAAAAAAAATTAATATTTATTTTTAATAATATATCAAAATAATTTTTCATTAATTTACTTTATTTATATAAATTTACATGTTTGATTGATGAAATTTATTAGTAATATAACGCATTCTTATATATTTTACTCATATTTTATATATTTTTTATCTTAATAAGTAAATTAATTAATTTTTTTTTTCAATCTCAAACTTAGCTCATTTATGTAATTGAGTTGGCTCAAGCTGAACTCGAGTTTCTCAAAGGCCCTGTTTGGTAGAGTTTATTTTCAGCTTATTTCAGTTTTTAGTTTAATTTAAGTTATTTTAGTGTGTTTAGTTCAGTTTAATAACACAGATTATAGTTTTTTATAAACCAAAAATTAGCTTCTTCTTTAAGTGGGAAAGGAAAAACTTTTCCGAAACAGCTTAAGCGCTATTGCCATTTGAGGGACAAAATGACTTAAACGCCCACCCCCACCCAATTTCAAGTTATTACAAGTGTGCCATGTATTTTTTCCAAGTGAACCAAAGCTGTATTTTTTTCCCCTTCCTACAGGTTTAGAAGCTGGAATTGTTGGGTTCTGCAATCATCAGTGCTTAGAACCACCATTAGGTGTCAATGTTGCTTGGAAGGTAGCTCCAATTCTTTGTGGTTGGTTCTTTGACGGCTCTGAGTTGATGTTAGAAATCAGAGATTCAGATCTGACTCAACATAGTCTTCTTAATCACTAGAGGTATACTTTGAAGCCTTTTTTAAAAAAATAAATAAAATTGTTATGCTATCCTCTTCCATTCTTTTAACTTCTATTTTTCTACTGTAGGTTTTTTTTTTCTTTCTTTCTTATTTTTCAAGGTTATTGCTTCTTCTTAGGCCCCAGAGTTCATTAACAGTAATTTGGCAATCTCATTTGACACTTTTTCTATTGTAATCCTATTTTAGTTTGAAGTGCATGTAGCATAGTCCATGTAAATTGTATATTTGTGTGAATCCTTCTCATGGTCTTAAGTTGCAAGTAAGTCAGAACATCCAAGTATCTCTTGATAGAATCTGAAAAAAATAATAGATTGAAAATTATGTGGATTGGATATTGCTCTTTTCAAGACAAGTATCTCTTCAATTATATTTTGGCACAATAGTACAATGAACTACATCTAGGCCTACTACTTTCTCTCTCTGGTTGGCACAGTTTGGTATCTGAATTTCATAACAGTTTTTGTTTTGGTTTTTTTATTTTCGTTCTTCTCTTGCAATTCTTGTATATAAAGCTCCAATCTTTACAATTGTCTCCACCAAAGCAAAATCTGGGTTTTTGAGAATATTAGTTTTGATCAATCAGGTGATTCAAACTTTTAATTTGTGTTTGCTTATTTGGGTACTGATTGTGTGGTTTGAATTGGAAGTTGGGGTTTAATTTTGTTCAAGGTATAGTAAGTTAGATTGTAATTTGTTTGATTTGTGGGTTTTTTTTTTTTTTTTTTTTTTGGGTTGTGAATTTTAGGTTTTCAACTTCAAGAAGGGGTACGTTCAAAAAAAAAAAAATTTCAAGAAGCGAAATCAGTATTGGCTTCAAATGGGCAAACCACAAAACCCCCATCAAACCCATCTCCATTGCAAAGTGCCCAAGTTTTCCAAGTAATATGCAATGGAGCTTGATCTGTCACTTGGTAGATAGCTGATCTTCTTTTTAATTGGTGTCAAATATTTTTATTGACAAAGCAGTTGGTGTTAGACCAAGAGATTCAAAAGTATCACATCAAATTGTTGGTGTTGGTCCTTTAGCATGAATGAATGACCTCTAATTTGTCTCCTGTAGATCTTCAGGAATTTGAGCATGAAAAATTTAGAAACCCTAGATGTTGATTTGTGATTATGTACCAATTTACAATCCCAATCAAACAATCAAGAGAAAGAGACACAATGATTTTTACGTGGAAAAACCACAATTGGACACCTCCAACTGTGATAAAAAAACCATGGGCAACTGCCACAAGACAATCCACTAAGAAGATTTAAAGGAATTACACAGGTATCACTCTCAATTATCTAGCGAATCCACAACGCCTAATTGAACCAACCTCTATGTGCCTCTTCCAATCCCATCTTCACCACGGAATTGTCTTTCTGATGAGCCACTCCGGATTCCACCAAAGCTTCAGGCTCGAATTCTTCAGAATCCACAACTGAAGAACAACTCTCTCTTTTGTGTATAACAAACAAACCTTTGATGTACTCTCTTTAAACCATGAGTTGAATACTCAATAAAACATCAAAGAAAAAAATAACAAAATATCCCCAGATATAAACCTTTAAGAACCAAAAAGAAGGTCTGGAGAGATTCAATGAATGAATCAATGAATAGCCTAGATTTGGGAGAAACCCAACTATTTATAGAAAACCAAAACAATCCTAGTTGGGAAAGAAAACCAACTTCTTGTAGAAAACCAACTTCTTGTAGAAGTCCAAAGTAATCCTGTTTTTGAAGGAAACCAACTTCTTAAAGAACTCTTGTTACAACCTTGGTTTTGATCCATGGAATTTGACAACAAAAAGTCCTAACAATCTCCCCCTTTGTCAAATCCTGGATAAAACCAATCTAAAACAAATTGCCTAACAAAATCTCTCAAGCAGCACCACCAACTATGAACTAACACTCAAATCCATGCTCTTGAATAATTATCCTGAAATAAAACAACCACACACAAGCCAACCAAAATATGTGGAACTGGATTAAATAACAAAATATAAATCAATCCATAAACAAAATACTAACAATCCAACTGTACCAAAGAAGGATATAAGCAAAAGTAAAAACACTGTACCATCAACCAAACTATTGTACCATCAATATACATCAAACACTGGTAATGATGAACCAAACTCCCCCTCATTAAAAAACAACCACAAACACTGAAAACAGTGAACGAGAAGAAAAACGACAAAAAATAATATGGTGGAGCAAGTAAGGAATTTCAGATTTGTACCTTAAAACACACAAGATTATCCAAGAAACACAATTACTTGAAAACACAATGTGCACAGCCTCTAGAAAATTCCTCATGAAAGAAAGTGATGCATTATGTGAAAAGCATAGATCCCATGATAAAAGTGTGTGTGTGACTCTTGGAGTTCGACAAACACAAGATTCAAATTCTAGTAGTGATATGAAAGCTGGACCTCAGACAAGAGAATCTAAGCACAACTAAGGAAAGTCAAACCACTAGGAATCAAGGGGTATTTGGTGAGTAAAGACGGAGGCTCCCCCTCAATCAATGAATCCTTTTTTTTTCTTTTTTTTTTCACATCTTTTTCTTTTCTTTTCTTGCTTTTGCACATCTTTCTTTTTTTCTTTGCGCATTTTTTTCTTTCTTTTGCACATTCATTGGCGGCTGACACGCTCAAGAGTATGGAAACCGAACCAGAGAAGCATGGATATAATAAGGATGGCCTGGTTGGTGACTCTGAGGTAGCCTTTTCCTCATGCTTGGATTACAAAGAATAGAGGGGAAAGCCGTGGAGATGCAAAAAGATGGAAGATGGTTAAGAGACTCAACATCACCCATGATATGCTAGTATAGGTCAATTCCTCTAGAAAAGCAAAAGATACAATGCCAGAAGTCCATAAAAAAAAACACTAAGTCGGAAGACTCCGATATTTGCTAATCCAAGAGTGTGTACAGAATGAGACATACTAATCAAAGAACACACACTCCAAAATGAGTAATGACCAGAGAAAGCACACACATATTAACATGTAATGAATATTCTCATCAATTCCAATATGCACCAAGGACATCTCAAAAAAAAATTCAAGCTTGCAAAACCATACTAAGAAAATCTTTTTGGATTTTTTTTTTTTTTTTTTTTAACCAAAGTAAGATAAAAAAAAAAAAAAACAAACATGCACACATTTTTTTCTCAAAAAAAAACACACAAAGACCCAAAAAAAAAAAAAAAAAAAAAAAAAAAAAAAAAAACTAAACAGAGTAAACACATTAACACAAGTCAAGTTTTCTCACCCAAATCTTTTTGGTCTTAACAAAGTCAGGTCTAGCGATCTTGGTAAGTGTCGTGGTGTTGTGAACACCCTCATGAATCTTGGTATTCCGCCTAGACATGTAAGGTTGTCTCCTAACCCAAAAAGTATTCGAATTTCTACCCTTTTGAGACACTCTCCCATGCAACTTATAACAATAAGGGCGAATATGACCATGCATACCACAATGATGACAAATAAAAACAGGGTGTACCTTCTTTTCTACCTTACCAACTCTAGGAAGTTTGAGAAGTCTTTCCTCTTGTTGAATCTTTTGTCCTCCCTTTCCTTGAGTTCTTGTATCATAAGATGTGGAAGCACTCTGTTTTTGCTCTCTCTTATCTCCAAAGCCAATGCCACTCTTGTCTGAACAGATTTGTTGAGATCCAATGATATCCTCCAAAGTTTTTGATCCTTTGTTCCAAAGACTAATGGTAACCATGGCAACCTTGAGCTCTTCCTCTTTCTTGATCATCAGTTCTTCCAAAGCAACTTGAGACATCTCGAGAGATTCAATCTTTTCTTCATACATGGCATGAGTTTCCTGTAGCTCATTCCTCTCTGTCTCACAAGTCAACAGTTTTGCAGAAAGAACTTGTTGATCATCAGCTATCTTGATGGCATTGATCCTAGCCTCGGAAATCTCCTCCTTAAGTTTCTCATATTCACATGCTTTGAGTTTCTTTGTGAGTTTGTCATTCAATTTGAATAAATTAAGAGACTCCTTATAGAGCTTTTCATAGGCTTGCTCAAGCTCTTCATGATCACTCTCCGAGGATTCATCATCACGAATTGTATCCATTATCACAAATCAAATAGGATCTCGTTCTAAAAAAATATTTTTGTTTTAAACAAAATAGAACGACCTGCTCTGATACCAATTGAAAAATTTAGAAACCCTAGATGTTGATTTGTGATTATGTACCAATTTACAATCCCAATCAAACAATCAAGAGAAAGAGACACAATGATTTTTACGTGGAAAAACCACAATTGGACACCTCCAACTGTGATAAAAAAGCCACGGGCAACTGCCACAAGACAATCCACTAAGAAGATTTAAAGGAATTACACAGGTATCACTCTCAATTATCTAGCGAATCCACAACGCCTAATTGAACCAACCTCTATGTGCCTCTTCCAACCCCATCTTCACCACGGAATTGTCTTTCTGATGAGCCACTCCGGATTCCACCAAAGCTTCAGGCTCGAATTCTTCAGAATCCACAACTGAAGAACAACTCTCTCTTTTGTGTATAACAAACAAACCTTTGATGTACTCTCTTTAAACCATGAGTTGAATACTCAATAAAACATCAAAGAAAAAAATAACAAAATATCCCCAGATATAAACCTTTAAGAACCAAAAAGAAGGTCTGGAGAGATTCAATGAATGAATCAATGAATAGCCTAGATTTGGGAGAAACCCAACTATTTATAGAAAACCAAAACAATCCTAGTTGGGAAAGAAAACCAACTTCTTGTAGAAAACCAACTTCTTGTAGAACTCCAAAGTAATCCTGTTTTTGAAGGAAACCAACTTCTTAAAGAACTCTTGTTACAACCTTGGTTTTGATCCATGGAATTTGACAACAAAAAGTCCTAACAGAGCAATTCTTTATAGACCACCTTGGTGTTGTTTTTGGTATGAGGGATAGTCCTAGATGTGCTCTCTGTGAGCATTATAATGAGGATCATAACCATTTGTTTTTTGAGTGCTCCTTTTCCTTTAGAATTTGGACCACAATGAAGACTAGGTGTAATGTCGACTGGCCTCATCTGAACTGGGATAATCTTGTGAGTGCTGGCTGCACATTTTTCGGGTTCATCTTTAGCTGTTACTATCTGTAAACTTGTCTTCACTTGCTCTATCTATTGTATATGGCAGGAAAGAAATAGCAGGATTTTCCAAGCTACAAAGTCTAAGGAGGTGGCCATTGTTAGCAGGATCAGGGACATGTCAGACACAGGGTACTATCTATCAAGAATTTCAAATTTGACTTATCTAATGACTGGTTCCTGAAAGAATGGTCACTGCCTGGTTCTGTACTCAAAAATGTTACTAACTGTGTGTAATGTAGGTTCCTAGATGGCCTGGACAGGTGAGAGTTGTGTGTTGTGAGTCACATATTGATCCTTGTGTGAGTAATGTAAAATGGAGTGGTGAGGTTTGAGAACTCCTACTTTTTATCTCACTTTTGATGCAGGTTTGCCTTAGCTCAGCTGGTCTCTGTGTAGGGAGGAGAGTTGAGTGATGTAAGCTCTTAAAAGTAAGTTGTGCGAGTGATGTAAGCTGTTGAGGGCTGAGTGTAATATATATATATTTCCCTAACTGTTTGCTCATTGCAGGTTCTAGCTGGCATATACTTGGTTTTTGTATGATTATTTGTTCGGTATGAAATTATTATTTTCAGTTGGAATATACTTGATTTGTATAGAATTTGACATTAAAAGTTATTCTTTTTTTTTTGGATGGTTGTAAGTGAATACGTGTTGTGGAATAGGTGATAATATATATGTATTGTTTTGTTTGTATACCTGTTGCAGGTTGCGTGGGATACATACAGGTTGTGAATAAATTAATTAAAAAAAAAAACCCATAAAATGATGTTTTTGGTGACTAAACAATTGATAGCAAAAAATGGAGTTAAATATTTTAAGTGACTAAATAGTTAGTAACTAAAAAAAGAATTAAATGGAAACAAATCTTTTGGCGACTAAATATTTAATAGTCAAAAAAAATTTTAAAAAAAGAAAAACACTTTTGTGACTAAATATTTAGTAGCCAAAAAAAAAACAAAAAAAAAATTTATATAATAGGCAACTAAAACTTTAGTAGCTAAACAAAAAAATTAGACTTCAGGCTACTAAATTATTTAGTAGCTAAACAACAAATTGGACTTTAGGCGACTAAACATTTAGTAGCTAAAAGAAGTAAGATGAACAAAAAAAGAAAATTCGCAACTAAAATTTTCATCGCCTTATATAATTTAAGTTTTGACAACAAAAATTTTAGTAGCTAAAAATGTGATGTTAAATTTAATTGTAAACTTTTGGCAACTAAAAATTAGTAGCCAATTTAGGATTTTCGGCGACTAAATTTTTTTTAGTCTCCAATATCTTCCCCGACAATCATCCCGCGACAAAGCCGGCGACCAAAAAATTTAGTCGAGCAAAAGTTTCGGCAACTAAAATCTAACTTTTGACGACTAAAAATTTAGTCGCCAAAAGTGCAATTTGTTGTATTGTGTATATAAATCAAAACACACTCATTTCTGTCTCTCGCATGAACCAGAGAGGCGATTTCCGGCGAAGGGAGGGGATTTCTGGTTCTGTCTATCTGTCTGTCTGTCTCTCTCTCTCTCTCTCTTTCTCTCTCTCTTACGAACCAGTGCTCTCCCTCTCTCTCACACTCACGAACCAGAGCTCTATTCTCTCTCTCTCTCTCTCTTCGTTCTCTCTTCACCACCACCATCGTGTTGTTTACCCTAGATTTGCGATCAAACTTCCGTATCTACGATCTCAATTGAGGGGCGAAACCCTAACCATCGCGATCTAAAACCCTAGAGTCACAATCGACTATGTGACAATTGACGGTGACGATCAATCGTCCGTCGTTGTCCCCAATCCCCCATCGCCGATGTGCCTTCGACGGTGACGATCAACGATTAACGATGAACCCTCCGGTTTTCAGTGCTTTTTTAATAAAAAATAATAATAATAATAATTAAGCATTTTAAGCCATTAATGAAATAAATAAATTTTATATTAATTGATACTAATTAATAATTTTAGTAGTAATTGATACTAATTAAGCCATTAATTGATAATAAATTAAACAATAAAATGAAAAAATAGTGGAAAAAATATTGCGTAGATTGTATATTTTTGTAATGAATTAATAAATTAAAAAAATTAACAATTTTTATATTATCAACAGAAGAGTGTAATTTACCCATTTTATTTTATTTTTTTATACTAATTTTGTTGGTTCATCTTTAAATAATTAATATGTGAGAAGAGAAGAACAAAAAAATAAAATAAAATAAAATGAAAAAAAGAATTACAAAAAGTCCAGATAAATTCAATTTATAACTAACAAGGGTAAAAAAGACATTTATACAGCCAAAAGTTACTTCACAACTTATTTAAAAAACACTATTCAGCAACTTAAATCTATAATCAGCTACACCAAACAGAGTAATAACTTCTTATTAAAGTCATAATTTATGATCTGTTAAGTTATAATATATAATATATTTTAACAGTTACACTAAACGGGCCTAAATACCTAATGAGCCAAATTCGAGTTTCTCAAATACCTAATGAGCTGAGTTTCTCAAATCTTTCATGTGCATGGTATAAGTCCTCACTGTATCAGAATTGCACCAAAAAAATTCATTTCTAGTACAATAATTTTTTTACTGTCTTACTAATTTGATGTTTCCCAAAAAAAAGAAGGGAAAGTCTGCTAATCTAATTTTTGAAGTGAGTAATTATGTGATGAGGATTAATTTGTGTAATATAAAATTTATGTGGGTTCCATGTAAGATGTGGTGGTTCAATAATATTAGTTCAAAAAATAACTGCAGCTTGCTTATTGAGAGTTACTCTCCATGTGCCATGTGTCAAGTGCTTGGTATGAGTCATGTCCATGACTTACTCTACTCAACGAAAAGTGTCTAGAACCACCCACGTGTCACGCTATGCTTTAGAGTTAGGTAAAGACGAACAAAACGGCATAAAACTATCATCATCGATCCACTAAACTAACCGTTTAGTGTTTTAAAGAGATGGTTAAAAATTAAATTTTAATTAAATTTTTTGATATTTTTAAAAATATTATTTAGAAAATTGAAAAAATTTATTTTTTGAATTAATATCAAAATACTCGCACCTATTTTAAAAAATAATTACTTTTACTCATGTGACTCATTTAAACAATATAGAAGGTATAATTATAATTTCACAAGTAACTTTCCAAATGGTTTGATGACAAAAAATTCATTTTGACTCTTTTGGCCCAAGCTGCAAAAGTAACTTTTTTTTTTTCTTTTGTTCCCAAAACATGCCATAATTTGATGAAAAATGGTTGAGAGCCCGAAATCTGGGGCTCGAAGCCCAAAACGACGTCGTTTTGGGCTTCGAATTTTTTTTTTTTTTTTTTCTTTTCTTCCTTTCCTTCCTTCTCTTTCTTCTTCTTCGTTGAGTTGAACACAGAGGAGAGAGAGAGAGAACACAGAGGCGAGAGACAGAACGCAGCTCGTCGTCGGCGTCGCAGCTCGTCGACCGATCGTCGCATCGCCGCCTCCGCCTCCACCTCCGCCTCTGCATCCGCCCGCCTCCGCTCTACCCCCGCCCGCCTCCGCCGCCTCTACCGCCTCTGCCTCCGCCCGATTTTAATGCCCCCTCCAGTTCCTCTTCTCCTCCTCCTTCCTCCTCCTCTTCTTCTTCTTCTTCCTCCTTCCTTCTCAAATTCGAGCCATTCGAGCCTTGCCCTTTTCGGGCTCTCTACCGGGACTGTAATTTGATTTGGTTCACACTGGTTAGAATCAATTTTGAATAAATTACACTTACACCTTTTGATATTTAGATTTAATACATACCACTCTTGATATTTAGAAAATTATAATAATCCCCCTGTCATTGTAATTATTTAGACAGAATAAAGTCATTGAACTCATCCACTCTCTCTTTTCTTGTTTTCCTTTACTTCCTCTGTTTTTTTTTTTTTTTTTTTTCTTCTTTTGCTTTACTTTTTTTTTCCAATATAATTTTCTCTGTTTTTCTATTAGGAGTTGTTGCCTTTTATATAAGTAGGAGAGTTTGTAAAATAATACTATTAACCACATGGCTTTGTTTGGGAAGTGGGTTGGCTTTTTAGCTTTTTGGCTTTTTTGGCTATTTTAGCTTGGGCTAAAAAGCTTGGTTTGGGAAGGGCTTTTTGATTTTTTGGCTTTTTTGACTTTTTGTGTGAGAAAAGAGTGTAATGATTATAGGTTTGATGTGATGTTTTATTTCTTGTGGCTAAAATAGCCTATTTTGTCTTTTGTGACTAAAATAGCCAAAAAAACCTCAAATCCATCTTCCCAAACGAAGCCTGAAAATATAATTTCCAGAGCGTCAAGTAGTGGGATGTAATTGAACCAAATCTCAAAAAGTGTCAATGTAATTTACCCATTAATTTATCATAATTGGTTTTAAATTTTTGGATCTAGAACCAAATTAATTATGCACTAGAATCAACGCAATCTAACCCAACTCAAACTAATTCGGGTTAATTGAAATCACGGTTTTACTACTTTAAAAAGGTTAAATTACAAATAAACCTCGTGAGATTTTTTTTAAATACGAAGTTCCCTATATAATTTTGAAAATTACATTTCACCCATGAGATTTCTAATTTAATAATAAATGACTCTTTTTATTAATAAATTATCAAGTCAATTAATAGTTTTTAATGATGTTAGAAATATATTTCAATTAATAATTCATGTAATTTTATTATTATATAATAGAGCAGTTATGAATTTTATTTTTTTTAGTTAATTTTATTAAATAGATCTTTTTTGAAAATGGGCTATTTGTAATTTTTCAAATCATAAAAAGTAATCTGTATTTTAAGCAAGTCTCAGGGGATGTATTTGTAATTGACCATATTTTAAAAAAAGTGAATCAATTAATAATAAATAAATTTTTAACATTTAAACATAATACTACAAACAAAAAATAAAATATTGTCTAATGCAACAAATACAAATTAAATGCAACTCAAGTTTAAAGTTAACTAATGTAAATTAAATCCATTAATATAATCAATACAATTTAGTACTTCTTTTGTTCATCTAATAATTCTTGTATGTGGATATGCCAATATAAATAAAATTTAATATATATAAATAGATTCGATTACTAGGTTGATTCGATTTAGACAATTCCTACACTAAAAACCTACTCAATCCTACCATTTTATAATTTAAAGACCCATTACCAAACTAATAAATTCAAAAATCAACCCAACCCAACCTAATCCAATCCAATCCATTCCATAGAAGTCGATTGGATCCATTTTTAATTTGAACACCCCTGCACAGTTTACCATTTGTAGATACAAGGGAGGAAAAACTCCATTTAAATGGAAATACCTTGAAATTATTTTATTTGGTTTTGAATTTTATAACAAAAAATATTTAAGAAAAATATATTTAAAAAATCAATAAATGTAAAAAATATGTACTCTCTCTTTTTTGACATTTAGTAATTTTTTTTTTAAAAAAAAATTTCACAAATATCTTGTTTTTAAGTATATCTAGATTAAGTAAATTTAAAAATTAAAAAAAATTACTTAAAATATTAAAAAAAAAATCACCAAAAATTTTTAAAAAAAATCTCAAAATTGCTTCTAAAAAATTCAAAACCAAATATGAAGTTGTAAATGAGTTTGTATTCAATGTATGCAAAAATTATGATATAAAGTGCTCGTTTGCCATTTAGGTTTGGGTTAAGTTAATACTATTTTAGTCACAAAAAGATAAAATAGACTTTTTAGCCACAGGCTAAAAGTTGTCACATCCAAACCATAATCATTTCATTTTTTCTCTCACAAAAGTTTAAAAAAATCAAAAAGTTCATCCCTAGCCAAAAAGCCAAAAAAACAACTCACATCCCAAATTCTCACTAATTACTTTAAATTATTTCTGCTTAAATTTTGTATTCAATGTATGCAAAAATTATGATATAAAATACAATTCTCAGTAAAAATGTAATGGCTTTAAATTATTTATACTTAAATGCAAATTTCCTTAGAATGAATACTAATTTTTAAGTAGAGAACTTTGATACTAAAGGAAATGAACTTTGGCATAAAATTTTGCAATGCTAGAATACAA
The DNA here is from genome assembly GCA_036172215.1 of Camellia granthamiana. Taxonomy (NCBI): domain Eukaryota; kingdom Viridiplantae; phylum Streptophyta; class Magnoliopsida; order Ericales; family Theaceae; genus Camellia; species Camellia granthamiana. The sequence goes on along the minus strand of CM069908.1, from coordinate 115,130,730 downwards.
GATTTAGCTAATAACTAGAGAGTTTGAAATTGAGTTTCATATTATTTTTTGGCAATATTAAGCTTTTACCTGTCAATCAATTTTTTTGATTAAAAAAATATAAAAAGTTGCAAGAAAATTAAAAAGTCAAAATATCATTATACACAATCAATCCGTCATTTTTTTCTTCATAATTATCTATTCAACTAAAAAAATATTTCAAATATGCTAATTTTTTTACCACTTAAAAAATAAAAAAATTACTTAAAAAATAAAGTTGCCAAATGGGCACAATATCGTCAAAAAAGTTAAAGCTTCCATGTTGAATAAAGGGTTAATTACACTAATAGTCCCTATAGTTTGAGACTTGTGTCACTTTGGTCCCTGACTTTTCAATTGTGACACATTTGATTCTAAATTTTAAATTTTGTTCCAAATAAGGACAATTGAAAATATCATTAGATTTTTCAAGGGTAAAATCGTCAATTTGATAAAATATAAACTAATTTGACAAAAATAAATGTCAAAAAAATATTGTTATTTTTTTTAAAATTATTTTTATCCACCAATGATAAAATTATGTAAAATTAATAAAAATTACATGATTAATTTTTTTAAATTAAGTTTACATGATCATCATCCAAATACATAATAAAAATTAATTTGGTAAAAAAAATAAATAAATGTCTAAAAAATTTATCAATTTTACATAATTTTATTTTTAGTAGGTAGAAATAATTTTTTTAAATTCAAAAATATTTGTTTGACATTTATTTTTATCAAATTAGTTTATATTTTATCAAATTGACAATTTTACCCTTGAAAAATCTAATTATATATTCAATTGTCCTTGAAAAATCTAATTATATAATATTGACAATTGTGACACATTTTACCCTTGAAAAATCTAATTATATATTTGATAAAATATTTGTTTGACACAAGCCTCAAACATTTTATTCCAATATAATAAACAAAATATTATATAAACACATAAATATCATAGACCAATTTATTCAAGGGCAAATTACACAAATAGTCCCTATAGTTTGAGGCTTGTGTCACTTTGATCCTTGACTTTTCAATTGTGACACATTTGACCCTGAATTTTGAATCTTGTTCCAAATAAGGACAATTGAATATATAATTAGATTTTTCAAGGGTAAAATTGTCAATTTGATAAAATATAAACTAATTTAATAAAAATAAATGTCAAACAAATATTTTTGAATTTAAAAAAATTATTTCTACCTACTAAAAATAAAATTATGTAAAATTGATAAATCTTTTAGACATTTATTTATTTTTTTTACCAAATTAATTTTTATTATGTATTTGGATGATGATCATGTAAACTTAATTTAAAAAAATTAATCATGTAATTTTTATTAATTTTACATAATTTTATCATTGGTGGATAAAAATAATTTTAAAAAAAATAACAATATTTTTTTGACATTTATTTTTGTCAAATTAGTTTATATTTTATCAAATTGACGATTTTACCCTTGAAAAATCTAATGATATTTTCAATTGTCCTTATTTGGAACAAAATTTAAAATTTAGGGTCAAATGTGTCACTATTGAAAAGTCAGGGACCAAAGTGACACAAGTCTCAAACTATAGGGACTATTAGTGTAATTAACCCTATATATTCAATTGTCCTTATTTGGAACAAGATTCAAAATTCAGGGTCAAATGTGTCACAATTGAAAAGTCAGGGACCAAAGTGACACAAGCCTCAAACTATAGGGACTATTTTTGTAATTTGCCCTTGAATAAATTGGTCTATGATATTTATGTGTTTATATAATATTTTGTTTATTATATTGGAATAAAATGTTGTGTATAAAAAAGTAAATTACACTTTTCTCCCTCAAATTTACATTCGAATTTTATTTTATGGGAGTTTTTTGATAAATCCCCTTCTTAAGAGTTTTATTCCATCCAACTCATATTCTTTTTGAGGTAAGAAGAGCAAAACACCCTCAATCTCCCCTGCCCCCATTAATGTTGATATTTAATATTAATTGTCATTATATTTTGGTAGTCCCATGTATCAGGATGTTGACTGTCATTATATTCACATTAATTTGAAAATAATTTTTGTCATTGTGTTGTCAACTACGTGATGTAAACATTCATAATAAAACATACAAATGTAAATGTTCACATGAATTCTGGAATATAGATAAAGACACCATGATCATGGTGACATGTGTGAAAGTTCGAATTGGGGCAAAAAAATGGACAATATTAAGTAGAAATTGATATTTTTCAATGATAATCTTCATGTTATATCCACATACAAATGTTAATGTTCACAATGTTACATCAATATGATCATGGTGACATGTGTGAAAGTTCGAATTAGGGCAAAAAAAAAAAGACAATATTAAGTAGGAATGGATATTTTTCAATGTTAATCTTCATATTATATCCACATACAAATGTTAATGTCCACAATGGTAATGTCGAGGTTCACATTAACAACCCCTATTTTGAAAATAAGAATGATGTTAATGTTCACATTGTACCTTACAAAGTACAAAAATATGACAGCATCAACAATTCATTAACCACACACCAATATTTTTTTGGCGGATTTGGTGATAGACCCCTCACTGTCTAATTTGTCTTTCAAAAGGACAAGAATTATATAAGTACTTTCAAAACCCCCTAATATTTTAAAACTTGTTTCTTTTACTATATTACCCTCATATCTATTAGCTCTCCTATTAAACCATCTTCACAGTATATTTTAGAGTAAAAATTTACTTTGAATCATAGTAAATTTTACTCTGATTCAGGATAAAATTTTACCCTGAATCAGAGTAAAGTTTACTATGATTCAATGTAAAATTTTATATTGTTAAGCAAATCAACATGTTTTTAACCAGAGTAAAATTTTACTCTGATTCAGAGTACAACTTTACTTTGAAAGTACAATTTTACTTTGAATCAGAGTAAAATTTTACTATGATTCAGAGTAAATTTTTACTTTGAAAGTACAATTTTACTCTAAATCAGAGTAAAATTTACTATGATTCAAAGTAAAATTTTATATCGTTAAGCAAATCAACATGGTTTTAACCAGAGTAAAATTTTACTTTGAATCATAGTAAACTTTACTCTGATTTAGAGTAAAATTTTACTCTGAAAGTACAATTTTACTATGATTTAAGGAGAGTATCCACTTTGAATCACACTAAGTATCATGTATTAATAACCTTGTGTGTTTGGTTGTTGAGAAAATCACAGAAACATAACAAGAAAACCAAATATAGTTTGGTTGTTGAGAAAATCAACATATTTTTTAACCAAAGTAAAAATTCAGAGTAAAGTTTTACTTTGAATCATAGTAAACTTTACTCTGATTCAGAGTAAAATTTTTAAGCAAATCAACATTTTTTAACCAGAGTAAAATTTTACTCTGATTTAGAGTAAACTTTACTCTGATTAGTAAAATTTCTGTGTGAAATTCTTATTAGAGAGATTCTTATCAGAGAGAGAGAAAGAGAGAGAAATTGAATAGATCATCCATTTCAATAGATCGATCATCCATTGAACAAGCTGAGTATGAACAGGTCAATTCAAAAACTAGTAAAAACATAAATCTATATTACAAGGATATATAACCACAAAACACACAGATCAAAAACTAAACAAAAACATCCAAATATCAACATAATCATAATCTGATTGAGGTGGCCATTTCAGAGAACACATCCAAATATCTCTCTATCTTTTGATTTCAAAGAATACATGTGTTCAAAAACACTCATACACACAAATATATATATATACACATATATATTCAAAACTCAGATCTATGTTTAAAAAAAATATCACGTAATATACATACATACACTCACTTACCGATATATATACATATACATATGTATGTATGAGTCATATATACATACATACATGCACACACATATATATAAATACATACATACACATATACAAAAGAAGAGCAAATCAGCGGAGACGTGGCAGAGCTTGGCGTGTTTACGCAAAGGGAGTGGCGGAAGAGGATCAGACGCTGGCGGCGTTGGCAAGATCAACGCAGGAGTTCCAAAGGCGGTAGCTGAGCTTCCAGATCTGAAGCTTGAAGGAGTTAGAGAAGGAAGAGAGAGAGGAGAGAGATAGAGAAGGTGGGGAGAGAGTGGGTGGAAAAGGTGGGAAAATTTAGTTGAGGGTGTAATAGTCTAATAAAATATTTAAATAACAAATTTTGTCCTTTATGCAAGACTTTATAATTACGAGGGGGTTTAGAAAGTATAATTTTTTTCTTAGTCCTTTTAACAATGAAAGGAAGGTAAAGGGGGTTTATAGCCAAATTTTCCTTTTTTTTTAAGTAATCAAACATGATGTGAATAAGAATTTACAGATGATGTAAATGTTCACATCACAACATTAGCTACACACATAAACAATAATATATCAAACCACCATTTCATTACTTTTCGGAAAAAAAAAAACAAAAAACAAAAAGCAGAGGGTTCACATCCTTTGAACACCATTAACACCAATATCAACCACAATCACAAAAAGGAAAAAAAATAACATATTATCACTGCTTAAAAATAAGAATGTTCATATGTTGTGAACGTTCACATCACTACATTAGATGATAGAGAATTTTCTGAAAATGTGTTGTGAACGTTCACATCAGATAATGTGAAAAAGAATTTACAGATGATGTAAATGTTCACATCACAATACTAGCTACACACATAAACAATAATATATCAAACCACCATTTCATTACTTTTTGAAAAAAAAAAAAAAAACAAGCAAAAACAAAAAGCAGAGGGTTCATATCCTTTGAACACCATCAACACCAATATCAACCACAATCACAAAAAGGGGAAAAATAACATATTATCACTGCTTAAAAATAAGAATGTTCATATGTTGTGAACGTTCACATCACTACATTAGATGATAGAGAATTTTCTGAAAATGTGTTGTGAACGTTCACATCAGATGAGAGAGAAAGTATAAAAACATGACAGCATCAACAACGCATTAACCACACACCACTATTTTTTTGGGTAATCAAACATAATGTGAATAAGAATGTACATATGATGTGAATGTTCACATCACAACACTAGCTACACACATGAACAATAATATATCAAACCACCATTTCATTATTTTTTGAAGAAAAAAAACAACAAAAAACAGAGGGTTCACATCCTTTGAACACCATAAATACCAATAGCAAGCACAATCACAAAAAAGGAAAAAATAACATATTATTACTGCTTAAAAATAAGAATGTTTGCAAGTTGTAACCGTTCACATCACTACGTTAGATGAGAGAAAAAATTTCGAGAATGTGTTGTAAACGTTCACATTAGATGAGAGAGAATTCTCAGGGCGTTGAAGCCATTAAAGAACTTTCTGGAAATGTGTCCATTTTATAAGATTATCAAATTTTTTAATAAGTTTGATGAAAATAGAGCTTTTTTGGTTTAGGGTTTAGGGGCATTAAATATCAATATTAAATATCAACATTAAATATAAGTGCATAAGTGTAACAACGCTGACCTATGATTAGCCGATAAACCATGATTAATTATGCTTAATGAGTAGTTAAGATGAAATTCTGAATTAATTGCATGTTTATGACATTAACTGTGTTTATATCTATCTGCTGTAGAAATATCTATTTGTATTTCTGTTTTGTTCTGTGAATTGAAAGCCTTATCAACATCCAATCACGAAACTGACCTGATATTTGTGTTATTTGGAATTTTTGAAAATTATGGTAGGCTCAATTGAAATTTGATTCGGAACGAATTAATTACGACAAAATGATCCCACTTAGTTATCTTAAACTCAAGTTAATTAAGCTTCTTTAGTTAAGCCTATATAAGGCCTATACACCACTTAGACTCATCTTTTCTTCACTTTTTTGAGCTCTTACACGTGAGAGAGAGGAACAGAATGAAGGAATCGAAATCAAAGAGGAGGAAAGAAAGAATTGATGAGATTTGAAGACAATTTGGAAGCTTACACTTACCATCAACCTTAGGTAAGGATTCAACTCACATTTTATAACCTCAAGCTCATTTACATGTGAAATCAAAAGAGTATTAAAGTGTATTGCATGAATGTAAGAGATTAAAGTGTTTAACTTGAGAATTGAACTAGAAATGAAGGAATTTGACTCATACATGTCTTGCATGTATAATTCACTAAGATTTGTAAGTTGATTCTCAAGAATTTCCACATGCATGTCCATATATCATGGTTTTGTTCAAGGAATTCAACATGTTTTTGACCCAAACATCTCATTTGATCATGATTTGGAAACTTGGAGCTCAAATCATTTCATGCATGTCATGTTCATGTTATGTTTTTACATTTCAAGCTTGAGTTTGTACAATTGACATGCTTATGGGCCTTGATTTCATGAAATGATCTTTAATTCTCTATGTTTTACAAGTTTAGACAAGTTTTCTCAAGTTTTGGGGCCCAAAGGTTGATTTTGAAGGTTTTGAATTCGAGTTTTGAGCTTGGGAGTGCAATATGGAAATTCCAGATTCTGCCTCTCCGCTCGAACGATAGATCCTGCACTCGAACGACCACCTGTATTTTTGCACCTCCACTTGAGCGACCAAAAGCTAGCTCGAGCGTAAATTGCATGCTCCCAGAAGTTTTCAATTTTTGCAAATCACTTGAGCGACAAGAGTTGCGCTTGAGCGAAGACCTCAATCTCAAGCTCAAGCAACCGTCGAATGTGCATCAAGCGAAAAAATCACACAACAAGTACTTTTACAGAGTTTGTAGACCGCTCGAGCGAAGGAAGTTGCGCTCGAGCAACCACTCTCAACTTTAGGCGTTCGCTCGAGCGAAGAAAGTTACGCTTGAGCAAAGCCCCTATTTTCAACATATTTGACTAAGTGTTTTGAAACTCATTTTGGCATCTTCATTGCATCCTAAGCATTCCTAGGCCACAAATAAGATAAAATAATGAGGATAAAGATGTAGAAACACATTAAGAGCGAATCGCAATAAATTACGTACTATCCGAGTGTGTATGTCAATTTGTGTATCTGTTATGTTTGTGTAGGTCACGTGCCGTAACCTATCTGATTTTTCTGCTCTGTCTGTTTGCTTTCGGAGCCATCTATGAGTAATAACTCTGTAAAGTTATGTTTGACTATAATTATTTTATGATGATATGAAATGATCAGTTTTCTGAAATGCTATGTTTTATATGAATGAATGATTGTCCAAGTTTCTGAAATGTATTTGTGGCATCCTTAGCATCATATGATATGCGTCCCTTTATAGTCATCAGAATGCCATTATGATTGTCCCTTTACAGGTCATCGAAAACGTCTCTGTGCACATGAGTCATCGGAATGCCTTATGATTGTCCCTTTATGGGTCATCGGAATGCCTTATGGTTGTCCCTTTATGGGTCATCGGAATGCCTTCGCAGCCGTCCTTCATGGGTCATCGGATTTGTTAATGCTAATGGATGTATCACGTACTATCATTTAAAATGTAAGAACTTTGGATATAATTATGATTATTTGTACGAATCTGTTTCTGCTTTGACATCTGATTAAGTACAAAACTTTGTTTCTGTATAGACATCATTCATTAAAGCCTTTACTCTGTTATTATTCACTGGGCTTCCACTCACTATTTATATTTTATATGTAGGTGATCAGGCGCATGACCAGGCTCAATGATGATCGCCTAAAGCTTGTTTTGTCGGCCAACCCTTGTGCCTCCTGAGGAGGTTCCGAAAGTTATGTGGTCATGTTTTGTAAATGTATAAGACTTGGTTTCTTTCAGTATATGAACGAGTTTTCTGTTTATTTGTACTTTGTGTTAAGTCCCACTTTTGTTTTATCTGTATCAGTGGGTGACATAAGACTACTGTATTATGATGTCACGTGCATGTATATGAAAGTTTTGCAATTCTGTCCCATGTATGTCTGCACAACTCAATGGACTATGAATGTTTTTATATATTTGCTTCTGCAACCCCTTATTATGTCATAATCTGTTCAGAGGCCTTTGGTAATCCAAGGATTACTGGCCGGTTACGACGCTAAACCTATAGGGGCGGGTTAGGGTCGTGACAATAAGAATCTAAGAAAATAGTGTAAATTAAGAAAAAGGACTTTATGGAATAAAAGTATACATACATGGGATTAAGTGGGTTAAAAAATTTCTTCATGGACTTCTTGGGTTAGAACACTTCTAAATGAGATTTATCAATAAAAAACCCTTATTTTAATTTCTCATCTTTTAATTGTAACAATTAAATTCTCACACTTTAACTCTTAGTTCATTGTGATCCTTCCATTACTCACTGTTACAAAAATGAATTAAAAATGCTCCTGTCAGATCATCTTGAACCCAACACTTTTTCTTTTATCAAATCTAAGGCCTCATTTGGCAAGTGGTGATTTTAGCTAAAAATTCAAAAAGTCACTAAAAAAAAAAAAACAAAGCCAACAACCTATACAAAAAAGTCAAAGATTCTATTTTCTCTCTACTTTTTGCACATCTTTTCGTAAAAAATTAAGAAGTCATCCCAAACATACTAGCTTTTTTTTACATCATATTTTAGCCAAAAAGTTACTAAAAAAGCATGTTCCCAAACGAGACCTTTGATGAAAAACTGATGAAATTCCTGCTCCAACGTTGTCATTAGTTTGATATCAAATTGAGGATAGCTAAAACTTTTTCATCAAATTGAGGATGAGTGAAACCTTTCATCAAATTATTGTAAATAGCCGTTAGTGTAGGAGTACTGGACGACCGGTCAGTTGTCCCCCCGGGCATCCACTTTTTTACAATTTACATTAGCCGGTCGGCCGGCTGGATATCCACCATATCGACTAAAAGATCGAAATCCTTCGTTAGAGCATGCGATATCAAATAAAGTTTTTACTCAAATTTGATAAAAAACAAAAATATAACGTTGGAGATGTTCTAGAGGGCATTTGAGGACATATTAGGGGCATTAGAGGAAAGAATTTGAATGATAAATTACACTTTTTACACTTAAATTTTCCATCAAATTTTACTTTAATCCCTTGTGTCTCAATTTTTATTCAAATTTTGAACAAGGTGACAGATGGTCCATATGAAAATACGGGAAGAAATTTACGGAATTAATTGCTGTATTAACTAATATAAAATTTAGATGAAAGTTCAAAGGTGAAAATTGTAATTTATCTAAAAATAAAAAATCAAAATAAAAATTAGTGGCAACACATTGAAAATATAGATACCAAACAAATTTGTTGTAGTAAAAACCTTAAAATATGGGTCTAGATCCTCAGCCCAGAAATAGATTGGACGGTGTTGTTGGGTCATGGTGGGTTTGATTTCGGACTCATCTTGATAATTCAAATCGTTCATTGTGTAGAATTTATCGAGTACATCATTCCTAAAAAAAATCACATCAATCAGATACATCATTCTTGCATTCGTGTTAGCGATTTATTTAGAAAATCATAATTGCCGTTAAAACAAATAAAAACTGATCAAATAGCTATCGATATCCGATCAATGTAATTTTTTATAGGAATGATTTACTTGACGAACTCTACACATTAACAATTTAGATCATTGATATGGGCTCAGAATCAAGCCCACACACCTAAACAATACTATTTAATCTGATTTCAAATTAGAGAGAAGCTATGGCCTTAAAATATCCAATGTTAGGCATAAATTTTTGTACAAGTCATTACCAGCATCTAATATAAAATATTACAAAAGAAAAATATGTTCATCAATTTTGTCTAGGGTTTTTTTTTTTTAATGACTAATATTTTTTTAGTCGGCAAAAGTTATCCGTGACTAATTTTTTGGTCTCCAATTGAGGGTCGGAAAAAGTAATTAGTGACTAAAAATTTTTTTAGTCGGGAAAAAGTCATATTTGCCAATTAAATTTTTAGTCACTGAATGTTATATTACCGCGACTAAACCATTTTGTTGCTAAAACACTTTAGTAGCCAAAAGTGATATTTTCTCAGCTAAAAGTCGCCAAAAAATAATGTTTGCACGACTAAAACTTTAGTCGGCAATAGACCTATTCGCAACCAAACACTTTGGTTGCCAAAATTAATAATTTTGCCAACTAATTATTTAGTCACCAAATGTACCCTTTCGCCTACCAACATTTTGGTCGCCAAATGTGAATAGTGAAACACTGACTAATCACTTGGTCGCCAAAAGAGGAAAAACCAAACCAAATTTTAGTCACAAATTCAATTCTTTTTGTTTATGAAAATAGAAATAAAATATAAAAAAAATTCCATTTGACCTGTGTAATATATAATAATCCATCTAAACTATTCAATATAACCTATAATTTGCAAGAATCATTCAAACCAACAAAATCAACTGAATCATGAACATTTAACAAAATACATAAATCAACCAATACTTAACCTGTTTAATTAAAATCATCAATTATTGAAAATTTTCATCCACAACTAATTCCAAACTACATAATCGTCCAATTAAAAAGGTCATGTAATATATATAATCATCCGATTCACATCCATCTAGTATAAAAATTTAAAGCATAACAAGTATTTGTTATTATATTTTAAATTTTTATCCATATGCATCTATCCAAAAATATAACTAGTAGTCTATCCAAATACTGTCCATACACATCTATCCAAAAATATATAATCTTTCAAAAATGTAACAAGTGCCAAATAGTCCTGTACAATTTAGCTTCGTGCACGAGTTCATCCATCTGTACAAAAGAAAAACAAAAATTATGTCAGATAATTTTTTTATGAAAATATTTGCACATCACTTGGATTGTAAAATTGAACAAAAATTCAAAAAGGTCCATGAAAAGTAAAGATAACATGAACAAATTAAAGGACTATCAATACCATTTTGTAAATAAAACAACATTCATATGTATACATTCAATCAACATTAAAATTCTATCAATATTAATGCACCACACTCAACAAAAATCCACAAGTAATAGATGTATGACCCGTAGATTAAGTTCTATCAATATAATAATTCTAACTATTGAAATGGATGTTATCAATCAATGCTTGCATTTGGATTTTATACCTTATATTCCAATAACTAGACAACATAAGTTAATATTTGATCTAGCAAGTTGCTACTATGACCAACAGGTTACAGTACTTGTGATATTTAAATCTCTAACCGTGCGTCCTATTAATGTGCCGCTTCCTCTCACAAGTTTGTTTAATCTAAGCTGAGATGACCGTTATGATCTCGATGCTGTTTGGGGGTTGTTTTCAATTTTCGCCCCGAAACAGCTTGATTTCACCTTTTTCTCACATTTTCTTGTCTAAATCTCTAATCGTGCATCCTATCAACGCGCTGCTTGCTCTCACAAGTTTGTTTAATCTACATCAAGGTGACCATTATGATCTCGAGATTGTTTGGGGCCTGTTTCCAATTTTCACCCCTAAACGGCCCGTTTTCGCCTTTTTCTCACATTTTTGTGTCCAAATCTCTAACCATGTGTCTTATTGACGCCCCGCTTACTCTCACAAGTTTATTTAATTTAGTCCAAGATGATCGTGATGATCTTAGGGCTATTTGGGGGCTATTTCCAATTTTCACCCCCAAATGCCATCCTTCAAAATAAAGAACAAACCAAACTAGAAATGATCAAACCAATCTTAAGAATACTATGATTTCAAGCAAATGCACCCCTAAACAAAAACAACTAATTTGAGAGCTGCAGTGCTTGTAATTTGAAGGATTATAATATTGTATCAAAAAATAAGAATAACGATATGTGCATTTTCTTGTATCTTTTACTTGTCTCTTTGCTTTCAAAATCAACAAAAATACTGCCATTATTTTCTAGACTTCTAAAAAATAAAGACATAAAGGGTGTCTCAAATTTCTTTTGACCAAAAAATTTCTAGAGCGGGAAAGCTCAGAAATATTCTCGCAAGTATAGAAATCTTCAACTTTGTAACTTCTAGGTGTTTTCGTATCTTTGACAGTCATTAGATGATTAGAATTTGCTTCATTGCAAATAATGATATAAGTAACACAGATTAATGACAATCATCAGTTGAATTCAAAATATCACCCTCTTTGCTCAATTGTTGCTCTGATATTAGGATGACTAGAAAATGATACTAAGGCCAAGTTTGGCATATCCCCAAAAAGTCAAAAAGTTACTCAAAAAATTAAAAAGTTATCATTATTCACAAAAAAAAAATTATTAAAAAATTAATTTTCTACACAAAATTACAACTCAGAATCTGACATGTTCAGCTCTATTGATGCGTTTGTGTGTGAAAATTGTACCGGGTGCAATTTTCACACACTACTATTTGGCCCGTAGGGGCCGATCACGGGTCCTGTTTTGATAATCTAAACCGTTCAATATGTAGAACTCGTCGAGTACTATATATTTGTAAAAAATCACATTGATCGGATATCGATAACTACATGATCAAATCAGTTTTGTATAAAAAAAAATGGATGGTGTTATAATTAACGATTGAAAAAAAACAAATCTGATCAGATAGCTATCGATATCCGATCAACGTGATTTTTTATAGGCATATAGTACTCGACGAGTTCTACATATTGAACAGTTCAGATTATCAAAATAGGACCTGTGATGGCCCCCACGGGCCGAACAAAACCGTCTAGTGCAATGCCCATTTAGTAGCCAATCATTACTTAGCATCAATTCCACTCCCAGAAAGTACGGCTGCACAACTCACAATCCTAATATTCCCCTACACACTTATTTATACAATTTTTTAATACAAATTTTTTCATAAAAAGTCAAAAAGTCAACCCAAACATCCATATTTTTTTCCTCAACTTTTTAGTCTTAAAAGACAAAAAATGTACTTATTTAGGACATCCCAAACAACCCCTTCATTTTAGCATGAAAACAGATTAAACACTTGTTATTTTAAAATTTCCTTGTCCACCCATTTTCAATCAACACCTTGGCATTCTCTATGATTATTCCAAGGTTGTTGATTGAATCCAAAAGTTACTAATTATTCTATATTTATTCTAGAAAAATTCTCAATCATGATTGTAGTATGATTCTACAAAATTTAAGATCTTAATGTGATCCGAATTGTTTGGCTCAATTGGGGTTATGCAATTTAAGATCCTAATGAGATCCGGGTTTTTGGCCCAATTGGGGTTATACAATTGTAAGATCCTACGATCCGCATTGTGATTATGATAACCAAACCATACTAACATGCCATTCAAGATAAATTAATTTTGAGTACTTTTTTCATAGACTTTAAAGATAAAATAAAACACCCTAGGCATGGCATCTAATAAGTAGTAGCATCAAACATTCCATTTTCATGATTTTATTTTAAATTACCTAATATTGAAAATAAAATACATACATGGAACATCACAAAATTCCTCATCTAAGAACAAAATAACAAAAAAAAATGCTTTTAAAATTAAGAACACCGTAAACGTGTTTACTTTAGAAAATCCTACCCTTTTTTACCGCAAAATCAAAGAGATGAGATGAGAGGATTGAGTTTTACCCAAAAAATTGAGAAGTCCTCAAAGTGAAGTAGACTTCAAGAGAGCTACTTCTTCTTCAATGGTCACAGAAGCACCAAGAGGGGCATCTGGGTTTTAAGTGTACAAGTGAGGAAAGCCTAAACCCTTTCAATGGAACCAAATGGAGTGTAAATATTTGTTGAAAGAAAATGTTTAGAATCTATTGCATAGCTTAAAAAGTGTTACAATGACACCATGAATTTTGAACTCATTTATCAGAGAAAAATAGAATCTGTTGATAAATATCAAAAGACAAAAAGAGAGTGAAAAAGTGATCCCAATTGAGAACTATATGAGTAGAATGGTTAAAAACAAATAACAAAACATTCTATAAAGTCTAAAGAGTTTTAGGGAGAGGTAAAGAGGACAAAATCCAAACAAGAAAGCATAAAGTTTGAATCTCTTTCAAATCCTAAGCATATGTCAAGCTATGATGATGAAATAAATAAGATAAAGACATAATTCTCCGATATTCCTGGTTTGACAAAATAAATTATAATTCAATATTTTGTTGCAGAGTAGTCACTTTAACGCTTGATTTCGGTTCGCAAGGAGGTGGAGAAAGATTTAGTACCTGTGGATCAACCTTAAGTTGCCCAACTACTAGAGATCCTATGGCATGCCAAGAAGACGAAGACGAAGACAAAGATGAATCAATCTTGCAAAATAGTCATTATAATGGTTGATTGGTGTTTCTTATGATGGTATGGTATATTATTAACTCTAGCTGCCTTGGCTTTCTATAGTAATTCTTATCATTTTCTAACTCTCTTCACATTAAATTTATGTTTTGTTGTGCCATTCAAATGCCATATGTAGTGTGCATCAATGCACACTCATATGTACATTAAATAAACAAATACAATTAGACATGGTTAAAGTTGCTACTGTTGCACTTTTGCACAGCAAAGTTGCTGTGAGAATTTATTTTGATTGGGAATATTTCCATCCAGCACATTCAATTGGGATTGTGCTTTTAATCTGTTCATTGATTCCTATTAACATATAAATACACAAGTATGTTTCTATTTCTCCATCATTTATTCTTTTAATCTACAATTTCATTTTGTTTTAAGCCATACACATGGTGTTATGTTTTGTGTGGATTGTTTATATTCATGTAGGACATTTGGATTGATTGTATTTTATAGGGATTAGTAAAGAATTTCTGAGAAACAGAGTTTTGGGAAAACTGGTCTCTGCAGTGATGAGACCTTTGTATTCAAATGCATTACATTCAATCATGTCTAATTTACTGCAATTCTCTACATATTTAACACATGATAAATAAAGAGTCAACTACAAGATATTCGTTCATGAGCTTCATCTTTGTCTAGTTCTTCTCCTTGATTTCAGCATATAGATTGTCTGCATTTTGCAGCATATTTTCGGTACAATGTTGCTGATGAAATTTATTTCCTCTTTAATTAGGCCATGCACAGGATGTATATATAACATAATATCCGATTAAATATTCAAAATTAAGTTTGCTAAAAAATTACCGATTCAAGTTCCAAATATAAAGAAATACCCTGGTGAATGGGCTCCAACTGCAACTGATTTCAATATTGACCCACGATTTAGATCCAAAAGCTTGCCCACATTGCAACAAAACCTTTTCTGTTAAAATTTCCAAGTCATGTTAGATAATTAAATAATGGAGAACAAAGATAGAAAAAATGAAAACAATAAATGAAATATTCAAAACATTAATCAGTAAAATGATACCTTCATATGTGCATCATATAAAGGATCCTTCTAATCTGGAATACATTTATAAACCCAGAAGAAGGAGATACATATAATTTTTTTTTATTAGAAATATTTTTAATGTTGGAAATGAGTCTTGGTATTTATTATTTTTGTTGCCATATATGCATATACAGGAGGCAATATTGATAGCAGAAGGGTTCAGCTATTCAGGGGCTAAAGAAGATATAAAAGTTTGGAATCCTTCTGTTGAATTTGATGAGTACAATACTTACCAAGTTTCTATGAAAAATGGCCCTTACATGAAGTATGAAGGCATTGAATGTGGATGGGCTGTTAGTAAATCATCATTTTCAATTATTTCATATATATATATATATTATCTCTGTTCTTTAATTTTGATGTTCAACTGATATTTTGTTATACATAATGTCTATGTTCTTCAGGTAAATCCGAGCGTGTATGGAGATAGAAAAACTCGATTATTTGTGTATTGGACTTAAAATCAAACCCATTTACAACATCAAACCCATAAAACTCTAAAAATCAAACCAATTAAACTAAATCCATTTAAGAAATCAACACGAAATTAAACTGAATAAATCATTTCAAACCCTAGAGCAAGAGAGAGAGAGAGGGAGAGAGAACCTGCTATTATAGCGGTGGCAGTGGTGATTTGCGGCGTTGGCTGTGGCGATGTGCAACGCAGGTTTGCTTCATGGTGGTGAGCGACTGCGGTTTAGGAGGTGAGGTGGTGCCTGAGATTCTGTGTGTGTGTGTGTGAGAGAGACAGAGAGAGAGAGAAAGAGAGACTATTTGGCAAACGCGTTTGACACCCTCCCAAATTATAATTCCACCCATTGAATTGATTTGAATGTGAGGTTTGTTTTGAGTTTTTAAATTATAATTTTATATATATTTCTTAAAATTTAATTTAAAACATAATTATTACTTTTTAAAAGTTATAACTAAATATATAATTTAAATTTTTTTTTAAAATTTAATTCAAATCAATATTTTAATTTTTTAAATATTTTAAAAATATTTAAATTTTATTAAGATTTTAAATATTTTAATATTTAAATATATTACGATTTTTTTAATTTTTTGAATATTTTTAAAAGTTTTAATTTTTAAATATTATGATTTTAATTTTTTAAATTTTAAAATATTTTATAAAAATAAATTCAAACTCTATTTTATAAAAATATTTTTAAATATTTTAATTTTTGTGTTATGTATTTGGTTAGGATTTAAGTGTAGAGTTGTGAAAGTAGTATGGAATTTCGAATTATATATTTAGTTATGAGTTTTAAAAATAACTTCTTAATTGAGTTTTGTTTTATGTGTTTAGTTACGATTTGAGTATATAGTTGTTTTTAAATTTAAAATATTAAAATTTTAAATTATTTAAATTTTTTGAATATTTAAATTATTTAAATTTTTACTATTTAAATTTTTTGAATATTTATTTTAATTTTTTACTTATTAAATTTTTTAGATTATTTAAATTATTTAAATATTTATGATTTAAATTTTTTGAATTTTTATTTTGAAAAAAAATTATTTCCTTTGTAGTATTTTCAATTAAAAAATTGATTAATGTTATTTTCTGTTAATAATAAATTTTTTTAGTTGAATTTTAAAAAGAGTTTGGTTATGAATGTTGATCAGAATTTTCAATAGTGTGAAAGTAGTGTATTTTGTTATGAGTTATAACAATTTGAATTAAGTTTTGAAAACTCTTTCCAAAACTCATAACTAAACAAATTTTTTTATTTTACATGTCAAATCAAACTTTCATAACTCAATTCCACACTTAATTCAAAACTCAATTCAACACTCTATTCAAAAATCATAACAAAAAACTTTTGTACACTCAAATCATAATTTCAAAATACACAAAGTCAAAATACAATTCATATTCTTAAATCATAGTTAGAAAGTCTTACCAAACGGAATGAGTATTTCTATTTTGCTTTAAACCTGGGCGCCAATTTATATCACCAAAATTTTACACCTTTGCCGACTTAAATTCATTTTTTATCGGAAAATCTAATTTATAACGACTAAACTATTTGCTAGCCAAATCTTAATTTACAACTATTAAACAATTTTGTAGCCAAATCTTAAGTGACGGCGATTAAAATGTTAGTTGCTAAAAAATACAATTTGGCTACTAATTTTTTTTTTTTTTGTCAGGAAAAATGAGTATGTGACGACTAAATTTTTTTTATTTGTGACCAAAATAATTCAATAACAATTAAAACAACATAGTTTTATTTTTTGCTAAAATTTTTTTTATTCCCACTTTTTTTTTGGTCTTCTCTCTGACTTTTGCCAACCAAATTTCAATTTCGGTCCTAGAAAATTAAATTTTGGCAACTAAAAAATATTAGTCGGCAAAACTTGAAACCTTTGTCTACCAAATTTTTATTTAGTCGCCAAATGAAATCTTTTTGTAACTAAATAAAAGTTAGTCGGTAAAATTGGTTGGAAAAAATGTAAATTCATGGTGGTAGGGCGATGGTTGTAGTGAAGGTGACGATGACCATAGCGATGGTGGTGTGGTAGTGGACGTGAAAGTGATAGTCGTGATGGTGGTGTGATGACATTAGTAAAATTTTAATCCAAAAGTGAAAAATATTTACTGTCAAAATAGACTTATTTTTTATTGATCATGAAAAATATTTTCCATTGACTTCTGTTTTTTATTATATCAAATATCAAAAAATACAAAAAAAAAAATTAATAAATATAAGACCAATCTATATCTATCTCTTTCAATAAAATCAATGTACTATTTTTAATTTCATATTTATAGTATATTTTGAATATATATATACATATTTAATTTGTACGTTTTTATAATTTAAGAATTCATACACTTTTTATAGTTTAAAGAGTAAAGTAATGTTTTTTATAATTTATAGGTCAATTTATATGTTCTTATAATTTAAGACGTTAAAATAGTAATTGTCAATTATTTGAGAGATATTCGTGGAAATAACCCTATGTATAATTATTAATTTTTTATATGAGTAATCAATTTGGATAATAATGACTCGATTTATTAGCTGATTCCCGGGCCTAAGTAGCAAGGTGGCGGAACCTGATTGGTGGGATTAAACAATAATGTTTAATGATGCCATTGACACCTGAATATATATCCAAAGGGTAGTGGTTAATAGGTGCTCTTGAACATTATATTTTAAGGTGTTATGATTGATAAAAAAGGAAAATTTTGTCTCAAGTAATTGAGAAAATAGGAGGACATGATATATAATAATTAGTAAAAAAAAATATTAACACGTGACGCCCCGCACGTATTGAATAGTTTTTCTCCAAAACGCTGTCAGAGAAGACTGTCAGCAATCTAGAGAGAGAGAGAAACTAATCAGATCGACACTTCACGCTTCGTCGAGTCTGATCAATCTCATCGATCACCACCTCATCTTCACATATTCATCATATACACAGTTATATATATATATATATATAGGAAAATGAGTAGGAGCACTAATTAGTGTCACCACTAATGATGTGGCAGTGGGTCCCATCCACTGCCACAATATTGTTGTGTCTGTTTTTTTTTTTTTTTTTTTTAAGTAGATGCCACATCATTAGTGGTTACTTTAGAGCACCACTTTTAGTGGTCTCTATCATTGCCCATATATATATATATATATTATTCCTGTAATACATCAACCTCAAAGACCATTTTTGTGAAATTGATTCGATTTTCAGTGTTATGCACTAACTCTGCTTCGAAATTTTCGCGAATTTCGTCCAGGTGAAGGACAACTACTGTGCTTATATATTTGTATACAGATTAGGTTAAATTAGGTTAAGAGATTATATATTTAAAACGTTTAAATTAGGTTAAGGGTTTTTAATTTGAATTCGTAAAAAATTGGAGTAAATTTGGGCTTAGATGTGATCAAGACCAGAATATATTTTTTGGAGTTGGACTCTAGCATAGATATCTGTTTGATGTGTGTGATAAATAGGTAAAATAGGTCGAATAATGTAACTACCATTTTTGGTTGCTGAGAATTCGAATGAAAAAAAGAAAGAAGATAATTTGAATTTTATGGATGAATAATATTGGTTTGGATTGCTATTTGCAAACTTAAAAAACCCGACTTCAATTAGGCAGAGAGTAGAGTGGAGTGGAATTTTTCCGGCTTCAAGTAATAAATTAAAAGATTTAAGGGCATGTTTGATTAGCAAGATTAATAGTGAGGAGATTAACAACCATGAGATTAGTGTAGGATTTTATCCACTTGAATTAGTGAGATATAATTTCTATTGTCCGCGTTTGTTTTGCAATAAATTTAAAAAATATATAATCCCAATTATATCTATGATTTGCAATAAGTTTGATTTGCAATTATCCCAATTATATCAAAACAAGGATGCACGTCAAAGTCAATCATCATCTGTGGTCCGTTCTGAATAGGAAATCCAGGCCTCAAATCTCGAAAAGGACAAAAGACCTCCTCGACCTCAAAATGTCCAGCATTTCTTCAAGGATACGAATGGATCACTGGAAGATAATGTCGTTGGGAATGGTTTGCATGGTGTTTCCGGTGAGAAGCAGGAGAAACGTACAAGGAACAAGGATAGGCCTGATCGTGGTGTTTGGACTCCTCTTTGCCATTCAGATAGATCACATGCTAGTGATGAATCTTTATCATCTTCAGCTTCTCAATCTACACAGTTACAACCAGATTCTACTGAAGGTGTGGTCATTACTCAGCTAGAATCCAGAAATCAATAAAATTGTAGTACTGGAACCCCCCTTGTTTCCATTTGCACACGTTCAAATGGAAATAAGGAGGTGAAATGGAAATGAGGGGGGTTCCAGTACTACAATTTTACTGATTTCTGGATTCTAGCTGAGTAAGGAGGTGAAACATGGAGTTTCCTGCAAACTTGCATTTATAGATGTTGCTTCTTTTTTTTCTTTTTCTTTTTTTTGATTAGGTATTAGTTGTGATCTTATTATGTACATATTGTTTTCGTATTTTATTTATTTATTTATTATTATTATTTCCCAGGAAGTCATGGAGAAGTGAAATTTGACTTGTCAAATGCAAGGAGTGGGGAATTTAAAACTGTTGGAACTGGATGTAGCGGTTATCACTCACTAGATAATGGTTAGTTTTGCCTTTGGAATCTGAAATAGGTATGAATATATATCTCTGTAATATAATTCTTCAAACGCCTCCCCCTCTGGCCCCTTTCTGCTCATCTGATTTGCTTGCATACCACAACTCATGTTGCTACCACTTACCAGGTTCACATAAACACGGTGGCCGCCGGGGGCTAGCACATAATGTAAAGGATTTAGATGGCTCTTCTATCGTAAGTGTTAGCAGGTATTTTAATATTATGTGTTAATGTGTTATCGTTGGCTTTTCTTTTCTTTCCCTCCAAGTTTTCAAGTCCACCATGCTTATCTATCCAAGTCTTCTCCAAGTCTTCCCATTCCTATCCATTCCAAGACTTCCAAGTCTAAGTCTTCCAAGTCAAGTCCATGTCTTCCAAGTCTTTCAAGTCGTCTGCACCAAGTCTTGGTCTTATCTCCAGTAACTTATCCACCAAGAACCTTTTTTAATTTCTATGTATATATTTGAGCTTAGGTCCTATCTAGAGGGACACGAGAGGTGAAGAAGTTTTGGGTTGCTTTGTTATGTCTAATGTGAGATTATCAGGCAAATAAAAAAGAGTGTGTGTGATAAAGCTTAGGGTTCAACCAATTGTGCAATATTGGTGAACCATACGACTTAGTCGGACTGTTGTATCCTAGGGGAGACAAGTCAAGGTTTTTCTACTACACCGGTGTGAGGCTTTGCCTAACCGCAGAGGGCTTGAATCTCTTTAAAGAGAGCGAATTTCCCGCGCCTCAGCCCTTATATTAATTGTTGTAACTTTTATGTTGTGTATTTTCTGATGTTTTATTTGTAAGTATCACCAACAATTTTAAGGAGATTCAAAAAGCAAAAGTTCATGGAGCCAGTACTGGAGAAGCCCAACGAGAATACCGGCGATCTCAACAAGCCCTTCTGGTTCAAGGGAGCTCATTTCAAGAGATGGAAAGGCAAGGTGCTTTTCTACCTCAGTCTCCTCAAGGTGGCATATATCCTAACCGAGAAAAATCCAAACAAAGTCCCCACTGAAGAGATGACCGACGAGGAGTATGCTGCTCATCTTGAAAAAATCGAGAAATACAACACAGATGAGTATAAATGTCGATACTATCTTTTGAATTGTCTTTCAGATCAATTTTATGATTATTATGATACTACTTACACCACTGCCAAGAAAATTTGGAAAGCCTTGCAGAACAAATATGACACTGAAGAGGCAGGCGCTAAAAAATATGATGTAAGCTTTTTTTTCTGCTATCAAATGATAGATGGAAAATCAGTGGTGGAGCAAGTTCAAGATTTTCAGATGTTAGTAGCTGAAGTTAGATCTGAAGGCATCAAAATTGGAGACCATCTTGTTGTAGCAGGTATTGTTGACAAACTTCCATCATCTTGGAGGGAGTTCCAGAAGTCGATGCGTCATAAGCAAAAAGAGACATCCTTGGAGACTCTAATCACAAGGATTCGGGTGGAGGAGGGAACACGAGGACAAGATGCGCTTATGACACAAGAGCATTTCACTGCAAAGGTAAATTTAACTTCTGGAAATACTTTACCTAAAGGTCGATTTCATAAAAATAGTCACTTGAAGCCAGTTAAGAAAATTTGGAAAAATACTGGAAGGTCACAAAATAAAAATTACCCGAGGCAAAAGAAATGGAACCAAGAACCCCCTTCACAAGATATGACAAATGTGACATGTTTTGTGTGTGGCAAAAGTGGGCATATTACTTGAACTTGCAAATTTCGAAAACAACAGTCTCGACCACAAGCTAATGTTACCGAGGAACCATTTGTGGCTATGATCACAGATATTTTTATGGTTCAATCTGTGGAAGGGTGGTGGGCAGACTCTGGTGCCAATAGGCATGTCTGCTATGATAAAGATTGGTTCAAAAATTTCACTCCTTTTAATGAGGAGAGGACTGTCATGCTTGGTGACTCCAGTTTAACCAAGGTGCTCGGGTATGGGGATGTTAAGCTGAATTTTACCTTTGGACGTGTGCTTATTTTAAAAGATGTATTGTACACACCGTCCATGAGGAAAAATTTGATGTCGAGTTATTTGCTCAACAAAGTTGGTTTCAACCAGACTATTGAATCTGACCAATATGTAATCACTAAAAAAAACATATTTGTGGGAAAAGGGTATGTATGTGATGGAATGTTTAAATTAAATGTTGAGAATAAGAAAGCACATGTTTCTGTTTACATGCTGTCTTCTATGAATTTTTGGCATGCTCGTCTATGTCATATTAATAGCCGATATGTGGGAGTCATGAGTAGTTTAGGATTAATTCCTAGACTAACAAATAAGTTTGAGAAATGTGAAATTTGCAGTCAAGCAAAAATAACTAAAAGGCCTCATAAAAGTGTGGTGAGAAATACTGAATTGTTAGAATTAATTCACACTGACTTATGTGAATTTGAAGGAATTTTAACACGTGGTGAAAATAGATATTTTATCACTTTTATTGATGATTTTTCAAAATACACTTATGTATACTTGTTGAAAAATAAAAGTGATGCTTTTGAAAAATTTAAAGAATTCCTTCTTGAAGTTGAAAATCAATTCGGTAAAAAGATTAAAAGGTATAGAAGTGATAGAGGCCGGGAGTATGAATCTTTTGGATTCAACTCGTTTGCTCAGTCTTTGGGAATAATCCATGAAACTACTGCACCATATTCACCTACATCGAATGGTGTAGCAGAAAGGAAAAATAGAACTTTAACTGATTTAACAAATGCTATGCTAATTGAAACAGGTGCTCCTTCAAATTTGTGGGGAGAAGCAATTTTAACTACATGTTATGTCATGAATAGAGTGCCACATAAAAAAACAAAAGTTACACATTTTGAGTTATAGAAAGGGCATAAGCCAAATTTGAGATATTTGAGGGTTTGGGGTTGTCTAGCTTTTGTTAGACTTGTGGACCCTAAAAGACCTAAATTAGGTGTGAAAGCTGTCACTTGTGCTTTTCTTGGATATGCAACAAATAGTACAGCCTATAGATTTTTTGATATTGAAAACAAAATAATTTTTGAATCCGGTGATACAATTTTTCATGAAGAAAAATTTCCTTTTAAATCTAAAAATGATGGGGGTCAAAATTATCAAGAAAATATTTTATCTGAAACTGGTTCCTCTACTCCTCTTTTACAAAACCAAGATTCTATAGGTTTTGAACCTAGAAGGAGTAAAAGAGCTAGATTAGAAAAAGATTTTGGCCCTGATTATCATGTTTTTAATGTAGAGGAAACTCTATTAACTTTACAAGAAGCTTTGGCATCTCCTGACTCTGTTTTTTGGAACGAGGCTGTAATGATGAGATGGAATCATTATTATTCAATAAAACTTGGGTATTAGTAGATTTACCACCAGGTTGTAAAACTATTGGCTGTAAATGGGTTTTGAGAAAAAAACTTAAACCAGATGGAACTATTGATA
Source organism: Camellia granthamiana (assembly GCA_036172215.1). NCBI lineage: Eukaryota > Viridiplantae > Streptophyta > Magnoliopsida > Ericales > Theaceae > Camellia > Camellia granthamiana. Next base: position 115,106,856 of record CM069908.1, on the reverse strand, counting down.
AATATAAAGCAAGGCTTGTTGCAAAAGGTTTTAAACAACAAGCAGATCTTGACTTTTTTGATACATTTTCTCCGGTTACTAGAGTTATATCCATTAGATTATTAATTGCAGTGGCTGCAATTCATGATCTAAAAATTCATCAAATGGATATTAAAACAGCCTTTCTAAATAGAGACCTGGGTGAAGAAATCTATATGGATCAACCTGAAGGTTTTGTGGAACCCGGTCAAGAAAGCAAAGTATGCAAGCTAGTTAAATCCCTCTATGGCTTAAAACAAGCCCCTAAACAGTGGCATGAGAAATTTGATTCCTGCATGATTGAGAATGGCTATAAAACGAATGAATGTGATAAATGCATTTACTATAAATCTGAAGAGAATTCACATGTCATTATTAGCCTCTATGTGGATGATTTACTTATATTTGGCTCTAATTTGCATATCATCATGGAAACTAAAAATATGCTTAGTAGCCATTTTGATATGAAAGATCTTGGTGAGGCTAATTATATTTTAGAAATGAAAATTACCAAAACCTGTGATGGTATATTTCTTGATCAGTCGTATTATGTTGAGAAAATTTTGAAAAAATATAATTTTTATAAGTGCAAGCATGTTCTTACTACTTTTGATCCTCATGTGCGTTTATTTCCTGTTAAAAATGATGAGGATGTAATTAATCAAAAGGAATATGCTAGTATGATTAGTAGCTTGCGTTATGCGACTGACTGTACTAGACTTGACATTGCCTATGCAGTTGGAGTACTTAGTAGGTTTACTAGCAAGCCTGGCAGTGATCACTAGCTAGCCATTGAGCGTATTATGAAATATTTATCTGGTACCATAAAATATGGCTTGTTTTATAATAAATATCCTGCAGTACTTGAAGGTTACAGTGATGCCGATTGGAATACCTTGTCAGGTGATTCATTATCAACCATTGGTTACTTATTTACATTGGGCGGTGGTGCTATAAATTGGAAATCGAAAAAACAAACCATTATTGCTAATTCAACAATGGAGGCTGAGTTTATTGCTTTAGCTACAGCTAGTGAAGAAGCAAATTGGTTAAGAGATTTGTTAAATAAAATCTCCTATTGGAAAAAACCGATTCCACCTATATTGATTCATTGTGATAGCACTGCAGCAATTGGTCGAGTTAATAACCGTTATTATAACGGTAAATCCAGACATATCAGAAGAAAACACAGTACTGTGAGATCTTATATGAATAATGGCATCATAAATGTGGATTATATTAAATCTGGTGATAATCTTGCAGATCTATTAACTAAGGCCTTAGCAAGAGATAGAGTCTGGAATACATCGAGGGGGATGGGGTTGAAGCCCATTGAATATAGCAGGAGCCATGTTTGAGGATACTCAACCCAGGGACCAGAGATCCTATAACTGGGTTCAATGAGAAAAACGATCATATGATGGCCGTGAGAAATGCACCAAGTTACTTTTTACCCATCCCTATGATGTAAGTGCATTTATCCTGTAACGTTGTAGAGGTTGAGTTATTAAAAAACTCTTAATGAATTTCTGTAGCTTTTATTGAGTGGGGTGTCATAGTTACAAGAGCACCCTTGACGGAATTCGCCTATGTCAGTGTGGTAGTGGGGCCGCTACCTATGAGATTTGGGCTAATTCTCAGACACACTCGTGAATCCTGAGATCGCACAAGGTCGTAATGTGCTAGCTTTTAAAGCTTTTGTGAACACCTGGAATATTATGTGTGTGCAATAATTATTTATTTCCCTTAAGCAGTCATAGTTCAATGCTGAGCATACTATTGGCTCTAGAGTAGATATTATTGTTTCACTAATGGATGCAGAGCACACCTACCATGATGCATAATATCCTTATTTGCCTAATAATCTCAGTTTTTGTTACCTATAATATTAAAATAGGTGGGGGAATGTTAGCAGGTATTTTAATATTATGTGTTAATGTGTTATCGTTGGCTTTTCTTTTCTTTCCCTCCAAGTTTTCAAGTCCACCATGCTTATCTATCCAAGTCTTCTCCAAGTCTTCCCATTCCTATCCATTCCAAGACTTCCAAGTCTAAGTCTTCCAAGTCAAGTCCATGTCTTCCAAGTCTTTCAAGTCGTCTGCACCAAGTCTTGGTCTTATCTCCAGTAACTTATCCACCAAGAACCTTTTTTGATTTCTATATATATATATTTGAGCTTAGGTCCTATCTAGAGGGACACGAGAGGTGAAGAAGTTTTGGGTTGCTTTGTTATGTCTAATGTGAGATTATCAGGCAAATAAAAAAGAGTGTGTGTGATAAAACTTTGGGTTCAACCAATTGTGCAGTATTGGTGAACCATACGACTTAGTCGGGCTGTTGTATCCTAGGGGCGACAAGTCAAGGTTTTTCTACTACACCGGTGTGAGGCTTTGCCTAACCGCAGAGGGCTTGAATCTCCTTAAAGAGAGCGAATTTCCCGCGCCTCAGCCCTTATATTAATTGTTGTAACTTTTATGTTGTGTATTTTCTGATGTTTTATTTGTAAGTATCACCAACAATAAGTGAAGGGAAGCTATTGAAGAAAGGAGGTTCTTCTAGCTATGGTTCCCATGAGGTGTGCTTGCAATTAAATTTTTGGTTTCAACTTGAGCTATCAGGTTTTTCTATTTGGTCATTTGCTAATCTGATTAGGTTAATTATTATTTAAATGCAGAAACAAATGTCGGTTCAGAAGCCAAGTGCTGGTTCTTAATGTTGTTTTGACTGGTAAGCCACTATGCTTTATGAATGACTTCTTTTTCATTTTATATGAATGAGAAATTCATATTGCCAAACCAAAATGCTTGAATGTAAACAATTTCAAAAATTCAGTTATCTGTATACATATATCAACAAATATCTAATACAAGAAAGTTCAATTGTTTAGTACTTGACGGATTTGTTGACTGATGGAAATAGGCTTTCGTAGACCAGTTTATAAATACATGTCGGTAAGTTGTCCTTTATGGTGACTAGTATTGTGATTGAACTTTTTAGCTGGGTGGAATGTGGGGAATATGGGAAAGGGACTCTCGGACTGACAGCCTGCTCATGTATCCGTCCGAGGTGTAGGGAAGGAGCACAATTATTTTGTGTGATTTGTGTTGTTGAGCAGCTATATAGTGTGACTTGTTACATATATAGAAGTCTATGACTTTGTTAATCCTGCCTTCTAATTCTTCAAATTTAGGCTTGAACTTTCATGCAATTTTTCTCTTTTCTTTTGCTTTCCATTTTCTCCATCTGATACATGTAGATTGAAAAGGTGACTACATATCACAGATTTTTTAATTGGTTTGTCATGCTTGAGAAATGGATGTTCAGAGCCCATTGACAATATCTGGTCGTAAGAGTGTATTTGTTTGTGGTATTGAGAAAGGTGTGTAACATGAATCTGTAGGGGTCAATTATGCTGTTTACATTAACAAGAGGTAGTGATTGATGTGAATTTGGATCCCTACCTGATGTTAATGTGTTGGACCAAAATTCTATCATGATTGGATTGTGGTGGCATTAGGACAGAAAGTTGTTCCTTTAGATTCAAAAGGCTGATGGTGTTTGGGAGAAGGCTAGGGGCTGGTGAAGAGGTTATACAGCAGAAGAGAGGCTGAGTTTGGTGTTGGCCAAAGTAGTGTTTTTTAAGGCAAAAGGTGAACAGAGGTAATATGGCTTCCCAAGGCCCAAGTGTGAGGTGATGAGGATAGGGCTTCATCCAAGTGAGGTGAACGCTATGAATATTTTTTAAAAATATATATTCTAGACAAAAGCTTTATTATTTTCAAGAACTATGATGCATCCAACATTCTAAATACTACATATTCATTAAAAACATAAAACTACCAACAAATCCAACGTCCTAAATATCAAAATCCTACAAAAACACAAAAAATCAAACAAAATTGATCAGGAAAATTAAATAAAAAATGACGATTAATCTGTGTGGTGATTTGCCTACGAAGAGTAGTTGGTGATCTACCCGCCTAGATTCCCAAGAGACATTTTTGATAAAACAAGAACAAAATATGAAGCAGAGAGAGGAGAGAGGAAAAGAGAGGAGATTAGAAATGTTACTATTTCTTTCTATCTCATCTAAAGTGCATATTTTCTACATATTTCATGTCCTTGTTCACTAAAGCCTCAAGCTCACTATTCCTACATATTTCATGTCCTTGTTCACTATTCCTTTTGCCGTTGCTAAGAGGCTTGAGAGAATGCAACGAGACTTTCTTTGGGGCTGGTTAGCAGAAGAAATATTGTTTGGTGGACTTGGAGTGATTATGTACACCTCTTAGAGAGGGTGATCAGTGATTATGAGGATTGGGATTCTCAATCAAGCCATTTTGGGTATATGGCTTTAGAGAGTTGAGAATGGTGGTGGTTGAATAGTATAGTTCTATATAGGGGTGGGGATTGGTCTTTAGTCGACGTGTCTATGTCTTTCGATATGGGCCTTTGTAAGGGTATCCATCTAGGTTGGAATGATTTACGCTACTAGACTATGTAGGTTTAGTGACGCATGAAACTATGTTGTTGAAAATGCCAGAATGTTATATTGTGGGTGTTTGGGAAGTGGGTTTTTATGTAGATTTTTTTAGTTGTAGGCTATGAAGCACGGACACGCGACACGACACGCGACACGCGGACACGCAAATTTTCAAAAAATTGAGGACACAACACCCTGGGGACACGTTCAATATATATAATTAATTTTATTTATTATATGTCATAAAATTATTAAAAAAAATCATTACAAGGTAATAAAATATACAAAATAACACTATTAAAATTATAAAAAATAAACATTTAATTAATTTAACATCATATATATCATTCACAAATAACACTATTAAAATTATAAAAAATTAAATCAGAATATAAAAGAAAAAAATAAAAGAAAAGAAAAAATAAAATAAAATAAAATAAAATCAGAATAAAAGAAAAAATAAAATCAGAGGCTGAGATAAAATAAAATAAAAGAAAAAATAAAATGAAATCAGAGGCTGAGAGAGAGAGAGAGAGACATCGACTGAGGAAAGAAGACAGAGGTTAAGAGAGAGAGAGAGAGAAAGAGAGAGAGAGAGAGAGAGAGAGAGAGAGAGAGTGACTGAGGGAAAGAAGAAGAAGAATGAAGACAGAAGAAGAAGACGAATGAAGATCGAAGAAGAAGAGCAGCGTGTACCTTAACGACGAAAGGGGAGAGATAACTGACGACCGACGAGGAGCGACGAGAAGAGAAGACGAACGACAAACGACGAATCGATCAGGTCCTCTCTTTCTCACCCTTTCTCTACTGTTTCTGTTCTAATCGAAGTAGATTAGGGCAGATATTGATTTGTTTTTACTTATTTACAAATTGACCCCAAATTTTTTTTATAAATTGTGAAATTACCCCGAACATGTCCCGAAAGTATCTATAACGTGTCTGGAACGTGTCTGGATGTGAAAAAAAAATTTTAAAAAAAGGGACACTCTCTGCTACGTGTCGGACATGTGTCCACCGCGTGTCCGTGTGACACTAGTACGGAGCCCTCAGAGAGGTGTCTGTGCTTCATAGGCTGCAAGATATTATTGAAGAAATTTTTTTTTGTGTTTGGGAAGATAATTGGGTTTTTTTGTAGTTGGATGTGATGTTTGTGAGAGAAAAAGTGAAATGATTATGGGGTTGGATGTGTTATTTTGTTTGGATTTGTTTTTTTTTTTGTTTTGCAAAAACTTTGTCTTTTAGTGGAAAAAATAAAAAAAAACCCAAAATTTTTTTCCCCCCAAACACCGCCATTGTGTATATATTTAAGAAACTATACAATCGATGTACCTTTTTCTACGTGTGTAATTATTAATAAGAGCAATGGTAGAGGGCCACAAAAAGTGTGGCTCAAATGGCTCAAAACTGCCAAAACGACTGGCTCAAATGGCTCAAAACTGCCAAAACGACGTCGTCGTCGTTTTGGCAGTTTTGAGCCATTTGAGCCACACTTTTTGTGGCCCTCAAACAGTTTTCTATTAATAATTGTTTTAAGATGTGATAATTGATCTTCTAGTTGTCTCATTTAATTTGTTTGCAGTGAAATTGTTTGTCTTTGACCATAGTGACGTATGCATGTATGCGCTAGTGGCTGGAGGCTCTTTGCTAGATGGATGATCAGGTGCTTGCAAATTTAAGGAGCAAAAAGCAGATATCCTTTGCAAGACCTTGGAGGAACTCCAGGTACCCTGAATGATGCAGATAATTCATTTATTTACCGTTCAATGCGGTGAATGGATATGGATCTTATTTAGTTGAAGATGGCCAAAAAAGGGAAATGTAGAGGAAAAGAGATGACGATATGTGCATGATATAAAGCGTATATAACACCTCAATTTTCATAAGGCTGTTCATTTAATGGGCTTCTTCTGTTCACAAATGGAGAGTCCTCGTTCTTGCCATTGACTTAATTGGGTATTGTATTGGCATATCAACTTATAGGTGGATTTTGTGTTTTTGTTAGAACTATAAATATAAATCTGGAATTAGATGTGTACTGCCTCCGTTACTCTCTACATATGCTTTTGTTGAGCGGTAGGTATGGCATATGCCGTTAGTGAGTTCTTGTTTATAGCCCGCGGTATATGGGCTTTCTTTGTAATTGGCAATCGGGTTTGCGTGAAAATACAAAGTTGGGGGCCTGCCTTCGGCTCAGCAGGTATGTTTTTAGTCTTTTGACATATACCAACTGGAGTGACTTTAAAATAGGTGAGGAAATTGGAGTGGAGAGTCGGTAGAAAACTCATGTTTTGGTGTGTTGTGGCGGATGAGGCTGAAATGGGAATATGCATTGATTTGTGCTATGTTAATTGTTTGTAATCGACACTAGCTAATATTTTCAGCCAAGATCAGTGTTTTATTTTTTTTCAATTATTTGTCATTGATATCTTGGAAACCCACTTCGCCCAAGAATACTGAGAAACCGTTTCGTTGAGATTGTTTTTTGGCTGCTCTATCTTTTGATAATGGATCGACAACTTTTCATGTTCTTCATGAAGACGCTACCCGTTTATGAGTTAATTATCATGTGCTTGCTAGCAGTGACTTTTTTATTTTTATTTTTATGACTTTTCATGTTTTACATTGATTTATTGCTACGCGTACACAAGCGCACACACATCATCAAATTTTTGCAGCAATGAAATTAGTTTTGGTTTGGATGGATTAGACGGCAGTGAGTAGCAAATGACTCGTTTTTTGACTAAAATAAAAGATGGAGTGTGGATAAATGTGGACTGAAGATGTTGCAAAGAGAGAAAAAAATGTTATGAAATGATGTATATTTTCAACTTTAATGTTACAGGCTCAGATTTTCTTACTTAACCATTACCAAATACTAGAAAATGAAGTGGGTCTCACCAATCCACCATTGGCTGAGAATCTGAGATTAATTCATACGCTAGAGTAAATAATAATGATAAAAATAAATAAATAAATAAATTTGGGCCTAAACAACTTTGCCATACGGCTGCACAGATTAGCTGCGCTGTTCAAAGTTGGCTCGCTCGGCATAGTAGTTCGGATCAGCTCAACTACAGGAATTTACCTCACTAAATTTTTAAAATTTTCTTTGGCAACAACCCTGTGAACTATATGTAACTTTGCCTCTGAAGTTTTTTTGAATGTCACGATTTCCCAATAAACTTTAGAATTTTACCTGCAGTGCTTTCTGAAATTCCAATGCCCAGAATATATATATACATAACCAAACCAAACCAAGCCTTAAGTCCCATCAAATGGGGTCGGCTATATGAATCTTTCTTCTCCACGCGGCCCTATCAAAGGCCATTTCATTAGTCGAATTAAGTAGATTCATATCTCTATTTATAACGGTAGTCAACGTTAATCTAGGCCTACCCCGTCCCCTAAGACTTCCATCTACCTTTACAACATCGCATCTCTTCACTACTGCCTCTGTCGGTCTCCGTTGAATATGACCAAACCATCTCAAACGATTCTCTCTCAACTATATCTTCTATCGGTGCTACTCCTACCCATTCCCGAATACACTCATTCCTAATCCTGTCTTGTCTAGTCTTACCACACATCCACCTTAACATCCTCATCTCAGCCACACTCATCTTATCTACATGTTGTTTCTTGGTTGCCCAACACTTCCGTCCCATACAACATAGCTGGTCTAATAGCCGTTCTATAAAACTTACCTTTTAGTCTAGTGGGTATTCGTTTATCGCACAATACCCCAGACGCACTTCTCCACTTACACCATCTCGCCTTAATCCTATAGGCTCACATCTGCATCAATCTCTTCCGCTGTTGTGATAAATCGACCCTAAATAACGAAAATGTACACTCTTAGGCAGTTCTTGGTTCTCAATCTTCACTTCTCCTCTACTTTCATTGTTACTGTTACTAAATTTACACTCCATGTACTCTGTCTTAGTTCTGCTTATCCGGAATCCTTTAGATTCAAGAGTTTTTCTCCAAATCTCCAACTTTGTGTTAACTCCTTCTCTAGTCTCATCCACTAACACAATATCGTCTGCAAAAAGCATACACCATGGCACGTCATCCTGAATATTTATCGTCAACTCGTCCATAATTAAAGCAAAAAGATAAGGACTTAAGGTAGATCCTTGGTGTAATCCTACAGTGATAGGGAAATTCATTGGTCTCTGCCAGCTTGGCGATCTAATAGTGGTCACCACCCCTTCATACATGTCTCTAATCACGTCAATGTAGCCTTTTGTCACCCCTTTCTTCTCTAAACACCCACTATATTATATCTCAGGGCACTCTGTCATATGCTTTCTCAAGGTCGATAAACACCATATGAATGTCTCTTTTCTTTTCTTTATACTTTTCTATTACTCTCCTAAAAAGATAGATCGCTTCCATTGTTGACCTAACCAAGCATAAACCTAAATTGATTCTCTGACACCCTCTGTTATGTCTCGCAATCGGCGTTCCATCACCCTCTCTCCACACTTTCATTAAATGACACATTAGCTTGATTCCTCTATAGTTGTTACAATTCTGGACATCACCTTTATTCTTATAGATTGGCACTAAAATACTTTTCCTCCACTCATCTGGCATGTTCCTAGTCAACAAAAATTTGCTAAGCAACCTAGTCAACCAGGCAACTCCCTTTTTACCCCAAACACTTCCAAGCTTCAATAGGGATATTCATCGAGTCCTAAAGCCTTATTTGATTTCATCTTCTTAAGTGCAATCTCCACTTCAAAGTTCCTAATCCTTGCGATAGAGCCTATAGTCTTGGTTTATCAAATTACTGGCTATTTTCTTCCCCTATTGTCGTACTTCCATGTTCCTCATTTAACAGTTTCTCAAAATAATTCTTCCATCTTTCCTTAATCTCATCATCCTTCACCAATACCTTAGAATCCTCACTCTTGATGCACTTTACTTGATTAAAATCTCTTATTTTCCTCTCCCGTATCTTAGCAAGTTTGTATACCCTCTTCTCTTCCTCCTTACTATCTAGTCTAGTGTATAGGTCATCATAAGCTTTCAACTTAGTCTCTCTCACTGCTTTCTTGACTGTTCCTTATTAGCCAATTCTATAGCTCTTAAGAGTTTTCCTCAGTTCTATCCTTCTGCCACTTTTAAAGCACTCTCTTTTTGCCTTAACTACCGCTTGAACCTCTTCCTTCCACCACCAAGTTTCCCTAGAGCTGGGTCCCGTTCCTTTCGACTCTCCAAGCACTTCCCTTGAGATTCTCCTCATACAATTGGCCATCGAATTCCACATAGTGTTCGTCCCAAGTACCTTCCTTATCCATTCGATTCTTAAATATTTCTAGTTTATCCCCCTTTTAGGTCCCCCACCATCTTGTCCTACGACGCCCACCATCCTTCCTAGCTTGGTATTGCCCTCTAAAACATAAATCTAGTACCAAAATCCTATGTTGAGAGACCAGACTCTCTCTAGGAATCACCTTACAATCATTGCATTTTAGGCAGTCCACTTTTCTCACTAAGAAGTAATCTATTTGGCTCTTAACTAATCCACTCTTAAATGTTATCAAATGCTCCTCCCTCTTCTTATATACATAGTATTGGGCCACCATTAGGTCAGAAGCCAACGTAAAATCTAAGATTCTCTCTCCAGCCTCATTTCTGTCACCAAAACCGTATCCACCATGCACCCTTTCATAACCTAGTTTATTTATGCCCACGTGGCCATTAAAATCCTCCACCTATAATCACGTTCTCTCTTACGGGTATCTCTTGTAAGATCTCATCCATTTGCTCCCAAAAAATCCCCTCTTAGTCTGATCATCTAACCCTACTTGAGGGGCGTAAGCGCTAATAACGTTCACTATATTCTCTCCAATAACTAGTTTAACTAGCATAATCCTATCTCCTTTCCTAGTGACCGCCACCTACACTTTCCACAACACCCTTGGTAATTATGATTCCTACCCATTCCTGCGTCTATCCTTACCACTATAATAAAGTTTAAAACCAGTATCCCTCAATTTCCCTAGCTTTCTCTCCCGTCCACTTAGTTTCTTGTATGCAAGCTATACCAACTCTCCTCCTAATCATAACATCTACCAATTCCATCGTCCTACCAGTTAAGGTTCCTATGTTCCAAGTGGCTACCCTAAACCTATAGTCTTGGACTAGCTTCTTTATCCGCGCTCGTCCAGAAAAACGCGGAAACCTTTGCCCATTTTTCACCGCACCCAGGCGTTGATGCGGCGCCCCTTGCTCACTTTTCGAAACACCCGGAGGCAGGCGCAACGCGTCACTTGAGAGGAACGACCTAGCATTTAAACGATTCAAAGTAGGATTGATTTTCATCAGAATATATATATACATTTGGGTAAATTATACTCACATGATATTTGGAGAAAATATATAATTACACTAATTATTTTAAAATTTTAATTTACATAACAATTAGATGTTCACTAATTCATTAATCGTATAAATAAATAAAAAATGACATTTTTATATATTTTTAACTAAAATTTATATTTATTAATTTTTATTTCAGTATTTATCTATTATTGATATTAATTTCGATCACTTTAATTATACTAATTATTTTTTTGATGTAATTATATAAAAGATGTGAATTTTGGGAGAGTTATACTATGTTAAGTCCTAAGAAATTTTTTATTAAGTTTGCAGTCCTATTAAAATTAGAAAGTATTCCATTAAGTCCTATATATTGTGTTTTAATTGAATCACTTTACGATTATACCCTTTCATACAGGTTGTAATGTTGTAACCGTTTTCTTTCCATATTGTTGGGTGCCGTGATATGGGCCATTATCGAGGAGTCTGTTAGGTTAAATTCGTGAGTGTTACTCTGATTTGGTAGTTTCATCTTTTGCGCTTTTGAGTGAGATTGTTTGAGGGAAAGAGATCAATTTGTGTGCTTATTCAATTGGGAGATGTTGCGCCACGTTCGCGGACTCTGTTAGGTTTAAAATTGGTGAGTGTTGCTCTGCTTTGGTTGTTTCAATTTGACGCTTTCGAGTCAGATTGTTTGAGTGAAGGAGATCAAGTTGTCTGCTTATTCGATTGGTGAGTGGTGATCTGGTTTTTTTCCGAATGTTTTGCTTGCAATGTCCTCATATATCGTATGGATTTCGCAGTGTGTCATAGTAATCCATTGGTAGAGTTTGATTTGGTAATCTTGCATCAAGTTCGTCGTAATGATATTGTCTTACAATGTTCACATATATGTCACATTACGTTTTGTAATAGTATTTTACGATAGCTTATTAGATTAGTAATTGAGAATGTTTGAATGGTACAGCCTTATATTGGCGCAATTCTGTAGAGTCGAAGGCTCTTATATGATGATGGTGTGTGTTACATTCGTTTTCTATTTAGTTTGTGTTTTGTAGTTATATATTTTTTGAAAACATATGTGTCACGTTATGAATCGCAAATTTATTGAGCTTCATTTTTTGCCTTCTAAATGTCATATTTGCTTGTCTGTGGATACTATTGGAATGTATGTGAATGTAGCTCAGATACAGGTGGAGAAGTACTTGATTTTTGTATTGTGTTGTCTTATTCTTGTATTTACTGTGGACATATGTGTCACATTTCGTTTCGCAAAGTCTTTGGTTTCTATTTTTTTTACAATTGTTTTGTGAATGTTTTTTGTACAATGTATGCCATGGTTAATGTTTCAAGCATTTTGTTGTGCAGGATATGGATATCATGCTTTTTTGTACCTTTCGTTCATCCACGGTCGCTGTCAGGGGTGTTAATGGATTGACATTAAAACGATTGATACAAAATTTATGTGATAGGTGGGTGGATGTGACACCATCATCGATTTCAATATCTTACAAATTACCATGTCACGATAATCAAGTGATGTTGTGTGATGATGTGGACATGGAAAACATGTTTTCCATTGCAAGGTCCATTGGTGTTGCCCATATCAATGTTGTGGTTGACTTGGAAAATGAGGTGGACGATTTGAATCGAGGTACTCAAATCAGTGGTGCTATGTCTGCAAATCATTTGGATCCTCACAGTGATCCATTTACAGGTCCCCAACCTAGCGTAGATTTGTTGGCCAATTATTGTCACCATAGTGACAAAATGTTGATGATAGTTGATTGGTCACAGGGTATTAGTCACGTAGGCCAATTTTTTGAAGGGGGTGTTGCTGCTTTCCGTTTGGTTTTGTCCAAATATGCTATTGAGTGTGGGTTTGACTTCAAATTTGTTAAAAATGACTCAGTTCGAGTTACGGCAGTGTGCACATTTCGAGAGCAAAAGGGGTGTTCATGGTTGGTACATGGAAGGGTTCAAGCATGCAACGGTTATTTTTACTTGAAGAGGTTGAACAACTTGCATAGTTGTGGTGCTATTGTCCGCACTGGGAAGAATAACAGAGTTAACTCTGAATTGGTTTGCAATGTTATCGGTGATCGGTTACGTAATAAGCCGCTTACACGTCCTACTGACGTTGTGTTTCAGCTTAAAAAGGAGTACGGCCTTAATGTTAGTTAGCACATAGCATGGTTAGGTGTGGAGAAGGCAAGAGGTGAAATGTATGGTGACTATCATGCTTCATTTGATCAACTTAGGTGGTACGCGGATGCGGTTATGCATTACAACCCTGGGAGTTATGTCAAATTGGATTTTGAGCAGTCTACCGGTCGATTTAAGCGGTTCTTCATTTCATTCAAAGCTTGCATTGACGGATTCAACCATATATGCCCATTATTGTTTCTTGATGGCACTTTTTTAAAAGGGAGATTTAAAGGCAATTTGCTTGCAGCGACGGGGAAGGATGGCAACAAAGGTATGTCTCTTATGATGATTACTTTATACTTCCATATAGTAACGCATTACATTGTGGCTAAGCTTTGTTTTTAAGTCCACAACAGTAGTGGGTGATCCCCATGTGCCAGATTGTTTCCAATGTAATGTTATTTTTAGTAACATTGTGTGTGGTGCGATTCGAATTGTGAACAATTGTTAGTGTGGACGTAAACTTTGTTAAAAATATTTCATCTAATGGTAAATGTGTTGAATCTGGCAGGTTTATTCCCATTAGCTTTTGCTATTGTTGACTCTGAAACAACTGCAAGTTGGACTTGGTTTTTACAGCAACTGACAAAGGTTGTTAGTAGTGCTCGCACATTAACTTTCGTATCTGACCGTAATATTGGGCTGCTTGAATCTTTGCCTGCTGTATTCCCATCTGCACACCATGCATACTGCTTACAACATCTCCAAGCAAATTTGAGGGACAAATTACGATGGGTTGACAACCGTGTACGTTTTGGTTTAATGGCGAAGTTGCGTGAATGTGCGTATGCTCCAACTGAGGCTTCATTTCAGCATCATTGGAAGAAGCTAAAAGGAACAGGACGATCTGGAATAAATAATTTCTTGGAAGATATGCCACCGAAGCATTGGGCCAACACATATTTCAGGTTCGTACGATACTTACAGGTGCTAACGTTGCAAGTACCGAATATGTGATAGCATTTTGATTATGTTTTGATAATGTGAACAGGGGCAAAAGGTATGGGGAGATGACCTCGAATGCTGCAGAATCGTTTAATAAATGGATACTTGATGCCCGTAATTATCCGATCACAAGGTTGGTTGTGTCACGCCCTCAAAATAGTAACATTAAACCCATCAATTTAGACATGCATTGACATGAGAGACAAACATCATTCTATTCCACAGAGTAATTCTTTAAAAGAAGCATTACATATTAACAACAGAAGCAAATGCCTTATGGGCTTACAGTTTTCCAAGCTAACACTTGGTTACAAAGAAGAGAGTACTAACTCAAATACATATTAAGCCCTTGGCTAGAAATTTACATGTAGTACGACAAAAGATAACAAAACCACAAATGTCTGCCTGCTTCTAGCCTCCCAGGCGATGTCCTTGGAGGTGGCATGCTACCTGTACCTGAAAATGATGTTCCCATATAGGGTGAGCCACAGCCCAGTAGAAATACACTAAACCAACTATGAATAATGACTACAAGATCAGCAACTGGTAAAAATGGTCAACACTGATACATTCAATTACGCCTTACTACAATTCCAAGACAATCAAGTCTATGCTACACTTCACTTTCCATTTCTTATTCAACCTTGAGTTTGAAAACAAGGCTCAGTACTCTGGCCAAAACATTTGATGAGATTTTAGTTCACCACTAGAACACTTTCGAAATCCAAGTTGAATACACATTTTGGTGCTGTATCAACCTAACATAGAAACATTTCTATACTTCACAATTGATAACGATATACACTTTAGTGCTATATCAAATCAATCCAAACAACACTTCAACTGATAAGCATAAGAGCTGTATCATAACTTCAATGGGAGAGCATACGAGCTGCATCCCCGGGTCCATCCCCCATCTTCCCATAACCATTAACCGGCTTAGAGGTACATCCCCCATCTTCCCCTAAACCATTAACCGGCTTAGAGGTACATCCCCCATCTTCCCCTAAACCGTGGAGTACATCCCCCATCTCCTCCCATACACAAGTAATGCATACAAGCACAGAATCATATACGCAATCAATCAATACACAAAGTCAATGTATTCTAACAACCGTCATACTCTATGACACATCCAATTGATTAGTTTTAGTTTGCCTAATCATCATGCATCGTCTACAACAATCAATACTACCCTCCACCGGTAGTCCAAAGCAATTATCTCTACACAGGAAATAAATGCACAAGTGGATAATATATCAACATTTCAACTAGGTGAGCAATGAATGATTCCACTACACCCTTTAGTCCCATACATTCCCAATTTCAACATTCTCAACTCAATTCTTCAATTTCTTTAATTAATTATCTACATTAATTAATTAAACCAATTAGGGCAAATTACCATAATTCACAAAACAACCCTAAGGTTCCATTTCTATCAATGTTCCAACATTAATCTCATTTCTCTATGCCTAACTTGCATATAGGTTTATCATAAATAAAACCCCCAACTTTTGTAAATTTACACAAAAGACCCAAACTTTCTCAAAATTACCCAACAACCCCCAACATATCAAAATGCCAAAATTCAAAGACAAAACTCATAAGATGGAGTAGGTTATCCCTACCTCGAAGTTTAAGCTCAAACGGAGATGAAGACTCAAAGACCAATGTGCTCCAAATCCAAAGATTTTCAGATTAAATCGAAGCTCTCAACACCCTCTATCTTTTTAACAAAGGCCCTAGGGTAGATTCACACTCTAGGGAGATGATTTCTTAGAGAGAAGGCAAGTCTAGAGAGAGGGGCTCTCGGATTTTAGAGTTTGAAATCAAAAAGTGGATAGAAAATGGTTTAAAATCCGCTGCTGCCTCGCTGATAAAGATAGGCTCGCTCGAGCGAAGGCCTTCTCGCTCGAGCGACCAGACACAAGAAACACTCGCTCGAGCCAAGACAGCCTTGCTCGAGCCAACAACCCAGAAGCTCGCTCGAGCGACCAACTCCTTGCTCGAGCGAAGAACGAACCAGATCGCTCGAGCGAAGAAAAGCTCGTTCGAGCCAAGAAATGCAACCTTCAGGTCTGAGCCAGACGCAATCGCTCGCTCGAGCGAAGCCACTCTGGCTCGAGCCACCAGACACAAAAACCAACTCTTGCTCGAGCGACCAAACCCTCGCTCGAGCGAAGGTCCAAAAATCTGGACAGCAACAGTAGGTTTCCAACCCAACTAACCTGCAACCAACCTGCCCAATACATCCTATAACTCAAGAAGAAAGGATTAAAGGACAACAACAACAATTATATAACAACGGGATCTACGGAACATAAGTTCGGATACAATAACTAACTGAGAAAAGACCGGGGTCGCTATAACCTCCCCCCCTTAAAGAATTTCGTCCCCGGAATTAAGGGAGATGCCAAGACACAAGGCCAACCGATAACAAGGCTCACAATACCAATGAGTTAAACTCACAACTGATTTCCTACTTACCCCCGCATATGAAGCTTCAACAAAAACCAAATCCTCTCCGAGATACTCACCAAAACAATCGACTAGCGCTCCAAGCTAAGTCACTACTCAACAATCACAATCCGAATGAAACAACCAGTACAAGCTTTTGTATGAATAAAAAGAAAATTATTCTCTGATTAGAGGAGCATTTTCTCAAAAATAATCAAGTTTTCAATATTGACAATCCGAAATTTTTTTTTTTTTTTTGCACTTCCCATGTGAAATTCTAGAGTTTCGTAAACATTTTTCATAGGTACGATGTTACTCACAGCACATAACCATTCCCAATTGATTTGGTCAAGACTTCCCATTGAAATTTTTTTTTTTTTTTTTTTTTTTTTGTAACGTTTAAATTGAATCAATTGCTCCACAATACACGATTCAGTATTCATCAACCTAACCCATTACCGGTTATTTCATCTCTATTCAGGAGACAACTTACAATATATGCTATAACATGCAATATTGACGTGCATTTCTTTAAAAATCAATAACTTCTAATATACATGGTTCAAAATTCCGAAACACATTCAACATTAATGATACATTTGCATTCCACATCACATTTAGCATATACAATGCTAAATTAACTTCCAAGTTATCACCATAGACTGAAACACATGTAATATTCGTACATTTCATCCATACAACAAGATATTCAACATACACTCAAATAACTACCAATGGATCCAGATACTTTGACTCCACTACGTTTCCACAACGTCTCAATTGATAGGAAGATCCCACTCTCCAAGGCCTGATAACAATGGTACAGTACAACCCACATAACCAATACTGTACTCTGAGACGTTTACTACGTCTCGACTACCGACAGTACCCAAACCAATAGTTGGTACATACTACCCCATAAAATATTCGGGTCTATATCGCCACCTACCGAAAACACGTCATACTCACGTTGATGACACTGCACTTAAAACAGAACTTTCAAGAAAGGGAATCCTAAACGTTTGAAATTCCCAATAACGTAACAATACAACGGATAACGTTGTACATCCCCGTGCCTTACAACGCGCAAACAAGGGTCAAACGAGTCAAAGTGACTCTAACAAGGTGCCTCACTCACCTTACACAACCATACTGCCTCACTTGTGTTACCTCTATCCAAACTGGACGGCGGACACTTATGTCGAAGTGACCTAATTTCACCAAACATCCAACCTTTCAGTTTCAATCAGAAACCAAACCAAATCCTTACTAAGGGATTCCTCTGGGATTTTCTAAGACTGATCCCCTTCTTTCCATCATCCAAACACAACATATGAACCACACACTAACACGCATCGTGCTGTGCAAAACTCCCTCATTTAGAGATTTCACTCACCCCGCGAGTACAATCAAGACACCCAGCCTCCGTACCAAACCACTAGCCAATGCTATTGCTAGACAACCACCGTGAACCAACCCCGACACTGTCGCACGTGGCCGATAAGGCTTTCCAAGGTGCGCCATTCTAAATCCCCAGAGAAGTAAAGGTTCTCCACCCTTTTTATTACCATCCCAAACCTTCCTTCGCAAAAGACTTACCACAGTGACTCGACTCACGGGTCACACCCCAACTACAGGCCACACACCTAATCAACCCTCACAATAACATCTCCCGACCTAACCAGTGTTAAGGTACAAACCTATCACTTTTGATCAAAGTAAGGAAGTCCAAAAACTTAGGAAACGTCCATAAACTACTACCCGAGATATAGTACCAGCTGCTCACTACACACTGCCCTTATCTAGGGACTAACACCCCCTCTATCGAGCGACCAATCATTATACATGTCTATACGGCAACGTTACCCACCACGAAGGTACAAGTCTAATCCTAACAAGATTATGCGCTATGCCCTTGTAAAATACCATGCTAATTATATACCATACCTAGTATTGAGCTCACACTTCACATCCTCCCGAGGTTCCCGCGACAGTAGACTAATATCGCTTCCACACACATAAGAATCAATTAGGTAACACTAATGGGATTTCGAACAATTGGTAAGTATAACCGTTCTCGCCTCCCCCTCTTGTACTACCAATTAAGGTATGCGTCCCTCAGTAATCCTTTCGAATTTGAAACCATGACTCATCAGCTCTCATTTTCCCCAAAACTAAATCACACGCATAAGAATGCATTATTACCAAAGATTTTATGGTCTCACAACAACCTATTATATTAATAAAACTTTTAGAGCTACAACATGTTCCAATCCACCCATTCCACCGAAATTAACAAACCAAGCATATATATATAAACAAACAGTTTAGATGTTTCAACATTCCCAAAACACATTGGTTACACAATAGAACCCAATGGCCACAAAACGATAATTCACCGGTTACAAAACGGATTAGTCAAAACAAAACCAACCCCTCGGTATTACCACTACTACCGCCCCTCACTGGACTTCAAAAGTTAGTCATTCTCTGACCCAAGATATTCTATGAGCTTACAAGCCACGAACACAGACTACTGATGTGCCCCAACCGGCCACACCTGGAACAACTGCGAATTTCCCCCAACTGGAGCTTGGGAACTCGACCCCACTGAGGCCCTCGAAATCTGGCCTGTTTGACCCCCAAAACGGTACTGCCCTGGCCCAGTCGAATAAGGCTGGACCCGACTAGGTTGTAAAACCCCCAAAGAAGCCCCTGGCTGAGTACAGAAACGTCGGATATGACCCGGCTGATTACACACCCAACAAGTAAGCGGCTCCTGAGAACGAGCCTGGTTCGAAATCTGAGCTGATGAAAGCCCCAACAACTGTCTCTCCACTGAACTTTCAGTCGGCCCAAAACTCGGCTGGTTAGATAATCCTGGTGGTACAACTACTGGTTGAACTGCTAACCCTGCCCCCTTCCCCTGTGGGCAAACCGCAGCCTTGTGGCCCAGTAGACCACATTTGAAACAAATGACACTCCTCTGTTTACCTTCTCCCGAACCCAAACCCGACATTGGAAGGGTAGTTTCAGCCCGACCTCCCTGTTGCGGGTTTAAATCCCTCTGTCTCTTAAAAGGCCTATTAACACCCTGAATCACAGGAGTCGCCGAAACGGTCTCCTCTCTACTCTGGCCCATAGCTAGCACCGCTGCCTCCACATGAGTCGCAGCCCTAACAAGCACACTGTAACTCCTATGCCAAGACCCCGCAATCCTTACACGGATGTCGTCACACAGCTTACTCTCAAACTCTGCACAACGCAGTTCCTCTGTCTCCACCAACTCTGGAGCAAACCTTGACAGGTTAGCAAACCACCTTTCAAACCGCACCAAAGGTGTAGTACCTTGGCGTAACTCCACAAACTGTTTCCGTAACTCTTCCCGAGCGGAAGGAGGGAAATCACAACTTCCTCGCCTAAGCATCCTAGTAAAAGTAACAAAGAATATTAGCACATTCATAAATGCGCCGAAACTAAACGCTCACGTCCTAATGCATGGACAACTGTAATTCATTCCACGTAAGCACATAAACACATAAGCACTTACGAATTTCATTTCCGGATAATGATAGTTCCGAGGCGCTACTAGAGTTCCAGTTAGAAACATCATTGATCAAGTGCTTTTCCAACAAGACTCCCAGAAACCCAAAGATCCAATCAACATCCTAGAAATTAAATTCCATACCCAAATAATCACATAAGCATGTTATCAATTAAGCACATGGCATATGACACTACATTTAAGTCTCTATCAAGCGAGACAAACCCATTGTGATCCTAATCACTTCCCACGTACCCAAAGTATTCGAACCCGGTACGCTCTGATACCAAGTTGTCACGCCCTCAAAATAGTAACATTAAACCCATCAAGTTAGACATGCATTGACATGAGAGACAAACATCATTCTATTCCACAGAGTAATTCTTTAAAAGAAGCATTACATATTAACAACAGAAGCAAATGCCTTATGGGCTTACAGTTTTCCAAGCTAACACTTGGTTACAAAGAAGAGAGTACTAACTCAAATACATATTAAGCCCTTGGCTAGAAATTTACATGTAGTACGACAAAAGATAACAAAACCACAAATGTCTGCCTGCTTCTAGCCTCCCAGGCGATGTCCTTGGAGGTGGCATGCTACCTGTACCTGAAAATGATGTTCCCATATAGGGTGAGCCACAGCCCAGTAGAAATACACTAAACCAACTATGAATAATGACTACAAGATCAGCAACTGGTAAAAATGGTCAACACTGATACATTCAATTACGCCTTACTACAATTCCAAGACAATCAAGTCTATGCTACACTTCACTTTCCATTTCTTATTCAACCTTGAGTTTGAAAACAAGGCTCAGTACTCTGGCCAAAACATTTGATGAGATTTTAGTTCACCACTAGAACACTTTCGAAATCCAAGTTGAATACACATTTTGGTGCTGTATTAACCTAACATAGAAACATTTCTATACTTCACAATTGATAACGATATACACTTTAGTGCTATATCAAATCAATCCAAACAACACTTCAACTGATAAGCATAAGAGCTGTATCATAACTTCAATGGGAGAGCATACGAGCTGCATCCCCGGGTCCATCCCCCATCTTCCCATAACCATTAACCGGCTTAGAGGTACATCCCCCATCTTCCCCTAAACCATTAACCGGCTTAGAGGTACATCCCCCATCTTCCCCTAAACCGTGGAGTACATCCCCCATCTCCTCCCATACACAAGTAATGCATACAAGCACAGAATCATATACGCAATCAATCAATACACAAAGTCAATGTATTCTAACAACCGTCATACTCTATGACACATCCAATTGATTAGTTTTAGTTTGCCTAATCATCATGCATCGTCTACAACAATCAATACTACCCTCCACCGGTAGTCCAAAGCAATTATCTCTACACAGGAAATAAATGCACAAGTGGATAATATATCAACATTTCAACTAGGTGAGCAATGAATGATTCCACTACACCCTTTAGTCCCATACATTCCCAATTTCAACATTCTCAACTCAATTCTTCAATTTCTTTAATTAATTATCTACATTAATTAATTAAACCAATTAGGGCAAATTACCATAATTCACAAAACAGCCCTAAGGTTCCATTTCTATCAATGTTCCAACATTAATCTCATTTCTCTATGCCTAACTTGCATATAGGTTTATCATAAATAAAACCCCCAACTTTTGTAAATTTACACAAAAGACCCAAACTTTCTCAAAATTACCCAACAACCCCCAACATATCAAAATGCCAAAATTCAAAGACAAAACTCATAAGATGGAGTAGGTTATCCCTACCTCGAAGTTTAAGCTCAAACGGAGATGAAGACTCAAAGACCAATGTGCTCCAAATCCAAAGATTTTCAGATTAAATCGAAGCTCTCAACACCCTCTATCTTTTTAACAAAGGCCCTAGGGTAGATTCACACTCTAGGGAGATGATTTCTTAGAGAGAAGGCAAGTCTAGAGAGAGGGGCTCTCGGATTTTAGAGTTTGAAATCAAAAAGTGGATAGAAAATGGTTTAAAATCCGCTGCTGCCTCGCTGATAAAGATAGGCTCGCTCGAGCGAAGGCCTTCTCGCTCGAGCGACCAGACACAAGAAACACTCGCTCGAGCCAAGACAGCCTTGCTCGAGCCAACAACCCAGAAGCTCGCTCGAGCGACCAACTCCTCGCTCGAGCGAAGAACGAACCAGATCGCTCGAGCGAAGAAAAGCTCGCTCGAGCCAAGAAATGCAACCTTCAGGTCTGAGCCAGACGCAATCGCTCGCTCGAGCGAAGCCACTCTGGCTCGAGCCACCAGACACAAAAACCAACTCTCGCTCGAGCGACCAAACCCTCGCTCGAGCGAAGGTCCAAAAATCTGGACAGCAACAGTAGGTTTCCAACCCAACTAACCTGCAACCAACCTGCCCAATACATCCTATAACTCAAGAAGAAAGGATTAAAGGACAACAACAACAATTATATAACAACGAGATCTACGGAACATAAGTTCAGATACAATAACTAACTGAGAAAAGACCGGGGTCGCTATAGGTTGAAACAATCAGAAATCAAATAATGACTATGAGGGCTGAGCGTAAAGTTTTGGCTACTAGTTGGAATGTGTTACTTTGTCCGAAAATGGAAAGCCGTCTTCGGGAGGCGTATTCAACTGGTTGCACATGGATTGTTAGCCAGTCAAATGAAGACATATATGAGGTCCATTCATTTCCGACGGTGTTGGTAGATGTTGGCAAGCGTTCATGTTCTTGCTTCCAGTGGCAATTGAATGGATTCCCATGTGCACATGCGGTGGTTGCAATACAGAGTAGTGGAAGGGATTTCAGTACATTTGTTGAACAATTTTTCACTGTTGATCAGTATAAAGCTGCTTATTCTGGATATATTCAGCCAATACCTATAGTTGACAAGCCCTCCTTCTCGGAAAAATGTCATCATACATCCACCAGCAGTTAAACGTCCTGCAGGGCGACCCAAGAAGAATCGAATACCATCCCGGGGAGAGAAACTAAGTCAGATTAGGTGCGGTCGATGTGGGCGCATGGGCAGTCACAACCGAAAGACATGTAAAGAACCAATTTAGTAATACGCATTTAGCATTCACTTTTGTAATATGTTTTGAACAGCAGCATCGTATTATCGTAGTAGCATGTATTGAATCCAATTGATGACAGATTTTAATAAGTGAAGACAGTGTTTACAATTGACCATTCAGCTATGTTCTCTTTCACGCTTTCTCATTTATATGTTCCTGTTACATGTTTATTTATTTGGTCATGCAAACGTATGTTTCAAACCTGTAAAATATGTTAGACAAAATGTTTTTGCCTGCTGGCTTTGTATGTGAGAAGACGTTGACATTCACAATCCTCTTTTCCCAGTCAGAAAGAAAAGTGCAGAAAACTGTTACACATTCGGCATCACAATGTTGCTATGTAGTGTAAACAAGAAAACCTGTTCTATGAAACAGAATCACATCCTATTTGACATTCGCTACCATATAAACATAATAATTCACATTCAAACAACCACATTCACATCTGTATTTCACATTCGCAAAAATAGTGCTAAACACTGTCACACATTCACATTTGCATTTTGGGTGTAATAGGTATACAACCAAACCTATTATGTCATTCACAATCGCATCCAATTTCACATTCACCATGATAGAAACGTAACCATTGACATTCACCATGACAGAAACGTAACCATTCACATTCACTTAACCACATTCACATTTGTATTTCACATTTGCAAGAAAGTGCAAAACACTGATATATTGACATTTGCTTCTTCAGTGTTACAGGTTCATAACCAAACATGTTGTGTTATTCACATTCGCATTCGCTGTCACATTCGCATTCGCATTCGCATTCGCTGTCACATTCACCTCACATTATCAATTACATTCACACTTATGTACGCAAAATTCTAGCTGCCCTTAAATTGCTATTGACATTAGTGAATTACCCATTAAGCCATATTACCAAAATAAAGTGCATTCCCATAAAAGTCAATTAACCATTGTTGCCTATTGGCAAAACAAAATACAGTAATCCGTAATCCACATTCACAATGCTATGAAAAACATCAAAAACTTCCAGTATTTCGTGTACTAGCAAACTTTTAATACAATTCAAAAACAAAAACAGTGTGTTTATATATCCACAAATTTTAAATCTGCATCCACGTAACACCATCAGATAGTCAGTTGCCAGCCACAAATGACCTTCTCCTGTCATTCACAAATGACTTAACCATACTGGCTCGCATTGTTCTGCAGCTCTCCCCTCCCATTGACTTGTCCACATCTAGGTGATGCACAAGTTGCTTCATAATGAAGCATACTATAACTCCACAATCATTCCTATTACAAAAATTAAAGGCATTAGTAACAATGGAAAAACAGAGCACGTGCAATGTACAGAAACATGAATGGCATATGTTGCAAAGAAACGTAACAAACTTACGAGTCTGGTTTTTGCTGGGGACAATAATCAACCACTAGAAGCTCCTTCACCAAGTCTTGTGATTCAACTGTGCCCTCCTTCAATCTGCGATTTATGTAATCCTCAAAGTAGGATTTCTACATTATTGTCAAATTTAGAATACAATAATTAGTGTTGTTGTCCAAAAAAAAATACAAATATAACTGCATGAAAGTAATTGATGTTTACTAACCAGCGACGATGCTTCCCAAGAATGTTTGTCTTCCCTCCCACGTCTTGGTTTCATAGAGTTGTAATGCAACCAAAAGCCTTCCTCAGTGTCATAAACCATTAGTGTCCAATGGTTATCTAAGTGGATTGGGAATTGAATATATCTGGCCTTCAGGGCATGCGGGGCACGCAATGCCAAGTACCTGTCATGTACATCTTCGGCCACATCTCTTATCGTAGGCTGCATACATTCATTTTGGGAATTTAAAATGACAAACTACAAATGACAACATTCATTTCATCAGTTGCATGTCTTACCAAACATAATGTGCTGAAAATGTATGATTTTTCATCATCTGCGGATTTAGGCGCCTTTGTCTGCTGCTCCTACATTAGCATTTCCGCGTAGGCATCAATCACCTGCGTGAAAAAGAAAACAATTTCTATTTTCCTTCCCTTCAATACATGTATGTAAATTGCATTCTATGTGTAGAAGCTTCAGAAGTTTGATGAATAATTACAAATACTGTACTTACATTGCCTCGTAATGTGAGCCCCTTAACTATTGCCCGTATGTCATTGAAAGACACAGAGTTGGACACATGCGGTCCAGTCCAGACTTGTGCACTGCAATCCATTTTTTGAACAATAAATTCATGTACAAATGCATAATGGTAAGAGCAAGTTGCATAACCTACCTGTCACCTCCTTTCTCACATGCTTCTTTAAGCTTGCCTTTCTCTTGCGTTGATAACAACTTCCAAATTGGTAGACGATTGGTCAAGTCAAACCGAGTAAATGTCCTGTCTGGGTCTGCAACGTTGTCAACCTCAATGATCTCATCTTCCATTTCTTGTTTACTGTCACACTCACCCTCATTGACCACACCACTGTCAGATGGTTTGATTTGCCTCTCCAAAACTGGTGGATATTCATATTCTGGCAGTTTATGCTCCTTCCTATTTTTCTTTTTAATGTTTCTCACAAGCGAGTTTTGCAACGCAGTTGTTCCAGTGTTTTGATTAACATCAGCCATTAAATCCACATCAGATGCCATTTCCCCAATGTCATTCATCTGGGTCACATGAGTATCCACGCCTTGCAACTCTGTCTTCTCATTCACATCAGATGGAAACGATGTTGACAATGGTATAATGGCAAGTACGTTTGCCTCACAATGGTACATTTCCTCATTAGTTTGCTTTTTCTCCTGTACACCAGCAGCTGCTTGGGTGTATTCATGGACTGCGTACTCCTCCAACTGTTCCACGAGCTTCGTGTTTTTCTCATTAAGTTCATCCAGTTGCTGCTTCATCCTTTCAATGTCACATTCCTTCTGTTTATTGTTCACAGTGATTTCATGTTTTAACTTGGCACATTTTTCTTCATATGCTGCCCTCATTGTTGCCAGTTTTGTCTGTAATGCAAATATGACATCATTTTTACGTTGGAGTTCAATCTTAAGCACACCAATATCAAGCAGTGCTGTCTGGTATTCTTCAGAGATAGACGCACCCCGAGCACGTCGATCATTACTCTTAGCACCAGTTGGACTGCGCTTTGAACTTTCGGCCTTTTCTCCTATTTGTTTAACGTCTTTTGTCTTCATCAAACGCCTTTCAGAATGAGTGATGTGCAGATCTCCTACTACAACCTGCAAACAACGTGAAAATTAAAAATCAAAAAAAGCAAATTGGCACATCTACTATTTATTCTAACGGTACAGAAAATCATACTTCCACATCATTTGCCTGCTCAATGTCCACTACTCTTATCTTTGTAACCAACTTGCTGATATTCCATTTCATAAACCTCGGAAAAAACATCTCCACGGTCTGCTTCTATCAAGTTGGTGTGCTCACATATCCAAAACTGTGTGACCATGGGTTAAAAATATTAGTTGTTAAAAGTTTTTCAAAACAAATACAAAATTATATTGTTGGAAAAACAAAAAAACAGAGCACTTACAAGTAGGGCAGTAATACATCCAGTAACTTTCTCAGGCTTAGAGTGAAATCCCTTAATTGACTCCATCAAATTTGTGCAGATTGCTCCAGCCCAATCATATGCTTTCATGTTGTCTAGATCCTCTACAACTCGGACAAACCCCCATCCCACGGTCTCGCCTGAAGTAGCAAAGAATAACTTCCCACACAAGTACAAGCTCAGTAGCTTCGCTGCATCTTCGTGATCCTGAGTTGTGTCCCCGAGTAATGCTTCCGTTAATAGTTCCTTAATGGTCTTCAAGTTTATGCGTGCTATTTTGGGACACCTTCGTTGGATGAAGTCAGTTGGGAGTCTTGGCCCATGTGACACATCTAAACTCTTTTTACCTCCTTCAATTCCAAATATTAGTTGAATATCATTGCTTGTAAACTCAATGTGATTTCCACCAATCATGAAAGCTGATTTATCTGGAACAAATGTCTGAATGATCCTCATTACAATGTCATCGCATTTTTGGAAGTCATGTTGGTTTAGATTGGTTTGTTGCATCGCATTCAACAACAACCAGAACGGTGTTTTTTGAAGATGCTGCAAATGTTCATCTTTCAGTTTTGACACTGCCACTAGCTTGACAATTCCAGTAATGTTGGAACGGTAGCAAAATGTTTGTTGTTTGTTCAGTCGTTGTTGAGGCTCATATTTCAGCTTCTTCCCTTTTTGGGCACTGCTTTGGCCTACTGCGTTCACATTCTGTGACGGAGTTTGAGATCGCCGTCTTTTACCAGTTCTAGTCCCTTCATTGCTGCTCACTTTTGCCTTGGAGCCTGTCTGTGGTGTACGTTTAAATGTGCCTCCTGAAAAAAATGCCACCAAAAAAACATATTTCATATACAAGCAAGATCCCACGGATAATGTATGTAATTTAAAAGCAATATTTAATTTAATAGCAATATGTGACTAGTGTCACTGAGAAGTACTTGATGTAACTGTGACAAATTAGGTAGACATATGCCCAGACATGTTTTGTAATGTGACTGACAAGTACTTAATGTAACTGTGACAAATTAAGCGCACACATTCACGGCCATGACTGTCACAAATTATGCAGACACATCCCCAGACATGTTTTCAAATGTGACTGAGAAGTAGTTAACGTAACTGTGCCAAATTACGTGGACACATTCCCGACCATGTTTTGAAATGTGGCTGAGAAGTACTTAACGTAACTGTGACAAATTAAGTGCACACATTCACGGCCATGTTTTAAAATGTGGCTGGGAAGTACTTAACGTAACTGTGACAAATTAAGCATACACATTCACGGCCATGACTGTCACAAATTACACGCACACATTCCTGGGCATGTTTTGAAATGTGACTGAGAAGAAGTCGACGCAACTGTGACAAATTATGCGCACACATTCACGGCCATGACTATCACAAATTACGCCCACACATTCACGGGCATGTTTTCAAATGTGACTGAGAAGTACTTCACCTGACTGTGACAAATTAAGCGCACACATTCACAGCCATGACTGTCACAAATTACACGCACACATTCGCGGCTGTGTTCTGAAATGTGACTGAGAAGTACTTCATGTAACTGTGACAAATTATGTACACACATTCACGGCCATGACTATCACAAATTACGCGCACACATTCACAGCCATGTTTTCAAATGTGACTGAGAAGTGCTTGACATAACTGTGCCAAAGGTGTGTGTGTGTAATTTGTCAAATTTGTAATTTGTCACATTTGTGTACCCAAGTGAAAACAACCAAATGACATCGTACCACAACGTGGCACTGTAGACACAGTCCAACTTACATGTTCTTCCACTCACATCCGACACTAATTTCATATTGGGCCACAATCACATTCATTAAGTGTACAACACACAACGACAAACCCCCAAAATAATGTACAAAACACAGTACTATGCTCGGATCGAGAAAAAAACAAATAAAGTCAATTAATGAATGTGACTGTGGCCCCCAAAATAGCCTACCAAACGCAATGCAACAACGAATCAAGGATAAATCACCCACACTGGGCACCGCGTAGAACCTCCATCGTATAACACCAACATACATACTATTTTCAATTCGGAAACTGTAAAATCAATTATTCAGCACAATTGTCACAAAACGTACAAGCAACAAAGCAGATTACGACTCAAGGTCACATAAACCCTAGTTTTAGATTTTTAATAAAAATCAAAAAAATTAACATTGTGAAACAGGGCCGAATCCACACTTACGTTTCGGAGTCATCATTCTTCCTTCTGATTGTAAACGTTAACCGTTGTCACTTTCCCGTCGACCGTCTCCGTCGAATCGCTCCCCTTCTCCTGTTCGTGGTGAGTTTCGAAATGTTAAGAACTGAATCAGATTATTTTGGGGGTTTCGAAATGTTTTTTGGGGGTTTCGAAGTGTTTTTTGAATTTCGAAATTAGTATATATTGATATGATCCTCTGCTATTAAGGGTAATTGTGTCAAGTAAATTTGCATAGGACTTATGAGAATATAAGTTTTTATTTAGGACCTAATCTACCATAAGTGTATGAAAAAGGACTTATAAATAAGTCTCCCTAATTTTAATTTACCCTACATATATTGTTGGGATATGGCTAGTTTTAAACGTCAAAAAGGTCAGCTTCACCGTCTCCTACCAAAATAAATACTAATTTCCAGAACATCTCTCTCTCTCTCTCTCTCTCTTCACAATTGTCTGTGTCTGTGGCACAAATTTAATTTATTTATGATGGGGTTGTATACAATTTCAGCAAATGGTTACCCTTCTCCTCCTACTCCCACTACTCAAAACACATCTTTCCCAGGTCCTCTCTCTCTCTCTCTCATAAAATGAAAATGTCTATGAGTAGACCAAGCTTATGAGAAATTAAAAGGAGGTCAATTTGGTTTAATCTGGTTAAAAATAGTGCTATGTCCTATTCTTCCTGTGGAATAAGAATAGTTGAGGGTTGGTTGTGTAGATGGGTGTTGCAATGTTTTAGGGTTTTTGTATTCAATAAAAAAGAAGAAAAGGATAGACTTTTGAGGCCTTGAAGTTGAGGCTCATGACAATGCATTATTTATTTATTTAGACAAGGCAAAACATTATATTTTCATTTTTATCAAGTTTTGGTTCCAATATTTTGAATTGATGTTAAATCAGTCAATTAATTGCGCTCCCAAATTTACTAAACATATCATGCGGGGTGATGTGTTATTTAATTAATTAATTAATTTATAATAATAGTAGCATTGCCCTCAATACAAAATTAGTGAGAGCTAACAATTACTTTAGAGGAGTGCTATTTGCTTTTCTTGAGATTGTGTTTGGATCATGGAAATTTGAAGGAAATGTTAGTTTAATACCCATATCCATGATCCAAATACAACCTAAGTAATGAGCATGTCATTGTTGTACTGTCTAAAGTTCTTTCATAGCCATCTATCCTTCTTTGAATTCTGGGGCATTGTTGATCATGTACCTAGCATTGACCTCCTTATCCACAAATCAGTTTGGTTTGTGGAAACCACAAAATCCTTGATAGCAGAAATGTTTAAGAGAGGAGAGGTGACAGTAAACATCTGTAAGGGAACCTCATTGTGTGATTGTTAGGTCTGTATGTATTCCTCGATCTGCTTTCTACAAGGGCCATTGCCTGTTTAGGAAGCTTATGCTCTTCTAGTGCTTCTTATGGCCCCTCTTAGGACTCTCTAGTCGGTATGGCAAGTTATGATGCAACTAGATTAGATATGTGGGAAATGTTTTTTTGATTGGCACCAGAGTGTTCGGATCAAAGCCGGACTAATCCTAGGTGCACAGGTCCTCGGTAGGGAGTTTTCCGCCAGTACACCTCACTTAATTCAAGGGTTTTCTTCCAGTGGAAAATGTTAAAAATAAACTATTGCCCAATTTAATTCATTCGTGATTTGAAAATTTCATAGAGAAATAAAATAATTCCGAAACCAAATTTTGCACATTTTAGTCTAAGATTTGGGCTTCATGATAATGGAAAGATTCTTCAGAGTTTAAATTGCTTCCTTAACATTATTTAGGTCCTCTAATTTAAAGGAACACTGTCGAATTATCTGCAGGCAAGCCAGAGGCAGATGTTGTCGTAATTGGAAGTGGAATTGCTGGACTATGTTGTGCAGGACTTCTATCTAGATACCAGCAAGATGTTTTAGTGTTAGAAAGCCATAGTTTGCCTGGGGGTGCTGCTCACTCGTTTGAGAAAAAGGGCTACAAATTCGACTCTGGTCCATCTTTGTTCTCCGGATTCCAATCAAGAGGTCCTCAGGCTAATCCTCTAGCACAAGTAATTTTTTCTTTTCACATCACCTTACTTCTTACATAAATGCAGTCTTATCTGAATATAAGTGGTATTTAAGATCTTGCTGCTGATAACAACAATTAACTTCACTACATAGCATTTACTGGGGCCTGGTTGTACACTATAGACAAGAAAAGATCATATTTAGTTTGGCTTCTCTCAAGTTGTCATCTCAACTTGAGAGAGCATTTGGGCTTAGTAGACCCATTTTGGAACCAATTTATATGATCAGAACTGTTCACTTTTTATGACTTGTTAAGTAGAATATTCATGCAAAAAATCAAGATGATTAGACATCAATAGCTATATGTTTTAATCATATTTGTTTTAAAAAATTGTATGACATATATAATTTCAAGAATAGCCATTCATTTTTTGTAATACAAATTTGATTCAAACATATAGATATTGATATTTGATCATCTTGACTTTTTGTATGAATATTCTACTCAACGAGTCCTAAAAAGTGAACGGTTCGAATCCCGAAATTGGTCCCAAAATGGGCCTACCAAGCCCAATGCTTTCTCAAATTGGCATGGTCAACTTGAAAGTAGCCAAACCTTTAAAGTATTTGAACTGTTGAGTGTAGCTGGCCTATAGCTTGCAACTATGTCAAATTCCATTAGTGATATGCGACTATACCCACATGAAAATACACCCACACATCTATAAAAGAAAAATACAACTGAAAAATGACTGAAATACATCCTGAGGCTCTTTTTATTTATTTATTTATTACCTGTTGAATTCTACACTGGACAACTAAATTCATCATCATTTATGTGATGGACAATTATTAATATAATGTAACACATGATGACAAATATATATATTTAAATATTTTGTGAAGTTCTTCCTTCAATAATGTAGTTCATGATAATATTTTATATATATTTGAAATCCTCCCTTTAATTATGCCAAAGATATTTATTTATATAAAAAAAAAATGCAAACAACTGACTCTTCAAAAAACTTAAACTAACAATAGAAAGGGTGCAACTCAAACATAAGCTGATAGAGGGGATGCAACTCAAGTACTAGTATCATTAATAAAAAAAAGAGAATTTGAAGTGGGAAGGAGTGGTGGTGAGCGCCTTTTTGCTGAGGTTAGTTATGACTGCTAGTAGGGCTAAACCTAGTGAAAGCAAAAGGAATGCAGCAGCAACATTTATCTCCTTGCCGCGTGTTCAATTGCTTGAAAGGAAGTTCTTTGCTGCCGGGCTATATAGTATGGAAATGAATGAAAAAAATATAAACAAACTGTGTGCTTGCAAGGAAATGAAAGCATTAGTCATGTGGGAATTTAGATTACCAAGCAAATAAACATATTCTGCACTTCTCTCTGGGATTTACAATTATTTAAAATTTTAACCTTTCACTTCCTTATCCATTCATCCTATTCTATCTAGCTATTCATCATCACTGTTGATGGTGAAATGCCAAGCTGATTTTTGGCAACAATTTTGAAATTCAATGGACTGCATTAGTATTTGATCACAGTGGGTGGTTTACTATTCAGTGAAGGGCAGGAATGGTTCTACTTCTCAATGGATGTTGTACTTTCTTTGTGGAATACATTTTATGTCATTGCATTGACGTCATTAAACCCAATTCCTTGTGTTGCTTCATTCTCATTAATTAACCTTGTTATGTAATCTGTGATAGCATATTTTCTGTCTATTCCATCTATGTAAGAACTTTTTGATGGACACAAGAATATTTGGTGGTGTATGGTACTTGTCTTT
The DNA here is from genome assembly GCA_036172215.1 of Camellia granthamiana. Taxonomy (NCBI): domain Eukaryota; kingdom Viridiplantae; phylum Streptophyta; class Magnoliopsida; order Ericales; family Theaceae; genus Camellia; species Camellia granthamiana. The sequence continues at coordinate 115,074,169 of CM069908.1, read as the reverse complement.
AACAATCAAGTGTATGCTATTTCCTAAGGTTACTATAGAAACTGACAAAGTGACGATTAATGGATTTGTCTCTTTTTAGCATAGATTCTACTTGGAAGCTGCAATAAGTTAGATTCGTGGACTCCATGTGAAAAAAATATAATTACTGCATCTGTTCTATTTTCAGGTCTTGGATGCATTAGGTGAGTCAATTCCTTGTGCCAATTATGACTCTTGGATGGTTTACTTACCTGAAGGTGACTTCTTATCACGCATTGGACCAACTGAATTTTTTAAGGTGGACACTCAATATCCACTTCTGGTATCATGTTAGATTGATTCTATTTCTTAATTTCATGGGTCATCGTCCTAGGTTTTTGCTACCCTTCTAATTGATGACTAAAAGAAGCAAAATTTATTTTGTAGAAGCATTATGCTTTAGATAATGTTTTCCAAAAGACACACGAAACACTTTTTTATTTTCTAGCCATTAAAATCGTGTGTATTTGACTTGCTTCCTCAAATAATTAAATAAAAACTAAACCAAAGGAATATATATATTTTTTTTGTTAAAGTTGCTACCGGGCGTTTATGGTTTGATAAGAACTGAAAAAAAAATTTCAATCTCACCATTATGAAAATTACTAAATTAGGTGAGCAGAGCATAGATAAAAAAACAGAGGCAGATTGAAAATTTCACATGGGGACCTATTGGAACTCTTGCAATTATTTTTTGGTTCAATTTGAGTCTTGTTTTTAGGTTTCTATGGGTTCGTTGGCTGTTGGTTTAAAATCAGTTCTAGCTTTATTAGGTATCACGAGTTTGAGTCGGTAGTCTTTAAATTTTCTGGATATGGGCCTTTGTTTTGATCTGTTGGTCATAATATGCATTTAGCTATATTTTTGGGAATTATATTTGGCCAACGTTAGGTTTTGAATATTAATATATTACAAGTAGTCAAAATTTAGTTGAGGTAGTAGAAGTATAGCAGCCCATAAAAATCCTTGTAATCTTTCTATTTGAAAGAGTTGAGTTGTGAGGATTTGAGGTTTTGTTTTTTGATTTTGGTTAAACTTTGCGAACTTCGAGCTCCTCTTTTCTTCTTCTTCTTCTTCTTCTTCTTCTTCTTCTTCTTCTTCTTCATCTTCTTCTTCACAATGCAGCCAAGTTACCCTGTGTGAATCACCATTCATACCTAATTTTCATACACACCGTATGGAGGGTAAAGAAAGAGTATACAATTTTGGTTTTTCTATAACTTTTATGAAACCTAAAACACTAGGATAAAAAAACTTTATGATAAGAGATTTCAGCAATCAATTTTCCTATGGATCTTGTAAACTAAAAAAAATACTTGAACATCGAGATTAGCAGACACAATCAATTGCATATATGTAGCTGTGTCACCTTCATGACTGAGATGAACTTTTTGAAACAAGAAATCACTTATAGCCCTGTTATTGTGTTCTCTTAATTCTGGAAAATTGCTTGATATGACTTCTAATCATTCTTCAGGACCTTGAGAAGTATGCAAGTCTTGATGCTGCGCGAGAATGGAGAAAACTTCTTGTAAATATTGTGTATAGATGAATATAAATTCTATTCCTCATCAGCCCCCCCCTTTTTTTTTTTTTTTTCTTTTTCTTAAATATAGAAAGACTGTTTTAAATTTTTTTTTTAATAAAGTAGAAAAGGAAAATCTTTGCTATCATTTTCTTTTCAAAATTGAGAATTAGCCAAAAATTTTACTTCCCTTCTATTTGAGGTTGTCCAATATATCAAGCTAAAAGCTCAAGGTCGAATCACAAAAAATTGATTGACAGATTGCCCACTATCCTGGATACGTGATTTTGCAGAAGTTGCCTTCATGATTCCCTATTATTGCTCTTATCAAGAATATAAAATGCATTTTTGTACAGGATGCAATACTGCCAATGTCTGCAGCTGCAATGGCTCTGCCACCTTTATCTATTCGAGGTGATTGTTGTGTTTTATCCACTGCTGCAACTAGATATGCCCCCTCTCTCTTGAAATCCTTTGCCCAAATGGGACCTCAGGGAGCCCTTAGTGCTACGAAGCTTCTCAGACCCTTCTCAGAAATAGTTGACTCAATGGAGCTGAAAGAGCCTTTTATACGAAATTGGATAGATCTTCTGGCTTTCTTGCTTGCAGGGGTGAAATCTAATGGTATACTGTCTGCAGAGATGGTAACTATTACATATCAAGGTTTTTTTCTTGGTTTTGTTTGAACTGTGGTATGATTGTGAAATATAAGTATGCTTGTGCTGCTTATTTTATTGATAACAAATAATTTTGTGCTTCAATCTTTTCAGGTATACATGTTTGCAGAATGGTACAAGCCAGGTTGCAGTCTGGAGTATCCCATTCATGGAACTGGGGCAGTTGTTGATGCTCTTGTCTGTGGACTACAGAAATTTGGTGGACGGATCTCTTTTAAGAGTCATGTGGAAATTATTGTTGTTGAAAATGGTCGAGCTGTGGGAGTAAAGCTAAGAAGTGGTCAAGTGAGTAAATGATTTAAGTGACAAAAATACAGAATTTCTCATTCAGATTGAATTATATTTCTTTCTTATTCATTAATTGATAAAAATAAATATTTGCTGCAGTTTGTACGCGCTAAGAAGGCTGTTGTTAGTAATGCCTCTATGTGGGACACATTGGATCTATTACCTAAGGAAGTCATTCCAAAGTCATACCAGGACAGGATCAAAATGACCCCTCAATGTGAATCATTTATGCATCTTCATTTGGGTTTTGATGCAGAGGTGAGTGATTGTAACACCCAGCCTTGCTTATGATTATTGCCGGGGGGGGGGGGGGGAGGGAGGGAGGAGGCTTTTTGTTCACTAGTGAGGTGCTTCTTTACAAAATCCATTATAATTCTAGATCTGAGGAGGATGTTCCACATGCATGGCAGATTTATTTTGTACATATTCTCATGTCAGCAAATTTTTTTTATTTTTTTATTTTTCCAACTGTTCAATATCAGATGCAAAAGTTCTGGTTGGCCATTGCACTGTTTGTGGGTTAGTTTCTGTTATGTAGGCCATCAAGTCTTATTTCACTGCCTTAGAAAATATTTTTCATGTCCATGTTCAACATGAACCATGTTGATCTCTATTCAGTGGACAAGTGGTTAAACTTGAGCATTTAGGGGAGATGATTGTCTAACACAGCATCAAAGCATTAGTTTTGGTAGGACTTGGGTTCAAGTCTCTGTGTGTTTATTTTTTCCACCATTACGCTTTTCGCTTAGCATCTATTATATTTTTTCTGTTTGCACCTTGTTTGTATGTTAGAACATTTGCAACCTATTTGGTTCATCTGTTTGTTGACATATGAGAAGGGGGTCTCGTGTGAGGGAGGGTACAATGGCTTGATATGTGTTTTTTGGCCCAAATCCTAAATAGCTTTAACTTTTTTGGGTAGCTTTGATCCTATTAGGTCTCGGGTTCAAGTCTTTCCAGATAATCTAATACCTTATAGGATCAAAGCTTTGATATCATGTTAGACAAATCCAAGTTCAAGTCCTATTATCCTTTGGGTTCAAGTTTCTCACACTAAGGTCTTGGGGAAGGATGTGAGAGATCAAGCATTTTACTGTCACTGGGTCGTTTAACATAAACCATCTTGACCAAAATTATCTACTCTTATTGTTGTTGTGTTGTTGCTGCTGCCGTCATCAATTTCTCATGAATCACATGCTTATGATATATTTTTCTATGCCTCTATCCTTTTCCTGTGCAATATCCTAATTTTCATGTCTGCTCATTTCATGGGCTTCTTGGGTTTGGTTTGCTCGACATTTGTAGTCAACAGAAGGTTTCCTGTAACCTATGATTACTTTTGCTATCAACTTTGAAAATTTATTATATATATGATATGATTTATTCAGTTTGCACAATTCATGTTGAAAGCTGATAATCCAGTGCACTATTTCACACCTAACGGTTGCATATCATCATATATCCCAAAGAATCGCTGTTTCTTTTAGTTGTTGAATCTTTGTTTGATTGATCAATGTGTGATGTCCTGAATCCTCATTACTAATGGAATCCAAATGATCTCTGGATTGATCAGAAGATCCTTTCAATTGGTTAGAAGCTGTTACTTGAATGAAACTAGATTTTGTGGAATTATTTGAATATTTGACGATACATTCTGTACCTTGCTAAACAACCGATCCTTGTTTACCAACTGTATTAAAAAGTTTCCCACGTGTGAATGTGAGGGCTTGGGTGAGGCTTGCTAAAAATGCATCATCTATTGGTGATAATGCACAAGTACTTAAGTCAATCTTAACTCTTTAAAGAGAGATTTTTTTTTTTTTTTCCTCCTAATATCGCTGAGACGAGTTGAAAAATAGTAGAATTGAATCACCATTTGGAGAAACTGAAATCACAAAGTGGTAACGCTAAGAAATTGCTGTTACATAAACAAATTAAATAGATTGTTGCTTATTCTGTGGGATATGTTACATAATGTTAGCTTTGGGCTCTCTTCAATCGTTAACATCTGTGGCATGACGACTTTTTCTCAATGTTGGTAATCTTTTAACTAGGCTTCATCTGCCACTGCTTTGGATGATGTTTTCCTAAATCTGAATAAATACATCGGACATATGTTTTATTTATTAGGGTATAAGCGAGGATTTGAAGATTCATCATATAGTTGTGAATGATTGGGAGAGAGGAGTCGATGCTGATCAAAATGTTGTTTTGATATCTATACCCAGTGTGCTTAGTCCAGATCTTGCACCCCCTGGGAAACACGTGTTACATGCCTATATGCCAGGAACTAAACCGTTTGGACTCTGGGAAGGACTTGATCATAAAAGTGCTGAATACAAAGAACTCAAAGCTAAAAGATCTGAGGTATGCTTCCTGGAAACTTTTGTCATTGGCTTTTCTTATGTTGTCATTCATGACAAATGCACTAATTGAAAGCCGTGAAATTCAACATTATCAGAAGGAATAATAGAGCAAGTTCAGCTAACTTATTATGGAACATTTTAATGACAGTCCATTTAGAATTTTACTATGGTATTGAGGTTGAGGGAGTTTTACATGTTTTTTTGCTGATTAGGTTTTTTATTTGCATCTTAAAGCTTGATTTGTTCAATTAGACCCAATGTTTTCTAGTTAATTGTCAAGTTTAAGAACAATATATATGGTATGCATAAATTTTGGCATTGGAGGTTGTGAGCTAGAGCAATGACAAGTGTTATCTGCTCCATGTGCTATGGCATGGGGTTGAGTCACGTGAATCAGCCTCTCCACAAAAATGTGGAGGGAAAGCTGCCTACTTACTATCTCTCCCCAACCCTATTGTAAGTGGGAGCCTTGTGCATTGTGTACAACCTTCATAAGTTTTGGCATTCTTTTGATTTTTACCTATGGTGGAACTTCTTAAGAAAGTCTCAAGGTGTACATAATTTTTCCAATAATTGAAGCAACTTGATTTTACCATGTATGATGTGACAATATTTGAACCATCATGTCTTTTAGTTTCTCTTAAAAAATGGTCAAAATTGCATATAATTTTGGAGTCAGAAGTTCATATTTCTGTGTATTCTTGGAATGTGGTTGACTTAATTTTTGAGTTTCCTATCAGCTACCTTGCTAATATCCCTGATTGTTCTCTTTTATTCTTTGAAATTCTCAAATGCTCATGTGCCATCAGATTATTTCCGGATAATCTTTATTAGTGTATGAAACAAGATAATTATTTTTCCTATTAAAGCAGTTCTTATTATTCCTTACCAATCCAGGTCCTGTGGAGGGCCGTGGAGCGTGCTGTTGGTCCAGGTTTTGATCACAAGAAGTGTGAAGTGAAGTTGGTTGGAACCCCCTTGACACATCAAAGGTTTCTTCGGAGGAATAGAGGAACTTATGGGCCAGCTATATAGGCCGGTAAAGGCACTTTTCCTGGACATTCAACTCCGATCCCACAGCTTTACTGCTGCGGTGATTCTACATTCCCTGGTATCGGAGTCCCAGCAGCTGCGGCTAGTGGCGCCATTGTTGCAAATTCATTGGTTTCTGTGTCTCAACACTCGGAGCTTCTTGACGCTGTGGGAATATGATAAAAGCTGGCGAGTTCTGTTTAATGTTTCTAGTGAATTTTTCCTCATTTTGCTGTATGTTTATTAATATTGTATATAATGTTTTTGAGAAACAAGTATTTTTGTCTTGCCGTAAAATTTAAATGAACCTCACTGAAATTGGTTGAATAAAAATCTTGGAATCTAATTTAATTAGATTTTTGCCCACCTTTTGAATTGGAAACAAAAATAAAAATTACTCACATGTTTTATGATGTATTTTTCTAATAATTGATAGGAGAGAAATAAGGGACGGGGAAGCTGCATTTGCAGCGGTGAGACTCGAATTTCTCCCCTGGTGTGGGTAGGGGAGGAGGTTTTTTGTTACACACATAGAAAGATCAAAGTAGCTATCAGATAGAAAATACTGATTTTAAGTTGTTAAACATACCAATATTGTTATGATGGTGATTACATTTACCTTCACTGCATTAGTAACATTTGTGAGTGGTGGAGCCTATTAAACCAATGAAATGGTAACACATAAGATGATGTTTGGATATTTTTTACGATAAATTAGAAGCACAAACAGACTGGGAGTTATGTAAGTTTAGACCTGTTGAAGTAACTATTTTTTGGAGACTTACATAAGACTAAGGTCAAGTATAAACTTATTGGAAATTTTTTGGATTGCAATTATAAATTATGTTTTGAACAATTAGTTTTTGAAACTAGAGAGTAAGTCCATTCATCCTTGTTACATATTGGTTGTGGGGGGATTAATGCATGGGATTGGATTATATATCTTGCTTGACCTTGAATTTCACATTTATATATTAAAGTGGACCTCTAGATTGACAGTCCCTTTTGGACTGTATATCCTCCATATAGGCCACTATTGAGTCTTATAGGAGGGGATGAGATACAAAATGGAAGAATTAAGGGGGTCCAGATTAGGGGGTTGAAAAACTAAAATATTCTCAAATTATAGTTTTTGTTTTTGAGCAACAAAAAACAATTTTATTGAAACAAAGATGATAACAAAGGAAGGACAAGAAGTCCTACAAAGTCAGAAAATATAAACCTAAAGACCAAAGAAACAAAACTACAACACATCACAACCAGCACTAAGCATGACAAATAGCAGCCCAATCCCTAGAGACCATTTCTAACAAACATGAGATAAGATGGAATTCCAAGACTTACTAGTTTCGGTAATCTTGTCCAACGAAACAAACATAGTAAAATTTTCACAAACTAGTCTTGAATGCTAACCCAGAGCCACCCAACTTTTCTTCAATGACCTTGTTCAAGCGTTCCACCATCTCAGGTGTAAAATGATTGATCCAATCACCCACTTCACCTCTCCTAAAGAACGTCTTATTCTCAAAGTGTCTAATGGATTTACCAGTTTTGTTCACCTCCAACTCTCTCATATTGTTAAAGTTGCACAACCTTGATATCTCTTCTATCACACCTTCACTCTCTTCCTCTAAAGAGAACGGAACGCTCATAAACTCTGCTAGCCTCTTCATCTGAAAAATAATATCTTCTTTCATGTCCTCGTACATCAAAAATAGCACATTTTGAGGCCTCTTCAGGCTCTCCTTCCAGTACCCCAATACATTGTCCCAGAAGGGCCCAAAACCGATGACACCCCTACAATACATGTCAAAAGCATCATTACAAGATAGAGGCTCAAGGCTCTCCGGTCTAGGCTTAGAGAAGAAGTGCCAGGCGGAGACAAAGGAGTCATAGGGATTGCGACAGAGATGAACAATACGATAATTAGATGTCTTGATTGAGTCAGGTAATGAATGGTATGGCATATGGGTGGAAAAAATGCCAGATTGAAAGTTAGAGAGGCTTAGAATACGACCGTCTTGATGGCCGTCTTTATTAGCGGAGTGATTGATCTCGTGAAAAGGGATGAGGTCGTGAGGGTTGGAAGTGAGAAGGTGGTGTTGGGAAAGCGTGTCGGTGTAGCGATGACTGTTGGCGATAGCGAATGTCAAGGCCTTCAACCAGGTGGTGCCTGATTTGGGCATGGTGGCGAGTATGAGGTCGGTGTCCTGAGCTTTGAAGTGTTGTTGGAAAGACATTACGCCTTGAATATGCATTGAGGAGCACCAAAAGCGTCGGTAGAGATAGAGATCCGTACCTGTCCATCCTTTCTCTTTGGGAAGCAATGCTAGTGGATTGTCATGGCAATCTTCTTCTTTGTCTCTGATGATTGGATTGCTTTCCTGTGCGTACCGGATTCCGCACTAGATGAAAGTGGATCGGGGCTTCGCGCTCAGTTGGACTATCCAGGGACTGAGGTTCCTGCCACAGGAAGCACCGTTAGAGCTGCCTGGCCAGGGTTGGCCGGATAACCCCTCCGGCGTGGGAATCAGTGATCGGTCAAGGAGTATAGAGTTGAATTTGTATGTAAATGTGGTATTGAGTGGAGTTGTTCAGTTACCTTCAATGTGAAGTTCATGTTGTATATATAATGTTCCTTACTTGCTTCTCAAGGTGAGTTCATGGAGTATAGATACTGCCAGGTGTCGTTCCAGCATTGCTCTAGGTGTGGGACCACTTGGTAGTTGTCATTTATTGTATATTCTCATTGTAAGCATGCTGATAACTAACCACATTCCTTTGGCTCAACAACTTCCGTGATTCTAGGTGTGGGGGACCAGCTGAGGTGGCAACCTGCACATGCTTGCACTCACAGATCCCACGTTTCCTTGTGAGGATTCTCCGGCTCGGTACTCATGTACTTCAGTTCGGTTCCGACGTGCCTCGGCTCGGCCTTGTCCAGGCTTGTTCCTGGAGATGGGCTGGGCTATTATCTGTTCGGCCCACAAATTCCGTTCCGTAGCTCGGCCCAGACCAACACTTCGGCTGGGCTGACCTTTCCGCTGCGGGTTGGGCCCAAGTGCTGGAGGACTTGGGCGGGCTGTTGATCATGAAGTTGGGCTCAACTGGTTTGTCCATATACTCATCTGACCCACTTGGATTTGGGCTTTGTCGGATTGGGCCGGCCCAAGGTTAGACTTGGCCCATTTCGCATTTAGCCCCTTCATTTGCCCCCTAGCTCGCGCTAAGGTTCCCTTGGGGGGAGCTATTGTTCTGCCTTCCAAGCGTCGCGTCGTTTCGGCTTCTCCCCAGTTCGGCCCTGGTGACGGTTTAATCCTGACACACGGTTCCCGCATGCGTCCTTTCGTGTGACACGTGGCGACGCGTGATAGGCGTGCAGAGATTATGCGTCGATTCCATACCGAAGATCGTGCTTTGTGTGCCTGCGCGCCGACTGGTGCAATAAATGCTCAGGCCATCAATTCAAACCCCTCGATTTGATCTTCCCATTCCTCTAGTGAGTTCCAAGGAAAGAGAAAGAGAGAGAGCGAGAGAGAGGGAGAGAGCTTCTTCCCATTCCTCTGGACCGATCTCGCTGGTGCTCCGCTTGGGCTTCTTCACCGCTGATTCTTGCTTTGTGGTTACTGCTGTGATTTCTGTAAGTTTTCTTATGATTCCTCCTCTCTTTCTGTCTTAATCATCTGGTCTGGTGTGTTTGCCATCTGCGTCTCGTATTCCGCTATCTGAATCCCGTTTCTGTCCCACCAGTTTAATCTCATGGGGAAGTTCCGTTCCTTAGTTGATACCCCGGAAGCCATGGCCATGTTCCGTCTAGATTACAACATTCCTCATGATGTTACCTTGTCGCTGGCGAAGGTGGATGCCAAACGCATGGGCACGAGGAACACCGTTGCCTTTCCCGTCGCTGCGATTGTCGAGGGAGGGGTTCGGTTTCCTCTTGACCCGTTGGTGCGCCGTTTTCTGCATCAAGTCCAGTTGACCGCAATGCAGGTGTCTGTAAATCTTTTTCGTGTTGTCTGTGGCGTATCTGCCCTTAATAGACGACTAGGTTTGAACCTTGATATCTGGGATATTCTGGGATGTTACACCCTCTCTCACAACAAAGACCATAGTACATACTACCTGCGTGTTCGTTCCGTTGATTGCCATTTAGTCACTGGACTACCTGACTCGGATAAGCATAATGACGATTTCCTACAAGTTGGTGGAAATTGGGAGTTTCCTGCTGGGACCGAATTTCAGTCTGAGAGGATGCCACAGAAAGACGGCTACCCAGGTCTGGGCCTCCCTTTTTAATGCCTTCTGCGTTTCTTACTTCGTTCTGAATATTGTTCTAATAGTTTGCTTTCTTTTTACAGAACCTTCCCGTTTCCAGCGAAGGCCGAATCGGGAGAATGCCGAAGCCATCAAGGCTGCCTTGAGGTATAAGAAAAGATCTGCACCTGAGTTGTTAGATTATCAGTCAAGTTACCGCTCTGTTATTCCGAAGAAGGCGAGACTCGCTGCTGCCCTTCTGGACTCTGATACCGAGACCGAGGTGTCTCTTACCCCGCTGGTTCCGAGACGCCGCACTGGTCAAGATGCACCTGAGGGAGCGCCCTCCCCTGCCCCCAGTTTCGCAGGGAGCGGATCTGTGGCGAAGAGGAGGGTGCTGGTGGATTTAGAGGCCGAGGCCTTCGGAGCCTCTAGCGCTTTGCAATTCCCGTGGAGAAGACCGAGACGAAGAGCATTATGGAGGTGAAGATGGAGGTTGGGGCTTCTGGGACCCCAGTAACTACCGCCGAGCCCTCCGCTTCGGTCGCTGCCCGAGCAAAAAGAGGAGGGAAGCTGGCGAAGCCGTAATGGGGGAGGTTTCTCAGGATCCCGGTGAGGATGAAACTTTTGAAAGATGGGAGCCGCCGATATCATATGAGGGCAGGCCCATCTCCACCTCTGATTCAGTTGTTGCTTCACAGGATTTTGCCTTTAGTTTGACTAAGTTTCTGTTGATGCCGGTTGATATGGCTGGCCATAATGGGCCTCGTGACATTCCTATCCTGAAGGGGACCCTTCAAATGTTGATTGCTGTAGGTTCTTTTTTCTTAACTTCACTGTTGCATTGCTATCTTCCTTTTTTCTGAATTCCTTGTCGTCCTTTGCAGTGTATCCAGAGAATACACCTGTCCATTACCCGTGCTGAGGAGCTGGAAAGGGCCGTGCTGGAAGCTGCAATGAATGTGGAAAGACTGACAGTAAGCTTGGAGTTGGAGAAGGAAGGACACCGAACTGCTGAGAGGGAAGCCTTCCGTTTGAACAAGATTGTCGCTTTTGCTGAACAATCGAAGGAGACTGCCATTGAGACCCAGGCCAGCTTGAGGGGAAGGTAGCCGAGCTGGAGGCCGTTATTGCTGTGATGGCTGCCGAGCGTACTGCGCTGGAGGCCAAGCACTGGCAACAGGGCTGGGATGAAGCTGGGGCGGCATACAAGGAGGAGGTTCTAGTGCTGCGAGACAAACTCTTTGTGAAGGGTTGGACGAGCGCCTTAGCTGCTGCGATGGTTCCTGAAGGCTCTTCTCTGCATCGTGATATCCCTGTTCCTTCGAGATCCTCGGGTTTAAAGACTACTCCTATCCCTGTTGTTCTGCCAGACAGTGTTTCCCCAGAAGATGATCCTGTAAATGAGACCCAGAGCATGAATGTTGCCACTGAAACGATGGACATCGAAGGGGTTGAAACCCTAGAGATCGAAGCCACGGAGGATGCAGTTAAGGTGGCTCCTACTTCTCAGGAAGTTGGAGCTTCCTCTACTGCTCCTCCCGCGGATGGCCTTGACAAAATTGCTGATGCTGCTCCTGAATTGCCCACTGTTGATGGAAGTTGAAAGTTGAACTTTTTACTTTTCTGTTCTGATTTCTGTTCTGATGAAGACAATTTTTTCCTTTCCCCTTTTTTTTTGTTTCACTGCTGGTTATGAGGCCTTCTGTGCCCTTTGCTTGGATGATATGATTTTCTTTTTGAATTCTGCAATTTGATGTTGTTTAGCTTCTATGTTTGAACATTTCCTATACTGCTTGCCCCCGGCCGAGCACTGTTGGGACTTCGGGGCCGAATAGATGCTCGGGCTGGTTCTGTATTGCCTTTTAATGGATGTTCTGTCTGATTCTGTACTGCTTGCCCCCGGCCGAGCTCTGTTGGGACCTCGGGGCCGAACTGATGCTCTGTGTTGCATTGCACTTATTTGCCCCCGGCCGAGCACTGTTGGGGCCTCGAGACCGAACAGTGATCGGCGCGGCTAACGGATACGTGGTATGGTTGTGATTTGAGTTCATAAGTGGGTCTTACTTATGTCTAGGTTGGTTTTGAAAGAAAACAATCATTTGCCCCCACCTGGAGCTAAGTAAGATTGATACTGAAGAGTTATCCCTTGTCTATGATTGCTTGAGTCTGTTTCAACTTTGATAGTACAAGTGTGAATGAGAGAAATATGAGGAGAGATGTCTTACTCAGGTCCAGGTAGGTTTTAAAAACGGTTGTTTGCCCCCAGCTGGAGCTGAGTAAGGCTAATGCTAGAAGTTTGCCCTTGGCGTAGCTCGGTTGAGTTTGTTCAAACTCTGGTTGTTGAGTTAATACTGAAGTGTTGTTGTGCTAATACTTAAGAAGTTCTGTAGGTGCACAGATGTGTGCTTAGGAGATGTCAGTGCAGTTTCCACCAAGCGATGCCACTTGGCTAAGTTGAGATGTTTACTTAAGATACATTAGTGCAGTTTCCACCAAGCAATTCCACTTGGCTAAATTCCAATCCAGTTGCCAAACATTTTCCACCAAGCTATACCACTTAGCATGTTTGAGTGCTAACTGAATTTAAATTCCGTTCAGTCGTTCTGAAACTGGGCCATTTGGGTTAAAAACCAAAGTTAATTCCGTTTGATAAACATCAAAGCTAATTCCGTTTGGTAAAAACCAAAGCTAGTTCCGTTTGGTATAGACCAAAGCTAATTCCGTTTGGTAAAGACCAAAGCTGAGTCCGTTTGGTAAGCACCAAAGCTAATTCTGTTTTATAATCATCAAAACTAATTACAAGAATTGAATAAATCTGAGAGGAGTGGGAAAACATTTGTATTTGTCAACAAATAGGTGCCTTTACATCCTGATAAGGAAGTTGGGGAGTGAATCTATTGGTAGTATTTTTTGAGGTTTGCTACGTTCCAGGGCCGAGGTATTGCTTTGCCGTTCAGATCCTCTAAGTAGTAAGCTCCGTTTCCAATTACGGCTGTGATTTTGTAGCGGCCCTCCCAGTTCGGCCCAAGTTTGCCCTCACCAGGCACCTGTTTATGGTCCATGACTTTCCTCAAAACCAATTCTCCTGGTATAAATTGCCTTGGGAAAACTTTTTGGTTGAAACTTCTGATGAGCTGTTGCTGATATGCTTCGAGTCTGATCAGTGCTGCCTCTCTTCGGCCCTCTGCCATATCCAGTGCTTGCGCGATGGCTTCCTCATTACTGGAGCTTTCAAATAATTCAGACCGAAGGGTTGGGAGACCTACTTCAAGTGGGATGATGGCCTCCATTCCATAGGTTAAAGAGTAAGGTGTTTCTCCTGTGGGGCGTCGTGTTGTAGTTCGATAGGCCCATAATACGTGTGGTAACTCCTCAACCCATTTGCCTTTGGCATGCTCAAGCCGCTTCTTCACTCCGTTGATGATGGTTTTGTTCGACGCTTCTGCCTGACCGTTGCTCTGCGGGTACCCTGGAGAAGAGTTCCTATACTCGATTCTGAGATCGGCACAAAATTTCCTGAAGATCTTACCATCAAACTGAGTTCCGTTGTCCGCGATTAGTACCCGCGGAATGCCGAAGCGCACTACCACATTCCTCAAAACAAACCGCTTTGTGTCTGCTTCCTTGATGTTTGCCAGTGCCTCAACTTCAACCCACTTGGTGAAATAGTCGGTTGCAGCAATGAAGAATCTCCTATTCCCAGTGCCTCGCGCCAATGGTCCAACAATATCCAGACCCCACTGCGCAAAGGGCCATGGGCTGGTGAGTGGAGTGAGAGTTTTGGCTGGCTGATGAATGAGTGGAGCAAACCTCTGACATTTGTCGCACCTTTGCACGTACTGTCGTGCATCTTGCTGCATTCGTGGCCACCAGTACCCGTGAGTTAGGGCTCGGTGCGCCAGTGACCTCCCGCCAACGTGGCATCCACAAATCCCATCATGAATTTCGTAGAGAACATTCTCAACGAGATTTGGATGCACACATAAGAGGTAGGGGCCAAGGTAGGAACGTCTGTAAAGCTTCCCAGACGGTGAGATCCAGAATTGAGCTGATTTATGCCTGATCTTGTTGGCTTCCTTTCTGTCTTCGGGGAGTTTACCAGATTTCAAAAAGACCAATATTGGATCCATCCAGTTCGGCTCTAAGTTGTTGCACAGGACCGGAGATGCAATACTTGGTTCTGGTATGAACTCAACCCAAACTCTTCTGGCATCCTTGGTGTCCACTGATGAGCCTAGGCATGCCAGAGCATCTGCGTGGCTGTTTTTGTCCCGACTGATTCGCTCCACTCGTATGGATTGAAATTTTCTGAGTAGGTCTCTGGCCTTGCCTGCGTACATAGTCATCCTTTCATCCCGAGTTTCATAGAACCCGGAAAGCTGGTTTACTACTAGTTGTGAATCGCTGAAAACAAGAAGCTGTTCTGCGCTGAAGTGTTCGGCGCTCCGCAAGCCGGCTAATAACGCTTCGTACTCGGCCTCGTTGTTCGAAGCTTTCCAACCGAGCCTGAGAGCCTGTTCCCAGATAAATCCTTCTAGAGAAATAAGAACTACTCCTGCCCCCGAGCCTCGGTTATTGGACGAGCCATCGACGTAGAGTTGCCAGATGTTTCCAATAAAGAGTTTCCATGCTTCCGAAGCGCTAGGTCTCCCTTGTTCGGCGGTGCATGGCACCTGTGCCGAGCTCAGATTCCCCGGTTCGGTACTCTGGGTGGGAGTAAATTCTGCGACAAAATCCGCCAAGACCTGGGCCTTGATTGCTGTCCTGGGTTGATACCGAATGTCAAACTCACCAAGCTCTACTGCCCACTTTGCTGTTCGGCCAGAGAAATCGACTCGGCTGAATACAGACCTGAGGGGGAATTCAGTGAGGACATTGATGGTGTGCCCCTGGAAGTAATGTTGCAACTTTCTCGAGGCAATGAGCAGCGCGTAGGCCAACTTCTCCAGTGGTAGATACCGTGTCTCGGCATCTAGTAAAGTTTTGCTAACGTAATACACTGGTCTTTGCTCCTTATCAATTTCCCGTATCAACACTGCGCTCACGGCATGATCTGACACTGCTAGATAGAGATACAGCTCCTCTCCCGGTTCTGGAGTGGATAATAGAGGGGGTGTACTGAGGTATCTTTTGAGATTCTGCAGTGCTTCAGTACATTCGCTATTCCATTCAAATGCTGCCTTGTTCCTTAAGAGCTGGAAGAAGGGTTTCATCCGATCCGAGGATTTGCTGATAAACCGGTTCAGTGCGGCTGCCATTCCGGCTAGTTTCTGCAGTTCCTTAGACTTTGTTGGCACTTCGAGGTTCTGTATAGCCCTGATCTGATCTGGATTCGCTTCAATTCCTCTACGAGTGACCATGTATCCCAAGAACTTCCCTGTTCCCACCCCGAAAGCGCATTTCGAGGCGTTGAGGCAAAGCTGGTGGGTTTTCAGGATGCTAAATACTTCTCTCAAGTCTGCGAGGTGGTTTGTAGCGAACTTGCTTTTTACTACCATATCGTCTATATAGGCTTCCATGGTTTTCCCCAGCTGATCTTTGAACATCCGAGTGATCATTCGCTGGTAGGTCGCTCCGGTGTTCTTGAGACCGAACGACATTACCCTATAGCAGTAAGTCCCTCTCGGAGTGATGAACGCTGTCTTTTCTTGATCCGGTCCGAACAATGGTATTTGATGATAACCGCTATAAGCGTCCAGAAAACTCATGCGCTCATGCCCTGCTGTTGAGTCTACTAGTTGATCAATGCGGGGCAGTGGAAAACTATCTTTAGGGCAGGCTTTGTTCAAACAAGTGAAATCAACACAAACTCTCCATTTCCCGTTCTTTTTCTTGACTACAACTGTGTTGGACAACCACTGCGGGTACTGTACTTCTCTGATTGCTCCCGAGGCCAGGAGTTTTTCGACTTCGGCAATGACTGCTTCAGTGTGCTCAACTGAGGATCTCCGACTTTTCTGTACTATGGGCTGAGCTGTAGGATTGATATTGAGCTTGTGGCAAGCAAATTCTGGGTCCAACCCTGGAGTATCATATGCTGACCACGTGAATACCTCCCTGTTTTCCCTCAGCAGTTCCAGCAGCTGAAGTTTATCATCAGCGCCTAGCGAGGTACCGATAAGGAAGTACTTCTCCGGGTCGTCTTCTTCTAACAAAACTTTCTCTAAATCCTCCACCATCTTTTCCTCTGGAGTTCCTCCCACATCTTCCAGGACTAGCTGTCCGGCCACTTCTACTGTCTGTACCCGGTTGCAGAGTTGCTTTGCCTTTAATGTTGCCATGAAGCAATGTTTGGACGCAACTTAATCCCCTGAAATCTGCTCTACTCTATGTTCCGTTGGGAAACGGATAAGCTGGTGATAGGTTGAAGGGACTGCTTCCATTCGGTGAATCCACGGGCGGCCAAGTATGGCGTTATAAGGGGATGGTGTATTAATAACCAAGAACTCAATCTGGAGGGTTTTTGTCCCCGCTACGACTGGCAATACTATTCGGCCGAGCGGCCACTCCGGCTGTGAATTGAAACCGACCAACGGGGCTGCCGCTGGGGTGAGATGCTGCTCGGAGAGGCCAAGCTTTCTGAACAAATCATAATACAGTATGTCTGCTGCACTGCCCTGATCTACTAGGACCCGTTTCACATCAAATCGTTTCCCAATCCCAACAGTTATGATCAATGCATCAGTATGTGGGTGCTGTATGCCTTCTAAATCTTTGCTAGTAAATGAAACAGTGCACATGGGGGATTTTGGTACGGTACGTACCTTTTTCGATGCCGGCTCCACTGACATGATTCGCTGAATTTGGGCAGCCTTAGCGATCTCTTCTTTCAGTGCCTCCTCAGATTCCTGAGCCGCTGTCCCATTGATCACATTTATTATCAGTCGGGGCGGATGCTCAATGTTTGCTTCTGGAAGTGGGTTCCCCAGCTCGGCCACCTCCTTGCCCTAATCAATGTATTCCCTTAATTGCCCTGCTGCCACCAGGTCCTCCAAGTGTTGCTTTAGTGCCCTGCAGTTCTGTGTCATGTGTCCCCTGTCTTGATGGTAGGTGCACCTGAGCTTCTGATTGCGCCGAGCTGGATCTCCCAACATTTTCGGCGGCCAAACAAAGAAGGGTTCTCTCTTGATCTTCTCCAGGATTTGGTAGATTGGCTCCTTGAACACGGTTACAACGGCTTCATGGGATTTGGACTTATCCACCTCATTCACTGCAATCCCTCGGTGCTCTCCTCGATCTGTTTTCTTCTTCTGCCGGGCTACTTGTTCTGCTGATACTACCTCAATGGGGATCTGATCGTCCTCTAGCCGAGCATACTGCTCAATCCTGGTGCGCAGGTCTTTCAAAGTTGTGGCCGGACGCTTGGTAAGTGATTGTCTCAACTTACTTTCCGGGCGCAGACCATGTTTGAAGGACATGACGGCCATTTGCTCACTGCACACATTTTCTTCCAAATCGTTATACTCTTCCCAATATCTCCTAGCATAACTACGCAGCGTTTCCTGCTGCTCCTTCCTGAGGCCGAACAGGGTATCTGGTTCCTTCGGGATCTTAGTGTTGGAGACAAACCTGGCCAGGAACTCTTCGGAGAGCTGCTTCCAGCCATGAATTGATCCAGCGGGGAGTCGATCGAACCATCGAAGTCCGGTTTCTCCCAAGCTGGATGGGAAGACTTTGCACATCAGTGCCTCATCTCGGCTCCAGAGGGACATCATCTGTCTGAAATGACTGATGTGCGTCAGAGGGTCCGACTTCCCATCGTAGGAAGTGAACTTTGGTGAAGTAAACTTCTTTGGAGGCCTCATGGCCTCAATCTCCGGAGAGAATGGTGAAGAGACAAGTCTGTCCAGTGCTTTATGTTCTCTCTGGTGAACAGTACGGTCCAAATGGTCTCGATGTTGCTCGTTCTGTCTATTGCCAATCAACCAAGTGCGAAGGTCCTGGGGTGGGTATTCGGTTTGTTGACTACCCGTCTTCTGCCTCTTGGCCCTCTTCCGGCGTGATCCGAGGGTGTGGCTACTCGCTGCTTCGCTCTGTGTTGGGATTGGTTGGCTTCGTTGTTCGGAGTCATTCCTGGGGAATTTTTTCACTGGTAATTCTCTAGATGAGCTCCTTCGTTGCAAACGAGTGGGCTCTGCTTCTGTCCTCTTCTCCGTCGGATCACCCAACACCTTCTTAAGTTGAGCTTTCAATTCCTGTATCTCCATTCCCATGGAATCTATAATTCGATCTCTATAATCCTTTTCCAGAAGGAAGTGATGAGAAGAACCTCCGGCGAATGGCAGTCGATGCTCGACAGATTCGGGGGTTCGGTTATTGTTTCCAGTTTGCTCCTCCAGAACTGTCGGGAGTGCTAAACCTTTGTCCTTCGTCCTCTCCGTCTGCGGGGTGTGTGATGAAGGCGGAACGTCCTCAATCCCCATTGCCGGAACTGAATGCAGAGCTCAGAGATGAAAATGTTCAACGCTCACCGCACCAGTTGTGCGTACCGGATTCCGCACTAGATGAAAGTGGATCGGGGCTCCGCGCTCGGTTGGACTATCCAGGGACTGTGGTTCCTGCCACAGGAAGCACCATTAGAGCTGCCCGGCCGGGGTTGGCCGGATAACCCCTCCGGCGTGGGAATCAGTGATCGGTCAAGGAGTATAGAGTCGAATTTGTATGTAAATGTGGTATTGAGTGGAGTTGTTCAGTTATCTTCAATGTGAAGTTCATGTTGTATATATAATGTTCCTTACTTGCTTCTCAAGGTGAGTTCATGGAGTATAGATGCTGCCAGGTGTCGTTCCAGCATTGCTCTGTGGGACCACTTGGTAGTTGTCATTGATTGTATATTCTCATTGTAAGCATGCTGATAACTAACCACATTCCTTTGGCTCAACAACTTCCGTGATTCTAGGTATGGGGGACCAGCTGAGGTGGCAACCTGCACATGCTTGCCACTCATAGATCCCACGTTTCTTTGTGAGGATTCTCCGGCTAGGTACTCATGTATCTCAGTTCGGTTCCGACGTGCCTTGGCTCGGCCTTATCTAGGCTTGTTCATGAAGATGGGCTGGGCTATTATCTGTTCGGTTCGCAAATTCCGTTCCGCAGCTCGGCCCAGACCAGCGCTTCGGCTGGACCGACCTTTCCGCTGCGTGTTGGGCCCAAGCGCTGGAGGTCATGGGTAGGCTGTTGATCATGAAGTTGGGCTCAACTGGTTTGTCCATATACTCATCTGACCCACTTGGATTTGGGCTTTGTTGGATTGGGCCAGCCCAAGGTTAGACTTGGCCCATTTCGCATTTAGCCCCTTCAATTGCCATAGGGACTAATTTCCAGATCTTACTCATTAGCGTCTTGAATTTAACTCCCATCCACCAATAGAAAAAACCTTCAACAGTTGCAGGTGACACCAACGGTAAATCCGACCATTGCATCAATCTTGACCATACCTTCCAAATCACAGGGCAAAGTAAGAATAAGTGGTTCACACTCTCTGTCTCCTCCTTACAGAAGCACTCCTAATCTCTGAAGATGGTCTGCAGTTTTGATCTTTTTTTTTTTTTCTAGGGCAGCGCCCTTTACAGAGATCACTAAGGTAGTCTGTTGTCCATTCCGAATAAAAAAACTGTAACTTGGGAACTTACCCCAACCTCCCAAGACAAGTTCCGCTTAAATTAGGACTCGTGCAGCCGGGAAGCATAGGGCCCACACCAAGTGTTGTGGCAGCAACAACTTGAGGCTAACCTCCTAACCAACTGCGCTATACCCAGGAAATTGACCAAAGGAGTTTTGAACATGAGACCTAGGGGCTTAAACCCCAGGCCTTTGCCAAGTTGCCAACCACCCTTGGGTTTGCAGTTTTGATCCTTTCCCTCCAAGCCAACCAACTCAGAAATTGAACTCTTAGGGAAGCAACATTACCCCAAATCAGTTTTGGAATGAGCAAACTAGGCCCTTTTTTAGCCTCACCCCATTCCCTAACTGCTGCAACCAAAAATTGGCCTGAAGATGATGCACACCATCTTATTGAATGTGGGTTTCCCACATTCAACCTTGGAGGCACACCTAATAAGCTTATCAATCTTTCCACCTCCTCTTCCTCCCAACTAATAATTGTCTTCTGAAGTTTAACTTTCATTCCACAGAAGTACCCCCTGCACTTGCTCTTGAATGCACTACCAAACTTACTACTGTACTCTCCTTGTCAGTAGATAGCCTGAACAACCTGGGAAATTCCTCTTTCAAAGCTACCTAACAACCAATTTTCAGACCAGAACGTAACTCTGTAGCCATCACCAATCACAATCTTCATATTGCATTAAAAATAAAAAAACTGAACAAATCAGGGTTTGAGCTAGCCACACCCAGTATATCTCTCTAAACAACTGTTGAGATCCTACTCCTTCCATTACTGGCAGCCACCTGCCCCCCTCAGATCCATATTTGCTAACAATCACATTTTTCGATAATGCTCCATCCTCCACACCATACCTCCACCACCACTTTGCTAATAAATAATTATTGACCAATTACCTATGCAACTAATTGTATGATGCATTTTTTATAGGTAAAATTACTCATCAGTTCCATCAACGAAAAATATTTACAAAAATGTGATAAATATTATAAAATAAATAAAATATATGAAGTTTTATTGATGATAAATTTTTATTTACTAATTATTCTTGTGATTTTTATATTCCAATAAACAAATTCTCTCATGATCTTGTGAAAATTTAGTAAGACTTTCTTTTTGCTAAATTATTGCATGGACAGTGATAGTTAATGGCCACAAGCTTTCCTTGCTGAACTCGGGGATACTGCTGTGCTTTTTGCCTTGAAAGCTAGATAACTAATAAGCACACCATTACGAATCTTTCTGTGTTGCTATCCCATGCATCATTTATCTTGTGTCTGTTGAAGATTGGCTCAGATTTTCAATGATGGCTGATGATTGAAGAAAAAATTGAAGAAGCTAGACATTTTCAGCCGAGCTACTCATGGTCGGGTGGCTGCCATAAATGTTTGGTGGTTGTCATAAATGTTGTCGGTGGCTTGTTGAAGACTTTGGCCCTCCATTTCATCTATAAATGGTTAATAAATGGGAGGGGGTCAGTGTGGTGAGTTGAAGAAGCTAGACATTTTCAGCCGAGCTACTCATGGTCGGGTGGCTGCCATAAATGTTTGGTGGTTGCCATAAATGTTGTCGGTGGCTTGGTGAAAACTTTGGCCCTCCATTTCATCTATAAATTGTTAGTGAATGGGAGGGGGTCAGTGTGGTGAGTTGAAGAGAGAATACAGAACACAGAGAGAGGATTATCAGAGTGTGTAATTCTTTGTCCCAAATAAAGTGAAATCCATTGTCCGTAGACGTTGGCAATTTGCCGAACCACGTAAATCTTTATATCCACGTAAATTTTTGTATGTTCTTACTTTGTGTGCTTGTGTGTGATTGTTTTCTCCTTCCTAGGCACAACATTGTCTTGTCATACAGTAATTTTGGGATATAAAAATAAGAGAGAGCATAGATGCACAAAAAAAACAAAACAAAAAAAAAAAAACGAAACAAAGCGTGTGACAGAGATTAATCAGGCTCTAATCGTACTTTTTTAAAGCAAATATGAGATTCTGATCACTTAATACTTTTGGAAATGGTAAAAAAAAAAAAGGATAAATTACGAACACACTATTTGAGATTTATTTAAATTACAAATTATTCTCTGTAGTTTTAAAAATTACATTATACCCCCTAAGATTTCTAATTTCATAATAAATAGATCCTTTTATTAATAAATCATCAAATTAATTAATATTTTTTAATAATGTTAAAATTTTATTTCAATTAATAATTTAGATAATTTTATTATTGTATGGGTCAACAATTAGAAATTTTACTTTTTCAATTAATTATGTCAAATAAAAAATTCTGAAATGGAGGCATTTGTAATTTTCCAAACCACAGAGGGCAATTCGTATTTTAAGCAAACTTCATGGAGTGTATTTGTAAATTATCCAAAAAAAAATAGATAAATATAATTTGACAATATATAGCTAGAAGTCTAATGATCAACAAATATGAGTTTTAGGAACTAAGGGTGTGTTTGGTTTGGTTTTGGGAGATAAATTTTCAAAAAAAAAATCTTGGGGAAAGAGTTTAGAAATTTTTTTGGTTTGTTTGGTTGTATATTTTAGAAATAGTTTTGGAGTGTGGGAGTTTAGGATGATTTGATATTTTATTGTAGTTGAATAGATGTATGTGAGAGAAAAAGTAATTGAGAATGAGAGAGGAGAGAGAAAAAGTGATTTTGGAAAAAAAATTCCAAAACAACCCCGCTAGATAGCTCGAAAAATTAGAGGCTCGAGTGGCTCGAAATCCAAAACGACGTCATTTTGGCTTCTTCTTTTTTTTCTTTTATTTTCTTCTTCCTTTCCATAACTCGCAGAAAAATAAATAAATAAATAAAAAAGAAGAAGAAAAAAGAAGAGAAGATGAGAGGAAAGGAAAGCAGAGAGATTCAAAACCAAAAATCAAACACACAAATCAAACCCACAAATCAAAACCAATAAGAGAGAGAGATATATATATATACACAGATCAATACAGATCTGTGTATACATATAGAGGATGGCAGTACCGGTGGGTGGAGCTCTCTCTCTCTCTCTCTGTTCCCCATCCCTCTTCTCTCTTCATTTCTTCTCTCTTCCTCTCTCTTCTCTTTCTTTCTCTTTTCCTCCCTCTATTTCACAGATAAAAGAGAAGGGGAAAAAAAATTTCAAAACGACGTCGTTTTGAATTCGGGCCACTCGAGCATCTGAAATTTCGAGTTTTGAAGCACTTTTTTTTCCAGAATCACTAAACCAAATAAAATTTTCTCCAAAATTTGTTTCTCAAAAGCAAACCAAACAAGGCCTAAGTTTTTGTCCTCAAAAGTAAAAATTTTGTTACAAAAAATATTTAGAAATCAATTCCTATTGTCGCAAGAATTCTAGCAACAAAAATTTAAAAATGTAACTAGTAAATGCACATTAGAGACCATAATTTGGTCTCAGAAAAGTTCATTTTTTGAAACAAAAAATTTAGTCCCAAAAGAATAGTAATTTATTACTAAATGTCTAATTTCGTTGTTAAAATTATAATAACATTTTTGGCAATAAAAAAAATTTTGTTCTAAAAAATAATAGTCTTTAAATTTTTATTTCTAAAATCTTAATTTGTTATGGAGAATGAATGACTCGATAAAAGTGTACATAAGTGTCCAATTCTAAGATTTGAATTGACGAGTCCAATCCATTAAATTGCATCATTTCAATATATTTTACAAATCAAAGGCTTAAATTTGCCCGCTCACTCACAAAACCAATTTGATACATTTAATATTGGGGTTTAATTGAATTCAAATTTGAATTTGTGTGTGGTGTCAAATCAAAACCATTAGTTTGTGAATTTGATATCAGAATATTTGGAAAATGTTATAGTTTCTAAATTTTTTATCAAATGAATAATCAAATGTCTAACATAGGTGTGGGGTTCACAATGTAAACTCCACACCCATGTGAAACATTTAGTCATTCATTTAGTAAAATATTTAATATTCCTAACAAAACTCAAAATATTTTACATCTTCATAATTTAAATATAATTTAAAAAAATTATATGAATTTTTAAGTGCACATCATAATTTATCGTGATGTGTAAGCCACGACCAAGGGTAAAGTCTCACACCACAACCAAGGTTGATTGTGCACATTTATTTTTTTTATTTTTTAAGAAAACCAATTTTCTTAATCTTCCAATACCCATATATCGTGAAATAAGTTAATCGGACGATATAAAGATAATGAAAAATGATACAGACCACTAATTAGTGGTTGCATTAGGGATGTGGCAGTGGGTCCCATCCACTGCCACATGTGTTTTGTGTCTTATTTTTTTTATTTTTTTTTTTGACTTGTCATATCATTAGTGATGGTGTTAGTGATAGAAATTTAGTGAGATGTAGCATGATTGAAAGATAATTCCTCATTCATGTCCAACCAGAGATGCATATTTCCATAGCCTAGCAATGATTGCGATTTCTTTCCCGGATGAGGCACAGAACTGGTGGGAAAACCTCACTATTTTTTCTTATTGTGTAATTAGAATATGGACAATAAATTACAAAATATATGTAATAATATGGCTAAAATTAAAGGCAACAAAACAATCATAAAATACTAAATTTATGTGATTTGGCAAAAGTGCTTACTTTTACGAGTCCAACTCCGAATCAACTTTTACTATAAAATAATAGGATTACAATAGTTCATCTCTAGTCACAACTAAAGGTATACAATTATCAAGATATATTCTTGGATCACCAACAATATTTATATCATTGCCATAAAGGTAGATTTCAACAAAATCAACAAAAGATAAAGTTTAAGTCTCATCGAAATGGATATCCTAACTACCAATCCAAAAGAGCTTTAACAAGATCCACTCCGATCAAAATGTAGAGCTTGATTTCATGAACAACATGCTGAAATTTCATCAAGATCAAGCAAGAAATGACCATCCAATTTTGATCTGAACTATGAAAAAAATTCTAATTTTTCTCCCCCTTTTTCACCTCTCTTCCTCTTGGCACACTTTTTTTTTTTTTTTTTTTTTTCTTGCTGTGCTACTGCTGCAAGACAAAACTAAAAACTTTTTTTTTTTTTCTTTTTCTCTTTTGTTGACAAGTGCACTAAGCTTCCCTGGGAAGTTTTACAAAACTATTAGTAACCTGTGAGACCCACCCCCACTTAAGAGAGACATCACCCAACAAATCTCTCCCTCCCGACTTAGGTGGGGGGCACAACCAACCCCACCTTACTTCTACAAAAATCATACTTCTCCTTGGATAATGATTTAGTCATCATGTTCGTCTCATTCTCATCGGTGTGAACCTTGTAACGCCCCAAATTTCTAACCCAAATGATAATACAACAATCATGGTTCTTTCAAGGAAAACCGAATATAAATCTCCAAATTTACATTACATGATATAATAGTTCTTCATGCAACAATATATTAATCTAACAACAAGTAAATAAACAAATGAATACCCCAAAGGGTTTACAAATTTCCAAGGCTTGAGCCTAGTTACACAAAATGGTTATTCAAACCCACACACATACAGCCCTTGGCTTACACACAGAGTCACAGCAAAATGAGAGTCTCGTACTCTCAACACACATTTCCTCGCCTTTAGTTAGGCGGCATCACCACATCTTTTCTTGCACAAAAATCACGTAGAGTGAGTATAAAACCCAGTAGGAAATCCTTAACAAAGTATATACATTTTATACAAGTCTTAAAAGATGAAATGCACATGCCATGCTACGCCCTTTTGAAAGAAAATCACATCTTAATATTTGAAAACCATCATGCTCAATGAGGTCATGCAATTTCAATTCTTCAAAACTTAACAATTTATTTCAAGAGTGATAAATACGACTCTGGTAATCCCTAGGTCGGTGTCTGCAAGTAGACTATAGAAGTACTACCAATTTGTCATTTTTACCGGTATTAACCGGAAGGCTCGACACCTATCCGCGCGGGTTTTCAGTTTTTTCACCCCAGACTCTCAGGCCAAGTTTATTCAATACCAACGTATTTACCCCAAAATCATTCCATGAAAACTTGTTTCTCAACATTCTTTTCTCAATGCAAGTTTTTAAATCAACTTTCAAAGTTTAATGTAATCAAATGAATTGATATGCCAATAACACAAGATGAATATAAATACTGTTATTCTAATTCATCATCCAAGGAATAATACAATTCTCTCTTCTCAAGTATCCTCAACAGTTAGTCATTTCAAGACTATTTCAACGTTTTGAACAATAATTTCCAAAATTAACAATAATTCTCATATTCCCTGAAATTCATCATTTATATGAATATAAATAAGAAATTTTCTAAACATCCATTTATTTTGATACACAAAATAAATATAACAATATCATTTATGGATTTTCAGTCTCTAAAAAAAATTTCCAAATTCTAAGTTTTCTCACAAAAACTGTACAACTTAAATTTTTGGAAGAAAACTTTCTAAAATCATCTTTTCTTCAATCAACGAAGATCAAAACCCATAAGATCATTTTAAAAGAACAAGAGACAAACCCACTTTCAAAATTACTCAACTTCTTAGATTAACAATCAATTTTCAAAGCTATCGAAAGATGATTTCGAAAATCATATAGATCTTGCAAAAATATATATATAACTCTAAGAAAATCCCTACCTCAAGTTTTGAAGAAGAAATGAAATGAAACCCCAAAATTTACTGTGTCGAAACTCGATCTCCACCGCACACAACGAAGCCCTCGAGAAATTGCACAACTTTGATGAAGAATTTCGGTCTAACTCCCAACGGATTTGGAGGAATCAAAGAGAGAAGATGACTTCTAGAGAGAGAAGCTCTAGATCTAGAAATTTTGGAGAGTTTTAGAGAGAGAAAGAACTAAAAAAGTGATCTGAAATCTCCACTTACGGACTGATATAACATGGTCCGCTCGAGCGTGAAATACACTTTCCCGTAAGCAATTTCAAATGCATTTTGCATCTTTGCTTTCAGCAAGCTGACCGGGCAGCTCGACCCCCGTAAGTTAACTGGGTCAAAATCGGGATCGTTACAAACCTTCTCAAGTTGAAACAATTTTTCTTCTAAGACATCGCTTGTCCAATGATACCTCACATCAATGTACTTCGACCTTAAGTGGAAGATGTCGGATTCTTACTCCCACCAGTAGATAGCACTCTGGTTGTCACATAAGAGAACATACTTCTCTTGTTTTAACCCCAATTCTTGTAGAAATCTTTTAATCTATAACATCTCCTTGAATCCCTCTGCCACTGCGATGTATTTGGCTTCCGTGGTAAATAGAGCAACACATTTTTGCAACTTTGACTGCCAAGAAATAGCTCCCCCTAAAAAAAGTCATCAAGTACCCTGATGTGGACTTCCTAGAATTAATGTCTCTAGCCATGTCTGCATCTGTGGAGCCTTCTAGCAGAGATTTTCCATCTCCAAAACATAAACACATCTTGGAAGTGCCTCTAAGATACCTGAGAATCCATTTCACTGTAGCCCAATGATCTTTTCCAGAATTGGAAAGAAATCTATTCACAACGCCAACTGCATAAGCTATATCCGCTTGGTGCACACCATCGCATACATCAAACTACCAATGGCGGATGCATAGAGAACTCTTTGCATTTCATCTTTTTCTTTCTCACTTGCTGGGACACTGCTTCAAACTAAGTTTGAAATGATTTGCAAGTGGAGTAATCACTAATTTCTCCTTGTTCAGACGAAATCTTTCAAGTATTTTCTCAATGTACCTCTCCTATGATAGCCAAATCTTACAATTCTTCCGGTCACGGGTAATCTCCATGCCAAGTATTTGCTTCGCAGGACCCAAATCCTTCATAGCAAAGGACTTGCTAACCTCTTTCTTCAACTTCTCAATTTTGCTTGCATCATGCCCAACTATCAACATGTCATCCACATAAAGCAGCATAATAATGAAGTCGCCATCTGAGAATCTTTTCACAAACATGCAGTGATCGTAAGTGGTCGTTTTGTACTCATGATCAACCATGAAGGAATCAAACTTATATCATTGTCGTGGTGCTTGTTTTAACCCATACAAGCTCTTCTTTAGTTTGCAAACTAAGTTTCCCTTGCCTTTCACTTTGAACCCCCTCAGGTTGTTCCATGTAGATCTTTTCCTCCAACTCACCATGAAGGAAAGCTGTCTTGACATCAAGCTATTCAACCTCTAAGTAAAAGCTTGCTACCAAACCAAGAACAACCCGTATAGATGACATCTTCACTATGGGTGAGAAGATTTCTTCAAAATCAATTCCCTTTTTCTGGCTAAAACCCTTCACAACCAATCTTGCCTTGTATCTAGGCTATGAGTTTCCCTCCTTCTGTCTTCAATTTGTAGACCAATTTGTTCTTGAGTGCTCTCTTCTCCTTAGGCAATTTCACCAAGTCATAAGTGTTGTTCTTATGTAAGGATTTCATCTCTTTTTACATGGCTTTCAACCACTCTCCCTTATACTTGTGAGTTGTAGCTTCTTGGTAGCACTCTAGTTCTCCCCCATCTATAAGCATCACATACTCATTAAGAGAGTACTTTATTGAAGTTTGACGTTCTCTAGAAGATCTCCTCAATTGTGGTTTTGTTGGTGGTTCAGGAGGTGTTTGTTCATCTTGCTCATTATCTTGTTTTTCTAAATCCGTAGAATCATCACCAACTATATCACCAACATCTTCTTGTATATCTCTTCCATCATTATTATGCACCGTGGGTGGAGGGACTAGATCCAAGGTTATTGGATACTCATTTATGGAAGTTGGCTTTTCAACTCTTCTATCAAGGTCTTCAACGGTTTGATCTTCAAAGAAGATTACATCTTTGCTCTGCACTACCTTTTTGTCAACTGGATCTCACAATCTATACCCAAACTCTTCATGGCCATATCTAAGAAAGATGCGCTGCTTTGTCTTTATATCAAGCTTCGATCTCTCATCTTTAGAAATGTGCACAAATGCTCTACACCCAAACACCTTCAAATGCCTATAAGAAACATCATTCCCTATCCAAACTCTGTCTAGTATATCACCATTAAGTGGAGTTGAAGAAGAAAGGTTGATTAGATTAACCGCAGTTCTCATTGCCTCACCCTAAAAGGATTTAGCCAATTTTGCATGAGAGAGCATACGCTTGATTCTTTCCACAATTGTTCTATTCATTCTCTCTGCCACACCATTTTGTTGAAATGTCTTGAGAATAGTTCTTTCATTCTTGATGCCAATCTTCTTGCAATACTCTTCAAATGGACCCTTGTATTCACCACCATTATCTGACCGGATACACTTTAAAGATCTCCCAATTTCCCTTTCAACATTAACCTGAAAAAGCTTAAATGCTTTTAATACGCAATCTTTAGTTCTCAAAGCATAAGCCCAAACTTTTCTAGAATGATCATCAATGAAAGTGATAAAATAACGTCGACCACCAAGTGTACTAACTTTCATTGGCCCACAAACATCAGAGTATACTAAATCTAGAACATGTGATTTTCTAGATACAGGAAATCTATTGAAAGGAAATTTATGTTGTTTTTTGGCTAAACAATGAACACAAGTTTTGAGCTGTGTACCTTTCACCTCATAAAGGAGATCTTTTCTGGCTAGAAATTGCATGTTTTTCTCACTCATACGACCAAGCCTCTTATGCTATAACTCTGTAGAGATCTCTTTCTCAATTGAATTGACATCGTCTTTGCTTAGCTTTGCTTGAATCATATAAAGAGTGGAACACTTCTTTCCTCTTGCCACTATCAAGGAACCTTTGGTGAGCTTTCATTTTCCATCACCAAATTGATTTTTGTAGCTTTTATCATCAAACTACCCAGTGGAAATTAAGTTAAGACGAATGTCTGGAATATGTCTCACATTTTTAAGAACAAGCCTGCAACCAATGTTGGTCTCCAAGCAAACATCTCTCATTCCCATAATCTTGGACATACCATCATTTTTTATCCTCACATTGCCAAAGTCACCAAGTGTGTAGGATATAAAGAAGTTCACATGCGAAGTAACATGGAAGGAAGCACTTGAATCAATCACCCAACTGGACTGATGATACCCTGTGAGCCCAACATAGTCATCACTGATAATGATAACATCGCCATCCTTAGAAGCAAGTGCAGTTGTTTCTTTATCACCATTGTTCTCACCACCTCTTTCTTTTTCTTTTTCTTTTTTTTTTGCTCTCTTTTAAGCTTTCAACATTCCTTTTTCATATGTCCTTTCATGCCACAATGATAGCATTTAATGTCTTTCCTAGATTGGGATTTTCCTCTAGACTTGTCCATTGACTTGTCTCTTGACTTATCACAGTTGTAGATTTTTCTATTTCTACTTCTTCTCATGTTTTGAACAATAAGAGCTTGTGACTCACTGGAAATACCCTGCTCATTTCTTCTAGCTTCTTCATTGAACATGCTATCTTTCACCATATCTATGGTGACCACACCATTTGGAGCCGAATTGCTTATAGTCACAACCAATGTTTCCCAATTATCAGACAAAGAGCTCAACATCAACAACACTTACAACTCATCATCTAACACTATCTTCATCATTTTCAATTGATTGATCAAGCCTTAAAAGTCACTCATGTGCTTTGCAATATTGCGTCTGTCTTTGTACTTCAAGTTTACAAACCTTCTAATTAAAAAAGTTTCGTTTTGCGTAGTTTTCCTCTTATACATGGCTTCCAATTTCTTCCACAAGGTGTGAGCATTGATTTCTTAAGCCACATGATGAAACACACTTTCATCAACCCAATGCTGAATTTGAGCAATAGTTTTTCTATTCATTATCATCCAATTTTCAACATCAACATTTTTCAACCTTTTACTTTCACCATAAATTAGTCTATATAAATCCTTAGTGTAAAGGACATCTTCCATTCGTGGTTTCCAAAATTGCATAATTTGAAACAGTCAATTTTATCATAGGCCCCGAATTATCCTCCATTTTAAAAATTCATACAAGAATTTTATCGAACACTTTTTAGGCACATCTAGGCACAAACCGTGCGCTCTGATACCACTTGTTGAGAAAATCCATATATTTTTCCTCCTTGTGTAATTAGAAAATGGGCAATGAACCACAAAGTACAAGCACTAATATGGCTAAAATTAAAGGCAACAAAACAATCACAAAACACCAAATTTACGTGATTCGGCAAAATTGCCTACGTCCACGGGTCTAACTCCGAATCAAATTCCACTATAAAATAATAGGGTTATAATGGTTCATCTCTAGTTACAACTAGAGATATACAATCATCAAGATATATTCTCAGATCACCAACAATATTTATATCATCACCATAAAAGTGGATTTCAACAAAATCAACAAAAGATAAAATTTAGGTCTTACCAAAGTGGATATCTCAAACTACCAATCCAAGAGAGCTTTGACAAGAACAAATACTTCAATGTCCATGTTAAACATTACTATTTATTTTTATCAACAAAAAAAATATTAATGAAATCAAAAGGAATACATCCATAATTTTCCCAATAAAGAGAATGGGTGCAAAAAGTATCACAACAAGCTATGTGATCCCAACTAGGTTGGCATTGGCACAACATAACAAGCCAAATCATTTGCTAGCACACCACAGAGTTGGTGAGGAATCAACAATAACAAACAAACCAACTAACAACCAACACACAACAACATAACTACAAAACCAAACAACAGCCAAACCTATCACGCCCCGAATGTTAATTACTCGAAAACATTACTAAAGCCTGTAAATTTAGGTCCTTTTTTTTTTTATTATACATATACAAATATCTATTACACTTGAGTAATAAGAATACAATGATACGTGTTCTCTCTCTCTCAATGAATATTACAATGACAACAATACATGTCAGTCTTCTACTGTGCTACAAATAAATAAATATAAATACAAAATCCATTTCCTTTACATCTACTACGAAGTTATACAAAGGGACTCAAGAACTCCATAAATCTTCAATCAAATAATCCGAACTTTCTTCTTGTAAAAAGGTAAAACAACAATGGGGTGAGCACCAATGCCCAATAGGAATCTCATAGTTCTTAATCAATAACTAACACACAGATAGAAATGATCACATGCAGGGTGATACCATATAGTAGAGTGATGTTTTATAATTTCAAAATATCATAAGTAGAATACCTTTTCTCAAAAACTATTTGAACACTTTTAAGAAAAACCTTCAGCCATTAAAATCATCCATTAACTTTAGAAAACCATAGATCCTTGTGAAACCAACATGTTTAAGAAACAACATCATTTAAAAATTATTAACCAATTCCCAAAATATTCCCCATTTCATTTCCATTTTTCCCTTACACTATTTCCAATCACTATAACTCCATAATGTCAAAATCCAATTTCCTTTATGTTCAAAAAGACAATCCTCATACACTTTACTCCAACTTGCCCAACAATTAGCTCACATTAACGTTTGTATTACCAAATAGAATACAAGCATAACACAAGAATAACAATCCCTTTTTAATTCAATTCCTCTATTATTTACAAAACAAAACTCAAAATCTTCCATTATAATCACAAGCAATCCATTGAGTGTATCAACACCAATCCCTAATCCAATTACCATTTCATTTTCCATTCTTTCAATTAATCTCATATCAAATATCGGATCCAATCACAAGTCATCTCCATGACTCACACGCTTTACCAGTCACAAGCCGGAAGGAATGCAGAACCTCCTCACGCTTTACCGGTCATAATCCGGAAGGAACGCGGAACCTCACGCTTTACCGGTCACCAGCCAGAAGGAACACAGAACCTCAACATACCACACGCTTTACCGGGCGCTACTCCGAAAGGAAGGCGGAACCTATCTCAAGCGCCACGCTTTGCCGGCTCAAATACGACGGGAAACAGACCCCAAGATAACATCACAATCCATCATTACAATTAGTGGACAATGCCAACACATCTTCCATTATTTCCTTAACACATTAATTCAATACACTTCTACCATTTATTAAAATTTCATTCACATAACAAGTACAAATATGTTCCACGGCCTTCTTCATTATCCATTAAATCATTCATTGTTTTGCTACACAAAAATATAACGACACATCCATAGAGGCAAAGATTCATCTTTAAAGCATTTACAATTCTTGGGTTCAAACTATTTCTTTACTTTTCCATATTATCATCAAGTCTTCAAATTCAATTTTTTAAAACACATTGGTTATCAATTACTACCCACGGTTATAAATTAAATCTCCAACATTTAATTTTATTTGATACAACTCCTTCATATAACATCGTCATATTTCACAATCTCCCATTTATCATTATTCACATTCATCTTAACCCAACATAGACTTAATTTCATAAATTTATTGTTGATTGAAGTATCCTCACTTTCCAAAATAAAACTTCATAACTAGAGTTAAATAGAAAGTTGGACGTTTAGTTTTGAGGTATAAAATCACTTCCTAATTACACAATAAAATTTTTAAATCTTCACTTCATCATCTTATCACAAATTCCGTATCATTTTTCAACTCCCACCGCGAGTACCAACACAACACCACCCAACACAACTCATCTCAAACTCAACATGACCCAACACAACACAACTCAAACTCAACACACCCAACACAACACAACTCAACTCAACACAATTCAACATGATTCAATTCAACACCACCAAATATAATTCAACTTAATTCAAGGTGTATTCTTAAATTTTCATTTCATCATTTCATCCCAAGGCTCATGTTATCCATATCATTAACTAATCCTTTTTTCCCAAATTTCATTTCATTTCATATCATAGCATGATTTACAATATCCATAAATAAGGTTCAATCGCTAATTTTTCACATGATTTTCAAACACTTCCAAAATTCAATTAAGCTTGTATATATACAATTCAATACCTCAATTTCATGATTCTACTTTCAATTTGTACAAACTCATTATTTATTATCATGAATCAACTTAGGGTTTTCAAGAAAAATCAAGAATTTCAAGAAAAATTCAAACTTCTTGAACCTTTACTTTTTATTCCAATTTTCCCATTGATTATACACCTAGGGTTCATAATCCATAATCTAAACCCAACAATAGAACCCCAACTCTTCAAACCCTAAATCCTCAATTTCCATGATATAACACTATATGCTCAAAATGTAGATTTTGCATTTATATACTCAAAATACCACAAATCTATCTATTAATGTAAGCATTGAAGGAGAACTAGGACCCCTACCTCAAGATTGGAAACTATAGGTGAAGACCCATCTTCAAACTTCAATGAAATCCCAAAATAATCGGTCAAAATCTTGATCCTTGCTTGTTCTTCAACCTTGATGCAAGATCCATGGTGGATTGTTGGTAAGAATGGATGAAATCAAAGTTTTGGGGGCTAGGTTTTCGGACATGGAGGAGATGAGAAGAAGATTGGATGAAAAAGTGAAGTTTTTGGGCCAAAATATCACTTTATACTGTCTATTAGCGACTTGGTCGCTCAAGCGAATAAAATCTCGCTCGAGCGAGCATACTTTCAGCACAGAAACTTAAAATTCAAATAGGTGTAACTCTCTCGTTCGGACTCCATTTTAGGTCGTTCTTGTGTCCAAATTGAAGCTTCAGAAACAAGTTTTCCAATGGTTCTGGCCTCACATTCAAATTCAAAGTATGGAAGGAGAAAAGGGAAAAAGAGCAACGGCTGGTCAAAAACTCAAACTCAAACTTGGGGCTTTTTAGCTAATCTTATCTAAATACCTTGTTAAGGCTTCAATCAAGGTTCCAAACATCACCCAAGGGTCTTCAATTATAATATTTAAAGTTCAATTACCAACCCATCAATATCAAGAGTCCGACAACCATACAAGTTTTAAGGTGACGGGCACCACTATACATCAATCCAATGTGAATTAAAATCTGAGTCATTACAAACCCCTCTCTGAACCCAAACAATTTGGTTAAAATAGAAGGTACACCACTCTACCACCTAAACAAGCTCTAATATACTTAAAATTGAAAAGAAAGTCATTGATGGTCAAATGATAGTCTTTAAGCTTCAGCTTCAACCACTATGTAATCCTTATCTTGATTAGCTCACAAAGCTCTACCTAATTTGGATTAACTGCCTTGAACAGACTATCATTCCTAAGCTTCCACAGGAACCAAAGAACAACCAAGGGGATAATACTCCATATCATTCTTTCCTTTTTCTTAAACTTACACCTATCCCACCAACCAATGAAGTACACCATCAATCGAACCTAGCAATGCTCCTTGAATATCCCACCAATCAAGCATATGACCTAAACTAGCCAAGAGAATAGGCAAAACAACAGCACATGCTTCAATGATTCACAATCATATTTACAAGCAAAAAAAAAAGTCACACACACACACACACACACACACACACACACACATACACACACACACACACACAGAGATGGGGCATCGCCGTAAAGAACTCCAATTCTTTGAAGATAATCAGTAGTCTTGACTCTATTCTTCCAATCTAACCAACTAAAAAATTGGACTTTTGGGGAGGATATACTTAATTCGCACCAGTCTACTAGTTCTAAGTTTAGGACCAAGACAATCTTATTTGAATTTGTAAGCAGAAGATACTAAAAACTCACATGGATGTGGAGATAAGGTTGTCCACAGAGCTTTGTCAGGTTGATTGTTGTTGAGTGCTGATGCTGACACCAAAAGATTTTGCAACCTTGTTACCTCAAGAACCTCCCACTGATACAAAACTCTTTTAAACTGAAAAACCCATTTACTATATATGCTTCTTTTCTCATACATCAACATCAATGTGAGTTCTTTTTCAATTGACAATCTATATAAACTTGAGATTCATCTTTAACGCATTTGTTTGGACACTATTTATCTACCCAAAACCTGATGTCATTGCCATCCCCCAGGATCAACACATATTTGTGAGTATCATGGGTTACAATAATAATGAAAACACAACTTGAGAAATTCCCATAGAATAATGTCACGACCCAAACCCACCCCTATAGGTTTAGCATCATAACCGGCCTGTAATCCTAATATTACCGAAGGCCTCTGAAACAAATTATCAAATTAAGGGGGCTAGCGGAAGCAAATGTCAAAAAAAAGATAATGGTCCATAGAGCTGTGCAGACTTATATGAGACGAAAAAATTTCAAACTGATATTTACATATCTAATGACGTCATACTAGCGTCATCACCAGTACAGATAAACAAAAGGGACTTAGCCCTAAATACATAAATAAACAAAGGTTGTTCAAAGAAAAACAAAAGAAAATAGAAACTTAAAACTGGTTCACAAACTTGACCACAACCATATATCGGGAACCTCCTCGTAAGGCACAGTGGTTGGTGGACAAAACTGATCCAAACTGGAAATCTCAAGCTTGGTCATGCGCTTGGTCACCTACATACATAATATAATAATGAGCTGGAGTCCAACGAATAACAACAGAGAAAAGTTTTTATGAATGATGTCCATAAAAAATTTAGAAATCAGAAATAGATTCATATACTTATTCAGATTTGTAAACAATCATACATGGTACATCCATTAGTGCTAGGGGTGTACGCGGTGTGGTTCGGACGGTTTGAGAGTAAAATTATAAACCGAATGGCGGGTTGGCGGATTGAAGAATATTCTAACTAATTATCATATATTTTCATAATATATAACACTAATTTGTATAATATTATTTAGATATATAACACAAAGTAATTTTACATAATATGTTTCATATATATAACCACTAATTTGTAATAAATTTCATATCTTAAATCTCTCTCACACTCATTTTTACATTGATATTTCATTGGAGGATAAAAAATATATATGTATTAACTGTAGCAGAGCGGAGCGGTTCGGTTGGCAGATTATAAATTTTAAAGTTTAAACCGCGGTTAACAGCTAGAACAGTGCATATAGGTACGGATCGATGCAGTTTTAACGGATTGGGCGGTGTTTTGCACAGTCCTAATTAGCGCTAATAGATTGGATTGGTCATAAAGACCCATATACAGAGCAGATGGTCATTAAGACCCATATTCACATGAGATGGTCATTAAGACCCATATTCACATGAGATGGTCATAAAGACCCACTTGCAGATCATATAGTTGATTATGCATAATCAGTTCCATGAATGGAACCCACATGAAACCCTGGTACCAGGTCACATATAACTTATCACATGACGCTAAGGATGCCATGATATATTTCGAAATAGGACAATCATTCATCTATATAGAAATATCATTTCAGAAAACAAAACTTATCATATCATTTCATTCAAAAAATACTTATAGTCAAACATAGCTTTACAGAGTTATTACTCACAAATAGCTCC
The DNA here is from genome assembly GCA_036172215.1 of Camellia granthamiana. Taxonomy (NCBI): domain Eukaryota; kingdom Viridiplantae; phylum Streptophyta; class Magnoliopsida; order Ericales; family Theaceae; genus Camellia; species Camellia granthamiana. The sequence goes on along the minus strand of CM069908.1, from coordinate 115,037,015 downwards.
AGAAACTGAACAGATAACTTAGACAAATCAGACAAACAGTTGCGCGTGACCCACACAGACATATAACAGATACACATTGAAACACACACCCGAATTACTTAACTTATTACATTTCTTTCTTAGTGTGTTTTTAATTCATATCCTCATTAATATGGCCTAAACCATGGCTAAAGAATGCCTAAGATAGAATGAGGATGCAATTATGCATTTTGAAACACTTGCAAATTTTTAAAAAATATGGCAGTTTGTTCGAGCGCAACTTTGGTAGCTCGAGCAGTCTACAAAGTTTGCAAAAGTATTGGGAGTTCTCAATTTACACTCGAGCCAAGTATTGGTCGCTCAAGCCAAGGTTCAAAATAAATGATGGTCGCTCGAGCGGTCTTTAGGTCACTTGAGCCAACCATCGAACTCTGCAAAACTTCTGAGAGCTCGAAATTTAAGCTCGAGCGACGGTTTGGTCGCTCGAGCGATGCGACCAAATTCTAGAATTTCCAAATTTGCATTCAAGGTTCAAAACCCAATTCTAAAGCTTCAATCTTGTTCATTTGGGCCAAAAACTTGAGGAAACACTTAAAAACTTATATAACATCATGAATTGAAAATCATTTCCCAAAACCAAAGCCTAAAAGCCTGTCAATTACCCAAAACCAAACTTGAAACTTGTATATATATAACATGCATGCATTGAATTGATGTTCTTTGATTTCAAAACATGTACAAAGGAAATAAGAAGAGAAAAATCATGTTGAATTCTCATAATTATGCAAATGTATACCCATGCATATGAGTATTTGTTAAGATTCAAACCTAAAATCCATGAATTATGCATGCATGCATGAAATGATCATCTTTTTTGTAACGCCCCAAAAATACAGTAATTATAACCCAAAACATTTGTTGATAACTACATAAATCAGAGTAAATAGTTCTTTCATTACATAAAGTTAATAATACAAAATGTTTAACATAAGTAAATGCCCTATCAACTTACACATTTCCAAGACTTAACTTGGTTACAACAAAAAAGAGACTAGCTCATACAAACAAAACCCTTGGCTATACAAAAATATACAATCAAAACAAAAAAGCTCGTGCTCCCAAAAGTCCCTCCAAGCTATTGTCTTGGCAAAGACATGTCATCAATACCTGAAAATATTTTTTCCAAATAGGGTGAGCCACAGCCCAGTAGGAACAATCTAACACAGTATATGAGGTTTAACAAAGATATAAGTGCAATGTACATATACAATGCCAGGGATAAAACATTCACATTTTTATATAGTCATAAAAATACCAAGTCCATATTCCATTTCATTTTCCTTCAATTCATTTTAATACATGAGCCAATTTCATTATTTTTCAATAACCCAACTGAAACTACAACTCAATGGTTTAACAATTTCACAATCAACACACAACAAACACTTTTAACTGTCATTTTACGAATATTTCATCTGCGGGATCGGCACCCATGTATAAATTTCGAAACTTTCACCTAGGACACTTCGGCCAACTTAATTATAATAGAGTCCATCCTCTTTCTCCTCCCAAACAATGGAGTACATCCCCTTTCTCATCCCAAACAATCATACATATACAATGTATTTAAACACATAATCACATATGGAGTACATCCCCTTTCTCCTCCCAAATAATCATACATATATAATGTATTTACACATAATCATATTCAATTCACCGATATGAAATCTCAAGACAGATAATTTATTCAATTCACCTGATCCACATGTAATTTCTACAACAATCAAAGCTATCCTCCACCGATAGCCCAATACAGATATTTCTAAACATATATGAAATCTCAAGACAGATAATTTATTCAAAATTTCCAAAGATGAGGCATATCATCTACTGAATTTCACCATTTATTTCAATACTCGTTCAATTTCATGTTTATAACACCAATTTTATTTATTCATACAAGATAAATACCAAGGTCATTTTAGGGCAAACCCCCTCTTTTCCTAAATGTCAACCAAGTGACAAAATCAACCATTTTAATCCCATACAACATCATTTTCAACACCCACAATCATTTATCCTTCATTCATCAAAACCCCTCTTTCCATTTTATACCCAAACCTTAGGTTTGTTCCCATTATCCCCAAATCCCACCATTGTTACACAACAACAAATAACTAAGTTAAAAACCATATTAAAGTGTAGAAAATCTCTACTTTAAGAAGAGAAAACGAGCAAAGCAAGGTTAAAACTCCAAAGACACCGAAACCCAAGTTTGTTCGGATCAAAGTAAAGATCTTGAGAAGCTCTACCCTTTTAACAAAGGAAGTAAGGTGGAGGAATCACTAGATCTAGATGGAAATGTAGAGAGAAGGTAAGTCTTAGAGAGATGGGGTTCTCACTTTAGGGCTTTTTGAAGAATAGATCTGAAAAAGTAATGTAAAAAGTCATTTTCGCAATCTGATATACGCACAGTCCGCTCGAGCGGAAGATTTGAAGCTCGAGCGTCAGACACAAAGTTTTGTTCCGCTCGAACGCAAAAGTGGCCCGCTCGAGCGCAGAATACACACATCCAGAACTTTTGCAGACAACAGGCAGATTGTTCGAGCGCAATAAAGTCCGCTCTAGCGCCAACCCGCTTGAGCTTAGGAAACGCCGCTCGAGCATGAAAAACACCACTCCAGTACTTTTGCAGACGTGCAAAGTACTGAAAGTTTGCAGATCCCGCTCGAGCGGAGGAACAAAAATCTGGGCAACACAAGTTTTGAAAACTAAGCAACCAACCTATTCCGAACACACCCAACATGCCCAAACAACCAAATTTAAGAAGGAATAAAGAAAAAAAGGGCAATGACCAATATTCAGAAACCATGCCAACCCGAGTCCGGAATACGGCAAGTGAGGGGTTGAACCAGAATCGCTATATTTTCTACTTCCTAAACTCAATTCTCATGCTTAATCACCTGCTTCACTTGATTTCATGCACTGAACAATTCAATTAGATGATCAAAGGGTTGAATCTCTACCAAAGTTTAGCAAAATCTTGACTTTCCCCCTCAAGTTCCTTCAACCTCTCTCTAATCTCTCTCTAAAGTGTTGAATTCTCTCTCAAGCTTTCACTCTTCTCTTTCTCTCAGGTTTTTGCTATTCAAAGATGATGAATGAGTGTATATGAGGCTTATGGAATCAACTTTAGCCTTATATAGGTTTATTGAGCTTAGACTAATTAATTGTCATTATCTCTAATTAATTTATTCTAATTATTTGATTCTGAATAGAATTCCAATTAAACTTACCATAATATTCTAAAAATTCAAATTACCACATTGACTTAGTCAGTTTTGTATTTAGATGCCGAGAAGGCCTTAAATTTCCATTTCAAAGCAGAATTTCAAACAGATGTTCCTACAACAAACAGATAGGAATACAAAACACATATAAAATGCACAATTAACACATAATCTCATTCTTAAAACTTAAATAGAATTCTTAATCATGTATTATGGGCTAATTATGAATCGGGATTATTACACACACAAATATGAATTCCACTTACAGTACCCCAATATCAGTCTTCCAATCTCATGGCTAACTGGGGAGTGATAATTGTATACATACATCATAAAATTGAAGGATCAATCATCCACTTACGTTTCTACCCAGTTTTTGACATGACCAATTGAAATCCACCTCTCCAATTGTCTTCAAGTTCAGCCAACAATAATTTCAGCTTCGTTGTGGGTGACACAAATAGCTTTCGAAATGTAAATATGTAATTATATAATGCTTTTTTGGTTTCCTAATACTTCGAAAACATACTATTTTCTTAACACAGAATCTAGAAATTTTATCTCACATTTAAATTTCAAATTTCTATACAAATCAGTATCAATTAGTTTGTTTACTTGTTTTGATGTATGTAACTAGTGGTAAAATTGTCATTTCAATTCAGACAGGCCTAGAGGAGTCACAAGATTTTTCGCAGGACTTTATGAAACATTGTACAGTTCGTTCACAGTAGATGGACTGGACTGATCCAAGCTCCTCAAGCCCACGTCCGAGAGATGAAGTCCACTGGAAGACCTGCAAACAAGTTCGGCGGGGAACATGGTAGTCCCCCAGTGAACCCTCCGGCGTGTAAATTAGAAGAGGAAGTAGTGGATATAGAGAGAGAGCGAGAGAGTGTTAGAGGAATAGAAAATGCTTAACCTTCTTCTTGCCTTCCACGCTTGCTTATATTCCTTGGTAATCATTTCATCGTCCCTTCCGACCTGCCTCCATCACCGAAAGCCTGTGATGTAGCCTACCTTGTTCAGGGTAAAGGGGCGCTGTTCCGACGGGAAGGTGTTGTCGTAATAAATGCTGTGATGGGCCGCATTAATGGTGATGTATTGTGGCAATAACTTTGCAAATCTTTGTCTGCTGACGCGGCCTGTTCTGCGCCTGCCATGTGTCCGAGTATCATTGGCCTTCCCTGCTCAGTTGGCCTCCAGTTGTCCCTGGGTTTTACTACCCGGGTTATGCAATGGGGTCTAAATGGTGGGCTTGGGTTTGTTCACTGTGGGCTGTGGTCCTTGTGGGCCTATCCGGGCCTATCCATGTCAGTAGTCTCCCATTCCCGAGTGCAGCTTCAGTCCAACGAAGGGAATAGTAACGACGAAGATGAGTCCGACCGGCAGGGAGAGGGTGGCCGAGCGGGGAGAGGCCGACCGTGAAGAGTGGCGACCACGAAGGTGGCCGAGTGGAAGAGTCCGACCATGAGGATGACCGAGCGGGAGAGGCCGACCGTGAGGGTGGCCGAGCGAGAGAGGCCGACCGTGAAGAGTGGCGACCACGAAGGTGGCCGAGTGGGAGAGTCCGACCGTGAGGATGACCGAGCGGGAGAGGCCGACCGTGAGGGTGGCCGAGCGGGAGAGGCCGACCGTGAAGAGTGGCGACCACGAAGGTGGCCGAGCGGAAGAGTCCGACCGTGAGGATGACCGAGCGGGAGAGGCCAACCGTGGAGAGTGCCGACCACGAAGGTGGCCGAGCGGAGGGGCACGGAGCTCAAAAGGCGGCGTGTCACGTGGTGATTTGAAGTGGAAAAGACAGGGTAAGGGGAGGAGTCAGTGCATCGTGACCATACACGTGGCAGGATCGTGGGGGGGGGAAGTGAGGCGTTGGAGTAAAAATGAAACGATAGGTCATTTTGGGGTTGAAAAGACAGTTTTGGCGGATGATTTGAAAATTTTTCAAACTGGCGAACATTAACTGGGATCCTTGGAATACGGGCAAACCGTGGGCTTCACGATACACCTTTGAAGCACTTTTTCGATTTTCTTGAACCTGCATCAGAGGCGATTCGTAGACACAGCTTAGAAATGGCCCAGGAAGAAACTGCGATTGTGAGGGTGGACCCGCTAGGGGACGATGATGCGGAGGAGCTAGCGGCACAGTATAGGGCAGAAAGGGTGGGGGAGTAGGGGGTGCGATGCCATGGTTCCACCGTGATTGCGGCGCCGACGCCAATCAGTCAGGTGGAACCAGATCACTGGCATTCGAGGGCCGACAGATCCATTGTGACTGCGGGGGAGTTGGGGGCTATCTGCGAAAGGTACCAGATTCCTGCGGAGGTGGAGTTGTCGCTGCCCACACCAACAGAGAGGCCGTCTGACACCAGGCCAGGAGAATTTTCTCTCTATGAGGAAGCCCTAAAGGGTGGGCTAAGGTTGCCGCTGCCACAAATAGTGGTGGATGTGCTCAACCATCTGGAGGTAACACCAGGGCAACTAATGCCCAATGCATGGAAGATCTTGCTGGCTTGCGCAAGTGCATGGCCGAAGGCGAATGGAAGGCAGGCCATGACTGTGGAAGAGTTCTTCGGCTGCTACAAGGCGTCAGGGCAGCAGGGGACTTGGGTCACCCTTCAGGCGGCGGCAGGGAAGGGTTTGGTGGCGGGGTTGCCAACGTCCATCAAACGTTGGAGGCCACGGTGGTTCTACGTGTCCACCTCTAGAGGGGCTGGTGTGCGCACGGTGTGGAAGGTGCCAACCAGGTCTGTGGAGCGCAAATTGGGGGCAGCGGCAGAGGAGAGGGTGAAGAGAGTAAAGGAGTGGAGGGAGAGGGAAAAAACGAAGTGGGATGAGCTCGTTCAGCCATCCGCGCTGTTTGAGGCGGGGTTAGGTCCGAAACCGATCGGTGGGGACCTCGACCGAGCGGAATTGGAGGCCTGGAGAAGAGCGCAAGAGGCAGAGGATCAAGCCATCTTAGTGAAAGCTCAGAAGTTCAAAGAGTCGCAAGCCGACCGACCGCCCCAACCAGTTGCGAGGGAGAGGATTCGACCGCGTCCTAAGCCCTTGGGCGAGTTTGTGCCGCGACCGCTCCCAAAAGACCCTTTAAAGGAGAGGTCGTTGAAGGAGATGGAGGCGTTGGGCGTTGGGAGGAAGAAGAAGAGGTTGAGGCGGAGTGAGGAAGAGCCAGCACAAAAAGGGAGAAAAGAGGTGAGGGTGGAAGAGGCCAGCCAGGCCAAACAGGTGGAGGGGGGGAAGTGGAGGAGACCCCAGAAAAGGTAGTCGTCCCAGAGGTGGTGGACGTATCCTCACAGGTCAGGGAAGTTGTGCCAGTGATGGCGGCGATCGGCATAGGGGTGGGGAGGAGTGTTCTTGGACAAAGGGGGAAGGAACGACCCCAGGGGGGTCCTGCGCCCCAAGATGGGGGAGTCAGCCTGAATACAGCCATCTATCATGCCCATGCTGTGGCTGGACGGCTGGAGGGAGAAGAAGGCCCAGCCAGGTCTGGAGCAGACCGCTTGGTGAAGATCGTAGAGGAGGCGGCTCTGCACTCGGCAGCAAGATTCGGTGAGGCTGACCTACTAAGAGGGTTATACTCCGCTCAAATGGAGGTGACTACCTTAGTGGGGGCCTTCCTGAGAAAGGCAGGGGCTGCCAAGCTCAAAGCAGATGAGGCCAAGGCCCAGTTGGCGAAGTTGACGAAGGAGAGTGCCGACTGGAAGACTGCCCACACTGAGTTGCAAGCAGTTAAGTTAGAGCTAGAGGACACACGCCGCCAAGTTGTGTCGTTCGAGTTCTAACTGGCTGGCGAGCAGAAAAAGTTGGAGGAGTCCGAAAGAGCCTGTGCCATTGCAGTCGAGCGGCATGAAGAGGCCATGAACAGCAATGAAGAGCTGGTCAGGCAAAAAGATGAGGCAGATGTCAAAGTTGAGGCTCTGCAAAAGGAGCTGGAGGGCGAGCGCGCCAAGGCGGTGGAAGAGAAAGAGACGCTTCATAAGGAGTTAGAAGCGGAGAGGGCCAAGGCGACCGCTGAGAAGGAGGTTCTCCAGAAGGAGTTGGAGGCGGAGAGGGCCAGGGGGGCTGCTGAGAAGGCGGCATTGTTGAAAGAGATGGAGGAAGGGAGGGCGAAGGCGGCCACTGAGAGGGCGACCTTGCAAAAAGAGTTGGACGAAGAAAAGACGAAGGCAGCCTCCGAAAGAGCGGCCTACCCTGATCTTTATGTCGCAGCAGTTGATCAATTCAAGGGGTCCCCTGAGTTTCAGATGGCCGTCGACGCAGCAGTCCCCAGCAGCTTGGCGAGGGAGGAGTCGGCTGGGGCGGGCTCGTCAAGGATGACTGCTGGGGGGAGAACTGAGTCTGAGGTCATTGAGAGCTTCCAGTGGTCAGATTTCTACAAACATGAAATGGCTGAGTACTGGGACAGTGGGTGGAAGATGTTCAAACGCAGAGCTGAAGAACTGTTCCCAGGCTTAGACCTGAGTAGTGTGACAATTGGGGAAGACGATGTGGCTCAGACCCCCCTGGATGAAGGTGTCGAAGTTGAAGATCTTGTATCCAGCGAAGAGGAATGACTAGGGAAGGTGGAGAAGAGCCCCTTTGTGTTTTGTTGTCTCTTTGTTTTGTTTTGTTTTGTTTTTTTTTTTTTTTTTTGAATTGATGTAACACATTTCTATGAATAATTAAAGTTGCATTTGTTTCTATCAGTTGATTGTGTTTGCTTGTGTACAAGTCAGTGAACTATATTTGGGAACTTCTCCATACAGACGTGTAACAAGAATTCAACGTTGAGGAAAACTAAAAGCTTGCTTAGGCATAGTGAAACTGAAACTGTACAAAAACTTAACGCAGAGTAGGATTGGATTAAGTAACAATTCAGTGCGGAGTAGAGCTGGAGTTGTATGAAAATTCAGGGGAATTCAAGGTAGTGTTGAGATTGGACTTGTATAGAATTTCAGTGCGAGGTAAAGTGAAGTACTTCTTAATGGAGAGTAAAATTGGACTTGGAAAAATCTTCAATACAAAGTAAAATAAAAGAGCTCCTGAACGCGCAATGTAGGCTAAAATGGGACTTGTATAAAAATTGAATGGATGAGAGTGACCGATCGGGGTTAATCTGATTAGTAAATGAAGCATGTGAGGATATCTTTGGAATTTGACTAAGTAAAGGGTGATGTAAAAACTTTGATCTGGGATTATGACTGTCGAATCGTGACCGAGTGTCCTATTAAGGCTATAACTATGGAGTTTCCCTGGTGATAGAAATGAGGTTGTAAGTGACGCATTCTGAACCTGCATTGGTGGCACTCAGTCTGGCCGAGGCTTTTGAAGTGCTCGGTCTGTCCGAGGCTTTAGAAGTGCTTAGTCTGGCTGAGGCTTTTGAAGTGCGCGGTCTGGCTGAAGCTCGGTCTAGCCGAGGCTTTTGAAGTGCTCGGTCTGTCCGAGGCTTTGGAAGTGCTCAGTCTAGCTGAGGCTTTTGAAGTGCTCGGTCTGGCCGAGGCTTTGGAAGTGCTCAGTCTGGCTGAGGCTTTTGAAGTGCGTGGTCTGGCTGAAGCTCGGTCTGGCCGAGGCTTTGGAAATACTCAGTCTGGCCGAGGCTTTTGAAGTGCTCGGTCTGTCCGAGGCTTTGGAAGTGCTCAGTCTGGCTGAGGCTTTTGAAGTGCGCGGTCTGGCTGAAGCTCGGTCTGGCCGAGGCTTTTGAAGTGCTCGGTCTGTCCGAGGCTTTGGAAGTGCTCAGTCTGGCTGAGGCTTTTGAAGTGCTCGGTCTGGCCGAGGCTTTAGAAGTGCTCAGTCTAGCTGAGGCTTTTGAAGTGCGCGGTCTGGCTGAAGCTCGGTCTGGCCGAGGCTTTGGAAGTGCTCAGTCTGGCCGAGGCTTTTGAAGTGCTCGGTTTGTCCGAGGCTTTGGAAGTGCTCAGTCTGGCAGAGGCTTTTGAAGTGCTCGGTCTGGCCAAGGCTTTGGAAGTGCTCAGTCTGGCTGAGGTTTTGGAAGTGCTCAGTCTGGCAGAGGCTTTTGAAGTGCTCGGTCTAGCCGAGGCTTTGGAAGTGCTCAGTCTGGTTGAGGTTTTGGAAGTGCTCAGTCTGGCTGTGGCTTTTGAAGTGCTCGGTCTGGCCGAGGCTTTGGAAGTGCTCAGTCTGGCTGAGGCTTTTAAAGTGCTCGGTCTGGCCGAGGCTTTTGAAAGGCTAGGTCTGGCTGAGGCTTTGGAAGTGCTCAGTCTGGCTGAGGCTTTTGAAGTGCTCGGTCTGGCCGAGGCTTTTGAAGTGTAAGGACTGCAAGTAAAAATGTTATTGAGACGACAGGTGTAGTTGGAAGTGTATTCCAATGATCAAAATTTACATTATGCGTCGAACAGAAAGTACAATAATTGAGCGACACAAGGGAAAAAGCCTATTGAAAGTAGCGTTTCAAATGTTCAGCGTTCCATGGGTGGGGAAGGCCTCGACCCTCCATGTCTTGAAGTCGGTAAGTGCCCGGGCGTGGACGGGCTTTCACAATGTAGGGTCCCTCCCATTTGGCTGCCAGTTTTCCGTCAGTCGGATTTTTGGTGGCAAGAGTGGCCTCTCTTAAGACAAGATCTCCTACGGCGAATTCCCGCGGTCGGACTTTGCGGTTGTAGTGCGTTCTCATTTTCTGTTGGTATGAGGCCAATCTGACTGCAGCGGTCTCCCTGAGCTCTTCAATTAGGTCCAAATCCGCCCGACAGAGCTCTTCAATGAGCGCTGGATCCGGATGCAGAACTCGTGGAGTAGGCAGACCGATTTCCACTGGAATAACTGCCTCAGCGCCGTATGTTAGGCGAAAAGGGGTTTCGCCAGTGGGGGTCCGAGCTGTTGTCCGGTAGGCCCAGAGTACATTCGGCAGTTCCTCAGCCCAAAGTCCCTTAGCTGCTTCCAGCTTAGCCTTGATAATCTTCAGAAGAGAACGATTGGTGACCTCAACTTGGCCATTGGCTTGGGGATGGCCAGGGGAGGAAAAACATGGTTGAATCTGGAGATCTGCACAGAACTTTCTGTACTTGGCGTTGTCGAATTGCTTGCCGTTGTCTGACACAATGGCCTAAGAGATGCCAAACCTGCAAACGATCGATTGCCAGATGAACTTGGTTGTGTTCCATTCGATAATGGTGGCTAAGGGTTCAGCCTCTACCCACTTGGTGAAGTAGTCAATGGCGACGACTGCGAACTTGGTCTGGCCTCGGCCAGTGGAAAGCGGACCGATCAGGTCGATCCCCCATTTGGCGAATGGATAGGGGCTGCAAAGCGTGATCAACTCTGTAGGCGGGGCATGGGGGATGTTGGCAAAGGGCTGACACTTATCGCACTTGAGGACAAAATCAATCGCGTCTTGATTAAAAGTTGGCCAAAAGTAACCAGTACGGAGTATTTTGTGTGCTAGGGACCTGCCGCCCGAGTGGTTGCCACAAATTCCCTCATGGATTTCCTGCATGACATAGGTTGCTTGTGTTGAATTGAGGCATCGCAGATATGGTCGTGAAAAACCACGCTTGTACAGGATGCCACCATCAAGAAGATAATTGGACGACCGAGCCCTTACTTTGGCGGCCTACTGTTTATCATCTGGGAGGGCCCCTGTCGTCAGAAATAGGATGATGTCGGATGCCCAAGGGATGGGTTCAGTCTGGAGGAACTGCACTTCGTGCAGGTCGGGCGTGATGGCCGGATGAGTTAGGTATTCGAGGCGGACTCCGTGGCTGAGGTCGGACTGGTCGGCAGAGGCCAACTGAGCCATCTCATCTGCTTTGGAATTTTCCGCCCGAGGTATGTGTTTGATCTGGAAAGTATTGAAGAGGCAAACAAGGGGGAGTGCCATGTCCCTGTAAGCCCGCATTGTGCCATCCTTGGCATCGAATTCCCCCGTGATCTGACCGACGATGAGCTGGGAGTCACTGAACACGCGGATGTGGCGAACACCGATGTCTTTGGCCAGGCGGAGGCCTACTATCAACGCTTCATATTCGGCCTCATTGTTGCTGGCCTCAAACAAGAGACGGAGAGCGCATTTGAAATAACCACCTTCAAGGGAGGTGAGCATGAGGCTCGCCCCACTACCTTCCCTCCGGGATGACCCGTCGACGTTGAGAGTCCAAGAATGGGGGTCTTCTGGTTCAGCAGGGGTTGGTGGAGGTGGAGGAATAGTGGTTGGGGTGGTATTGGTGAATTCCAGGATGAAGTCGGCTACAGCTTGCCCCTTGATTGCTGTGCGAGGGCGGTAGGAGATGTCAAACTGGCTGAGTTCCACTGCCCATTGCATAAGTCGGCCAGAAAGCTCTGGCTGCTGGATGATCTTCTTTAGGGGCTGGTCGGTGAGGACCACTATGGAGTGGGCCTGGAAGTAAGGACGAAGTCGTCTGGAGGCGGTGACCAAGGCCAGGGACAGCTTTTCTAGCAGTGGGTAATTCTGCTCTGCCCCCCTGAGAGCTCGGCTGATGTAGTAGACCGGCCGTTGGACTGAGCCATCTTCCCGTATAAGAGCTGCACTGATGGCGGTGTTCGATACTGCTAAATAGAGGAAGAGGGGCTCGCCCGTGATTGCTTGTGAAAGAAGGGGGGGATTGGCCATGCATTGCTTCAACTGCTGAAAAGCCTTTTCGGATTCAGCTGTCCATTCAAAAGTTTGCCGAAGAACTTTGAAAAATGGTAGGCACTTATCTGTCGCGCGAGAAATGAAGCGGTTGAGAGCCGCCACTCTGCCGGTGAGTCTTTGGACTTCTTTAACAGTTTTGGGTAACTGCATCTCAATCAGGGCCTTGATCTTTTCAGGGTTGGCTTCGATGCCGCGCTGACTGACCATAAAACCCAAGAACTTTCCAGATCCTACGCCAAAGGCGCACTTATCTGGATTGAGCTTCATCTGATATTTGCGAAGGGTGGCAAAGGTCTCTCGTAGGTCGGTCAGATGGTCAGCGGAGAGTTTGCTTTTGACTAGCATGTCGTCCACATACACTTCCATGTTCCGACCGATCTAATGGTGGAAAACTGCATTGACTAACCGTTGGTAGGTGGCCCCAGCATTCTTCAATCCGAATGGCATCACACGGTAGTGGTAGGTACCTCGGTCGGTGATGAAAGATGTGTGTTCCCGATCGGATGAGTGCATCACGATTTGGTTGTACCCGGAGAAAGCATCCATGAAGCTGAGCATTTGGTGACCGGCCGTGGCGTCGACCAGCAGATCTATGCGGGGGAGTGGGTAGCTATCTTTAGGGCAAGCTCGGTTCAGGTCAGAGTAATCGACGCAGAGACGCCACTTGCCATTGTTCTTGCGGACTAGAACCACATTGGACAGCCACTTAGGATATCTACATTTTGGATGAATTGAGCCTCAAGGAGCTTGTCAACTTCTGTGGCTATGAGGTTATTACGCTCTGGGTGGAAAATACGCTGCTTTTGACGGTAAGGCCGGAAATGAGGTTCGATGCTGAGGTGGTGAGTTATGAAGGAGGGGTCAATGCCTGGCATGTCTGCATGGGTCCAGGCGAATACGTCATTGTGCTCGGTCAGAAGGGTAGTGAGGTCGACTTTTGCCTGGGGGGATAGTTGGCTGCCAATCTTAGCAGTTTTTAGTGGATTGGTGGGGTCGATAGGGACTTCGACGAGCTCCTTCACAGGTTCTCCTCTGACCAACTCGTCTTCATCCCGGACGTCAAGTCCTTCGATGATCATTGCCTCCTTCAGCTTGGCTTCTTTAAGCGAGGCAACATAACACTCCCTGGCCATGGTCTGCTCCCCTCTGACTGTTCCGACCCCGAGATCAGTGGGAAATTTGAGGGCAAGATGAAAGGTGGATGTGATGGCTTGGAAAGTGTTGAGAGCGGTTCGGCCAAGGATGATGTTGTAGGCAGATGGGCAATCAACTACAAGGAAGGTGAGCAACTTCGTGGCCTGCCGTGGGTATTCGCCGATTGTGATGGGGAGGTCAATGGAACCAATGGAGGTCACACAGTCGCCAGTGAAACCGACCAGGGGGGTTTGGAGTGGAGACAAGCTTTCTTCCCCAATCTTGAGTTGGCGGAAGCAGTTGAGGAAGATGATGTCTGAAGAGTTGCCATTATCGATGAGAACCCGTCTGACCTTGTAGTTAGAGAGGATGGCCGAAATGACAAGGGGGTCATCATGCGGGTAGCAGATGCCTGTACAGTCGGCGTCCGTAAAGGTGATGGGCTCTGTCCACTGTTTAGGCTGTTTGGGGGGTCGGTCCACTGTGGCGACTGTTTTGTCTGAGCCTTGCCGTATTTTTCTAAGCTTTGCCCTTTGAGCCGAGCGAGATGGTCCTCCACAAGCAAGCCCGCCTGCAATAACTCTAATTTCACCAACTGGCGGGGGTGGGTGACCTTGTGGCCGGGGTTGTTGCGGAGGTCGATCATGGCCTTGGTTATGTTGGGCTGGCTGCCGGGACAGGGTGCGCCGGCGGTTATCTCTGTGGGGCTCGGTCCTTTGCCTCTGCTGGGGGCGGGTATCTTTGAACCGGCTGAGGCGCCCCTGACGTATGAGGGCCTCCACCTGGTCCTTGAGGTTGATACAGTCATCAGTGTTATGGCCGTGATCCTGGTGAAAGCGGCAGTACTTGGACTGGTCTTTCCGATTGGAGGGGGTTCGGGAAGGTAGTGGCCACTTGAGAGGGTAATCCCGTTGGATCTGATGAATGACATGTTCCATGGGAGAATTAAGGGGCGTGTACCGCTCGAACCGACCGGTCGGTCGAGTTTGTGCCGACCGGTCGGCACGAGGGGGTCGGTCGGTATGGTGGGGTGTTTGGTTGGTGTACTGGGTGCTGCGAGGTTCCGAGTCCTTTCGCTTGTCTTTGGGGGTCGGCTGTTTAGTGAGTGGATCCTGCCGAGCAGCTAGGGAATCCTCGGCGTTCATGTATTTCTGAGCTTTGGAGAGCAGGGCGGCCATGGAGGTCGGGGGGTTTTTGGAGAAAGAGAAAAGGAAGTCGGACGACCGTAGGCCGGCCATGAAAGCCGTGAGGATGACCTTGTCATCGTTTTCCGCTACCTGCAGGGCTTCGGTATTGAAGCGAGTAACGAAGCTGCGCAGCGATTCCCCCTCGGTCTGACGGATGTTGAGTAGTTGGGTGGCCGGGCGTCGTTGGCGCTGAGCTCCGATGAAATGGCTCAAGAAAGAGTCACTGAGATGCTGAAAAGTGGAGACCGAGTCCGGTGGTAACTGGCTAAACCACAGCCGAGCCGACCCCTTCAGTGTCACGGGAAAGGCTCGGCACATGATTTCGTCAGGGAAGGCATGGAGATCATGAGGGTGCGGTAGGTCTCCAGATGGTCGACCGGGTCGGTTGTGCCGTCGAAGGAGTCAATGGTGGGCATTTTGAATTTGGCAGGCAGGGGTTTGTCTCGGATAGAGGCGACAAATGGCGAGTTTGCGGTGGTGGAGGGCTTGTGCTAGATATTCTGCATAACCCCTTGGAGCTGGAGCTTCATGGCTCGGAGTTCAGCGTCCCAAAGAGGAATGTTGTCGCCACCAGAGGGAGACAGGTGTTGGACGCTGCTGGCTTCTCCCTCGGGGGCTGGTGTTACGACCGATGGACGTGGGGGTGGAGGTGGTGGATTTACATGTGGGTGAGGGGGTTGGAAACCTCCCGAGTTGAGTGGGTTGGGTTGTGGGACAATATGGCTCGGAGTTTGTTCTGGATGGGGTGGAATATCTGGAGGCGGTGGTGGAGGAATAGGGAGGTTTCTCTGGAGCAGAGCGTTTATTAAGGCCTGGTTTTGCTCGGCCATGCGATTGATGCTGTTGGTAAGCTCGATGAAGTACTGTGGTGGGTTGTTTGGACTGGGAGGGTCGGTTTGATGATCGGCAGCATTATGGTGGGAAGCCATGGATCTAGTCGTGACCATACACTTGACGGGTGAGATGTAAAGGTTGCTGGAACAGGGTCTCCGGCGGCAATGAACACAACTGGCGCACGGATCAACCAGTTCCCACAGATGGCGCCAACTGATTGTACAGTTCGTTCACAGTAGATGGACTGGACTGATCCAAGCTCCTCAAGCCCACATCCGAGAGATGAAGTCCACTGGAAGACCTGCAAACAAGTTCGGCGGGGAACAGGGTAGTCCCCCAGTGAACCCTCCGGCGTGTAAATTAGAAGAGGAAGTAGTGGATATAGAGAGAGAGAGAGAGAGTTAGAGGAATAGAAAATGCTTAACCTTCTTCTTGCCTTCCATGCTTGCTTATATTCCTTGGTAATCATTTCACCGTCCCTTCCGACCTGCCTCCATCGCCGAAAGCCTGTGATGTAGCTTACCTTGTTCAGGGTAAAGGGGCGTTGTTCCGACGGGAAGGTGTTGTCATAATAAATGCTGTGATGGGCCGCATTAATGGTGATGTATTGTGGCAATAACTTTGCAGATCTTTGTCTGCTGACGTGGCATGTTCTGCGCCTGCCATGTGTCCGAGTATCATTGGCCTTCCCTGCTCAGTTGGCCACCAGTTGTCCCTGGGTTTTACTACCCGGGTTATGCAATGGGGTCTAAATGGTGGGCTTGGGTTTGTTCACTGTGGGCTGTGGTCCTTGTGGGCCTATCCGGGCCTATCCATGTCAGTAGTCCCCCATTCCCGAATGCAGTTTCAGTCCAACGAAGGGAATAGTAACGACGAAGATGAGTCCAGCCAGCAGGGAGAGGCTGACCGCGAGGGTGGCCGAGCGGGGAGAGGCCGACCGTGAAGAGTGGCGACCACGAAGGTGGCCGAGTGGAAGAGTCCGACCGTGAGGATGACCGAGCAGGAGAGGCCGACCGTGAAGGTGGCCGAGCGGGAGAGGCCGACCGTGAAGAGTGGCGACCACGAAGGTGGCCGAGTGGGAGAGTCCGACCGTGAGGATGACCGAGCGGGAGAGGCCGACCATGAGGGTGGCCGAGCAGGAGAGGCCGACCGTGAAGAGTGGCGACCACGAAGGTGGCCGAGTGGAAGAGTCCGACCGTGAGGATGACCGAGCGGAAGAGGCCAACCGTGGAGAGTGCCGACCACGAAGGTGGCCGAGCGGAGGGGCACGGGGCTCAAAAGGCGGCGTGTCACGTGGTGATTTGAAGTGGAAAAGACAGGGTAAGGGGAGGAGTCAGTGCATCGTGACCATACACGTGGCAGGATCGTGGGGGGAGAGGAAGTGAGGCGTTAGAGTAAAAATGAAACGATAGGTCAAATATCATAAATAGAATTTCTATATAAATACTGCTTAAATATGTACCATTGATCTAAAATTCATGATTTTTTTTTTTTTGTCAATTATCTTGGACCAAACTTTTCCAAATATGAAATGATGAGAAGAAAAATAGATATGATATGATCACCGCTCAAACTGTCTACAGTAAATTGTACAATTAATTTTCTCCAATGTCTCATTAAAATATGTTTTCCAACAATAAAAAATATGAAACAATAACAAGAAAAATACATATGAGAGGCAAAAATATGTAGTCATATGTTTTGTATATTCAACGTCTGCAAAACCAAAAAATTTCAAAGTTGTTATTAACAAAGTGCACACAATTTGAGCAGCTTATTAAAATACAAGTTTTTCATGCAGAAAGCATTTACACAACAATCTGAGTAGTTATGTAGAACACACCACAAGAATCATGTTAAAATGTTATTCATACATAATCGTTATGTATAAATTTTTTTTATTTATATATCATTATTTTTTTTAATAAACATAAAATCTAATACATTTATTAGATAGTGGCAAAATTAGTCATGCTATTTTGTCCCCTTCCCCCAAATCATCCATCATTTTTTTTTTTAATGACCTAAATCATCCCTCGATCATGGCAAAGAAACATAGTATGCATACAAAGTTTTGTTGATCGTATTTTTTTATTATATTTTATTAGGTATATTATAAATATACTTTATGAAATTTGTTTAAAACATAAATTGCCCGTTATGGTTCTGGAAATGACATCCTGCCCCTTGACGTTTCGAATTTCATAACAATTGATTCCTTTTATTAATAAATTATCAAATCAATTAACAGTTTTTAACGATATCAAAAATTTATTTCATTTAATAATTCAAGTAATTTTATTATTGTATAAGAGAATATTTAAAATTTTCATTTTTTCAGTTAATTCTATTAAATAAAAAATTCTAACAATGGGTATTTATAATTTTCCAAACCACAAGAGATAATCTGTATTTTAAGCAAATTTTAGGAAATGTATTTGTAATTTACTTTATTTTATTTGCCTTGTTATGTATTATCATTATATTTATAACATACATTAATGAAGAGGCTTGGCACATCTATATAGCACTATACATCACAAAATAAACATAATGTGATAAGTTAATGGGATCATCGTTACATATTTTTATTGTATTTTAAAAATATAGCCTCCGTTTGGGAAGTGGGTTGGCTCTTTGGCTTTTTGGCTCTTTTGGCTATATGAGCTTGGGCTCAAAAGCTTGGTTTGGGAAGGACTTTTTGATTTTTTGACTTTTTTGACTTTTTTTGTGAGAGAAGAGTGTAATGATTATGAGTTGAATGTAATTTTTTGTCTTTTGTGGCTCAAAATTGTTATTTTGTCTTTTGTGGCTCATTGAGCCAAAAAAGCCCAATGAGCCACTTCCCAAACCATGCCTTAATCAAATATTTGAATCAATTTGTGCTTATCAAAACTAACAAGTATATGAGTGGACAAGAAGGTTGTCAAGCTTTCGTGATCCTTTTTAAGTAGAAATGATTTACTTTTATTAATTAAAGTTAAAATATGTATTTAAAAAATAAAAATGATGTCATCAAATTCGGTTTGAAAGAATAAATTATTTAGTAAGTGTACTTATAATGTAGGTGAACTACAAAACAAAGATCGTGGGAGAGTGATCAGCTCTCACAGTTGATATAAAAAATAAAAAATAAAAAATAAAATGATAAATTAATAGAATGTGTAGCAAAGTATATTCAAATAAAAGTTTTTCTTTTGTCCTTAACTAAAGTTCCAATCATGATAGAAGTGGCCACAACTTGCAAGTCATTTTTTTCTTGAGAGGTTTTAAATGCCAACTTTGTTTGTTACATAATCATTTTTTTTTTTTTTTTAGTCTATTACACATAGGCAGGTTAAAACTATATATGGGCCAGAAGGGGCACAACTCTCCCTCAAATTTTTAAAAATGTATTATTATTTTATATTTTTTTAAGTATATGTAAAATTTGTAAAGGAGGACTTCATAATTTTATTAAAAAAAATTATTTTATTAACTCTCTAATAGTATTGCACAATATATAATGAGATAATTTTTAATTATTTCATATACTAGTTAATTGTATTAATTTTATCAAAGGTGATTTATTAATAAAAGAGGTACATATCACTTATTTTTTAATTTTAAAAATCAATTGTTATGTATACTTTTCTATTTACTATATTATATCAACTAACAAGATGACTTAAAACAATAGTCTAATCAATTATATATGAAATCTAATTAATAGTTCAAAACTTGAAGGAAAAAAAAAAAAAGACTGGTTAGGTTTATTTATTTTTCTCTTCATGAATTTTTTTTTCCTTAACGCTTATATGAAAAATTATTTTCAATTAAGTACATATTAGAACTAACTCAATTTTTTGTGTGCACATGCATTGGCCCTATTTTGTCAGAACAAACAAAAATGAAAAGATAAAACAAGCAATCATACACAAGATAGAAGCATAACCGATGGCCTCCAAGAGATCAATAGGGGACAATCATCAGAGGATACGTAGCATCATTAGGGATTTGGATTTTGACCTACCTAACTTTCCATCTATGGATTTACTCAAATTACTCTTCTGGAATTGCCACGGTGCTGGCAATAAAAATTTCAAGCACAACATCACAGAGATACTTCGGGCTCACAAACCGGAACTCTTGATCGTCATGGAGACTAAATTCCCTTACAGGAAAATGGGCAACTTCTTCAATCACCTAGGCTTTACAGCTTCTACTATTGTAGACCCTGTGGGTAGAGTTGGTGGGATATGGACAATCTGGGACACCAGCCATGTCAATGTGAGAGCCTCCTATGTAAGTTCTCAAGTCATCCATGCAACTGTCCATAAGGAGGACTACGAAGAATGGGTCCTAGCCGCTGTATACGCTAGCCCAAACCCTATCCTCAGAGAGACTTTATGGAATGAATTAGAAGAAGTAGCGGAAAATATGGATAAACCATGGCTAGTTGCTGGAGATTTCAACAATTATGCAAATCAGAGCGAACAACGGAGTTTTTCAAACAGCCAAAGCATAACCAGGACCTAGAAATTCCTTGAAAGAATTAACAATTGTAGCCTAATCGATTTGGGAAGCTCAGGACCCCGAATGACTTGGACTAATAACCGACATGGGCTAGCTAACACTATGGAAAGATTGGACAAGGCGATATGCAATGCAGCTTGGCGCACGTTATATCTTGAAGCTACTGTGAAAGTGCTCCCTCGAACATATTCAGACCACTCTCCTCCCATCGTGTACACTGAAGGTATGCAATCTCTCAATCCCTCAAATAGACCATTTAGATTCGAGGCTGCTTGGATGTCTCATCCTGGCCTTTTGGATGTCTCATCCTGGCCTTTTGGATGTTATTAACTCCTCCTGGTCTAATATGAACAATAAGCTCCTGGATTCCACTACTGAATTTACTATTAGAGTTAAAAAATGGAATCGAGAGGTTTTCAGCAATATTTTTAAAAAGAAAAGACATCTATTGGCCAGAATTGAAGGCATCCAAAAAGCCTTGCTGATAACTTTTCTCATAGTCTATTCACCTTAGAGAAAAATCTCATTACTCAATATAATAATGTTCTTCTGCAAGAAGAGATGCTGTGGTTTCAACAATCTAGATCTAGGACCATTACCCTTAGAGATAGAAACACAAGGTATTTCCATATTTCTACCATCACCAAACGGAGAAAATTGAAGATTAATGCCATTAAAGATAATGAAGGTAATTGGATTACTGAAAAAGTTGATATTATTAGAAATATTATGGATTATTTCAATGACCTATTCAAAAAGGAGGCTATTCAGCATTTGGACCATTGGAAAAACCTGGCCCTAACCTATTTTACCCAAGAGGACAATGCAAGTATGCTACAACCCATAACTAATTCTGAAATCTTAAAAGCTGTTAAAAGCATTGGTGCCTTTAAAGCACCAGGCAAAGATGGTATTCAAGCTCTATTCTACCAAAAGTACTGGCAATCTGTTGGTCAATCTGTGTATGATTTTGTTCACTCTTGTTTCCAAACTAATAGGGTGCCTACTGCTGTTAATGAGACTCTTATTGTCCTGATCCCAAAAATTGAGAACCCTGATACAATCAAACAATTTCAACCCATAAGTCTTTGTAATGTCACCTACAAAATCATAACTAAGCTAATTGTGGGTAGAATTAGACCTCTCTTGGATACACTAATCAGCCCCAATCAGAGCAGCTTTATTCCTGATAGAAATACCACTGATAATATCATTATCACTTAGGAAATCCTTCAGACTCTGAGATATAAGAAGGGAAAAACTAGAGGTATGATTTTCAAAATTGATCTTAAAAAGGCCTATGGTAGACTATCTTGGGATTTTATCAAAGATACCTTGCAGGAGTTTAAACTCAATGATAAATGGGTAGATTTGATCATGAACTGTGTCACTAACAACCATTCTTCTATCCTTTGGCATGGGGAAACTTTTGAGGGTATCCACAATGAGAGGAGACTTAGACAGGGTGACCCTCTCTCCCCTTACCTCTTTGTTCTTTATATGGAAAGATTATCTAACATGATCATATCGAAAGTGAAAGAGGGGTCTTGCAAAGGTTTAAAGGCTTCAAACAATTATCCAGTCTTATCCCATCTATTCTTTGTTGATGACCTCATCCTCTCTGCCAAGGCGGACCGCATTACCTGTGAGACCATCATTAGAGTCCTTAATGAATTTTGTGCAGTCTTTGGACAGAAAATCAACTTCTTCAAGTCTAAGCTTTTTGTGTCCAAAAATATTCCCTCTAGCCAAGCCAGAGCCCTAAGCTCCTACTGTGGCATCCCCCTCACTCAAGTCCTTGGCAAATACTTGGGATCACCTCTTCTCCACAATAAAGTAAGCAAAATCATGTTTAATGAAACCCTTGAGAAACTGAAAACTAGACTCTCAGGCCGGAAGGCTAAAACTTTATCCTTAATTGGTAGAGCTACGCTCATACAAACTACTACCTCTGCAATTCCTAGATACAATATGCAAGTTATAGAACTCCCTAAAAGTTTTTGTGATGAAATTGATAAAATCAATAGGAACTTTCTTTGGGGAGAGACTGACAACAACAAGAGAGTCCACCTTGTTAACTGGAATAGTGTGTGCAGAACTAAGGAGGGGGGGTCTTGGCCTTAAACGAGCTAGAGATCGTAATGCTACGCTCCTAACCAAACTTGGTTGGAAAATGCTAACTGAGCCTAATACACTTTAGTGTAAAGTCCTTCAAGCCAAGTACCTACAGGAGAGCCTCCCATATTTGGAAAAGCCTCTGCAAAAACAGAGACATTCTTCAAAAAGGGATTAAATGGAATGTGGGCAATGGGGAGAATATTTCCCTATGGCATGACTAGTGATGTGGACCAATCCTTTTGATCAAAAATATTCTACTTCTCAGATTAATGAAAAAGATAGGGTGAGTCTACTCCTTAATGATGAAGGCAAATGGAACCTTGAAACCATTATGAATACTGTGTCCCAGTAAGACCTCCAAGAGATGCTACAGATTCATAGACCTAACTATGTAACCTACACAGATGCCCCTACCTAAATTGGCTCCTCTTGAGGAAATTTCTCAACTGCATCTGCTTATAAACTTATTACCAACCATCAGCTGGATGGGACTGACTGGAAATGCTTGTGGAAGCTCAAAACCCCTCAAAAACTGAAATGTTTTCTCTGGCTCATACTCAATGACAGACTGCTAACCAATCAAATGCGACTCAGAAGACACACGACTAACACTTATTTATGTCCTAGATGTAGGGCATCCAGTGAGGATATGAACCACCTTCTAAGAGAGTGTACCAATTCCAAGGCTATATAGATTGAACTCAAAGATACCACATAGTGGGAGGAAGGTTGTCGATTGCCCCTAACTGAATAGATGACTTCCAATATGAAGAAAAAAATTTGGTTTTTGGCAAAAAAATTGTATCTTTATTTCATTGTTAGCCTCTGGCAGATCTGGAAAATCAAAAATCAAATGGTTTTTGATAACGTTATTCATTCTATTCAAGTTAGTCTCAAGAGCATTAGAGACTATGTTCTTGAGATTGATGAGGCATTCCAATCTCCTCTCCACCCTAATCAATCTCTACATGTACTAATTCACTGGTATTTCCCTAATGCAGGTAAACTGAAATTAAATACTGATGGCTACTCCAAAAGGGATCCTGGATAGGCAAGGTATGGAGGGCTCTTGAGGGATGCAACAGGCACATGGCTATGGGGTTACTATGGAAAACTGGGCCATTGTACCAGTGTGGAGGCAGAGCTATGGGTCATCTATAGGGGCCTCACAATATTGTTTTAGAAAGGCACCCTGGATGTGGAAATTGAAACTGATGCCACTCAAGCCATCAAGCTAATCTAGGATGGGCCAAACCACAACGCCCCTTACAAGGCCATCATAGAAGATACAAAGTTCTTAATGAAAAGATATAATTGTACACTGAGTCACACCCTGAGGAAAGGAAACAAGGTTGCTGACAGATTGGCAAACATATGAGTGGAACAAGATAACCATGTGGTTATTCTAGAGGACCCCTAGAAAATGTAATAGCTTTGGTCATAGATGATATGACTGGAGCTTATTTTGAGAGGGATTAGCCCCTAAACTGCTATTTGTTTTTTGAGACCCTTTCTCTATTTCTTTATGCTTTCATCTGAATCCAAAAAAAAAAAAGAGCATAACCAAAGCTACCATGCCTTCCTTTGAGTTTAGTCCCGATGAGGTCCTGGGTTCAATTCTCCTTAGGGAAATTAAATTAAAGGAGTGCAAGTACTTTGGTGTTTTGCTAAAGGTGGGGAGATTTTCTTCCATGAATGCTAATCTAACAACTTACTAACATTTGCCGATCAAAAAAAAAAACAAGATATAAGAAGCAGTTATCTCTCATTAGAGCCATATGTAGGAATAGATTTTTCTATTCACACAATCCTGAACACCTAAATAACTCATAATATATACTAAGATCCTCATACAATAAGATTAGAGCCATATGTAACCAGGCCCGCCCTTGAGATTTATGAGGCCTAAAGTCGATAATCAACTAATAAATTTTTAGGGTCTTTCATATTTTTTTTTTTCATTGAAAAAAAAAATTGAAGGTAAAAGACAAAAGATTTGTGTCAAAATTACAAAAAATACTTGATATTGCATTACAACAACTAATAAGTGTTACTTGATTTTCGCTCTTCTTGCATTTTTAGAAGCAAATAAATTAATCATACTTGCATAATCTAGTTTTTTTGCAAAATCATTTTCAATGGATAACAATACTAATTATTTTAAATGGGCCTTTCAATTTTTTAATAGGTCTATTTATTTTAAGTTAGTTTAGGCCGGCCTTAATTTTTTTTGGATTTAAAACATACCTAATATATTACACTAAACTATAATAGGAGGGGACCCCTCTTTTGGGTCTATTTTCAATAGATAACAATGCAAATTTTTTTGAATGGGTCTTTCAATTTTTTAACGGGTCAATTTATTTAAGTTAGTTTGGGTTTTCTTTAATTTTTGTTAGACTTAAAACATAATTAATATATTACACTAAACTATAATAGAATAGGCCCTTTTTGTGGGTTTATTTTGATGGACCCTAAGCCATGATCTGGTGAGTCTATGTCCAAGGCCGGCCCTGTATGTAACATTAGATTTTTCTATTCACATAATCCTGAACACCTAAAATAACTCATAATATATACTAAGATCCTCATACAATAAGAACTAAGTCAAACCTAGTGGCTTCACTGGGCCGAGCAAGTCACGAACGGGTTTTATAATCCAGGTATAAAATACAAATTAAGGTCTATTTTGATAACACGATTAAAAATTAATTTTTTTAGATCACAACACCACTCTACCTTTTTATATTATTTTTAATATACTTTTCAAAATAAATCTAAATGGAATGCGAGACATTCCCCCACAATCAACTAGATCAAAATATTTGATTCCGCCTTTGCAGATAGGCGTGGTCCACACTCATGTGCGTATAGTTGAAGAGGGATGTCTATCATTATCTATTTGAATTGAGAGTTTTTTCCACCGTAGAATATAAACGTGTGTCCTATTGTCTGGCTCCTTTCTTCTTGACTTGGTCCCCATATTTACCATGACTGCCCTGCCTGAAGCCTAAGTGGTTGTTTTTGGGTTGGTTGGCAACCGTTGTCTAGATCTATTTGAATTGAATTGATTGAATTGGTTGAGGAAAAATAAAGAAAAATAAAAATTTAAAAAGAAAATGCAATAACATAAACATTTTGTTTGGGGAACTAAAATTATGTTTGAATTTAAAATTTATGAAAGAAAAATAGAAGAGAAAGAAGATGTATTATTATGTAGAAGTTAATTTTTGTTCGAATAAGTTAAAATTTTCACATTTATAGTTTGATCTGAATTTTAATTTTTGTTCGAATAGTTTGATCTGAATTTTACTTTAATATTTATTCCTTTAATTTAAAAAAATATATATATGATCTTGACTTCAAATTTTAATTCATCCTTCCGTTTACAATGAGTATATTTCAAGAATCACATTAAAAGTATATTTTGAGAAAATTAATAATAATTCAAACAGAAGGACAAATTAAAATTTGAAATTCATATCATATTTTTTCAAATTAAAAGAATAAAAGATCAAAATGAAATTCAAATTAAACTATAAATGTGAAATTTTTAATTTATACGAACAAAAATTAACTTCTACATAATAATATAAATTTTAAAATCAAATTAATACTAAACTTAAAAATTAGGATTAATATATTGTTCAAATTTAGATTAAAATAAAAATTGAATCAAACGACCAACATCATTCTCACCCTGGTCCATTGTTTCCCAAGCAGGCCTCTCCAATTTTTATACCAGAACTTCAGGAACTTTAACCATCTTGAAGGTTTTGAAGCAATTGAAAAGAGTAATCATCACATTTGGCATTCAAGGTTATGCATGCTTGAAAAGGCAACTTCAGTGATGGTACTTCCAACAATGGAAGGCCACGATCAATAGGATTTCAACAGAAAAAGCACTGAACAAGATGGATATAAATTGTTGAACAACTCATAATCTCACTGGTTAACAAATAAATCATTAATACAATGTTGCTGCTCTGCAGCTGTCCCCCTTACACAGCTATTTTCTTGAATGAAAATATAATGACAGCTCTTTCATACTTGTTTTAAATCCAACTTTGACAATAATAATACTTCATTCATAAACAGTATCATCTCATATGATCAAGACAGACTCAAAAAAACAAAAACAAGAAATGCAAACACAATAACAAGCAAACAATAGGCAAACTCCTACGTAAGAGAGCAGCGGTGAAGAACAGACAGATTATTAATTGATCCCCTGCAAAGTAATTGAATTTGCAGAAACTTAATCCTGGGGCTTATCCCATTTAAGGGGCTTCACCACCTCCCATGTGAAGTCAGTGTCATCTCTTCCAAAGTGCCCGTATGCAGCAGTCTTCAAAAACCTTCCATTGCCACCCCTCTTGAGATCCAAGTTGATGGAGATCATTCCGGGCCTGAAGTCAAAATTCTCCTTCACAATCTTGAGAATCTCCTTGTCTGGGATCTTTCCTGTGCCGTATGTTTCAACAAACACTGACAATGGCTCGGGCACACCAATGGCATACGAGACTTGCACAATGCACCGGCGAGCAAGCCCACTGGCAACAATGCTCTTGGCAGCCTGCCTAACAACGTAAGCACCGCTTCGGTCTACCTTGGTGGGGTCCTTACCGGAGAAGGCACCACCACCATGGGCTCCCCAACCACCATAGGTATCGATGATGATTTTGCGACCAGTGAGACCAGCATCACCATGTGGCCCACCAATGAGAGACCAGCATCACCATGTGGCCCACCAATGACGAATCGGCCAGAAGGGTTGAGGTGGAAGATGGTCTTCTCATCAAGGTACTTCTCGGGGATGACAGGCTTAATGACATGCTCCTTGAGGTCAGCAGCAATCTCATCGTTAGTAACAGTCTCGTCGTGCTGAGTGGAGATAAGAACAGTATGGACTCGAATTGGAACCATGGCACCTTTGTCATTGTAATACTCAACAGTGACTTGGGTTTTGCCATCGGGTCTCAACCAGGGGCAAGTTCCATTCTTTCGCACTTCAGTGAGGCGGGCACCAAGTTTGGTTGCAAGGACATGGCTGAGGGGCATCAGCTCGGGAGTTTCATCCGTGGCATAGCCAAACATGTGACCCTGGTCACCAGCACCAATCTCTTCGGGGCGCTTGGTGAGATGACCGTGGACACCCTGGGCAATATCAGGGCTCTGTTGCTCAATGTAGACTAGAACCTTGCAATTATCAGCATCAAGACCAACATCATCGGAAACAAATCCAATGGTGCGGCATGTGTCACGCACAATCTTCTCATAGTCTACCTTGGCTTTGGTTGTGATTTCACCGAAGACCATGACCATGTTAGTCTTGGTGCAAGTCTCGCAGGCAACTTTGCTGTCTTGATCTTGTTCAAGGCAGGCATCGAGAACTGCATCAGATATCTGATCACAGAGCTTGTCTGGATGACCCTCATTCACAGATTCGGAAGTGAATAGGAAAGTTTCCATTCTCTCAAACTGCAAAACGCAAAACACCCACAATGTAAATCAATATATGAATGACCTAGCACCAAACTTATTATATATAAGGAAGAAAAAAAAAGCATTAAGTACAAATGCATCACACGAGTTCAAAGACTTGAATATAGAATTAGGTTCATGTTCGCAATAAAAGAATAATATGTTCTAGATAGATACTACATACACCCATGAAAAACGTTGATGAGTATCTCGCGAAAACAATGTTTAAGCCACCTCCCAAAAACAAATAATCCCATAAATAAACTATAATATGAAAAAGGCAGCTTGATGCAGATACTGTCAGACAGCTGTCAGGTATAAAGTTATTATGCACCACCAGACAGATTGCATAAAGCATTGTGGAATATATATAATACATATATATACAAACCTAGCATCAATTAACTTTAGATATATTGCTGCAAATAATTTTATCCCTTTATTGTAACATGTGGTCCAGGGGAATTTTCCTTTTGAACCACAGAAATGGGCCTGGTGACAAACTATCTAAAAGACATCTTGTAATCCAAGGAAATGCAGATACTCCAAAAACAAAGTGGTTCTAGCATGGCGCAAATAACGAATAAAATACAGATCTAATCTATAGAACATAAAAGGATGTTCCAAAATCATAACATAATGTAGATATATACAAATTCGCATGTATACACAGGGTTTTGTGTGGGAGTGAGGGAGGCAATTTTATGACCAAATTATGAAAACCCAAATGCAAATCCAGTTTGTGTATTCATATACAGGGTGTGCAAGTATGCAAGTCTATATTGTTGTAATTTTTTTTTTTTTTTTTTATTGCTAATGGGGTATCCGGATCAAAACCCGACTAATCCCAAAGGTGCACAAGTTTTCCGCAAGTACACCATGGTTAATTCAAAAGCTTTTTCCCAATCCAATGGTCCAAATAAATTGTTAGAACCTAAGAGGTTTTGATCCTGAACCTTAGAGGAAGCACACCCCCAAGATTCAAGATCCAAGGCCTTGCCACCACCATGGGGTTATGTTGCCGTAAATTTAAATTACTTTGCAATCCTAGCAACTGAAAGAAAACTTGCTAATCTAAAGGCAGATCTGTCATTTCAATACAACTGAAGTGGAAAAAAATCAGAAAAACTGTGTCCCAAACATTATATGTGTAGTGAAGATTCAAACTTAGCGTGGAGTAGGCCCGTGCCCACAAACTATCTTCAGGGTAATTTTGGGATATAATCTTTTTGAGTGTTTAATATTGCTAGAAAAATATCTAGACTATGTATATATTATATAATAAAAAAAGTTTTTTGCGTGGACTGTGACACTTTTTATTTTTTTCAAAACAAAAGCTCTAAACTATTTTAATTCTCTTATAGATCCAACTACTTCAAATAACTTCCATAGTTATCAGATCCAATTCTTTCAAATAACTGATAGTTTAAATTTCACACATGAACATGCCCACCTCTTGTGTGTGTGTGTGTAAGCCTTTTGGCTAAAACAACTAACAGAATCTATTCTTAACAGTTTAACTCAAGGCAAAAATGAAATGATTATAAAAACCCTTGTCTAGCCTCCCACAACCAACCCGCATTAACACTTGAACATCTCAAATGATAAATCAAAATTGACTAAAAATTAGATCCACCGACACAAGTGCTCAAACCGGTTAGCAAAGACTAGACAGTCAAACATTAGATCCAGCAAAGTGTATGAGAATAGTTCATATCTTACATACAGATCCAGTAAAAAAACCCCAACAAAAACTACTCTGAGTTAAGAAACTTTTGTAAGAACAATCAGATCTGAAAGCAAATCTTGAAAACATTCACAGAGTACAAAGAAATAATCAGCATCAACAGATCTGAGTCATTGGAGCACGAAATCCAACAAGAAACCACAAAATCAGTGAGTAAATACACTGTAAGGGTACAGAAAATGTACCTGAAGATGATAAAACAAGGATGCGAAGAGAGACAGAGAGAGAGAGAGAGAGAGAGAGAGAAAAGAGACCCCTTAGCTGCTTCCTAGGGCTTTTTGCGAGTCTTACCCATGGACTTCGGGTTCACATTTATAGACTTGCTTGAGGGGGGAGAGAGAGATTTGAATTGGTAGTTTGATTTTTTATTTTATTTTTTTAATAAATTACCCTGACCTTCGTAATAAAATTTTAAGTAAATTACAAATTGTTTAAAATATAAATAATTTTAGGATAAATTACACTGACAATCCCTAAAATTTATTTTTATTACATTTTTTTCTCACCTTTTGAAAATTACATCTCCCTTCCTGAGATTTAAAATTTCATTACAGATTCTCCCCTCAACAATTAATTTTTTTAAATATCAATTTTTCCCTCACTGGGTAAATTACATTGACACTCTTTACATTTTAGAAATTACAATCTCCTCCCTGAGGTTTAAAATAGCATTACTAATTGCCTTCTCGATTAGTATTAATTGGAAAAAAAGTCATTGAAAAAAAAAATTAGTTAGGAAAAAATTATTTGAAAAAAAAATTTGTTAGTAAAATTTTTAAATTTTTGTTTAAAAACCAACGTAAACTCATTTTTTGAATTTACGTTTTTTTTCTCAAATTTACGAACTGAGACAATCATAAACCAAAAAAATTATCAAATAAGTTTTTATTACAGTTTTTAAAATTTTATAAATATAAATTGAAAACTAAAAACTAAATGGTTTCCAAACAGGTCTCAGATGGTAAAAATGTCATAAAATTAACAAATAATTAAATAAGTTACCAACATAAGAAATGACTTATCAAAAGATTCTTAGACTACATATGGTTTGATTTTTAGATTTTTTTTTTAAATTAAAAATTAATTTGATTAAGAAATAAAAAATAAAAAATAATTATAATTTTTATGTAATTTTTATCTTTCGATTGTTAGAAATAATTTTTTACAAATTAAATTGAAACAACCATACATATGTATATAACTTGTCCAAAAGTTAAAATAATAATTATTTTTTAGCCTTAAATGATAATTATTTTTTATTTTTTATTTCTTAACCAAATTAATTTTTAATTTAAAAAAAAAATTCTAAAAATCAAATCATACATAACCTAATAATCTTTTGATAAGTCATTTCTTACGTTGGTAACTTATTTAATTATTTATTAATTTTACGACATTTTTACCATCTAAGGCCTGTTTGGTAACTATTTCGTTTTCAGTTTTCAATTTATATTTACAAAAATTTAAAAAACTGTCATAAAAACTTGTTTGATAATTTGTTTGGTTTATAAATTGTTGTCTCAGTTTATAAATTTGAGAAAAAAAACGTAAATTCAACAAATGAGTTTACGTTGGTTTTTAAACAAAAATTTAAAAGTTTTACTAACAAAAATTTTTTTCAATTAACTTTTTTTTCAAATAAATTTTTTTTTCAAATAATTTTTTTCCAATTAATTTTTTTTTCAACTAATACTAACCAAGGGGGTAATTGGTAATGCTACTTTAAACCTTAGGGAGGGGATTGTAATTTCTAAAATGTTAGGGGTGTCAATGTAATTTACACAGTGAAGGCAAAATTAGTATATAAAAAAATTAAATTGCTGATGGGGGAATTTGTAATGAAACTTTAAACCTCAGGGAGAAAGATGTAATTTCCAAAAAGTGAGGGGAAAACTGTAATAAATATAAATCTCAGGAGGTGTCAGTGTAATTTACCCATAATTTTATATAATTTTAAAAATGGGTAAATTATATTTACATTTTTTATATTTATATTTAATATATATCATCATTTGACGTTTGAAAAATTATATTAACCCTCCTGTTATATATACGGAATGAAAATATTGAACTCATACACTCTCTCTTTTCTTACTTTGTTTTACTTCCTCTGTGTTTTTTTTCTTTTTTCTATTGTAATTTCTTCTATTTTCGATTAGGAGTTGTTGACTTTTAACCACAGAGGTAGAAATGTAATTTCTAAAATATCAGGGAGTGGAATATAATTTGATCAAACTTCGGGGGTGTCAATGCAATTTACCCTTTAAAAATTATAATCCACTTCTTTAAATTTCTAATCGCATAACAAATGTCTCATTTTATTAATAAATTATGAATTTAATTAACAATTTTTAATGATATTATAAATATATTTTAATTAATAATTTAGATAATTTTATTGTTATATAGAAAAAATAGTTAAGAATTTTATTTTTTTTATCAATTCTGTTAAATAAAGAATTTTGATAAATGAATATTTATAATTTCTAGAAACACAAAAGGTAATTCGTATTTTAAACAAATTTTAAATGGTGTGTTTGTAATTTATTCTAAAGTTTTATAAAAATATAATATGTTACATAATTTTAATATAATTACATTTATTACACTAGTAAGGTCAACAATGCTATATCTCCTAATTATCACCCCTAAATGATCCCTTAATGATGTGGCATTAAGGCTAGATTTCACATAATAGAATGTTTAAGAATAATGCTATATGCATCAATTGGCATACTAACTAGTGTACCAATTGATGATGTGACATAATTTAAGAAATTTTTAGTATTTTTAATGTAATTAATAAATTGGGTCAATAATAATGTCATAACTAGTGTTAGTACATTAATTATTATATGTAACACTGCCGAATGTCTAATAAATCAAAATTTGACACTTGTCAAACACATTATTAGAGGTGGTTAATGAATGTTTCAAGCATTTTTCTTGAAAATAATGTAAATGCTATGAAAATATAATAAAAAAATAAGAATAAATATTCAATGTAAAAGAAATAATATCATTCACGAATTATTAGTGTTGTTTGGAAATTAGCTTTTTCAATTTATTTTAAAGTTATTTCTGATTAATAAAAAGTAAAAGATGTACCAAATAATCTAATACATATTCTTATAATTAAAAAATTATAAATAGTTCAAATAAGTTAAACCAAATAACTTTATTAATTAAAAAATTTTAAAAATAAAAGAAAAGAAAAAGAAGAAGGAGGTTGAGTGATATATAAATCAAAATCGTATGAGAATTTAATATAATTATATTAAGATTATGGGTTTACTGGAGGAGGTCATTGTAATTTAGTTTTATTGTTTAAATTTAATAATTGATTGGTTGGGTCCAGAGAGTTGTGTGATGGTTGGAGTAGTTGTGTGACGTTGCGAATTCTGAGCCGTGGGATGATGATAAATCGAACGGCTAAAAATGTTTGGAGTGGGTAAGCGAGAGTGACAGATCCACTGAAAACTATCCAATGTTATTTTTTAGTTTGATTAATTATTATTATTTAGTTAGTATTATATTATTATTTGCCTTTTAATTTCTTTATTACGTCACCGTCGACGAGTCCTCGTTCACCAACCCCACCCAACCCCGGACGCGCAAATGGGCTTGACTTTAAGGTCAGCTCCTCGGCTTGGCTCTTCTGAGCCATCTCCCCAGTTTCTCCTCTTCATTTTTTTAAAATTTTTTTTTACAAAAGATTATCCCTGATTATTGATTACTAATAAGTTGAAGGTTTTAAATTTTATTCTCTCTTTAATAAAGTTTTGCTGTTTCAATTTGTATAAGTATTGTAACTAATTGAAAAAACTAAGGTAAATTATATTTACCTCTTTTGAGATTTAGGAAAAATTATAATAAATTCTATAATTTTAACATAATTATACTAATTTTCTTTATAATAAAAGTAAAGAAATGCAAATAATATGAAGATACGAAGATAAATATTTTTTATTTGTATGACTAACGAAATTCTGATGAAAAAAATACTGAATATTATGTAAATTAAAATCTTAATAGAATTCAATGTAATTATATAAAAATTTGTGAAATTTACTTGATTTTTTCCTAAATATAGAGAAGGTCGATATAATTTAGGCCTCGTTTGGCAAGTGACTTTTTTAGTTAAAAAATCAAAAAGTTACTAAAAAAGTCAAAAAACCAACAACATATACCAAAAAGTCAAAATTTCTTTTTTCTCTCTACTTTTTGCACATCTTTTCGTAAAAAGTTAAAAAGTCATCACAAACATACTAATTTTTTTATATCATATTTTAGCCAAAAAATTAAAAAGGTACTAAAAAAACATGTTCCCAAACGAGACTTCACTCAAAAAAATATTATAACTTTTAATTTTTTGTCATCCTCTTATATATTGACCATAGTTCTAAATCACGGTATCGGCTAACGTAACAGTATCGATCGCGGAGTATCGGTATCGGTAGTATCGGCAGGTACGTATCAGGAATCAGGTGCCGCAACCGTGAAATTTTAAAAATCATTAGCAATCCCTCTAAAATCAACTTTTATGCATTTTTTTGACTCTTTTAACTTTAATTTGTTACATTTCAATCAAAATTTCGTTATGTAGGAACATTTTTGACTCATTTTTAACTAAATGGTTTATATTTATTTTTGACATATGTTAAACTTTTAATAAAAAAATTGATTTGAATATTTTTTTTTGTTGTACTGAGAAAAAAATAAATAAATATATATATATTAATATAAATAGAGGTGCAGGTGCATAAACAGGTGTAGCCACACCACCTCCAAAACAAATAAATAGAAGGAAAAAGAAAAAAAAAAAAAAAAAAACCTTGTCCCTGGCTTCTTCACTGCAAGTAATATCCAAGGTAACTCTCTCTTTTATATCATACTATAAACAAATAAATAGAAGAAGAAGGAAAAAAAAAAAAAAAAAAAAAAAAACCTTAAACATTTGAATCTACAAATCTACCATAAACCCACGCACCTCCATGTACCCAAGTAACTCTCTCTTCTTACCCATCTCAACTCAGACTCCCAATGCACGTCCATGTATATCCACTTCAATCTCATACTTCCATACCATAATACAACCACCTCTCTCTCTCTCTCTCTCAAAATGTTGATTGGAAGTTGCAGAATCCCGCCAAACCCAAGCAACTTCAGCTTTAGATCGACGAAAAAAAAAAAAAATCAGAAACAGAAACAGAGCACATCAAGAAGAAAAACAGAGCCGCAGCACAACAACAACAGAAACAGAAACTGTATCGGCCCGTATCGACGCATATATCGGATTCACGCCGTTACGTATCGGAACTCAGATGCTACGGCTGTGAATTTCATTCTCACCAGTATACAGGTGAATATCCGAATCGGTGCTATGATTTTCCGGTACGTATCGTACCGGCCGATATTTAGAACTATGATATTGACCCGCCCAACCCTAAACTATTTTTTTTATAAGTTTTTTTGGGTATTTAATTTTTGAATTATGCTTGAGATTAATGCTCCTAACCCATCCCAATCTGGCTTGACCCGCTAATAAAATATTTTTATATTGGAAATAATATCTATACATGTAATAAGTAAAAAATTAGAAAAATATTAACAACCTTGTAAGTCCTAAGCTCAAGTTGTGTGTATTCTTACCGAGATGTTGCTCAGTTACTTATACGACACACTCAAGACTTTTGGCCTGCTTTCATACTTGTCTTCTTACAAACGGTTATATTTATTTTCCACTTGTTTATTAGAACTTTTTTTCCACTTGTTTATTACAAACAGTTATAGTTATTTTTAGTTATATTTTTATTTTTTTATTATCTTACAATGACTTTATCTATTTTTATTTTTTTCAATCGAATTCGACACTTTTTTTGGTATAAATGGTTGAATAGTAAATTTTTTTATGACTACCATCCTTGCTCTCTCTATTTTAAGCCTATGGGTTATTTTGGTATAGACTAAAAGCTAGTATTTTGACTTTTTTAAGTTTTTTTTTTTTATTTTATTTAAACATGTAAAAAGTATAAAAATGATGCCACTCAAAAGAGTTTAAAATTCAAAAAGTTGGCTTTTAATCTCCTTCCAAAAGCAGCCTATATATGTACATTAGTGGATGTGTACTCATTTGATAGGTGTATTGTTAAATTTATAAAATATAAATTTTTATTTTAAAATATAGTGTGTTACTCAAACAGTAAAATTATTGTTTACCAAACTGATGATCTTTGTTCGCCTCACTATTTAATTTTTTTTTTTTTTCTTTCAATAGAGAAAAAATTCACTTGGCAAAAGGAGAAAAAAAACTGTAGGAAACCACTATAGTAAGTTGTTCACTTTATATAATGTTATACGTATCAATTAATATACTAACTAGTATACTAACAGATAATATGACATAATTTTAGAGATTTTGCATATTTGTAATTTTTATAATAAGTGGGATCAGTAATAATGGTATAACATTATGAATCAAAAAAAAAATGAATTAAAAAAAATAATAGTATAACACTAATTGGTACATTCGTGAGTACATTAATTAGTACATGTAGTATCACCGTATATAATATAGATATAGAAGATATATGAGTTAAGTGGATGGGTTATTTTTAGGGTTAGAATTGAGTTTGAATGATCATAGTAGGCTCCGATGTTGGGTTAGACCGAACATGGCCAACCCATGCCATCATCAAATACAAATAAGGATATTAATCTGTAAAACTTTACCATAAAATTTTACACATTAAACTACACATTCTTTTTTAAGTGTAAGCTCACATCATGTGATGGTGTAGCCCTGCACTTTTATCTATTTTTCTCTTTTCCAATAGATTATCTATGATTATTGATTACCAAGTTGGAGATTTTCCAGTCTTATTTGAAGTTTTTCTATTAAAGAAGTATTTAACTTATTTGATTTGAGTTTTCTAAATTCACTTTTTAAGAAAAATTTTTTGTTTTCTGTATTTTTTTATTTTCACTGAATTTTTTTAATATTTTAAGTATTTTTTTTTTTAATTTTTAGATACCTAACATATATACACTTAGAAAGTATAATATTTGTAAAAAAAAAATCTTTAAGAAATTTACTAAATATCAAAAATATATTAAAAAAATATGACAATTCCGTACATTTTTCGTATTCTTGTGTATTTATTAATTTTTTAAAATATTTTTTTATAAATATTTTATCTTTTAAATATATCTAATGGTGTAAAAATGGCCCACAACCCAGTTAGGCCCGAGCCCGAGCCCAACCTAAGACCCTAGGCTTGGGTAGTCATTTTGAAGCCTGTCTCAAGTCGTGGGCCCGGCCTGCTCAAAGCCCGACTTAGGCTCGTCCCGCCCATGGCCTAGTGTCATTTTTAGTGGAAAATAATAAAATTTTCATAGAAAAAATATAAACGAATGAAAAAAAATACTCAAGCCATGTCCAAGCCGAGCCTAGGCCCAGGCTCACAGACTTGGCTTGGCCTGGCCCGACCCGGCCCACCCAAGGCCTAAATACCCCCTAGGTCTGGGCCTCTGCCTAATTTTCTAGTCCATGAGCTGATCCGACTCGAATTTTGGCAGAAGATCAAGCAGCCCGACATGGGCCGGCTTGAGCCCGGACCTGGGCCCGGATGGGCCGGGCCGGGCCCAATTTACACCCATAAATATATCTGAATAAGATGCATTTAAAAAATTACTTAAAATTTTAAAAATATTTACTAAAAATAAAAAAACAAAAAAAAATTATAAAAAACAAAAAAAAATTCAATTTAAAAAAAAAATTTTAATTCAAAAAATAAAAACTAAGCACAACCGTGATTGCAATTCAACGGTTTTTCGTTTGAAATTAGACGGTTAAATCATTAAATTGACTTTTTCTCCACATGGACCGCACTTTAATGTCGTAGACTATCTACATAAAATTCAAATTTATTTTAGATAAATTATTAATATACCTTCTAAGATTTATTTAAAATATGAATTATTCCATATAATTAGAAGATTAAAAATACTTCCCTGTCGAAATTTTTTATTTAACATAATTAATTGAAAAAGTGAAATTTCTAACTGTTCACCTATACAATAATAAAATTATCTGAATTATTAATTGAAATAAAATTTTAATATTATTAAAAATTATTAATTAATTTAATGATTTATTAATAAAATAACTTATTTGTTATGAAATTAGAAACCTTAGGGGGCATAATGTAATTTCTAAAATCACAAGAAGTAATTTATAATTTAAGTAAATCTCGGGGGATGTGTTTGTAAGTTATCCAATTATTTCAATAATTATAACTATATACCATAAAATGAACAACGAATATAATTTTAAAAATAATGTTCATTGTTTTGGAAAGAAAAATGTGCCGAAATTATATGATTACAATTCTCAAATTATTCTATTTTATTTTTTATAAATGATTACACACTACAATCTAAAATATCAACTGATTATAATTATCAAAACAAAACATATAATGAGCTTATGAATCCAAACTAAACCAGTTATGGACCCGGGACAAACTAACTTCTAAATTATTATTTATTAATGTATCTTATAGTGATAAAAAAAATATAATAAAGGATAAATTATACTTTTTACTCCAGTAATTTGATCCAAATTTTATTTTGGTCTTTCAATTTAAACAAGGGATTTTTTGTCATAATTTCTTCTTAAAGCACGTTTTTCTTGAAAATGATAAACTCTGACTTTTTGGCTCATAAACTCCTCCAAAATAAAGAAATCTTGTAAGAAAGACAAAAATTTTCAGATTTATATTTTGTGTGACAAATTTACCCCTTTATAGGCACACACTCTTTATTTTTCTCCTCTTTCTCTTCTTTAGTCTGTATCAACATTCTCTTTCTCTCTATCTGTTTCTAAGAGCTCTCTTCACCACAACCACCGCTATTTACACTATCACCACCACCATCTCCACTACCACTACCACCACTGTTTTCACCACCTCCACTGTCTCAACCACCGGCACCGTTCGTCACTACCACCACCATTACCGTTTCTACCACTATCATCTCAACCATTAGCACCATTCATTGCAACTATACCACTGCCAACCACTATCGTCATCATTTGCCTCCAAAACCTCATACCTGAGATTGATGACCTCAAATATGAGATCTATCATCTCAGATCTATATCCCTCTCTTTCTCTCTGTCTCCTCATGATACGCTGTCTTTTAGACAGTAAGATTTTACTCTGGTTTGAACCAAATCTGAGGTAATATATGTGCTCTCTTTATCTCGCTATTTCTCTATCTTTTTCTTTTTTTCTCTATATGTATATATTTTTATTTTAGTACATTTTTTTTGTCATTATCAATTTAAATATTGATTTTGAAATCTCAAACAAAAATGTTTAGTACGTTCATTAGTGACATAATAAAATTTTAATCTAATATAGAATAAAATTTTACTCTGTGTATGGGTAAAATTTTATTATAAAAAAATAATAAATAAAAAAGAAAAGAAGCTAGTAGAGAAAAAATGACTTAGCATGATGATCCAGTTTGATATATAAGCCAGCTCACATGTTTTGATGTTGCAAATAAAGAACATGTCATGTCGGCCCTGCCGACACTTCTCTATTCTCTGTTAATTAGTTGATTTTAATATTACAATTGTGATAGACTCCCACGAACAAATGAGGGTTACGTATACCTGAGCGGACTTCACACAGATCAAAGGTCAAAATTAAATTGGGAGTCATAAAACCTTCGAAAAAAAAAAAAAAGATTCCAAACATTTCTGTTAATATTATTAATTAATCTGAACTAATTGTTGTGCCGTGCATAGTCAAACAAGTTTCCCACATGAGGTGTTATGGCATTTCCCCTTTTACAGGGACACAGTCCACAACCCGTAACACACTGCACAGGAATCAAATTATACTTATCAATTGATATATTAATAAATGATATTATATAATTTTAAAATTTTTATAATTTATATAATGAGTATGGATTATAATTTTAAAGCGATAATATCATGATATATGTTGAGACACTAATATACCAATTGAGATATGTAATACCACTGTAACACACTATCAAGTATATATATTCTCATCCATCTTAATTACATTTACCGTCAGTATGTTTTTATCAAAATAAAAGTGATAGTCAATTACTTAGAGCATCTTAGATCCGATAAATTAGAATGAAGGGTAGAATCAAAGTGAGAATAGAATAAAAAGTTGAATGAAATAAAATGTTTATTCTCATTCTAATGTTTGGGCGCTAACATAGAATGGTGTATGAATAGAATGACAATTCAAACTGAATTAGTCATAAATTTATAATACTTATAAGTTTATATTTTATTTTTATAATTTTTTTAAGAAAATATGTTTGAATTAAGTATTTTAAGAATTTAATAAATTCAATTGTTGATTCAAGAACTAAGTAGATTTTAATTTATATAATTTAAATGCTTAGTAGACTCCAATCAACAATTCATAGAAGGCTTGGTTTGGGAATTTGCACTTTTAGTCAAAAAGTCACTATAAATTGTCACATCATTTTCTTTACTTTTTTACAAATCTTTTCGTAAAAAATCAAAAAATTAATAAAATAGCATGTTTCCAAGTATATAATTTGGTATAATCCAGAGGTAAAAAGTGAAATTAATCCAAAATATAAAGATATTAAAATTCTTATGTCATAAGAGCAACTCCAATGTTACTTTTTATTTTTCACTAACTGAAGTATAAAAAATGTATATTATTTATTTTACTTAACTTTTTCATTTATGTACTTCAACGCTACTCTTTATGTTTCTTATTCATTCACACAAATTATTTAAAGACCCTTCCAAAACTTTTCAAATATAGCCGCCAGTATGGAAGAGTTTCGTCAAAATAGCTATTGCAGTAGTCTGCTCGTTGGATGGAGTAAAATAAGATAAGACTAAGGCTTTGTTTGGCACTTTAATTAGCACATATTATTTTAGCACATTATCCTATTTGAGTTATAATTATCTTATTTGAGTCACATCACCTTTCTATCACATCATTTCAAACCTAATTCATATTTCATATTTTTTTCATAAAAAGTCAAAAAGTATACTAATTTAATATTTTCCAAACAACCCCCAATTACAATAGTCAATAAGTTTTTTTTGAAGCTCCAATAGATACTTAAATAACTAATTTTTTTAAATATATATATATCAAAACTTTTTGGTAAACTCTTTGGGTGTGACTTATAAGTTGATTTTTTTACTTACTATAAAAAAGTGTAAAAAATAAATAAATAAATAATAAGGAGGTAATGTAAGCCAAATAAGCCAATAAATCAATAAATTAACTTTTTTAAATGTTACCAAAAAGTTGTTTGGCTGTAAATATCACACTTAATTTTCTCTAAAAGCCATGTTAATTACAATTTTATAAATTGTTGTTAAAATAAAAACAATAAAGTTAAAATTTGAAAAAGATAAAGTTCACATTTTAATACATTTTTTACTTGCACAAAATTTTATATATTTTTCACACATGCATCGAGAGTCATAACCACTTATTATGTGGTTATTAAAAATTCCCTCAATCAAAACATGTCATAATTTGCATTATGATATAATTTTGAATAAAAAGCACTTTACTCTATGTGATTTTAGAATGTTGTTTTATTTTCTGTGAGTTCACTGCAAGAAATTATACATTTGTCAACTACTTTTGCCGATTAAAAAATTTTTGGTCGTAAAAAAATGATATTTACTGACTAAAAAAAAAATCGTAGCTAAAAGTTAATACTATTGTTGACTAAAGTAATTTTGTCGCTAAAAAGTGATTTTTTGCGACCAAGTTAAAGTATTAGTCGCTAAATATATAGGCGGGAGGTAAAAAATTATTTTTTATTTTTGGTCGCTAAAAATTTATTTTCAGCGACTAAAAAATATTTTAGTCGCTGTATAGTTAGTTTTGGCTACAAAAATTATTTAGTCGCCGAATGAAAAATAAAAAAATATTTTATATCTTTAGCGATCAAAAGTTTGATCGCAAAAAATTTATTTTCAACGACTAAAAAATATTTTAGTCGCTGTATAGTTAGTTTTGGCTACTAAATTATTTAGTCGCTGACTGAAAGAAAAAAAATTACTTTTTATCTTTGGTGACTAAAAGTTTGGTTGCCAAAAATATATTTTCAATGACTAAAAAATATTTTTGTCGTTGTATAGTTAGTTTTGGCTATTAAAATTATTTAGTTGCAGAATGGAAAACAAAAAATAACTTTTTATCTTTGGCAGCCAAAAGTTGGTCGCCAAAAATTTATTTTCAGTGACTAAAAAATATTTTTATCGCTGTATAGTTAATTTTGGCTTCTAAAATTATTTAGTCGCCGAATGAAAAACAAAAAATTATTTTTTATCTTTTGGTCGCCAAAAAATTATTTTCAACAACTAAAAAATATTTTAGTCGCTGTGTAGTTAGTTTTGGCTACTAAAATTATTTAGTCGTCGAATGAAAAACAAAAAATTACTTTTTATCTTTGGCGACCAAAAGTTTGGTCACCAAAAATTTATTTTTAGCTACTAAAAAAATGTCTAGTTGCCAAATAATTAAATATTTGGAGGGAAACTTTTCAAATTTTGAAAAGATTTATAAATATTTAGTCAGGAATTGTATAAAATGACCAATATATATTTTGCACATCTATATAACAAAACAACTCTGCTTTTTTTACTCCTAATGAAACTTTTGTCCCTTTATCAAAACATACACCATTAGATTGAATTCAATCCAAGGGCTCACAATGTCTCACTCTCTATTTGGTCCAAACATCAATTCATACACCCCATCTCTCTCTCTCTCTCTCTCTGACACACGCACACACTCTCAAATTTTGAACACACTCCTCTTTCAAATTTTGAACACACCCCCTCTCCCTCTCTCTACCTCTATCGGAGCCCATTCCTATGCTTCTTTGTAGGAGCCCAACCCTTGCCAGCGACCGAACCCCAAACCCTCTATTACTTTCTTCATCTTCTCTCTTCCTCCATCCCTCTCTCCGCGACCCTAGTCGTCATCAACAATGGCAGCCCCAAAGACAAAGACCGAGTACAAGGGTGCTCAACATGGGTGTTCAACAAATTCGAATCTAGTAGAAATACTGCTCAGGTGAACAAACCCATCTTATTTGAGAACCAAAATTAAAACATGTGCCCGTGTATTTGGGAACCAAAATTGGTGTGAAAGCATATAAAGCTGTTTCAAAATCCTGTGCCCGTGTATGGATTTCATGAAGGTAAATATCCAACTTTTGCCGACTAAAAGAAATTTAATCGCCAAATATCTAGTATAATTTTATTTTTAATCTTTGGTGACTACCTAATTTGGTCGGCAAATATACATTTTTGGTAACCAAAACACATTTAGTCAGCAATAAAACTCTATTTTTTAATTTGGGAACACTTATACCACCCAATTTGAGTTTATGTTTAATTTGTTTATTTATTTATTTATTTATCTATTTTTTATTATTATTATTATTATTATTATTATTTTGGAGGGATTTTTAAATTAAGTTGGTGAGAAACTTGGAGGGATTTTGGGGGGATTTCAAACACACTAAAATGAGTTAGGGCTTAAAAACATCTGTTTCTCTCACTTTGTGACACACACACACACACACACACTCTCTCTCTCTCTCTCTCTCTCTCTCTCTCTCTCTCTCTCTCTCTCATGTCGGTTTCCCTCCTTCTGATATTGAATCTCTGTCGCTTTGTTTCCATCATCGTCGGGTAAGGAGTATCACCACCATCGAGCACCACTGTAGCTTGGCTTTTCGCGCTCCTTTTGTTCTTGGCACTTGACCCTGGTGGGTACGCCGTATTCCCCTTTTGTCCTTGACACTTGTCCCTGGTGGGTATGCCTCTTTGTCCAGGAAATTCCAGATGTCGTAATACCAGGAGTTTGTGTCTTGAACCTCATCTATCAAGGCGATGGTCTCATACGCCGGCGTATACTTCTGTTCAATGATGATCGGGCGCATCTTCACTCCAAGCGGAATGTCCACCATGGAGGATAAAGTTACAAAAGTGATATTTACATCCACTAAATCCAAAACGCAATAAAGAGAAACAAACATCAACTTAACCCGAGAAAATTTTCTTCGAGGGAAATTACAAAGGAAGAGTCAAACTTATTTACACGCGATAAGGGATTCCAAGTAAAACTCAAGATGTGCAACAAGGACTAGTCAAACTCAAAAGAGTGATAATGACGTAGAAAAACCCAAACTTGAGTGATAATGACTTGAAATCCAAACGTGATAATAAGTGATAATGACACTTTCCTTGGTGATTTCCAAGGGTCAATTAGTCCCTTAAAAGTAAACACACTGATGAATAAAGAGAAATGAAAAAGAAAAAATTGTGCTTTAGTATAAGAACATGCATACATTTGGGGTAGTGAACCTCCATAGAATTTAAACCGTTAAGTATAGAGCGTTTTATGTTTTTGGTAGCAAATCTCCTAAAAGATTAAATCAGTAAGCATAGAACGTTGTATACTTTTGGTAATGAACCTTTTAAACATAAAACGTTTTATGCCTTTGGTAGTGAATCTCCAAAGAGATTAAACCATTAAGCATAGAGCGTTTTATACCTTTGGTAATGAACCTCCTAAGCATAAAACGTTTTATGCCTTTGGTAGTGAATCTCCAAAGATATTAAACCATTAAGCATAGAACCCATTAAACCATCAAGTCCACATACTCCTCTCGCGTAAGACGCGTTTGGATCTCAAGTCCACATACTCCTCTCGCGTAAGACGCGTTTGGATCTCAAGTTTACATACTCCTCTCGCGTAAGACGCGTTTGGATCTCAAGTCCACATACTCCTCTCGCGTCAGACGCATTTGGATCTCAAATTCACATACTCCTTTCGCGTAAGACGCGTTTGGATCTCAAGTCCACATACTCCTCTTGCGTCAGACGCGTTTGGATCTCAAGTTCACATACTCCTCTCGCGTAAGACGCGTTTGGATCTCAAGTTTACAAACTCCTCTCTCGTAAGACGCGTTTGGATCTCAAGTTCACACACTCCTCTCGCGTAAGACGCGTTTGGATCTCAAGTTCACATACTCCTCTTGCGTAAGACGCGTTTGGATCTCAAGTTCACATACTCCTCTCGTGTAAGACGCATTTGGATCTCAAGTTCACTTTTCTCCTCTTGCGGACGAAGCGTTTGGATCTGACATTCATTACATCCAACATTTATGCTTTCATTCAATGTCACATCATTGTCTTGATTGCATTTCATTGCATAATCATAAGTTATGTTTTGCATTTCATTGCATGATCATAAGTTATGTTTTACATATCATTTTGCATCTTGCCCCTGAACTACGCATGTTTGATTCCTTACAAACGGGATACGTAGGCAACCTTCTGGTTCAACCACTTGCATTTGCACATTTGTTTGTTTGCCCAAGTCTTACGGCCTTGTTAAAAGGGTCGTCTTCGGACTTTGACATTCACTCACGTCATGAAATGACTTCGAGCTCTGTCAAAGAGGGGCAACTATAGACACCTCATTTTGACCGGCCCTAAGACTTGGGCACTTTCTTTTGATTACCCGATGATGACAATTAGAAAGTGTTTCTCACAGAATCCTCAGTAAGAAAGATGGAATTTGAACTTTAATCCCAACCTTCACCATTATAGCCAAATTGTTTTAAAATACTAAATATTTCATTAGTTTAGTATTTTTGTAATTTTGCATAATTTTATGTGTTTGTTCATATTTTTGGTGCTTTTATATAAATTGGTATAAATTATATATTTTATTAATATATAAAATAAAGGGGTACTTACCAATTAGTCCTATTCACTAGACTTATTTACCTACAGGTCCTAACTAATAAATTTAACACTATAAAAA
The DNA here is from genome assembly GCA_036172215.1 of Camellia granthamiana. Taxonomy (NCBI): domain Eukaryota; kingdom Viridiplantae; phylum Streptophyta; class Magnoliopsida; order Ericales; family Theaceae; genus Camellia; species Camellia granthamiana. Next base: position 114,992,241 of record CM069908.1, on the reverse strand, counting down.
TAAGAGAGTGATAAATTTATCACTAAAAATTTATTCATAAAAACAAAGAGACTGATAAATTTATCACTATAAATTTATTCATAAAAAAAAGACTGATAAATTTATCTTTATCACTTAATAAATTTATCAAATAGGACTTAATGGGTATTAAGTCTCTAAAGTAGGACCTATTGGGTAATAAGTCTCCAAAATATGACCTATTGGTAGTTTACCCTAAAATAAAATAATAAAAAGTTATATTATTATATTATATGTTTAATATTATTATATTATATGTTTAGTATTTTGGTATAAATTATATATTTTTATATATTTTATATAATATATTATATGTATATAGATATGGTTGATAGATAAGCGGAAAGTGATGGATCCTTGCCCTGAGTACTCGACCAGGACTTACTTTCTTCGTCCACAGCTAGTGGAGTTCTCCTTAGAGGGATAGCCTGTCGGTTAGGCACCACGATTGTTGAAATCGCGCGACAGACACGATGCTCGAAGAAGATGAAGGAAGAGAGAGTGAGACAAAAATAGGAGAGGCGGGAGAGTTGCATATATATGTGTATATGTATTGTATATCTATGTATTATATATATTTGTTTTCAAATTTGGTCACAAGCATGGCTTGGGTTTAGTGGCGCAGCTTAGCGGTTACGGGCTGAAAGGTTGAGCCTGAGGTCAGGGGTTCGAACCCCACATTGAGCGTTTCTCTATTTTGTTTTGATTTTGGTATTGTGTACATATATCTCGTATACCTATGTATTATATATATATTTTTTTGAATATTTTGTCACAACAGTGGCGTGGCTCAATGGTTGAAGGACCAAGAGACTAAGCTTGAGGTCAGGGATTCGAAACCCCGTATCCTCACATCCATGCATTTTTTGTTTTTCTTTTCTTTTTTGCGTGTTTGAAGTACGTGTGTCGACGTCAGCAAACGGAATATGCCTTCTCAATAACGGCATCTTCCCGCTGACGGCTGCAAACAGAATGTTCCCCACCTGTGTATATGTCCGTGTATGTCCGTATATGTCTGTGTCGTATATACCTGTATATATCCGTATATATCCGTGCATATATATACCGTATATATCTGTGTATCTATACCATATATATCTGTGCATATATCCGTATCTATCTGGGTATATATACCGTACACATATCTGTGTATATATCTGCCTCTGTCTTTGTATATGTCTGTATATGAATATATGTATACCGTATGTATATACCTATGTATATTTTGTTTATATACACGATCAAACCCGCACCGTGTATCTATCGCAGGATCACATCCGCACCGCGCATCTATCGCACGATCCCATCCACACCGTACATCTATCGCATGATCATAACCATATTGTGCATCTATCACACAATCAAGCGTCTACCACACAATCTCAATCCATCGCTCTATCTTGCGCATCGCACTATCTTGTGCACTTGTCGAGGTCTAGGAGACCTTAAATCCTCTAGAAGTGCAATTCCTTTGGTGTTTGTTATGCCCAAACAACTTCAATCGGTCTGGTATAGCCACCCGACTGTGTTTGTAATGAGTTCCTAGAAGATCAACTGCGACGGTGAAAACTAGAGTTTGAATGGCGATGCCTAGAACGCAAAAGGTTTGGAATTTCCGAGACTAAAGTTTGGTTTAAATAACCAGGGGCGTATCCCCGGCTTGAAATCTGTATGGCAGCCCCATAGGTTGAGGTAGCTTGTATGCGTATCAATTCCGGATATTGAACCAACCTAATCTGTCACCCTGTTGGAGAATAGGGAAAGTTGTGCATTTGATCAAAAAAAAGAAAAAAAATGGCATCCGTGGCTTCTGCGTATAGAGGTTACCCCTAATCATTCTACTATACCCTCTTCCGTTCGCGCGAAACGCGTTTGGATTTTGACTTTACCTTCCCTCTTTTCACGTGAAGCGTGTTAAGATTTGATGTTTATCATTTCAAGTTCACTATTCCTCCTCTCGCGTAAGACAAGTTTGGATCTCAAGTTCACATACTCCTCTCGCGTAAGACGCGTTTGGATCCCAAGTTCACATACTTCTCTCGCATAAGACGCACTTGGATCTCAAGTTCACATACTCCTCTCGCGTAAGACGCGCTTGGATCTCAAGTTCACATACTCCTCTCGCGTAAGACGCGTTTGGATCTCAAGTTTAGATACTCCTCTCGCATAAGACGCGCTTGGATCTCAAGTTCACATACTCCTCTCGCGTAAGACGCGTTTGGATCTCAAGATTCACATACTCCTCTCGCATAAGATGCGTTTGGATCTCAAGTTCACATACTCCTCTCGAGTAAGACGCGTTTGGATCTCAAGTTCACTTTCCTCCTCTCGCGGACGAAACGTTTGGATCTGACATTCACTACATCTAACATTTATGCTTTCATTCAGTGTCACATCATTGTCTTGATTGCATTTCATTGCATGATTATAAGTTATGTTTTGCATTTCATTGCATGATCATAAGTTATGTTTTACATATCATTCTGCATATTGTCCCTGAACTATGCAGGTTTGATTCTTTGCAAACGGGATACGTAGGCAACTTTCTGGTTCAACCACTTGCATTTGCACATTTGTTTGTTTGCCCAAGTCTTACGTCCTTGTCAAAAGGGTCGTCTTCGGACTTTGACATTCACTCACGTCATGAAATGACTTCGAGCTCTGTCAAAGAGGGGCAACTGTAGACACCCCATTTTAACCGATCCTAAGACTTGGACGCTTTCTTTTGATTACCCGATGATGACAATTAGAAAGTGTTTCTCACAGAATCCTCAATAAGAGAGATGGAATTTGAACTTTAATCCCAACCTTCACCATCATAGCCAAATTGTTTTAAAATACTAAATATTTCATTAGTTTAGTATTTTTGTAATTTTGCATAATTTTATGTGTTTGTTCATATTTTTGGTGCTTTTATATAAATTGGTTTAAATTATATATTTTATTAATATGTAAAATAAAATAATAAAAAGTTATATTATTATATTATATGTTTAATATTATTATATTATATGTTTAGTATTTTGGTATAAATTATATATTTTTATATATTTTATATAATATATTATATGTATATAGATATATATTATATAATATTTATATTATATATATTATATAATAAAAATAATAAAAGAATTTGATGTCGATCAGCTCGGCTGCCGACATCTCCCGGATCAAGCATATATATATATATCTTATGATTATATTATTATTATATTATATATATATATTATTATATTATATAGATTTGTTGCCTATATAAGGCAATCAAAAGAGCAGAGGAAGAGAGAGGCTAATCAGAGAAAGGGAGAGGGCTAATCAGAGAGAAAAATGAAGTGGTGCGAAAGAGTTCGAAAAGTAAAATTAGTTTTTTTTCCAGAGAGGGAGAGGGAAAATAAAATATTTTCTTTGATATTTTCATTTTCATTTCATCAATACACCATTCAAAAACTAGCCACTAAAGTTGTAATTTCAAATTTTGGACTGAGAATTGAGAGCATATTCCACAGACTTGAGAGTAATCAAAAGGAAGTTTGTGACTCAGAAAATTTATCATTTCCCCAAAAGGTGAGTTTTCGCAAATTTTCATTTAATTAAAAAATGTGATATAATTTGTTTAAATACTTCATTTACTTGTTTTCATAACTGTTTTTTTTTATCGCTTTACTGGGAAGGCAGGACTACCTACATATCTGCTGTAATTTAAACATTGTATATAAACTGTTGTAATTTATTACTTTAAATAATCTACCCCATCGATGAATAATAACCCCGACGATGAATAGTACCTCCAGCGGTGAATAGTAACCTTCGGCAGTGAATAGTACCTCCGGCTATTTAATTTTGCTCGCTTTCTATAGTTTAATTTCAGCACTATTGTATGCTATTTAGGGGGCTGTTTAAATTATTTCAATAATTTACGTTTTAAATATCAAGTTTGTTTGTACTAACCAATTAATCAATTTCGCATAATCATCTCTGCAACCTCCCTCCATTCTTTGCTTATTTCGATTAAAAAGTTGTGAAAAATTAAAATTGTGGTTCAAGTATAAGAAAAGAACTCTTCCATTCTTAATGGTTTAATCTCTTCGGAGGTTCATTACCAAAGGTATAAAACGTTCTATGCTTAATGGTTTAATCTCTTTGGAGATTCACTGCCAAAGGTATAAAACGTTTTATGCTTAAGAGGTTCATTACCAAAGATATAAAACGCTCTATACTTAATGGTTTAATCTCTTTGGAGATTCATTACCAAAAAACGTTTTATGCTTAAGACGTTCATTACCAAAAGTATACAACGTTCTATGCTTACTGATTTAATCTCTTAAGAGATTTACTACCAAAAGCATAAAACGCTCTATACTTAACGGTTAAAATTCTTTGGAGATTCACTACCCCAAATGTATACATGTTCTTATATTAAAGCACAATCTTTTCTTTTTCATTTCTCTTTATTCATCAGTGTGTTTACTTTTAAGGGACTAATTGACCCTTGGAAATCACCAAAGAAAGTGTCATTATCACTTATTATCACGTTTGGATTTCAAGTCGTTATCACTCAAGTTTGGGTTTTTCTACGTCATTATCACTCTTTTGAGTTTGGCTAGTCCGTGTTGCATATCTTGAGTTTGACTTTGAATCCCTTATCCCGTGTAAATAAGTTTGACTCTTCCTTTGTAATTTCCCCCGAAGAAAATTTTCTCGGGTTAAGTTGATGCTTGGTTCTCTTTATTGCGTTTTGGACTTAGTGGACGTAAATATCACTTTTGTACAAACAGGAGAAAAGATAAAGAAATGGAAAGGTAATAAAAAAAGGCTAATAAAATTGGTTAAAATTGGATTACAACCGACATAAAGAACCAATATGATTAATTGAATTCGGTCGGATTCGGTCGGACGTTATACTGAGTTTATTGATTCAGGGCTTATTGTAATAAATTAGACAGCCCCTTTCATTTATTATTCATTCGGTTTTGTAATAATTATTTATTCTGACATTTGGACATTCGGATCCTCCTTCGCGAGGACAAATATGTAATAAGTTGTATATCTTTCAACCCTTATTCTTTCTCCCTTTTATTTCACTGCTTACGATGGTTAGGTTAGGGACATCATATTTTCAAATTAGCATTTCCATGACTTGCGTCCATTCGTTTTGCATGCATAAAAGTTCGGCCCATCATATTATTCAAATGTCAAATTCAAACTCTTTACTTGAATACATACTCTATCACATGCCTTGAATTGACTCGCATGCCATGCTAGTAGCCGAGCTTATTACTTGCACGTTGTATGTGTTGCATTAGCCATATCGCATTAATTAGGATCATGCAGTTTTTCTAACTGTTTACTTTCTTTTGACTCGCCTTCGGACATAAGGTAAGTTTTTATACTTTAGCATATTGTATAAGTGTGATTGCTGTCATATCAAACATACTACCATGAGGCTAAATGCTTACTTGATATACCTGTTTGAATGCCTGTGGATGAAGGCTAATCACTTGAATTGGGATACTTTGATTCACGTATATATGAGATCACCATTTTCAGTGATACATATTCAAAACATTTTTTTCAAAACAAACATGGAATCAAACATTCCAACTTTTCGTGAAATTAGTTTATACTTGTATGTTACATATAGAACAAGAGCATATACTGTACATAAAAACCACATCATGATTAGTAGATGCCGATCTTTGATCGGGTGAGTGGGGTGTTCAAGTATTGACCTTCCCCTCTCATATCTAAGTTCCCGAACCAAGACACTTTGGTAACGACGGACTAATGGCCTTTTGCACAAGTCATGGGTTTCCTAAATTTTCCCAAATAAATATTTAGGTGGCTACTCTAATATCTGGCAAAGCAGTCCATTTTTTTGGCATTTGATTCAAATATCGATTTTCCAAAAGAAATTGCCGGATTTGGACTCTTTTTGTGTTTTCACTGTTTTACATTGCACTTGTGAAATCAGAATCAGAACCAACACACAAGTGGAGTCCGAACTGTAAAGGCTATTCATTTTTTTGAAAGGGAGCGCGAAAAGCCGAGCTACCAAGAGCATGAACCTTCGAAAAGATTAAACCATTAAGCATGGAAGAGTTCCTTTCTTATACTTGAACCACAATCTTAATTTTTCACAACTTTTTAATCAAAATAAGCAAAGAATGGAGGGATGTTGCAGAGATGATTATGCGAAGTTGATTAATTGGCTAGTACAAACAAACTTGATATTTAAAACGTAAATTATTGAAATAAATTAAACAGCCCCCTAAATAGCATACAATAGTGCTGAAATTAAGCTATAAAAAGCGAGTAAAATTAAATAGTCGAGGTACTATTCACCGCCGGAGGTTACTATTCACCGCCGGAGATACTATTCATTGTCGGGGTTACTATTCACCACCGGAGGTTACTATTCATCCGGTGGGGTAGATTATTTAAAATAATGAATTACAACAGTTTATATACAATATTTAAATTACAGCAGATATGTGGGTGGTGCAGCCTTCCCAGTAAAGCAATAAAAAAAAACAATTATGAAAAGAAGTAAATGAAGTATTTAAACAAATTATATCACATTTTTAAATGAAAATTTGCGAAAACTCACCTTTTAGGGAAATGATGAATTTTCTGAGTCACAAACTTCATTTTGATTACTCTCAATTCTGTGGAATGTGTTCTCAATTCTCAGTCCAAAATTTGGAATTACAGCTTTAGTGGCTGGTTTTTGAATGGCATATTGATGAAATATTTTATTTTCCCTCTCCCTCTCTGAAAAAAAAAACTAATTTTCCTTCTCAAACTCTTTCGCACCACTTCATTTTTCTCTCTGATTAGCCCTCTCATTTCCTCTGATTAGCCTATTCCTTCCTCTGCTCTCTTGATTGCCTTATATAGGCAACAAATCTATATAATATAATCATAAGATATATATATATATATATGATTGATCTGGGAGATGTCGGCAGCCGAGCTGACCGACATCAAATTCTTTTATTATTTTTATTATATAATATATATAATATAAATATTATATAATATATATCTATATACATATAATATATTATATAAAATATATAAAAATATATAATTTATACTAATATTAAACATATAATATAATAATATAACTTTTTATTATTTTATTTTATATATTAATAAAATATATAATTTATACCAATTTATATAAAAGCACCAAAAATAAAAACAAACACATAAAATTATGCAAAATTACAAAAATACTAAACTAATAAAATATTTAGTATTTTAAAACAATTTGGCTATAATGGTGAAAGTTGAGATTAAAGTTCAAATTCCATCTCTCTTGCTGAGAATTCTGTGAGAAACACTTTCTAATTGTCATCATCGGGTAATCAAAAGAAAACGCCCAAGTCTTAGGGCCGGTCAAAATGGGGTGTCTACAATCACCGTCGATCCACTATTGAAGCATTACCCCCAGGTATGTCCTTTCTATTTTACATTCTCTCTATCTCTCTCTCTACCTCTCTTTCCTTAATATCTAGAGGAAGGAGGAGCTTCGTCAAAACTGAAAAGAGCAGCAAGGAAAATTGTACAAACATGCGGGTCTTTCTCACGCAGACAAAACCCTCCTGATGATGATCCCTTTGCCTCTCCTAAACTCACTGTCTGTCTCCTTTTCTTTTATTCCTTTCTTTCTTTCTACTAAAATGCTTGCTTTTTCAATCCGATTAGATTATTGTCTAGTTCCAAATTGAAAAATGAATCTACATTGGCACATGGTTGTTTAATTTTATATATTTGTGCTTTCTGTCTTGCAGGTCTCGTCAATTTCACCTACAAATCCTCCTCCAAACCTAGGGATCGCTGCTTCTGCCACCCAACCCTTTTCTTCAACCACTGCTTCCAAGGTGTAACGCCCTCAAAATAATACATAAAACCCCACATTCTCGACAAGCATTGATATAAGAGAAATAAACATCTTTCTATTCATCAGAGTGTTCATTATAAAAGTATTACATGTTGACAACAAAAGTAAATGCCCTATGGGCTTCCAACTTTCCAAGCCAACACTTGGTTACAAAAAGAGAGTACTAACTCAAATACATATTAAGCCCTTGGCTTGAGTTTACATGCAATACATCAAAAGATAACAAAATAATCAAAAAGAGTCTTCAACTCCCAGAACCTTCCAAGCTATGATCTTGGAGGTGGCATATCACCTGGACCTGAAAATGATGTCCCATATAGGGTGAACCAAAGCCCAGTAGAGATATACTAAACCAAATATAAGCAATGTCTAAAATAATAGCATGTGATAGATGGTCAACACTTATAACAATTTATATCACATTACAGTTTCATGACAATCATATCCATGTTACATTTCACTTTCCTTTACTTATCAATTCATTTCATAAACGTGGCTCAGAACCTGGCCAGATAACTTAAAAGAGATTACATCTCAAATTTTATCAGTTTCATACTTTGCAATTCTTATGAGATCACAACTCATATTAAAACACTTCCAATACTTCACGTAATACACATATTTGCTGTATTAACACTTCCATTTAGTACACATATTCGCTGTACAAACATTTCATAAAGATACACATATTTGCTGTATCTATGGAGTCCATCCCCTATCTTCTCCCAAACTGGTTTGAGAGTCCATCCCCTATCTTCTCTCAAACCGTGGAGTACATCCCCTATCTCCTCCCACACAATACACATATTCCAAGTATATAAGTAATTATCATACACAAGGATCAATCAATACACGTATTTGCTGTTGTGGACATCCCATTTTTGACCGACCTTAAGACTCAGACGTCACTGATTGAGCGCTTGGTGATATTGCATATCGTGCTCGTTCAGAGGTTCCAGAGTTTCGGCTGCGAGCCTTGCCCTCGGACTTCCGGACTCTTTTGTGTCTTGCCTCGGTTTGCGAACCAGGCTCTGTTTTCTCCGTTTTCTCTTCCCAAAGGGAGGGAGAGGTCTCGTAGACCATCTCTCAGTGGCCGTAGGCTACGTTTCGTGGTTGTAGGCCATTTTCCCCGTTTGGAGCCCGGTTCCCGGTTTTTCGGAGCTGTCGGCCGTGTGCCTCGGTTCGGGACCGCTTAACCACCTCCGTTTGCTCCAGTTTTTGGTACATACCTTATTTCCTCCCTTTTAAGGGATACTGTGGTCCGAGAGACCGACTTCGTGGTCGAACACCACTTCCGGTGCCTAACAGCCCACTTTCGGGGCCCCGAACTGCGTGTTTTGGCTCCCGAACCTTCATTCTGCATTTTTAGGCTCCGACCCAAACTTGAGATAGTCATATTTTGAGGCCCTTTTCATGTTTGATTAAGGACCTTTTTCTGTTTGAGATCTCCTACTGCCACTTGCTTCTTTACCCCTCTTTTAGGCCTTTTCTTGCATGATAGTTTAGGCCTACTTTTATTTATTTTCGTGGCTTGTCATAAACTACAAAGTATCTTATTTTGAGCCCCTCTTCAACTTTGTTGAAAGGCTCTCTTCGGTTTGAGGTCTCCTACTATCACTTTCCCCTTTATCTCCCTTTTAGGCCAATTGTGGGGGAAAATTTGAATTTCATTTCCCCCCCATTTTTCCCCCTCTTTTCCACCCTCTTGTGTCTATATAACAGACCCCCCAGTTGTGTTTTAGGGGTTAGAAAATTTTGGTTTGGAGCTCTCACATTAAATCTCTCTCTCTCTTTACTCTAAGCCTTAAAAACCCCCTTGGTTCTTCACCAACCCATAGCCCCACCCTTCCATCCTCCATTCCAGCGGCTTGAGGTTGTTCTTCAGAGCCTAGGAGTGCTGCATTTTGGTCCAAAAGGCTGTCAAAGATTAGTCTTCAAGGGTAAGTCCTCTTCTCCCCTTTTTGACCCTTTTCTTGGTTCACATCTTAGCTCTTTGTGCTTGCATGTTGGGGCTCCGACCCTAACTGAAAATATCATTTTTTTGAGCTCTATTTCATGTTTGTTTAAGGGCCTCTCACTGTTTGAGGCTCCCTTTTTGCACTTGCTTCATTACCTCCTTTGTATGCCATTTTCTTGCATATTATTTTAGGCCTATATGTAAACTGTTTTGAGCTCTAGTCCGAACTGTAAAGAAGCTTATTTTGAGCCCTTCTTCAACATTGTTGAAGGGCTCATCACTGTTTGTGGCTTCCATTTGCCACTTGCCTTTATATCCCTCTTTTGGCCTCATTTTTGCATGATTTGTTAGCCCCTTGTGTTTGTGTTTTTGGACTTTGGTCCGAACTTTAAATGGCCTTATTTTGACTCCCTCTTCATGTTTCATTAAGTGTCTTTTGCTGTTTGAGGCATCCTTTGTATACTTTGTGTTGAAGCCCTCTTTTTGGCCTTATCTTGCATAGTATTTTAGGCTTGCTTGTGCACTGTTTTGGGTTTGGCCACTAACTGTAAAATACCATGTTTTGAGCCCCTATTCAACTTTTTTGAAGAGCTCTTGGCCATTTGGGGCCAGCAGCTGCTACTTGCTTCATTATCTCAATTTTAGGGCCATTTTTGCATGCTAGCTTAGCCCCATTTGTGTTCATTGTTTGGCCTTGCTTAAAACTGTAAATATGCTTGTTTTGGGACTGCCTTACTTCTGTATTCATGCTTCATGATCAAATAATGCATGCGTTTCATAGCCATAGGTCATTCCATGTACCTAATTTCATGTTTCGGGATTCATTTCATGCATCGGGTGCCATGTTTCTATGATTCGGGGCTGTTTTGCATCACATTTTGGTACTGAAATTTGCATGCTAATATTCCATACTCCATGCCTTGTCATGTCTTGTTAGAGTGGCATTCCATGCCTTAGGGTCGGTCCTCGGTTTGCGTGCACGTGTGCATGCATTTCGAGTGTCTCATTTTCATCCAATGGCCTCCTATGTGAGTGTGGCTGAGGTCCACTTGTGTTAGTGTAAGTCCATTATGCATTGTGTATGCCATTTCATTCCATAGCATTGTGTATGCTAGGTTGTATGTTAGCTCATTGTGTATGACATGTTATCTCGTGCATCGTGTATGCCATTCTATAGCATTGTGCATGTTAGGTTGTATCTTAGTTGCATTTCATGTATGTCATGCATATTGCATTGTGTTTGGGATAGGAGTTAGCCCGGGCACGGGAAACGAGGTATGTTTCGTACTCCGAGTGACGGAACGTGTCTCAATTCCCCAGTCATCGACACTCCGGATTGTCCATGATGGAGTTAGGTCTTAGTTGTATTTTCATGTGCATTCATTCCATATTGAGTTGTGCAATTCGACTCCTCGGCCATCATGCATCGAGATGCGTAATTGGTGGCACGAGGATCGAGACATGCATACATTTGTAAAAATACATTGCTATGCCCCTTTCCTGCTCTCTGTTGCAGCAAATCAAGAATCAGTAGCCTTTCGGGACGTGGCGCGCTTTCCAAGAATAATTGCAAAACAGAGGCTAATTGGGGCATCCCAGTGGATTTCCGCGCAAGGCAGCCCAAACATACATCATTCATCAGAGTCGAGGCAGTCCCTGGCTTGCATGCCAGTTTATAGCTTTCCTAGATTAATTTGTAAATTAATTAGGATTTTTGTATTTATTCGAGATTGTATTATTTATTCATTTGGGACTGTATTATTTATTCGGACCCTCCGCGCGAGGGCAATATTGTAATAAGTGTGCGTGAGTGTGATGTATGTCTTCCAACCCCATGTCTTTCTTCCCTTTTATTTACCAGCTTATGATGGTTAGATTAGGGCATATTTCAATTAGCATACGGCATGATAGCATGTTTGCATTCATTCATCTGTTTTGCATGCACCGAGCTCGGCGCACCATACTAACTGCATCTGTATTTCAATTCCAAATTGAATACTTGTTAGTTGTAGCATTCCATATGCCATGTTTAGGATAGCCGAGCCTGCTATAGTTGCATTTTTGCATGTGTTGCATTAGGCATTTCTGTATATTTAGGATCATGCATGGATTTTTAATTAGCTTCTTTTTTGGCTTGGAGTACTCGGTAAGTTTTATGCTTTAGCATCCTTGCATGTGTGTGAGTGACTGCCATGATAGCATGCTTACCATAAGGCTATGTGCTTATATGATATAACTGCCTGAATGCCTGTGGGTGAATGTTGGGTTATTTGGAATGGAACAATGCATTAACTGTGAGTTTTAAGCCCACTAGATAGTGGCAAAACCATCTTTTCTAAGCCCACCTGAGGATGGCAAAATCTGCATTTTAAGCCTACTTGCGAGTAGCAAACCATCTTTCAAAAACAAACATGAAGTGTTTTGTTCCAATTCAGACGACCCAGTCTATACTTGTATGCTGTGCGCATCACATAGTAAATCTAGGCTAATAACCGGAATAAGAATACATAACGTTTTCAAAATAAGATATCATGGTTAGTAGAGGCCGATCTTTGATCGGGCGAGCGGGGGTGCTCACGAAGTGACCTTCCCCAATCGTACCTAAGTTCCCGAGCCGAGGCAACTTTGGTGATGACAGATACGTGGCCTTAGGCAACGAGTCAGGGTTTCCTAAATTTCCCAAAATAAAATATTTAAGTGGCGACTCTGTATCTGGCAAAGCAGTCCATGTTTGGCACTTCTTTCAAAAATCTGTTTTCTCAAAACGATTTGCCAGACTTGGACTCTTTGGTTCAAGATTTAGAACCGTGACACGAATCGAGTCCGAGCTGTAGCGAGGTCCCCCGCGGCCCTGTTACAGCTGTATTAATTCAACCGTCATATTCAATGACATATTCACTATGATTAGTTTCAGTTTTCCCTAATCAACATACAGTGTCCACAACAATCAAGACTATCCTCCACCGATAGCCCAAAGCAGTTATTTCTAAACAGAAAATAAATGTATTAAACTAATACAATATCAACAATTTTATCGGTGAGTGATAAATTAATCCAACTACACCATTCAATCCCATAATTTCCCGATTTCATGTATGTCAACTCAATTTCATATTTTCCCAAATTAATTATACTAATTAATTTATTTCCATAATTAGGGCATTTCCACCCTTTATCAAAAATCAACCCTATGGTTCAATTTCCTCAATTTGACACTAATAATGCCATTTTCCAAATCTTACAAACACATGGAGTTTAATATATGAAAAAACCCCTTTTGTTAAATTACAAATTAAACCCTAACTTTTCCCAAAATTACCAAACATCACCAACTAATCAAAATGACCAAAATCAAAGATAAAGCTCATCAGATGGAGTAGGGTATTCCTACCTCGAAAATAGAAGCTCAAAGGAGAAGATGGCCAAAATCCAAAGTGCTCCAAATCCACTATTTTTTAGATTAAAAGGAAGCCCAACTCACCCTCTACCTTTCTTACAAAGAACTTAGGGTAGAAACACACAAGAAGGAGATGAATACCTAGAGAGAAGGTGTGTAGAGAGAGAGGGAGCTCGGATCTAGGGTTTACAAAACAAAAGAGATGAAAAAGTGAAGTGTAATCCCGCTGCTGTCTGCTGATATAACACAGGCTCGCTCGAGCGAAGGATTGGTCGCTTGAGCGACCAGACACAAAGAACCCTCGCTCGAGCGAAGAAAGTCTCGCTCGAGCCAACAATTCGAAGCTTCAGGTTTGCAACCCAGAAGCACGCTCGAGCGACAGAATGCTCGCTCGAGCGAAGAAACTCAAAACATACACCTCGCTTGCTCGAGCGAAGGAAGGCTCGCTCGAGCCAAGAAATGCAACTCTTAGGTCCAGAACCAGACGCAGACGCAAGCTCGAGCAAAGGGCTTCTCGCTCGAGCCACCAAAAACAAAATTCAACTCTCGCTCGAGCAAACAAACCCTGGCTCGAGCAAAGGATCCAAAACAAAGAGCTCGCTCGAGCGACAAAAGGCTCGCTCGAGCGAAAGACCAAAATTCTAGGCAGCAATCATTTGCTTCCAATCACTCCCAACCTGTAACAAACCTGCCCAAAGCATCCTATAACTTAAATACAAAGTATTGAAGGACGGAAACAAGATATATACAACAACCCACATCCACAGAACCAAGTCCGAATTACACTAATCAATGGAGGGAAAATCGAGATCGCTATACAAGGTATATCAACAACAATTCACCTTTTATATGTACATCTGTGTGTGTGTGTGTGTGTGTGTATGTGTGTGTGTGTGTGTGTGTGTGTGTGTGTGTGTTTTTATAGGGAAACACTATTTATGCACCTTAGAATTTCTGGGGTCAAGTGTATTTGTAAATAACAAAGAATGCAAGTGGGAGAAAGTTGAGGTAAATACTATGGTGCTGGAGAGGGGTCTTTGACATTGTCAATGGCCATATGATTGTTGTGATTACTGTGTTGAATTGTTGACAAACCACAGATGGTGGTCATGCTTGGTTCGGCGGCGGTGGAGATATAGAGTTAAAATGAAAGAAGATGAAGAGTTGGGGGTGTACGTGATGGTGAAGGTGACGATGGAAGAGGGCCGATTAGGAGGAGTGAGGTGAGGGCATTGAATAGTTGCATATCTCTCTTTTTTCTTTGACTGAAGGGGTACTTACGTGTAGATCCTAATAAGTGGACTTATTGTCTAGTAGGTCATATAGGAAAAATTTGTCATATAAAAATGTCACTAATTGTAAGTTTTAGCGATAATTTATAAAAATCATAACAAAAAAAGTCACTAATTGTCAATTTTTAGCGACGTACGTAAAAAATTGTCACAAAAAAATTATTTTTAGTGACAATTTTACCAAGACTTATTTTCAATAGGACTTGATGGGAATTGAGTCTAACTATTAGGACCTATTAGTAGTTTACCCTTGACTGAATGGGTATTGGCAACATAGTGTAGGGGGTTGCCTACCAAATGTTTGATGAAATGTGTTGGTTCCAAAATTGTGTAATAGCTTCTCTGGTTGATGAGGCAATGGGTACTCACAAAATTTTTGATGACAAGTGTCAACTTTCTTCTGCTTTTTTTTTTTTTTTTTTTTGCTAAACATTATTGTTCTTGTTTGTTGGGAAAGTTCCTGGTGGTAGAAACCATGATAAGGAAATAAATATATTAAGGGAGAATATACACTTCTGCTGGATGAAGATTACATTTGAGGGTAAAATTGGTATTTTAAAAAAAAATCAATAGATGACATCAGCAAAGTTGTTAACTAATCTAACGGTTAATTAACGAAATGGTCAATTTGTAATGTTAATATAAACCTCAAGATGGGAAATGTAACTTTCAGAACGTAAGGGGAGAATCTATACTAAACGATTCAATTTTGTAACTAATCTAATGGTTCAATTTTGTAATGCAAATGGCGGCTGAATAGTACTCTGTTTTGGTGAGTTGCTATTGGTCTTAGGTGGAGCCTGTCTGGTTGCTGTGTCTTTGTATTGGAACCTCTCCAATCTATTGTTGCTTTGGGAATGCACATGATTGGTCTTAGCCTTGGGTGCCAACATAGTTGGGATGTGAAGTGTCGACAATGATGCAAATTCATCCCTCAGTCAATAAAGAAAAAAAAGAAGTTATTTTGTGTGCTAGCAAATGTTGAAGTGTTGTTCTTGGAGATTTTGGATGGGTGGAATTCTAATTGGTACATGGAGATATATAGGGTTGTCAACTAGTTTAGCTAGAATCAAACACAAAAACAAAAGTTCTTGGGGTTGGTCATTGGCCTAGTCAGATGTTCATTCTTATTTTAAAAATTATATGTAATTTTTCTTTAGATGCTTATGAGCCATTTTCACACTAACAAATCATTTAGTAACCATCCATTTTTGTTGCTTGATGGTTTACTCTCATAAAAACATGAGTGCATGTTTATGGAAACAGTCTCCAAACAACCCCGATATCTAGATAAGTCTCCTCATACTGGAGGATGGTTAGATAATTTGCTTGGGGTGACACCTTAATCCATCATCTCTGCTACTAGTTGATTTGTATGACAAAATTGGTCCGTAAGCATCTAGGCGAAAAATTGGACATGCAGCCTTTGATTTGAATGTCAATAATGCTTAAAACATTGTTGTGGAATGTTATGGATACCGTATAATGTATTTATCTTTTCTTGTTTTTAAATTGTTGTGTGAGATGGCTAACACCAATATTCTTTATTGCAAGTATGCAATACAAAGGCTTTAATTAATTTTTTTTTTTTTAGATGGGTAGTGGATGCTTTAGTTTGATGGTTGATAAGTTTTCTTGGTTTCTTTCTACTTCTTAACCTTCATTCATTGTTAAATCATCAACAAAAGGCACGCTTATCTTTTCCTTGTCAGTTCTTAACTTGTTTATGTTGCTACTAAATCAGGGATTTGCAAAAGCAACTTGTAATTTTACCACATTGATTGGTCAAGGGGCATTTGGTCCAGTTTATAAAGCTCAGATGTTAACTAGTAAGACAGTTGTTGTTAAAGTGCTTACAACTGATTCCAAGCAAGGAGCAAAAGAATTCCAAACAGAGGTTAGAGGTGGTTATTGAATTAATATTTTAGGCACATGACGTGTAACAAGGCATTGTGGTTTCACTAATAGATAGTTTTTGCTGAAAAATTAAGTATCTTATCTTATCTATTTCACAAATTAATTTGTGTGTCTTTCTCTTTGCAGCTAGCAAAAGTAGCAAAAGCACAATTTTCACGTGATTACAGTGATCACCTTGCTCTTGTCTAGGCTTATGAGGACTGGAAAGAAGCTGAAAGAGATGTAGCTAGATATAAATACTGCTGGAAGAATTTTATTTCTGCTCAATCAATGAAAACTATTGATGCTCTGCGAAAGGAGTTCTACTCTTCACTTAAGGAATATGTTTTAAATTTTAATGCTAGATGGATGTGAATTGGATGATTATGTAGATTATAAGCGGATTTTTAATTGAAGGAATATGTAGTTTGGAATTACTTGTGGATGAAAACTTATAATAGTTGCTGACTTTAATTAAACAATTTCAGAATTTGATGATTTACATATTTTGTTGAATGTTCATGATTCAGGTGAATTGTTGGTTTGATTGATTATTGTAAATTACAAATTGTATTGAATGGATTGAATATATTATTATGAATTGCAAGTTTATTTTGCTGCATTTTGGCGCAAACATTCCTTTTGGTGACCAAATTTTTTGGTCGTGGAATGTGACAATTGGCGACCAAAATTTTTGGTCGTGGAATGTTACAATTGGCGACTAAACTTTTAGTCGTGGAATGTGATAATTGGCGACCAACTTTTTGGTCGTGGAATGTGACAATTGGCGACTAACATGTTTGGTCGGGAAAATGTCACTTTTTGCGACTAAAGTGTTTTAGCGACTAAATGAATTAGTCGCAGTAATGATATATTTAGCGACCAAAAATTTAGTCAGCAAATCCAATTTTTTCCCGACCCTCAATTGGCAACCAAAGTGGCGATCAAAAAAATTGGTTGCGAATAGCTTTTGCCGACTAAAAATGGACTTTTGCCAACCAAATTTTTAGTCGGCAAAAATGCTATTTCCTGTAGTGGTTAAATATATGCAAATACTTTTTTTTATGATTTTGGACTGATGTGCAATTATTATTTTTTCTATCTAAACAAACGGGAGGTGTGATACACGGCCAATGAGCATGTATGGCTTTGTTTGATGCGTTTCCCTCAAAAAAATATTTGCTTTATTATATAATTTTGGATAAAAAGCACTTTACTCTGTGATTTTAGGGTGTTGCACATTATTTTGTGATTTGAATATATGCAGACACTTCCTATATAATTTTGGATTAATGTGCAATTGTCACATTTTTTATTCAAACAAACGAGAGGTGTGATACAGACACTACCTCTATAATTTTGGACTAATGTGCTATTGTTACATTTTATCCAAACAAACGAGAGGTGTGATACACACGCTCAATGCGGATGTATGGCTTCATTTGATGCTTTTCCCTCAAAAAATAATTTGTTGAAAAGACCAAAATGATCTTAACACTCACTATATAAGAAAATGATATCAAATGAGTTGTTATTAGACCATCTCCAACGGAGAACCAAATCCAACATCAAATTTAAAATTTGATGAAAAACTCACTTTTCATCGCTCCAACGGTGGCACCAAACCCATATCAAATTGAGAATTCACCAAACGCTACACCAAACTGATACCAACACACAGAATTTGATGAATCACTGTTACTGACCGTTGAAAGTGGTACACCGGTTGCCCGGGTGGTTGCCCGGCCGGTTGACCAACCGGTCAACCGGTTCTCTTTGAAATACATGGGTTCAAACGGGTCAAAAACAGTTCAAACCGTTTAAAAAAAAAAAAAAATTTGCCTAGGTGGTCGACCACCCGGTTGACCGGCCGGTTGACCACCCGGTCGACCACCCAAAAGTTCAAAAAGTTCAAAATAAAAGGTTCAAACCGGTAAAAAAAAAAAAAAAAAAAAAAATTTGCCCTTTACCGGTTGACCGGCCGGTCGACCGGCCGGTCAACCAACCGGTTGCCCGGCTCAAATTTGATGAAACGGATTTGATGGTGAACCGTTGGAGCGCGACGTATCAAATTAAGGAAATGGCCTGTTTTTTACTCAAATTTGGTGAAACATTTGCTACACCGTTGGAGATGCTCTTACTCACCAAAATTGTACAGTACTACCTCTCTTTTCTTTTTTTAATTTTACTTTTTTCATTTGTTAATTTTCTTTCTATTTTATTGTGCCAGTTCCATTTCTTATTTATTTATTTTTATTCTTTTGATTTGTTTAATTTTTCTTCTACTCTATTGTGCTAGATGAGTGTCTTTTTTCTCTCTTTTTTTTCTTTTTGTTGTTTACTTTTATTTTTTTGTTTAAATCTTAAAATTATTTTAATCTAATTTTTAATTTTTAACCCACTTTTTTATGTAATAATATTTTTAAATAAACATATATATATAACAATTTAAATTACAGTATAAAAATTTATTTCCATAAAATTAGCTTATTTAATAATACTTTTGCATAACAAATTAAATTATAAATTAATCTAAGTACCGTAATTTATTATCATAAAATTACCTTAATTAAGTTTAAAATTTTAACTTAATTTCTTATTTTTATAACATTTTAAATTATATATAAATATATATATATATAAATTAAACCATAAATTAATCTAAACACCTTTACTACCATAAAATCAAATCATAAAATTAAAAATTATAAAAGAGAGGCAACCAGTAGTAGATATTGCAATGTTCCTAACAAATTGCCCAATAGAGTAGAAATAAAATTAAACAAATCAACAAAAAAGATTAAAATTAAAATAAAAAAAACAGTTAAGTGTTTGTATATATAATTTAAAATGTTATTAAATAAAAAATGAAGTTAAAAATTAAACATTAATTAAGGTGATTTTAAGATAATAAATTAAGATAGTTAGATTAATTTATAATTTATATATGTATATGTATATGTTTAATTTAAAATATTATTAAATAAGGTAATTTTATGATAATAAATTAGGGTGTTTAGTTTAATTTATGATTTATATATGTTTATTTTAAAATATTATTAAACAAAAAGTGGTTTGAAATTAAAATTGGATTAAGGTAATTCTATGGTAAATGTGTTTAGATGAATTTATGGTTTAATTATATATGCATATATATATATATGTATATATAATTTAAAATGTTATTAAATAATAAATTAAGTTAAAAAATAAAAATTAATTAAGGTAACTTTATGATAATAGATTAGGGTGTTTGATTTAATTTGTTAAATATGTGATTAATATATAAAATTATATGTATTTGGGAAGAGAGAGAGAGAGAGAATTCTTCATATGTAAGGATAAATTAGTCTTTTTAACACCTACTGTTAACGGTGTTATGATTGCACATTAGTCCAAAATGATAGGACAGGTATCTGCATATATTCAAACTAAAGGGAGTAAAGTGTTTTTTACAGTACAATTTTTACACAAATGGCTTTGATTATGAGTGTAATATATATATATATATTTTAAAAAAAACTAAAAAAAAATGAACACTAATTTTAAATTACTTTCAGGATTTGGGAGCTCAAAATTGAGTTTTATGCTAATTTTTTACAATAACAAGCCTTTTACTATATCATTAAAGAGGAGAAATAATAAATTTTGTATTTGACAACATTTATCTCCTAGTGGGTGCTTGGAAAATTGCTATTTTAGTAGGCTATTTTAGGAGGTTAAAATTTTTGTGTTTGGAAAGATAGTTAGATTTTTTTGTACTTGGATGTTATATTTGTGAGAGAAAAAATAAAATAATTATGGATTTAATATGACATTTTGTCTTATTATTTTATCTTTTAATACTATTTTAACCAAAAAAAAGTTAAAAAAATTTATTTTCAAATTGGTTTAAAGTGCATTAATAAGGAAAGACAATTGATGACTGAGGACTTTTTATTGTAACTATCTAATAAAGACAAAATAAATGTTTTTGGTACAGTGGATGTCAACAATACTATTGTATTATTTCTCCTAATATTAAAGTATTGCATCGGAAATTTTGTATTACACACTGCAAAAAAATAGGTGTAACATATCCTCACTTAGATCATCTTCAATGGCAAGCTATTGGAGCTGTTATTGCCAAATTATGGCAGCAGTTCAAAGAAATCCACCACCAATAGTAAGTTTTGACAGCTGTTATCTTTGGTAAATGTCAAAACTTATGTCAAATATGGCACAAGCTTTGGCAGCTGCCAAAGCTACCAAGTCACCAAAACCAACCGTTTTCTCCTCTCCTCCCTTCCTTTCTCATCATCCTTCCTAGCAAACAGTTGCAAACATAAAAGCAAAATTCACCCCAAAATCACCAAAAAATAAAAACAGAAGCAAAATTTCAGCAATTTCAAGCCAAAAAATAAATAAATAAATAAATTTAAGCAAGATTTCAAAATATATATAAAAAAAAACCTAACAGAGAGGATCGATCTTCTTCATGTTCTTTGGATAGTCTTCATTAGGGTTTCGGATTTGGATCATCACTGAAAGAGAGGGATTGTTGGAGAAGAGGTCTTCATTAGGGTTTTGGGTTTGAATCATCAAAAAAAGGGATCATTGGAGAAGAGGTTTAGAACAGAGGGAGAGATAGATCGAAAAGGGAGAGAGATGATCATTTTGGTTAGGGTTAGGGTTAGGGTTTTAATCATTGGAGATCAGCGATTTAGAACGAATGGAGAAGAAAGAGATCGAAGAGGAAGAGAATGAGAGATAAAGGGTTGGAGAAGAGAGAAGGATTTGAAGGGTTTGAGGGTTAGAGATCGGCGGTGGGTATGGTGGTGGTTCTGTTGGTTGTGATGGTAGTGGTTCCTGTGGTTGTGGTAGTTATTGTAGTGATGAAGAAAGTGAGAGACAGAGGGAGAAGAGGGTTGGAGAAGAGAGAATGACATTTGGGGTTTGAGGGTTAGAGATCAGCGATGGGTGCGGTGGTGGTTCCGTTGGTTGTAGTGGTGGTGGTTCTTGTGGTTGTGGTGATAAAGAAGATGAGACACAGAGGAAGAGAGTGATTAAGGAAGAATTGAGATGGTAAGGGCGAGGGAGAGAGATGAAGACTGGTTTTGGAGAGCCATTGGAGAGACAAGAGAGACAGTGTTGGGTAGAGAGAAAGCAGAGTTGGGAGATGAACTGGAATGAAGAGAGACAAAGTGATAAAAGAGACAGAGAAACAAAGAGATAAGAAAGATAGAAAGAAGCAACAATCTGAACCGTTAGATTATTTAATCCAATGGTGCTCTTTTGTCATTAGAATACACAAATTAGCAACGACTCTTTTTTTTCCTCCAATTCAAAAAAGTTTGAAATAGTTGGTTTTTAACGATTATAAATTAAACGAATAAAAAAAAAAGTTCATATTTTTACTCCTTATAAAAATAAACAACCAATCTCAATTTGAATACACAACTTTCAATCTACATAATTTTTTTTGTTTACTTTTTACATAATCAGTATGGAAGGTTCATCAAAAACAAAAAGAGGAAAATCATTCACCACTTAAGAAAATTTGGCAATTTGTAGAGCTTGGTGTCACATTATTGAAGACCCAATTGTTGGAAATTCGCAATTTCATGCTTATTTTTTGGGAAGAATTTTTTAAAATTATTGCTCGCTGCAGAATGATCACTCAAGAACACAATTGTCTATCTCATCTCAATGGGATATAATCATGAAATGTTGCAACAAATTTTGGGAGTGTTTGGCGCAAGTCGAAAATCTACGTTTCAAGTTAATATAGTAAGATTTCATCTTCATTTATTATGTTAGTTTTTATTTATTTATTTTGCCTCATATAAAAACTAACTAATTAATTAATTTAATATTTTATTGATACAGATGCTTTAAGCAAAACTTTTATACCATCAAGATGAAAATAAATATTTTGCTTTTGAACATTGTTGGCCAATCTTGCAAAACAATATCAGGTGGCAAGATGTAACTCTTATGAACATAGTGAAGTCAATGATACATACACCATTCTCGATGGGGTGTAATTATAGGCTTCAGTATATCTAATCCTCTGGTGATTCAACATAAATTCAGTATACTCCTAATTTGGATCACATGACACTTGACATGAGGTATTAGTGGTATCAGTTTACAGTAGTGTTGCACTGCATTCATTTTTTGGAATATTACGTTTGTCTTCAATGATCATATTGTGAAAAATAATGCACGTTTTCATAATGTAGTACAGATCCTCATAACTCCAACCTCTTGCCGGAACTCTAACAATATTAAAACGTGTTGGGAGCACTCCAAATGCCCTTTCGACATCCTTCTGACATGCCTCTTGAATCCTTACAAATAGTTATCTCTTTAACCTTTGAGGATGAGATATTATGCCTGTTTGGCAGAGCTTAATTACAGCTTATTTCAGCTTTCAGCTTAATTTAAGCTATTTTGATGTGTTTGGTTTAGCTTATAGATTATAACTTATAACTTTTTGGAAGTCAGAAATCAGCTTATTCTTTGAGTGGGGCAGGAGATGCTTTAAGAATAAGCTGGAAATCAGCTTATGGTCATAGTTATAAGCTATAAGCTGTTTAGGCATAAGCTATAAGCACTTTCCCACAGCTCTACCAAACAGGGCCATTGTTTTCAGAATCGTTTCCCAACAAGAATAGATACCATTAGCAAGATAATATTTCATGGTGTATATGTGATTATTGATGGTATATTTGGCAATAGGGGTACATCCTCTAGTTAATTCAAAAAATAAAGGTGACCTGTCAAGAACAGTAATATCATGCCAGGCATGCCAAAGAAAGCATGCCAAATCCACAAGTCGTAGGAAGCGATTGCCTCGAATACAACTGTTGGTTTGTGATAGTGTCCAGTGTAAGCACTGGCTTGGGTAGTTGAACATTTATCCCAACGCCAGTGCATACAATCCAAACTCCCTAACATTTCAGGAAACCCGCGTTGCTCTCCTACTTGCAATAATCTAGCGACATCTGACTCATTTAGGTATCTTATGTAAACGCCTTCATAGATAGCAATAATCATTCTGGTAAAGAAATTCAAGGCGGCACTTGCAGTAGTTACGTCGATTCTGATATACTCGTCTATAGCATCAGTAGGTACGTCCTATTATAGGATCCGAAGTGCAGCAGTCATCTTCTGTACACCGGATAATCTAAAAGCACCAGTGGCATAATTGGGTTAGATGAAGTACTCATTGACTTGTTGAATATCATGTAAGATACTAAGAAATAATAATCGCCTCGTTCAAAAATGTCTTCGGAAGTATTTTTCTAGGTAGATAGGATTATCTGCAAAGTAATCTCTATAAATTTGTGTGTCACCTTTGACCCTCTCACAATTAATAAATTGACGACCACCTGTGGAACCAACATGTCTGCTTGGTTGGTTTAGGGTTAATGCTTGTATTCTTTATTGTTGCACTGTTAACAGTTGCATCATCATTATATCATCATCAGATGATAAAGATTCATCAAAATCTCCATTGAAGAGGGTTTTAGTGAGATTGTTCATTGTAGGTGGATGGGTGGGTGGGTGAATATGAAAATTATAAAAAAATCTAGTCGTTGGGTACAGAGAGTTTAGAAGATGTGAAAATTGTAGGTAGGTGAATATGAAAATTGTAGAAAACCTTGTGTTATAATTTATAGAGAAAATTGTGGGTGGATGAATGATGGGTAGTTATTGGTGGGTGGTTGTTGGTAAATGAATGGTAGATGAATAATGGATGGTTGTTGGATAGGTGATTGTTGGTGAATGAATGCTGGATGAATGATGGATGATTGTTAGTAGTGGTTGTAGGTGAATGAATGCTGGGTGAATAACGGATGGTTGTTGGTGGGTAGTTAGTCATTGTTTATTTTTTAATGTAGTCAATAAAAAAAATTTTAGTGGCATGTTTTTTGGTAAGGTGAATTATATTTAATTTTTATTCAATTTTTATATTTGTCTAGTCGGGTATAATGTAAATATAAAAAATTAAAAAAAATTACAAACAGTTGAAAAAATGTCACAAAAGACAAAAAAATAAACAAAAAAAAAAATCATTAAAAAATCTATATCTAAACAACATCTACAAACTTGGAGGAAAAGTTGGTTGAGATTTGCCAAAATAGCATGTGACTATTAGAATATCATTGCTATTTTAGCAAACACCATTAGAGATGCTTTTACAAAAAAAAAAAAAAAAATTGTGATTTTTTGTTATGATTTTTTATTTATTTTATAATTGGATGTTCGGGTTAGTTTACGTGTACCTAGACTATTCCGGAGTCTTAAAGTTAATGATTAGACAAACCTCTAGTTGCCCTAAAGTTTGACTTATTGTAGTATTTGTTATGATTGGATTATAACTTATTATGATTAAAGCATTTAACTTGACTATGAGTGGTATTAGCCAATTTTGACCTCTTGTAGTATTTGTTATGATTTGATTATAACTTATTGTGGTTATTAAAGCATTTAACTTGACTATAAATGATATCATGTTAAAATATCTAACTCAAAATTAATTAACTATTAGTGAAAAAATCATTACATTATATTAATCAAACTTAGGTAGTTAAGATTGACGATGTGAGATTAATCTGATAGTGATGTTGGTTATGACTTAGTTATGACGTATCGCGGTTATTATTTTGGTTATGATCAAAGATTTTTAGTTATATCTCAAGTCGTATTTAATTGTTATTCATTGTAGTGTTGGTTGTAATTTTGTTATGACTAATTATAGTGTTAATTATGACTCGTTATTTTAATTATAATAAAAAAATCTTTAATTATATTTTAAGTGTCATTTAATTATAATCCATTGTGATTCTCTTGATTAGGACTGAAAGTGATTTGGTTGTTAAAATTACAAAATACCATAACTTACATATAATTCATCCCAAAGTAAGAGTGTGTATTGTAAAACCTCCCTATTAGACATTGTTTGGCCAATAGTCAAGACTCAAGCCCACCCAATTCTAAGCCAAGCCCTCCCAGTTGGGCAGCTCAAGCTCAACCTGCAGTGATGTGGCATCCACAAACACAAAGCAAAAGTACCTCATCATTACATTATCACACCTATTATTATTGTTATTTTTATTTTTTTTAATGGTGACATGGCAAAGAGTTTGGTGTGTTGAAGTTGAGAGGGGGAATAGGTCAATCCAATACAAGACACCTTGGTAGGTGAAAAAGGAGAGTGGCTTTGACAAAGCAAAGGGTTCAAAGAAAGCCAATTATGTGGTGCCACATTCCATTTCAGTGCTAACCCCTATGCAATTTTGAGAAGAAAATGAGGCTGCAATTGGTAATCTCACCTTGCTTTTACATTGTTCCAATAATGATTGCAACACAATTTGATTCAGTCAGTCTCACCAACCACAGCCTACCAATTTGGTAAACATGCATCTTTCAAACAAGGAAAATAATTTTCATGTCCAGTTGAATTTTATTGTTTTTTATTAATTTTTGTATGAGTGTACATTTAAAATTTATAAATATTTTTCAGATATAATAAAGGGTAGTCGGATCATAGATTTATATTTGAAACTTTTGAAATAATTGTCTTAAATTCTATTCTATTGTATTCGAGAGAACAATTATAATTTGAAAAATTATATTATTTTAATATGTCTTTCCGTCTAGTCACTTATTCGTCCCCATTAGTGGTTGCTACCAATAACTTTTCTGATGACCGTGAGCAGTAATTGATAGTATTGTTGAAAATAAAAATGGAAAAAATATAAGGGCAAATATATATCGTTTAAAATAATGATGTGTAGTTTTCACTTATATATTTTATTATCCTTATAGCCAAAATAAATCAATCATTGAATCTAATGTCATATACACCTGTAAAAATGGACTTTTCACAAAATTTTCTTATAATAAATACTACATATACAGTTAATTTCATTTTATTAATTCATGTAAGAAGTGAAATAATTCATTGAAATACTCGGATGAGATATATAGCATTTTCTTATTTTTATTTTTTGAATAAGTATATATAGTAGCCCTCTTCAACGGATTTCAACTATGGCATCCTCTTCATATCAATAACAAATTATCAATTGATAAAGTGAAAATCAAATTTATCAAGTACAGCTAACTCCTTCCTAGTAAGTACATCTCCACATTAATAACATAGTGTCTCATGCTAATCATGAGATTTAAAAAAATTAGTTTGTTTGGTTTTAGTTTTCAGAAAATTCTATTATTTTATTTTTTATTTTATTTTTAATTTTCAATGAATTTTTTTTAATATTTTAAGAAAAATTTTTAATGTTTAGACACACCTAACATAAATACACTTAAAAAATATAATATTTGTGAAAAAAATCTTTAAAAAATTCACTAAATACCAAAAATATAAAAAAATACAAAAATTTAGTACATTTTTCGTATTTTTATGTATTTATTAATTTTTCAAAATATTTTTTCACAAATATTTTACTATTTAGATATATCTAAGTAAAGTGCATCTAAAAAAATTAAAAAATTACTTAAAATTTTAAAAATACTCACTAAAAACAAAAACAAAAAAACGAAAAACTCAATTTTTAAAAAATTAAATTTAAAAAAATAAAACCAAACATGCTGATTGTTTATTCTAATCTCCTATGCTATAGCTACTTCAATATCAAAGTGTTGTTAAACATTTTATCATATATATCATATAGTTTGGAAGTGTAATATGAATGATGGCGTAATTCAAATTAAAATCAAAATGAATTAAACCATGTGTTTTTTCTGTATTAATTTAACTATTTTAAGGTGCACTCCTCGTCCTCCAACCCTACGAGTCAAAGTCAAAACCGCACAATTTTGGTGCGTTTTGTTTTTCTTTTCCTTTCTTTTTTTTCTTTTATACTATAATTTTTCCTTTGGTTTTTTTTGTTGGTGTGTGTGCGCTGTGCTGTTGGTTTCGTTAATGACCTATAGTTTTTGGTTTGAGCACACATATTTGTTGAAAAATCAACAAATAATTTGACAATAATATTTATCGACTCAAATTATTTGTTGGTTTTTCAATAAATCAATAAATAATAAATAAAAAAAAATTATAAATTTACTCTTATCAATTCATAACTTATGCTGAATATGTTTGCATGGTACAGATTAAATTAATAAAATATAAGGTCCCTAAGTAAAATAAATTTGAACCGCTGTTTCCTTTTCCTAGATAAATTATGGGTTCATAAATTTAGGTTTGCAGTGTTGTTGATAAATAATATGTAATAATATACATTGTTGCAAGTAAATTTAATAATAATATTTTAAGGATTTTATGATTTTCTTTATTGGTTTGCTTAAATGAGTACAATATTGATGTTATTGTTGTTATTATTATTATTATTATTATTATTATTATTATTATTATTATTATTATTATTATTTAGAGAAATTACCACACAAAAAAAAATAAATAAATAAATAAAATCAGAATTTGACTTTTGTAACAAAATAAATTATGAATTTTAATTTTATCAATATAAACATTAATATTTTGATTTGTTTTTAATCTCAACCATTCACCTATTTTTGTTAGATAAAACTAATGAAAAAAAATATTTTAATCATTAAACTCAATATAAGTATATACAAAATGTCTAAAATATTATTTTTTGTCAATTTACTTAATGAAAATAGGTCAATTTTTAGATTGAAAACAAATCAAAAAATTTAAATTTAAATTAATAAAGTTAAAAATTCATAATTTATTTTGTTAAAAAAGATCAATTTTTTAGCTTTTTTTATTATTATTATTATTATTATTATTATTATTATTATTATAATTTCCCTTATTATTTGTATTAATTTCGCTTAAAGCAATGTAGTTTTGACATATGTGGTCACACCAAAAACTATACATCATTAAAGAAACCAACAGCAGCACACACACCAACAAAAAATCAAAAAACAAAAGAAAAATTATGTAAAAGAAAAAAAGAAAGGAAAAGAAAAACAAAACGTACCAAAATTGTGCCATTTTACCAAACAGCAAGTACCCCTTCCCCCCACAGAATTAAAATCTGATTGCAGTGTCACTAGATTGTTAACAAATGGTAAATACAAAAGGTCACACAAATACCTTCACATAAATTATAACAAAAAATAAGAAAAAAGACTTGACCAAAATATTTCAATAAAGCAACTAGTTGCTGAAATAAAATAACTCAAAGCAATCTCCTTCCAATATTGAAAACGGCACAAAACTAAACTTCGAATGATTTGTGATATCTTTGAAGGTGATCTTTTCTAACAATGAACTAATCTTTGAACTAAGGAATAACCCTTCGAAGGTGATCTTCTGAATATGTGTCAGCATTAAGCCAGGTTGACCAGCAAAACGTGAAGTTAAGTTTGTCCATAAGCTAAACCCAGTCGGCATTTTTATTTTTGACAGGTTCGGACTGGACCGAGTTGCAATACAAATCTTATGCCCAAACGCTATCCAAAAGACTTGGCCCATTGGCTAACAAGTCGAAAGCTTAGACCAACAGATTAAGGTTAGGTTTGGTTCCTTAAAAAAGTTAAAAAGTCACTATTCTATTTAAGGCATATTATCTTATTTAAGTCACATCACCTCTCTATCACATCACTTCAAATTCAATCCATATTTTATAAAAAGCCAAAAAATATATTTATTTAAAACATCTCAAACAACTCCTAAAGTCTTCGTTTGGCTAACTTAGTTGGGTTAAAAAAGCATAAAAGATAAAATAGGCTAAATAAGTTAATAAGATAAAATGTCATATGCAAAGTATAAATATTTCATTTTTTCTCTTATAAAAGTCAAAAAAGCTAAAAAAAACCAAACAACGAACTTTTTAGTCCCCGGCTAAAAAAATTTCAACTCAACAAAACCAACTAAAAAAGTCAATGTTAAACGGCGACTAAGATTTAAGCCTTTTTTTTTTTTTTTTTTTTTGTAACTTTTTACGAATTCACAAGTCAACTCTACCAACGACTCCATGGGCCACCTCTTCAAGCCATACTATGAGACTTAGGCCAAGTTTAGGAAGATTAAATAAGTGTACTTTTTGACTTTTTATGAAATATGAGTTGGATTTGGGTTGGGTTTGAAGTGATGTGTTAGAGAGGTGATGTGACTTAAATAAGATGATGTGACTTAAATAGGATAGTGACTTTTTGACTTTTTAGATTTTTTTGAGGATGCCAGACTTGGCCTTACTTTTGAACTAGTGGTAGTAAGGACTTGGTGTGATTTACAGCTAACTTCACATAACTAAATAAGTTGAGACCTAAGGGTGTAAATCTGACCCTGCTCGGCTCATGTGGGTTTTCGTGGGCTCCCGTTAAAATTTGGACCAGGCTAGGTCAGGCTAAAAAATTAAGCCTAGGCCCAAGCCCAGGCGTATTTGGACTTGGGCTGGGCTAAGGTGGGCCTGACCATTTTTTTAAAATAAAAAAAAAATTACCAAAATTTTATTATTTTTTATTAAAAAATATATTGGGCTTCGGGCGAGCCAGGCTTCAGACCGGGCCCTAAGTGGGCCTTAAGTGGGTCGATGGGTTGGGCTATGGGGCCG
Organism: Camellia granthamiana; assembly: GCA_036172215.1. Taxonomy (NCBI): domain Eukaryota; kingdom Viridiplantae; phylum Streptophyta; class Magnoliopsida; order Ericales; family Theaceae; genus Camellia; species Camellia granthamiana. The sequence continues at coordinate 114,962,210 of CM069908.1, read as the reverse complement.
GGCCGGGCTTCAAAAAGAAGGCCCAGGCTCAAGGGACTTGGGTTTGGGCCTAAGCGGGCTTAAACAGGTCGGGCCCATCTCAAACAGCGGACGGACTTCGGGCCGCTCACTGGTCGAGGGCCATTTTTACACCCTTATTGAGACCTAAATTAATATAATTAAAATGTTAAGAAAATAGGACACTTTAAACACAAATTAATAATGTAAGAACTAAATTAAAATAATTAAAATATTAAAAATTAAAATAACACAAAACAAATATTTTGAAAGCTTACAATATATCTAACCCTAAAAAAAATACCCAAATAATTAAAAGTTGCACAAACAAGTCTATTGGATCTTTAAAAATACTCAAATAAGTTGCACAAACTTACAATTGGCTTATTTGATGTATTTTATTATAAATTAAAAATTGATAATTATAGAAGTCAAAAGCATATCTCTTTAGCTTTTAGATAATAATTTTTTTTTAAACTTATTTAAGTTAATTTTGCCCAATAAGCTATAATAAAATATGCACCAAATAATCTATTGCAGACTCTTAAATTAAAATAAATAACAATCAACTTATTTAAGTTGCGCCAAACAAACTCATTGTATTCCATCTTGGATAATTCTTGAGTGCCCATGGTATAATGTATGTTATTTACTTATGTATTTTTGTGACTTAAGTTACACACTTTTGTGAAAACTTACAACACGTTTTATGAGTTAATTTACATAAATTTACTTACTCCTTACATATGGTAGGTAACCCTTAAAGGTTTGCACACCCAATCACTTGCCTTTGATCTTTAACCATTATTTGCAATTTAATTTGATTACAAAATTGACGTGCAAAACTTCTAATGATTTGCCAACAGGTTTTCCACTTTTCCTTATTTATTTATTTATTTTATTTTGCAATTTGAGACGTGCTATTTGGACTGACAAATCAGGCAGCAACTGACCACATGGTATTTTATTTATTTATTTATTTTAAAAGATAAGCGATAAACATAAATTTTGAATGAAAAGTCAAAGATGAAAAATATTAATTTACACAAAATAATAAATAAGCACTCAACACTAGGCAAGAAGAACCCAGGCAGGCTCCATTTGTGTCAATACAATGAAAATAAGACAATTGAATCTTGCTAACAAGTATATTCGGACAAACAAACAAACAAAAAATTACAGAATTACAAAACATTTTTACTAAATTTGATATATTTTTCCTATTAAAATTAATATACTTAATAATTTTTTTACTTATTTTTAATTTTTTTTTTTTTTTTTTTTTTTTTTTTTTTGTTATTTCAATCCCAGTATTAAACAATGTCCTCTAAAACACTTGTTGACATTTATCAATAAAATTATAAGTAGGTCCACCATATAAGGGACGCAAACACAATTGTTTTTATAAGATGATGGAATGCCATTTTATGATATGATGTTGGAGTTGGATTCCACTTCTTTACAAGTCATGGAATGGTGTCAACTAGCCCCTTTGTGAGATTGTAATCCAAGCTTGTTGGGTTAGTGTCTACTAACAATTGTTTTATATTTAGTGGGGGTAATAAACAATTATATAATTGCAAGGGACCACCTAGTACTTGATTGAGATCATTCACCAAAATAATAAGGGTAAATTACAACGTCCTCCCTGAGGTATGTTGAAAATATAAGGATTAATTATATTAATATCCCCTTAATGAATATTATTTTACATTTTTTTATCTATGAATTCATATATATTGATCTCCTTAATTATAAAAATGATAAAAATACACTACTTTTGGAGGTGGTCTGAAAGGATGAAAGTGATACATTCTTTTAATTGAGAGGATCAAAATGTACATATTCATAGATAAAGAAATAAAATGATATTCATTAATAGTTGAGATGATCTTTGTCTAAATAACTCAAAATACAAATGATTTCACAATTTTAATATAATTATTGGGATCCCTTCTAATAAGGTTAAAGCAGTTGTAACTTATGCAAATAGTGTGAGATAACAATGATAAATAAAGAAAAATATACATTTAAGTGTAAAATTTATGACATAATCATTTTTTTCATTTATGTGACTAGCAAATTATTGATGAAAAGAGTGGTAAATGTTATATAAATTTAAATATTAAAAGAGCCCAATGTAATTATAATAAAACTCTAGAACTTGAGGTGTATTTTACAAACTTTAGGGAAGATCGTGTAATTTAGCTAAATAAAAAATATATAAAGTTGAATCTAAAGCACGATGTCAATAAATAAATTAATTAATTAAATTAAAAAAGAAGAAGAAAAGCCTTAGCATGGTAGACTCCGAGCTTATTAATTCTCAGTCAATCTTTAGGTCTTGTTTGGGATACTCTAAAAAAAGTCAAAAAGTCACTATCCTATTTAAGTCACATCATCTTATTTAAATCACATCATCTCTCTATCACATCACTTCAAACCCAACTCATATCCAACCCATATTTTATAAAAAATTAAAAAATACACTTATTTAGATCATTCTAAACTATCCCTTAATTTGTTGCTGGGTTTTTACTTTTTAAATGAATTGAATGGTTTTATAGATTTAAAATTCACAGTACGAAATGATTGTAGTCGTGTTTCATGCCATTGACATTGAGTGATCTCAGATCTGTCTATATTTGGGGTGCTAACTAGTTTTTGAGAAAAGTTATAACACAGTTTTATCAAGGTAAATTATTAATAAGTTCTAATAGTTCATATTGAAAATAAATTTTAATACAATCGTTGCTAAAAGTAATTTTTTTAACGATTTTTACATGACGCTAAAAATTAATAATTATTTACTTTTTTTTGTCACAGTTTTATAAATTGTCGCTAAAACTTACAATTAGTGACATTTTTCTGTGATGAATTTTTCAAACTATCACTACAAGTTGAAAATTTGTGACCTTTTTTTTGTGATGATTTTTTTAAACTGTCACTAATACTTATAACTAGTGACATTTTTTCTAATAAAATTTTTAAACTGACGCTAAAAATTAACAATTAATGGCGTTTTTTAATAGTTCATGATGAAAAATGTAATTAATTATCATAGGACCTATTGGACAATAAGTTCACTTAGTAGGATTTACTTGTGAGTCCCCTTATATCAAAACATAAGTAAATATTATATAAATTAAGGAAAAAATAATAAAGAGATCTCAAAGGGCCAAAAAAGAAACCCTACACAAACCACACAAATTGTCAAAAAAATCACTTGCCATTCTAGGAAAATCACTAATCTAACTGATGTGGTTTGAAAAAACCAAATCTAAATTAAAACAACGCCCAAACCTGTTGATGTTGTCGTCATTGTCCTTGTCATCGTTGCCCAATTCTACCACTACCGCCACAGTCTTCTTTAAGTATGGTCGTTGCTAGAGGCCAAAGTTGAGGAAGAAAAACACTCAAACAGTAAAAGGAGAGCAGGAGTGAGAGAAGAACAATTGAGTGTCAAAGATTAAAAAATCTACGCAAGAAATAGGGTGGGAAGTTCTCAAACCCCTCTTCCTAGTCGTAGAAAAACCTCAAATTTACACTACAGAAATACTTTTGGAGCTCATCGGAAATTCATTGGAATACTGTTAGAGGAACACCAGAAATCACCTAGAGAGATAGGCTCTTCTAGCACCACTATTGGGTTTTACGAAACAAATTTAATCTTCAACTATTTGAATAAATTTTTGTAATAATTTTACCATATCTTATTATTTTAGTTTTAGTTTGATTTTGAACCTATCAAACTTGAACCTTAACACTACCTGAACCCTAGTCACAACTCGTCAATCACCTCCAATAACCACCAGCTCCAATCATCTATTCCCGCTCATTCTTAACTCCAACCATTGCCACCCCAATCATTTTTTCCTCCCAACAATGCTACAGACCACTAAATTTCTACCGCTAACACCACCACTAATGATGTGGAAAGCAAAAAAAAACAAAAAACAAAACAAAACAAAACTAAGACACAAAATACATGTGGCAGTGGGTCCCACATAATTAGAGCAACCACTAATTAGTGGTCTGCATCATTTTTCTTTTTTCCTCCTCACCTTTGTAATTTCTCTGTCTCTATCACATTGTGACACTCTCGCGACGACTTGTAGTGGCAATGGAAGGGTTAAGGGGTGGTGGCAATGGAAGGGTTAAGGGGTGGCACCAAATGGTGAAGAACTTCGAAGTAGCTGGAAGAGAGCTAGTGGTAATGAGTGATAGTTAAGGTTTGGAAAGATGAGAATTAATTTTAATATTAAGTGGGATGTCTAAATTTTTTTTATAATATTTGAAATTAATTGGTGGGGGTCTAAAAAGATTGTATGTATTTGTTATAGCAGCACTCCTATATTTTTTGTGGATTCATAATTATTTCTTCTTTTTTTTTCTTTTTTGTTTTTTGAATGATTGAAGGTTCGTTTGGGAAGTGACTTTTAAGAATTTTTTTTGACTAAAATATAAGATGAAAAAAATAATAATAATACAGTATTTGAAAGTGACTTTTTGATTTTTTTATGCAAAATTGTGCCAAAAGTAGACAAGAAAGAATTTGGTATTTTAGCCAAACAAGCCCCCCAGATGGTTAAAACAAAAGAAATGTATGCGGTGAGCGTGGATCGAACACGCGACCTTCAGATCTTCAGTCTGACGCTCTCCCAACTGAGCTATCCCCGCTGTGTGAAGTTTCTTGGAATTATATATATAAATAATACTAACAAAACATGTAATAAGACCACTACAATGTTATGCAAATTACAGTGCACTCTTATGTTTTGTTTGTATGCTCCCATTACCCCAGGACTAATAGATAAATAAAACATAAAAAAAAACTTACCCTTTGATCATATATATATGTATTTTAACGTGGGTTCCTTGGGGCAATTTTAAAATCACTTGGGTTTGGCAAATGATTGTTAAGAAAAAAAAAAAATTGTTAAAAGATTTGTCAAAAGTTTTACTTTTGAAGTCTTACCAAACTAGACAACTCCAAAAAAAATTAAAATAATATACTAAATTTGAAATAAGTTATTAAAAGACAGGGAATAAAATAAAGTCACTTTTCTAGAATTTTTTTTCTTTTCAAATTTAGTCCATTTTAAAAAATAAATTAGTTTCTTAATCAAGAAAGATACGTATGTACTGATGAAGCAATGGAAATGTCATCAGTGGGAAACCAACAAAAAGAACACTAATTTCAAACTATCCCTATCCTCATTCTTCACACCAAATCCAACTTACCTTAGACTTATAAATTTTAGGGGCAGCTTGCCTCCAGGCCTTAATCGGACTGGACGATGTTGTTCAGCCCGTGAGAGTCCACCACGAATCCCGTTTTAATAATTCGAACCGTTCAATATATAGAACTCATCAAGTGATATATGTCTGTAAAAAATCAAGTTGATTGGATATCGATAACTATCTCATCTTATCAGTATTTTGACAACCGTTAATTTATTCACCGTCTATTTTTTTTTATACAACACTGATTTGATCACATAACTATCGATATTCGATCAATGTAATTTTTTACAGACGTATAGTATTCGACGAGTTTTACACATTAACGGCTCGGATTATCAAAATAGGACCGGTGATAAGCCCCCACGAGTTAAACAGCACCGTCCAATCCGATTAAGGACTGGTCCCTATAAAATGATCATGTGATCAAGCTCTTACAATAACAAATGATAATTTCATTTATAATACATTTTTCAATATTTTTTTAATCAACCAAACACTACCTTATTTTAAGTGTGGGTGAACCACCTTACCGAGTGAGAAGTTTGGTTCATCCATAGGCAAAATTAGATTCACAAACCTAATACGCATTTAGCTTCTACTACCTCATTTTCAATTCCTGACAACGACATTAGAACCACACCTCCATTTGACTGAAACATTTTAAAGCCAACTAAACCAACCTTGAACCATAAACAAAAATTGAAAACCAGAAAAGAAAAGAAAAACAATATAAATTTAGTAAAGAAACAAAAAAAAAAAAAAAAAGCCCATTTTTGTTCGACATTTCATCAAGAAAAACGTTCACTTCTGATTCCATCCAAATCCAACTGAAGAGTAAATGATGGGATAACAGGTCATTCAAGAATCTTCCCAAGTCACCATCCAACTAACAAAAACATAAAACCTGTTCCCCCAAATATCATATTTTCAGAGTTCCAAGGTACAGGAAGAGAAAAACACTTCTAACCATATATATATACTTCACCACGAACACACGGAAAGCTTTATCTAAGGCGATTTCCCACAAAAAGAAAGAAAGATCACTTATCGGCCCAATGCTAGCTTTTCTTTTCTTTTTCTTTCTTTTTTTTTCCTCTCTGTATTGACAATTCATCAAAATTAAAGTTCTCTCCAGGTCATCGCAAGTTTGCCACTAGTCTCCGGCCTCCCCCATTCTTCCAAGCTCCTCGAACTGGCAACCTTTCAGAAGCATCGGTATTTCCATCTGATTGTCCTAAAGTCGAATCACGCAGAGAATCAGAATTCATAAGATCTAAAACTGCTGCCTGTGAACCCTCACCCAACCGAACTCTATTGAATTTTGAAGTTTTCTTCCGTGGCTTATTCCCTCCTCCACTAGTTCCTGAACTTTTCTTTAATCCATCAGCAGCCGGCTCAGAATGATTTTTGACCCTCTGTTCATCATCATCATCCAAATTCTTTGATTTGCCTTTGGCAGATCGGTACCCATCCTTTGACAAGATCTCAACCTCTTTAGAAGGCTTGTAATTCAACTGCAATTCTCTCAAACTGTTTATAATGCTATCTTCCAAAGCACCATTTGAGCTACTGATCCCATTATCTTCACACTTCTCTTTTCCTTTTTTCGAACTTTTTTTGTGTTTCAACAGACCACTGTTATCGGCTGCACTATTTTCCCAAGGACCATTGCTTCTCAAACTGCAAATACTGTAAGCCTCAACAAGCTCTTTCTGCTTCTGAGCATCAGGACAGAGTCTAGCTAGCTCAGGAATGAGATGTGACAGCCCAAACTGAAACACATATGCAACATATTCCCCCGTGTCAATTAAACCCTGGCGATATTCTGAAGAAATCACTTTGAAAGCAGCATATTTGTCTTCATCGAATTCTAAATCAGAGCGGATTCTCTGCACTAGAGACTTATTAGCAGTGCGAACATCTTCAGCCTTAGGTAAAGGCTGCGTGTTTTTGGTCAATTTATTAGGACGTGTTGCAGAAACAGGAGGAAACTCAGATACTGCAGGGTCTAAAGAACCTCTGTCCACAAGATTTGGAGTTGAAGTAGAATGACTGACCTTATTGCTACTTCTTGTCTTTGTTGATGAACTGGCAGAACTAGCTGATTGTGCATCAGCAGTTGTTGATCTAATTTGCATAGAGCTTGAAAAATTGGATGGTCCAACCTCATTAACTGTTGCTGGCTTAGTAATAGAACTGGCTGACCCAGATGATAATACATGTCCAAAACTTGATATTGGTCTTAACTGGGAAGAGCCAACTATCAGTGAGGTAGGTTGGCGACTAGCTGTTAGTCGAGCCTGAGATGCATTAAGGACAGTTACATGGTTTCGGTGACGAAGACGAGCAGCCATTGTATTCCTGCCCAACCCTTCTAACCCATTTCTCTGTTTCTGGTGATTGTTTCTTGCAGCCACAGGGAGTGGAGGAAAGGAAGATGTCTCCAGTGGTGTGTTGTTCCTTGAGTTTTGTCCCATAGCCTGATGGTGTCTTGAAGAAGGCTCAGAATCTGCAATAGCAAGTAATTCAAATGACTCGAGAATGGAATTGATTTCACCAGTTTCTCTGTAATCAGAATCTGTTTGGGCCCTGGATGAAGTAGCACGAGGCATATTAGCGTTGGCTGTCTCAAGACTGGCTTCAATAGCCAAAGAAAGTTGACTGTTGGAATAATCAGGTTGAAAGACACGTCCTCTTCGATTTTGATCTCGCTCGCTACTACTTCGGTACTGAAAGCTTACTGGTATCTGGTTACAGAAAAAGGTAATAGAAGCACATAGTTACAGTCGAAAGACAGAAAGTCTGGAACTAAGAAGCACGGACACATGACATGTGACACGATACGGACACGAAACTAACATGCCAACAGGAAAATTTTCAAAAAATGTAAAATACAATATCTGGACACATGAAAATATATAATTTTATATAATTATGTCATATAAGGATAAATAATTAATGTGTTAAATATATATATATGACTATTTAAGTCAAATTTAATAAATTTTTCTAAAGGAAGAAAATAAATATAAATATAAATTGTTTTTGTTTATTGGATTTCAAGTTATTTTATTCACTTGTAATATATTTCATGTGTCTCTAAGCATCGGGAAATGTCCGACAAGTGTCATGACATGCTGTATTACCTTCTTAGAAGTGTCCGTGCTTCTTAGGTTGGGATAGAGGCAGAAGGGGGGAGGGGGTGGAGCATGGAAGTCTACATGCAAGACTGGCCACGAATGTATACGCCACACAATAAACATGCAGACAGAGATGCAAGGAAAATAAAACTAACGCTGGTGAATCAAAAAGAAATAGATAGATCCGCAAATACCTGAAAAGCAGCATTACGCTTAGAACGAGACATGCGCCCTCCGTGTTCCATCCCATTATGCCTCTACAGAAAATAGAAATAAATAATTTGGTAATTCAAAAGAACACAAAAATGGGTGTGAGAATAGTATTCAAATGAAATGAGTAATAACCACAATAAGGGATAACCTCAAAATTCAAGCCAGACAGAAAATACCATATTTTCTAGGTCACTAAGATCACCTTCATTTCAGATTCAGTTGCAAAAACAATGAACTTTTTCTCAAGGCAGGCCTCATCCTCGCATAAGAAATGTTCTTGACGAAAATGGATCTGTCACACAGACATAATTTTAATTTTAAAAACCAAGAAAATGCCAGAATGCCAAAGAATGCAAGTAATTAAAAAAGAAAAGAAAATACGACTAGCCTCCAAGTCATCATAGTTCTTGAAGTAATCATACCGTCCTGGATGCTGCCTGCATGCAGCAAAGACAAAAATAGAAGTTCAAGTCAGCTTGAACTGTAAGTGAAAGAGTTGAATGAAACATTTTAACAGTACACATAGTCAGTTATCAACCTTTGGCATACGTGACAAGTATAATGCTCAGTAGACATATGAGTGTACAGCTCATTGTCCCCATAAAATGGATTTCGGCAAAATTCACACATAGGATGTCCCATAAAGCCACCTCTTTCACTTTCACTGCCATCAACCTCTGAGTCACCAAAGTTTATATGCCGATTCAATTGTGCTCTAGTATACAACTTTTGTTCACATATAAATATCTGGTTCACAAATAGTATTGAAGTCAGAGTCATGACTGGGCAAATGACAAGACACAAATAAGGCTTTAGGAAAACAAGAAATGTAAACTGAAGAGCTATGACAAGACATGAATAAGGCTTTTGGAAAACAAGACATGTAAACAACAAATAGTAGTGAAGTCAGCGTCAGGACCAATGTCAACATAGACTTCTCCACTAAATTCCAGATTTCCCTCGAGAAGAAATGTATACTGAAGAAGAGCTTTAAACTCAAAAGTCTATACACAAATTAAGTAGATCCAAAATCAAATAAATAAACATATAAAATGGTTACTTCTGTAATCAATTTCACTTCAGTTCTTTGATGTACTTTAAACAGAAAAGATCCAAAAAGGAGAATCTAATAGTAAGTTGTGATGATTGGGTCCAACAAGACAATTGAGAAGAAAGCAATAGTCATGTTTTGTAAGAGATCTATTTTACAAAATGCTACTAAATAATGAGCATGCTAAACTTTTCACCAGCAAAAACGGATATCCACAAGTTCCTTCCAGGTACATTGCCCCAAAAGACCTTTGAGAATGCAAGATAAACAAGTCACCGTAAGAACATTGCAAAAGATATTTTTTAAACCAACGCGAAACATAGATTTAGGTCAAACATAAAACATGACCACGAATTTTTGTAAGCTTCTCAGAACGAAAACAGAACACCATGAGTTCATAGAATTAATATGCATAATCATCTAATGCATCTCACCTTCCTGCCTTCCAAACAGAGACTGCACATGAAAAGTTTATGACGGTGGAACAAATGGCTCTTCAGTTGCGCAATGTTCCTGAATTTCCCTCTTCTCTTCAAATCTTCACTGCCTTGATCATCTTTCTTGTCGCAAACATTGCACGAAAGCTTACACATTCCCGTAATCATCTTGTAATGATCCAAATCATCAAAGAAAGCTTGTGTGCCTTCATGATACCAGTAAGGCCCAACTTGACCCTCTGTTGGATCAACTGGAAAAATGGAGAAGTCATTTATCATCCTCGTATAATCTCCTAAAGCCTGAATGAAAGGGGAGGAAGGAATAAATACACATTATATGATGATTCAACAAGTACAAAATCAGTAGTAAATTACATAATAAGCTCACAAAAAGGCAGCATAAACAAGTAAGAAAACTGAACGAAAATAGATGTAATTAATTTTAGCAGCATAAATGTCAGTTTTTTTTTTTCTTCTTTTGGTCAGAATGAAGAGAAATCAAGGGAATGGAATTTATTCAATAATGATGTTCGTCATAGAACGACAATTCTCTTTTGCATCCAACAATAATGAACCTCATAACAACTCGAAGTGTCACCTTTCCCATATCCATCAAACTCAATTTGGACAAACATAATAAATAAATCAATAAAAACAATCATGATAATTTTTTTTAAACAAGGTACACAACAAGCAAATAGAATTCAAATCTAAATTCATAACCTTGGTGACAAAGATAATATTGGATTCGGACTTGCAGATGCAGCAGCGGCGATCATCACAAATGAATCGGAGACGAGCAATGCAAGTGGAGCAGACCTCATGATGTCCACATTGTCCATATGCTGCCCACTCGAGTGTCTCAGCACAGACAGCACAAGTATCATCCATTGCTTCTCTGTGACTCGGAGTTGAAAAGCGGAAGATGAGTCGAACAAAAAAAAAAAAACTCTTAAAAATTTAAAGAAAGAAAGCTCAAATTATTTGAAATTATGTATTATGCTTTGCTTGGTAGCGGACATATGATTGAGAAGAGCAAAAGGTTTTATATGGATCTATTTGGTTCTTTTGATTCTTGCGTGAGACAAACAAAAAGGAAAGGGGTTTAAAGACCGCTCAATAAAGTAAAAATAAAACGAAATGATATAAAACACTCAAATTTCATAATGTTAATAAATAATAAAAAACAGAAGAGCCGTTTTCCCTTTCCATTGCACCAAAGAAAACAAAAAGACAACAAGCTGCAAGTTATCATTCAACAAGATAATTCTGTCAGTACAGAGAAGTAAAAATTGTAACCTGTGAACATGTCCGCAAGTTATTTGTAGTGAACTACAAAAATTTAAACAACAATAAGAGCACAACAAACCATAATGATCCGTCACACAGCAAAGAAAAAAGAAAAGAAAATTAAAGTAAATCTTTCTCTAACTCTGTCTATTTAGCAGAGGATTAGCTCTTCTTCATACATCTCAATTCCCTTTCAGCGTGACATCATAAAGAGTCAAGAAGTCTATTGGTGGACATGCAATTTAACTAGCATCTAGTGGTAAGTAATTTGGTATAATCAGTTTTACTAGAAATCAAAATTCCCATTATTAACCAGGAATTTTGTTCTGGTCCTGCAGGAAAAAATGTCCCATTGGAAAATGGACAGTTCAGAGTAAGTTTTTCCTTAAAATAAAGATATATTACCTTTGAAGTTTCTTTCTGTATTTCAGTTCTCTGGTGCAAATCCTTTTCCTATGAAGTACAACAACTCTAAATATCAAGGTAGTTGCAAATTAAACATTCCAACATAAGTTTGAAGTATGGAAGTATAGACACCCCAAATTCTTCTATGCACCAAATTACCAAATTACAAACTCATCAATTTTTTATCAGCACACAATTTTAAATATACATATATATATATTGTTTATCAGTAAAAGTTTGCAAATGGAGATGGATAGTGATATCTGTGAGCATGCATGCATGTGTTTGTGCATTAGTGCTTGCATGTTTTTTGTGTGTGTGCACAGAGAGACACACAGAGAGAATCATGTGTCGACACTTTTGCGGACACTCCTAAAAAGCATGTCCAACACTACTTCAAAGTATCTTAATTAAAATTTAAATTCATAATATTGGCAATTTACAACACTTCTTGAACCCTCCGAACACGACCGATGATGAATCTTTTCATAGTAACAATGTTCTGCACTCTTCAGAATGCACCTTGAACACTGTAAATATGTTTTGAAACATTTACTAGATGAATAAATCATGTGTACTTCAATGTTTTATAACTATTTTGCATTCTTTATAATGTAATTGTTACGAATGATACCTTGATGTTTAAGTTATGGACCAAATGGTTTTGTTTTTAATGTCATGTCATTTTTTATTATCTTTGAATAAACTCTTCATATATTTGATTTGACATCTAATAAATTTATAAAAACATAATTTTTAACATGTCCCAAACATATATTGTTCTGTATTTTTTAAATCGCCATGTCGGTGTGTCCATGTCTACACTACTTAACTTTTTTTAGTGAACAGCAAACGAAGTTATATCCCACCTGTTTAACTTTATTTTGTACCCTCAAAAACTAGGGAAACAAACACATTAAATACAGGCATCAAAAGATGGATATCCAACAACACAGCCATAATTCGATAGCTTAACCATATTATACACTCAACTCAACTCAACAAGCCTTTATCCCACTTAGTAAGCTACATGGATCCAGCTGATTCTATTTAAAGTCAAATCCGCAATTAGGTTTAAATTAACCATATCATTTATAACCACCTCATCTCTTATTCTCTTTGGATTTCCTCTATTTCATTTACCATCCTCCACATGGATCAACTCACTTTTCCTCAACATGCGCATTAACTAGTCTACAATTCACATGTCGATGCATCTCAAATGGTTCTCTCTTATTTTAAGTTAAGTTAATTCCAGTAAATTATGTTGTGTAGTTAGACTCTCTCCTACTATTACTTTACAAACCTCACGTGGTCCTTTATCAACTCTTCTAGCAAGAAAGAAATCTATTTAGCTACCTTGTTCCACGTTCAAATGTTATTAATTCATCTCTTCTTCAAAAATAGTATTTTCTATTACAAAGTCATATGTAGAGCTGCAAATGAATAGAACTGTTTGTGAACAGGCTCGAGTTCGGCTTGGAAAGGGCTCGTTCGAACTCGATTCGTTAAATTTTTATTGCATTCGAGCTTGAACTCAAAAATTTGTTAAAATCTTAATAAAAAAGCCCAAACATACTAAAACTCGACTCGTCAGTTCGGCTCGTTAGCTGGTTCGTTTAACATTTATTTAAATAATAAAATAAATATATTATTTATACATTAAATAATATAAAAATATGTATAAAAAAATAGAATAAATATGTTATTATCAAAAATATATATATATATATAAATGTAAATAATAGCTAAATTTATTTATATGTAAATAAAAGTTAACTATAGATAATACATTTATATAATAGTACTAGTAGATATTATTATTTTGGTAAGATGTTAATTTTTTTTTTTTTTAGTATGTTTATGTATTGTATTTATAATTGTATAATCAAAATTTCAATTGTAATTTTAGTCTCATATGCAAGTATGAATTTATAATTTCTTTAGCTCGTTGGCTCGTAAACAGGTTTGAGCTCGTGTCAAGTCTAAGCCAACTCGGCTCGAGCTCGGTTTGTTAAATTTTTATTGAGCTTGGACTCAAGCTCGAGCTCATTAAAATCTTAATAAACAAGCCTAAACATACTACTCAGCTCGGCTCGGCTTGACTCACCTCAGCTCGTTTGCAACCCTAGTCATATGACATTGCAAACTCCATGATAGCACTAGTTTCATTTTTTCTTTCTCCAATCCAAAACCCTCTCGTACTTTCTCATATCCCCCACCACCCCTCCCTACATGACCATTTAGATCACCATTTGATATTCCTTATATTAATCCATCCAAATCCTCCCAAAATTCACATAAATTAATAGACTCATTTAATCCCATTTAGGGTGCATAAGTACTAACTACATTTAGTGTCATTTCTCCTAACATCAATTTTACTAATATCATTTTTATCTTCTTTTCTTTTAACCTCAACCACTTCTTTTTTTAGACTTTTATGTACAACTATATGTACTCCATTCTTATGTTTCTATATTCCTGTATACCAAAAATTTATATCATGTTCTTTCAAGTTCTATATATGTTTTCCTAATCCATTTAGCTTTTGATAAATATATTAGTTCTCCTTCTAATCATGGAATCTATTAATTTCATCTGTAACCTGTTAATGTCACTATGTTCCAAAATCCTAAGCAAATTCTACTTTCTTAAAATAGCATTCACCATATTTGGTTCCAAAAAATTGAGTCCACCTTTCAAAAAATTAAGTTTTTTGTTTTTTTGTTTTTTTCTTGCTTTTAGTGAATTTTTTTAATATTTTATGCAAGTTTTCTATTTTTTAGATACACCTACTCTAAATACACTTAAAAAGTATAATATTTTTGTCGGAGAAAAAAAAAGACTTGAAACAATTCACCAAATAGAAAAAAAACAAAAATATATGAAAATTCAATACATTTTCATATTTGTTGTATTCAATGAATTTTATAAGATTTTTGTACAATTTTTTTACTTTTTTAAGTATATTAAGATTAAGTGAATCTAAATTTTTTTTTTTTTTTTAAAAAAATTTGATTAAAATCCTTTTAAAAATCATTAAAAATTTAAAAATACGAATTGAGAAGTCAAAAAATTATTTTTGAAAACAGAAAACCAAACATGGTGATTTGTATCTCCCTCGTTTATTAAAGTGTAGGAACCCTTTGCCTACTCATCATATACGAGTATTGGTGATGCAGCGCGTCTCTTCGAGGGGGTACACTCTAGTTAGCTATTGCCAAGTAGTGAACACAACAATTGAAGAATTTTTAGGATCCATGTTCATAAAGGTGTGACCATGTGGCTACAAGTTTTAATCGGTTGTCAACCTACCACAACCCTCCTTTTTCCAGGCTTGGGACCAGCTTTTTAAAGGATAAAACACTACATGGGATACATAGCTTAACTATTGTGTAGCAGACTAACAAGTATGAACACTTCTAATAAGGTGGCATGTCCGAGTCATGTCTATATCAGACACCGACACTTGTCGCACACTTCCCGACACCTGTTGGACACTTGTCCAAATGTGTTGTATTATTTTTCAAAAAAAATTCAGCACGGACACTTGAGAGACACACACGTCTATCACTTAGACACACATAAAACTATTACAAGTTTGAACAAAATAACTTAGACACAATGACAAAAGAAAAATAATGTAGATTTATAGAAATGAGTGTTATGATGCATTCTTTTATTATTTTGATCGATATATCTACATATACAACATCTAATTAATATATAAAACCATATATTTTCTGAGTCTTCTCCGTATGTCTTGTCTTGCATTTTTTTCAGAAAATGTTCATACTTTTCAGAAGATTCTGCTATCAAACCCACTTATGTTTAGATTCCCATTCACAATATATTTTGAAAAATGACAAGGGTTGAGGGTATGAAACTTGATGCCCAAGGGATCTTTCGCCACCAAATTGTCCTCTCTTTCACATATACCAAAAATCATTACATTACAACTTTATCTATCAAATTATTCTAGCGTCTAAACCACAAAAACAGGTAAAGAAAGGTTTTCTTTAAAAATAAAAATAAAATTTGAAGAAGAAAGAAAAGCTACCTTGATGTGAAACAAAGAATCATTAGCCATTTAAGTCAATTACAACTGAAACATAGCAAGATATTAAACTAGAATTCTATAGCCTTCCAAATAAGATATTCAGCACACAAAACATTATGTAATGAATCAATCATAAAAAAAAAGCATTAGGGCACTAAAAGAAACAGGTGATATACTCTTCAACACAATAATTAGCATGCAAGAACACAATGAACAATACATTTGTTAGGAATATTTACTTTTTATAAAGAATTCTCTCCCCTCCTCTTCTTATTCTTCCTCCCTTTAATTTTTTGGCCATTTATTTTATTAAAAATAAATTAAAAAATAAAAAATAAGAGAGAGAGAGAGAGAGAGAGAGAGAGAGATTAGTTAACAAATCCCAATTTAAGAACCCTAACAAATTCATCAGCTCTGTAAACCAATAAACGGGAAGTTTTTGAAATGTCAATGTGTATACATATATATATATATATATAGGAGAGAGCGAGCGAGAGAGAGAGAGAGAGAGAGAGAGAGACAGAGAGAGGGAGAGAGTACCTGAGTTTAGGGTTCGCTTGAGATCTGAGAAAAGAATCGAATTACCAATCGAGATCAGAAGAGAGGGAACAGGGCTATGAGGCAACGATCGACGCCCAAAAAAGCAGGAAGAGAGAGAAAGCTACCCTACAACAACTACAAGAATTCATTCACTAGAAAGCTCGCTGTTCTTTTACGCGCGGTTTTTATTGGGAGATTTGAGAAAGTGATCTGGTAATAAAAAGGAATAGGCAGATTAATGTAAATGAAATATATTTATATTTTGGTTTGTTTTTTATTTATTTTAGAAAGATGGTTAAAGTTGATTTTTTTTTTTACTCTTTTTTTTTTTTTTTTTGGTGAGAGACTTTTAACTCACTTCTCAAAATAAGTCTTTATATAACTTTACATACTTTTTTTTTCTTTCTTTTTTCAAATTAATTCTCAAATCTCTCAATCAAATATAACATTTGGCGGTGTTTGGCATTGTGTTTGGCAGGCTATTTTAGCCTCAAATTAAAAAAGTCATGTAGTCTTTACTGTATCTGAGGAAGAGACCTTCAGGCCAGCTGGATGTCATTAACTGGGTCAAAAGACCTTTTTACCCTTCGTTGCTCATATCTACAAACCCTAAAGACCTACAATTTCAAAGGCCTTTCATCTCTCTCATTGTATAATCTTTACCTTGGGTGTGAACGGAGGGTTTGAAAGAAGAGTAAGGCTCCTCTCTCCGATGGCTCTCACTTCGGCGGAACTGTTGCGTAAAGACCCATCAACCGACTGTTTAACGTGCCGATCATCGAAGACCTGCAATAGGTAGGGTATACTGACCATATTTCTGTGCTTCTTCTTCATTTTCGAACTTGATCTTGCTAGTTTTGAATCCATTGTTCCAAATCGCACTATGATTTAGCTGGTATTGATGGTATTTAGTTTTTTTTCTTTCATTGATCTGTACCTATGATCATTTTTTTCCCCTTTGGTTTTTTGGTTGTTCCAGCTTCGGTGATTCAGTCGTCATGGACTACAAAATAAGGCAAAACAACCGACGAACTGGAAGTGTCTTTGTTGTTTTATTTTGTTTTCTTCCTTCAAAATCTTTTGTGCATATACAATTTTTTAATTTAATTTTTTTCCTGTGACAAACTTTTCAGCAAACATGACTACTTCCTTAATTTTTTTTCTTTCGTGTTCTTGGTCAACAAAAAATTTGGTGAGAAGTTTGTGTTCTGTTGGTTGCTTCTGTTCTCAGCAAACATCCGAAGTCCCATGTTTTCATTTTTACAAAAATTTCTCTGATAGAAAATTTGTTGTGCATTACTCTTTTTTTTTTTTTTAATTGTCAATTTGTTTGTATACTCTGTTCTGCTGAAATGAATATGGCAAAACAAACACCACCTAAAAATATATAAATTTGTCTGATAGAAAATCTGTTTTGGTTTGCTGAAATGAGTATGGCAAAACAAACACCACCTAAAAACCAATTTCTCTGATAGAAGATCTGTTGGCACAGTTCTCTTTGTTTTTTCAATTTTTTTATTTGTTTGTATACTCTTCTGTTCTGCTCAAATGAGTATGGCAAAATAAACACCACTTACAAACCAATTTCTCTCATATAAAATCTGTTGTGCAGTACATTTTTTTTAAAAAGTTCTTATTTGTTTGTATACTCTGTTGTTCTGCTGAAATGAGTATGGCAAAAAAAGCACCACCTAAAAACCAATTTCTCTGATTGAACAACTCAAAGGTGCATTACTCTTTCTTTTTTAATTTTTTATTTGTTTGTATACTCTTTTGTTCTGCTCAAATGAGTAGCAAAACAAATACCACTGAAAAACCTTCTTCTCTGATTAAAAAACCTGTTGTGTAGTTATCGTTTATGTTATTTTGTGCTCTTCTGTTCTCAGCAAACATGGCTCCTTCTATGTTTATTTTTTACAAATTTCTATGATGTGAAAATCGGTTGTGCACAATTAATACTCTGGTTGTTTTTTGGTTTATTTTTATTTTTTTAAACTCTGTTCTTCTAAATATGTTCTTGACACAGTTAATATCAACTACGCAAATCTCATGGAGTTAATTTTGTAATAATGTCCTTATCAGCACAACATACAAATTCATAAGTGTTTTCATGTTAAATGTATTTGTGCTTCATAAATTTCAGTTATTCATTCAATCTGTTTTGCTGTTGCAAATATGGTGTTGCTATACATTACTTACCTATTCATTCAATCTGTTGTTTTGGTAAAAATCAACTGTTGTTGTAAATTAATTGCCTATCCAAACTCCCCCACCGTCTATCTTGATGAAGCAGGCCCTGGGGCAAAGAGGAAAAAGGGAGGTAGTACAAGTGGAAAGTCGAAGAAGATCTCCAGTGAAGCATCGCACTGGAAGTTCTTCAAAGACATGCTCGACTATGATTTTGCATTGGTTCAGGTGTCATTGGTTGGTGCTTCAATGGCCTTACACAATTTCATCTATAGACACAAGATAGCTGGTAATGCCTATACCGAACATGTCAGATGTTCCTCAGTTCCAGATGACATGCTCGCCGCAGAAGGAGGGGAAAATATGGATGACGGCCTCATGGTTGGGGATATAGATGTGAATATGGCATTTCACGCCCTGAAAAGTCCACCTCATGCAATTACACTACCAAATATTATCAACACACAAGATCTAGGCAAATAGAACAATAAAACCAGCTACACATAGCTGTCTTTCCTTTTGAACTATTCCCAAAACGGAGTTTACATAAATGTTTCATTGCACTCTTCAAAACATAAATTAAAAAAAAAAAGAAAACAGTTCAAAAGAAAAGAGGTAGAAGTTAACACTAGAGATTTTATAAGGACATCTTCCTTATCACCATGCTCTATTGTACGCTAAGTTAATAGACATCAATTTTCAAAAATGCAATCATCAATATCATGCTCACAAGAAAACTTCAACAAAAACATGCAAGCTCTACAGGCATCATCACTTGAAAGGTATCTCGTCCTCATTTCTTGAAAAAAATTGTTAGTTTTTGGGGTGAGCATAAGCTTAGTAGGTGATGCATTTAACCAATTATATAATCATTTGAAAGGCTAATGCTCATGCAATGCAATTCATGGATATGTACGATAGGAATATAAAACAATGCTAAACTATGCCATTGATAGGAAGCAAATGCATTGAACATATCTTATCATTTCCACATTCTCATCAGGCGGTAACTCAGCCATGACATCCACAGATAAGAGTCCAAAATCAAACGTACATAGATAATTATAGTTGTATATAGAAAATAATCCCATATTTGCTGACTCCAGAAACGGTGGGGCGATGGGTACCCAAAACATCACAACCTTCCACATTTGCCGGCTCCATAAACGGCGAGGACGTGAACACTCAAAACCATCCGTTTTTCCACATTTGCTGACTCCAAAAATGGCGGGCTCGTGGACACCCCAAAAACTTTTTCCCATATTCGTCCGGCGATATGCGCAGATAGGGCGATTGGGCACCTTGACTCCCCGCGCGGGTACCAATTATAATACGCAGCTCAATCCAACCCGACTCATTACCCAGACTCATGGACTATTTACCGCATTTCATTTGTTAATCAATTATACCAAGATAGAATTTAAAAGATATAAATGATGCAATGATGCATGAAATTATAAACAATGCATTATTTTCCTAAGATGATATAAAATTCATAATAGTACAACTCTTCCCATTTCATAAATCAAGGCATTCCCATAATCATTCATCATCTCATTTCAAGTTCAACATAAAAAGGGAACCTCCAAACTTGCATTTCAAACCCAAAACCAAGTAATTACACTCAATTTCATATTTTAGAAATTAATTGAGTAAAACCCCTTTTTATAAATTAAGTTTGAAAATTAGGGTTTGAGAAAAATGAGAAAAATTGGGGTTTTTCTCTCCATTATGAAATTGAGGCAATCATCAATCTTAAACAATGATATTCCATCATAATAAGTGTAATTCCTTCAACAATCACGAAATTCCACCCTCATTGTTCTCAATCTTTAGTCAACAAGCTCAAATCAATACATACATACACACATACATATATATGAATAGCTATGGAAAGTATCACATAAGCTACTCAAATTGAAGATATAAAGAGTTAAAAACACCCCTACTTGGAGTTGATATGCTAGGGTTGCAATACACCCTTGTACTTCGAAGATCAAGCGAAACAATAGGTGAAAGTGACGATTTAGCTCTCCTTCCAACAAATCTTGGAGAATCTTTGGTGGATCTCAAACCAAACTTGAGGAAATCTATGGGTTTGTGAGCTTGGGTTAGGAGAAAAAGTGAATTAGGGAGTAAGGGGAAGGAAAAGTGCAAAGAAAATAACTTGGAGTTGTTTTTTTTAAAGTCTGCTGTCCCCGACAGGTCGCTCCAATGCAAGTTCTGCCGCTCGAGCCTAGATTCCCTCACTTGAGCGAAAAAGAACACGTCTCAGAAGTTTTACAGAGCTACAGTGAAATTACTGGGAGCATGCAATCTACGCTCGAGCAATAACTCTTCCGCTCGAGCGGCCCGCCTGCAAAATTGCCATTTACTAGAAGCTGAAGATCTACACTCGAACGGGAAAAGCTGCGCTCGAGCGGAGCGAAAAAATCAGGTGTCACATGGTGAGAGTTCGCGTTCGCATCCACAACCATTTGTTTCACATACAGAACCAAGGACTATTGTGAAATGCTTGTTCTGTATACGAAAGTTGTTGTATGGTGTCATAGTGTCACACACATACGATGATTTTTAATTATGGATGCACGATTATTGCAAAAACTGGAACAGATCATAACGGACTTAATTATGGGAACTGAAATTGGTCAATTGTCTTATGTTATTGTAATTTGTAATTTGTACAAGTAAAACGCACATGTCGAACGAAATTAGGATTTGCATGAAATATACTGTAACGCCTAAATTTAAGAACTACAAATTAAATTTGTGTTGAAGTTGTCGTTATATGGTCAATTCATTATTTTGATAATTTTGATTTGCATTCGTAATTTATATAAATTGATAGTCAAATTTCGAACAACGTTCCCAACTTAATAAGTTAACTACTCATTTTTGCATGTTAACAATAAACGTCCATATGAATTTCTCATTCATTTGAATTCGTAATTTCCATACCTCTAAGCCAAAGTTGCAAGCAATGTGACTAAGAAATATATTTTAATTTCTAATTTGTGTCTGGATAATGGAAATGTGTTGCAAATTTTTATTTTTTTTTGTAAGTACTACATTTTATCATTTACTATTTAAATGTAGATTGGCTTTCTAATTTTTTTTAAATTCACTATTGGTACAAGTGAAGGTCAAACTTGGTAGCCACAGTTGTCTTTTTCTGTAAAGTTTTATTTCACAATTATACCTAAATTAACTAAATTATCTCAAATTCACCATTTCCCCTTTTTTTCTTTTTTTCTTTTAAATATCAATTGTCAAATTATATTTTTTGTATTAGTAATGAATTTGATAGAAAAGTAAAATATAAAAATTATATTATTTATTTCTTTAATTTTTAAAAAGAGACTAATATTTTGGGATAAAAAAAAATTCAAATAAAAAATGAATATTTTGGTATAGAGGAAGTAACAAGTTTTGGGTATTTATTTCTATAGTGAGATTTGTTGGTATTAATATCTGTTAGTTTACTAATTAATATACAAATTTTATTATAAATTTGTGCATTGATTTTGTCAAACTAACATCATGTTAATTAATTTATTACAAACAAATTTTTGAACCCAATTGCACACATGACAGACGATGGCAATGAAGGCAAGCCACATGGAAATCTGTCTTTTTTTTATGAATTTCTGTAAGGGCAGTTTGGTCAATTTACATTCCACCATCATTCAAACACGCTTTTGAATACAATAACTCAAATAAAAATTCATCCCATCTTCCTAAACACAAAAACTAAGGGGTGTTTTGGGAAGGTGATAAAAAGCTGCTTTTTAGCTTTTAACTAAGCTTTTTGGCTTTTCCATAAATGATTTTGGAAGTTGGTAAAAAGCTATTTTTTGCTTTTTTGGATAATATTTATTTAAGTTGTCACATCATCATGGCTATATGTGAAATTACCAAACTACCCTCAACCAATGTCTACATTTCCACCAATGATCTTATACCAATTTTTGTTACTAACAGGTAACTAAAATTAATTTTCGTAAGCCTCAAAACGGAAGAATTCTTGTTTTTTTTTTTTTTTGCAATGGAAAAAATTTATAAATTTTTAGAATTTACAAATTTATAACTACGACATTAAATTTTTTTGGAAATTTAAATTTACAATTTTTTTTTTACAAATTGAAATTTACAAATTTATAGCTTGAGCTCACGCCAATTGCACACCAACACGTTCCTAATGGATTTTCTAAATTCATTAATTTTTATGTCATCATCACCCTCCGGGTCATGGTCATCGTCATCACCCACACCCGCTGCATTGGGCATATCATTGAAAATAAAATTTTTTGCGTTGGCCACCCAGTTGAACGCTTCATCTTTATTTGAGTTGCGGCGTATAAAATTATGTAGTGCCACTGAAGCCCCCACCAATGGGACCGATACTTTCTCAAAATCATACCGAGGCATGTGATGTAGAAAACGCCATCGCGCTTTCCATACCCCGAACGTTTGTTCTATTGCACTCTGTAACAATGAGTGGACTGTGTTAAATACTTCATTTGCATTTCTTGCCCGTCCACCCGTACGGAATTGTTCCTGGTGGTATTGACAGCCCTTGAACGGGGCAAGAAACCCTTTTTGGTTTTTGTACCCAGCATCAACGAGGTAATACTTGCTTGCGTATCATACAATTTGTTTCTATTAGTAATGTTAGTTCACAAAAACAAACATAGGTAATCCAACAACATTGCCCACCCCGAACTCATCTAACCTTCCTCTGGGTGTGGGAATTGTCTCGTCGGGTCTTGTGTTACTTCGTTAAAACTTGGCTATCGTGCATACTACCTTCCCACCCGCACGAGATAAATGTAAAACATAGGTCAAAATCACAAACTACAAGAATGTTCTGCATGTGTCGTCCTTTCCGACCAAAATATGGTGGGGCCTCCCTGGCTTCAGATTTGCCTCGATGTGTGTCCCATCTAAGGCGCCAATATAGTCCTGCAAATGCAAACACATTACATTAATTTATTTTGGAAAGTGTGTATGTTGGAAAATGTCAAAACAAGTTTATTATAAAACATCGCAGCCATATTAATTTATGGAAACAATTTGCTACATTCATTTTTACAAACTGTGAGAACTTTTCACACTAACCCTAAATGGAAAATATTTTCGTTACGACTCCAAGTACGGATATTTGTTGTTTTGCGACCTCGTCGGTCGACAGTGTGCTCTGGTAATTTTCTTCATTGCTTTTAGCACGTGCATAACATGACGCCACACAATTTCACTTGAGTGTTGGAAACAGTCTTCAATATCACAAGTGGGGAATCCTTGCAACACGAATATGAACATACCGACACTCTCTACTATGTCCAACCCATGCGGGCGCTACGGAAGTTGGAGGCCAAAATCGGCAACTAATGTGTTACACAGTGCTACAAACATGTCCCTCGGCATCCTAAAAGTTCACTTAAATGCTTCTTCCCGACCTGTCAGCATCTCCTCCATCCATAATCTACCAATCAATGCTGATGTATGAAACAGAGTCCTGTCCACATATGCGTACTCCGTCGCAACGCGTGCAAGTTCGACCCATACCATCGATGTCATCATTTCTATCTCCCCAATTGTCTCTCGAATCCAGGCATTAATTTCCCTATTTCTTACGACACTTGCGGAACTACCGTCTTGTGGATCCATGGAGACTGCACACCAATAACAAATAAACAAACTTTCTACAAAAACAAAAGTGGGACGCTTTGGCAAAGTGAACAAAATATATGCAATTCAAATAGTAAAATTAACATGTGCCACCAAACTCACATGTTTTTCCCGTTGATGATGTTATTGCTAGATGTTAAATTCGTCTTCAACTACGCCAAATATGTGACCAACACTTTCACTTCGTAATAGACCAACCTGTAAGGTAATGGTGAAATAAGTTATGTTTGTTGCCTCCTCCTGTGATACAATATATAGACAAGAGCCTTCATATCAATTTTTTGGCCAACAACTATGTGCATGTGATTAATATACTCATAGGTGTACATGTCCCACCACAGTCCAACACACACAGGACATGATTCCATTCATACACATCCAAATTTGTACCTTGTCATATGCAACCTGGGCAGTCAAGTGCAATTACAAAATTTGACAAGCTCATACACTGGGCTACTGACATCAACGTTAAACCAACAGTCATTGGTAAATGACTTGGTACACAACAAATCTGTCTAGCAAGACTCATGGCAGGAAAAAAAAAATAATGAAAATTAAAACAATTAACCGACTGCAACTGTTTTTGCCAACAACAATTCAAATATTAATACAATTAACCAATGAGTTCAAAATTAAAAAGTTGAAACCAAACCACTACTAAAAAAGAAAATACGAAAAACATAATACAAACCCAACCATAACAGTTTTTTGGCAACATCCTTACATTACATAAACAATCCAATTAACCAAAGATTCTAAAATTTAAAAAGGTGTAACCAAACCATTACCAAACAGAAAAAACGAAAACCAAAAAACAAATGAAACGTCTTGTCCCGATTCTTAGTCCATATCGACGACACCATCCTGTTCAAATAAATGAACGTGACTACGCTCCACCACAACAGGTTGCTGGGTGATTACACACTTCTCTTTCAGCCAATTGACAATGTAATTTAGGGGGAGGCCCATAAGTAAGTCGCGGTTATTGGGTGAATCCATAAGCGAGCAAGTGAATGAGAATAGCGGACCACCCCCCTGTAACCCAGGCACCATCATCTGCCTCTCAAGACAGTCCCCGACAGTGTTTTCGCCCTTCCCTATAACCACGTACTGTGTTATTTTCAATTCCCTATTTTATTTACTAGCGGCCTCAACAAGGTTGTCCATGTTGCTTGCCACAGTACCAGGGGCTGCTCGTTTGCGACGTTTGACATTGGTTGAGCCGTTTGTGGTGGAATGAGGAAGAGTATCGTCAAACAACGAACTGTCTACCACGTTCTCACTGACATGATCTGGCACATCACGTGGTGGTGTGCCACCACTGAGAGGCTTCATGTCGCTGTCAGGGGTTGCAACATTGTCACCGGTTCCATCAGCATCGCGGATTTCAGTTGATGTCCACGTATGGTTTCCTGTTGCAGCCGCGCCCGCAAACACCCTTTACATAAGATCCAAGTGCTCCAGTGACTTTGTCTTGAACTTTGCACATCGGTGGTTCATCTGAGCCAATAAATGTGTAACAATTAATCGAAACACAAAGGTGATTAACATATACGCAACACAAATATATTGTTCTACTACAAATTCAGAAGTGCATATCGCTTGCATTTTTGCCCACCAATGGTCTGGGGCTGTGAACAATCCTGAGTTGTGGTCATACCCAATCCCTGTAAAGCCTTGGCTACTATCCTGTAGCTTATTCCATACAATCCAATCTTTTTTTAGGTTGTCATATTTATTTTTCATTTGTTTGGTAGAATGTAGCAGGCTGGTTCTATCCAAGAACTTATTCACAAGTTTCTTGTAACCACTCATTGACAGGGAGCACAGTTGGCAGTTGATGTCCCCCATCTCTGCTATGACGAGTTGCAAAAAAAGCTTTATGTTATTGCTGTCCCAGGTGCATTTGTGTATAGTTCTTCTTGGGTTGGTGTGACACCCTTGCCACGAGTTCTTGACAGAGTGCAGAGTGAAGTGCGGGTGGATGCCATCGCACAAGCATTGTTTCGCAATTATAGTTTAAACAAAAAGTAGCAAGCAGAAACAATTATTTTACAGGTACGTATGAATGTAAAATGAATGGAAAAATACATGATATAAGAACATGTAACTAAAGTATAGTCCACATAAATTGATTGGAAGTTCGTGGCACATTTGAGCCACACAAAAGTTTGGTTACCATACAGTAGTCAACGAAGTGATAAGTACAACAAACAGAATATTTAAATACATCACATATGAAATAACATAATAACGACTACAACGCACAAAACACCAATGACTTTCCTAAGGGTACGGAGACTCTAATCTATGCGAACAACGTCTACATGTAACCTAAGCAATCGGTGGGTGGTCATTACCAACACTTTCGCTATGGAACTCGTCGCACCAACCAACCCACGGAACACAGCGCTGCCGGAACACAAGTGAAATTGTTAGACGGAACGAGTTTGTCTCAAAACACAAAGTGGCATATGTAGTTGACTACTACATGCATGAAGGAGAGGTGATACACACCGTTGGACACGGGCAAACATAGTATGCACAACCTGGGTTTTTGGTAGATCTCGAAATCTTTACGAGGCATTGGCCAAAGCCACATGCACACATCCTTCGTGGCCATGAAGAAGTGGCAATTGGCATCGACGATGCCATTTCTGTTGTTTGCATTAACAGAAGCGTACATGTCATTAACAAAGAAGTGTAACAGTTGGTCTCACACGAAAATTGTTTCATGAATGAACTTTATTTCAAGCAAGTTGTTTCATGTATGTACACTATTATGGTGCGAGAAGTTGTCTCATGAAAAACCAACACTGTAGGCTAATCATACTTCCTAAAACACACTGACAGCTTTAGAGTAATAACAAAAGCATTGTGAAAATCTAATTCCCAAATCATTTAAATAAATACTAATAAAAAAAGTCCAAATGCTTTAGGCTGCATTACTTTCCATTTCTGGTAGGTAATATAGGTGTAATGCATAAGGCCATAAAATGTCATCGAATTTCAAAATTACTTGTTTATAAACTGTCAACTTTTAAAATGTCCTTCTTTATCGGTGTAAAATAAAGATGTGATAATGTGGATCTTTGTCAAACATTGCTCATGAAATAGATATCCTCTCCATTTTGGGTCTGACATGTACACAACTTCAACGATTAAAGGGAGGGAGAGAGATTGTTAAACAATGAACTGCATTAGCAACTTAACAAAAAAAATTGTATATGTGCACAAAGTGGCATAAACTTTGATGTCATCCCATTCAAACAAATAAATTCCGTCAACAAATTATTTTGTGGTTAATTTTTTAAAATTTTTTTTATGGGGCTGAAACTTTGATGAGCTCTCATTGTATCGAAGGCTTGCAATTTTCAAAAAGGCTATAGGAATTTTTTGATCCAGACAACAGGTAAACATGAACAAAGCTACGCAACAGTTAACATAAAAGAATCCTTTTGGGGATAAAAATATAAGTTATTAACGCACAAATATATTTGGTAAATTTGTACAACCTAACAGAGCCATATGCAGAACAACAACACACCAAAACTTTGAAGCTTTCCCTTCACAGTTCTTATCAATTCTATAGGGAATACGAACATGGAGAACCGACTGATACAACAGGGACCCAGCTGATTGTGTGGAACAGAAAAATCCCCAAACATGAAACACGACAACGGTGGACTAATCGAAGGGAAGCAATCAAGATTCAACCACACATGCACAATTTCATGGACAACAGGTAGCCGTATTTGGTTGAAATTAAACAGAAAAGCAAGAAATCTGGGTTTGTTTGTTCATATGCCGAACTGCTTCGCGGCTAAGGATGG
Source organism: Camellia granthamiana (assembly GCA_036172215.1). NCBI lineage: Eukaryota > Viridiplantae > Streptophyta > Magnoliopsida > Ericales > Theaceae > Camellia > Camellia granthamiana. The sequence goes on along the minus strand of CM069908.1, from coordinate 114,934,119 downwards.
GGGCATACCGGAATCTGTGTAGACACTGACGACGCCAACGTGGAAGAGTGTGGTCAGAGGCATTACAGAGGGCCGACGGTTGAGATGTCAGTTTGGCGAGGCGAAGTCACAGCAGCGTCGTAGTGGCACCAAGAGGAGTAGTGAGGCAAGCGGCGTCGCGATCTGTGGAAGCCCTTTTGCAATGTATACCCTAGACAACAATGAAGATAGTACCGTCATTTCACTTAGTTGCTGATAACTACACTCCCAAATTAGTTTTGGCCAAATACGCTGGCGTTTGGCGTTCACGTTTACGGCCAGACGCAACTTAGTGCCATTTTGGCAAGTTGGCAAAAAGCCAACGTTTTGGGGAAATTCTATTTCCACCACCCTAATAAACTCAGTCCACACACTTAATGAAAAATTAGATTAATGACAATTATATCCTAATTAAAAATTACTATAATAGTCATTGATCAACACTCTTAATATTATATATACAAATTCTCTATACACATCTTTTAAAAATAAAAATATCTCAATATACACTTTTGAACAAAAAAAATTAAACCCTAATTTTTTTTTAGTCACTTTGCTTCTTACACACTCTGTACTCCTCTCTGTTATTTGCAAACAAAACATCTCCTCTATTACTTTAATCTTTAAGTTTATACTCAATTATTAACATGGTTTAATTATTAGTTCAACAATTTTTATTTGATTTTGATCAACACTCCTAATTTTTTTTTTTTTTTTTTTTTTTTTTTTGCGTTTTTTAGTCGGAAACGCAGTGCCGAATTTGTTAAATTAATTCGGTTATCAAATACCGAAATAATAGAAATAGTTCGTCGCAAGAACTATTCGGTCTTAGATTTCCGAATAAAATTAATATTTTCGGTCTTACAAATCCAAATTTTGTTATTATTTTCGGTTTTTATTTTTCCGAACTATTTTACTTAATTCGGCTCTGTAAGACCGAATTGAAATTTTCCCTGAAGAACCTATGACAGGCGGGTTGAATTCAATTAAAGATGATAGTGGCGACATCATCAATTAAAGTGAAAGGCAGGCTGAAGTCAATTAAATTTTCCCCTTGCATGCACGGAAGAACCTAGGAAAGTGCTGATTTTTTTTATTTTTTTTTAATTTTTTGTTTGAACTTCTTCTTCTTCCTTCCTGTTTGAAGTAGAAATGTAAATTCTGGTCACTTTGGTCTTCATGAAAGTGAGTGGAAGTAGAATTGTAAATTGGGGTAAATTAAAATGTGTGTATTTTGAGGGTAAAGTGTGTGTACATATGAGTGGAGGATTTATTTGTGATTTTAAGGATGTGGATTGAGATAATTACTTAATAATTAAATTAATAGAGATGTGTATTGAGAAAAGATTTGTCCTGAGTTTATTAAGGTGGTGGAAATAGAATTTCCCAACGTTTTGTGTGTGTTGCCAAAAATTCAAGTTGCAAAAACGCCCCAAATTCCCATTTGGGAAGACCAAAAACGCCACCCCCAAATTTACCAAATTATCCTTTAGAAAATTTTGATTAATTAATTTAAAAATCAAAAAGTAAGGATATTTTAGTCATTTTGGAGTGATGTGACACTTAAAAAAAATATTAAACCAAAAAGTAAAAAAGCCAGCTTTTTACCAACATCCCAAATCACTTTCAAAAAAGCCAAAAACTTGATAAAAAGCTAAAAGCCAGCTTTTTATAACCATGTTGCCAAAATAGCATTAACATAACTTACTAAAATAGTTAAAAAGTCAAAAGTTCTAAAAAATAGCCACTTCTCAAACACCCACAATTTATGAGATTAAAAATAGGATAAATTGCACTTTATATCTGTGATGAATTTTTTATTTTATTTATTTTGGCTCTTAAAATTTATTTATTTATTTTATTCTGGTTCTTTATATTTTAATTTTTTTTTAATTTATTGTTAAAGTTAATTTTTTTTTAAATTAGGAAAAAAAAAATCATAATAATTATCATATAACATGAAAAATATATTATTATGTTAGAGTTTAAACTTATGTTAGAGATGTGAATTATATATAATGAATTTTTTTTTATATTACGTGATTGTTAATATGTTTTTTTTTTCTAATTTTAAACATTAATTAATATTAGGAGTAAACTTGAAAAAACTTAAAATATGAAGGGTTAGGGGGGGGAGGGGGGGAATTTAAGGATTAAAGTGAAAAAATAACTAAAGATAAAGAGGGTAAAATATAATTTACTCATTATAAAATTGTTTAATGCATTTCAAAATTTTATATTATAATTTTTAAATTTATTCTAATAATAAAGGTCTCGTTTGGCAAGTAGCTGTTTTAGCCTAAAAGTCAAAAAGTTACTAAAAAAATCAAAAAAATTATAACCTATACCAAAAAGTTAAAGATTCATTTTTCTCTTTACTTTTTGCACATCTTTTCGTAAAAAGTCAAAAAGTTATCCCAAACATACTAGTTTTTTTTACTTCATATTTTAGCTAAAAAGTTAAAAAATTACTAAAATAGTATATTCCCAAATAAGCCAAAGTATGAATTAAAGCCTGCATTAGGTTCCAATTTTTTTTTTTTAATTATAAAAACTTATAAAATTAATTAAAATAATCAATTTCTAAACTGAGGTGTCAAATTTGGCCCATAGAGGCCAAGCCCAACTTGATGCCGGCCTAGTTTTGAAAAAAAAAAAAAAAAAACTTGGTGCTGGCTGAGCCTTTAACTTTTAGAATTGTACATACCTATTAGTGAGATTGGAAAATTTACATTATGGTCTACGAGCATCACATGATTATATCCCTAATCAATCATAAATCACTATATTTTTATTATTTTCTAATCATCCAATACAAATGGGTGTTTTGGAAAGTTGATTAAAAAAATGTGTAAAAACGTAAAGAGATGATGTGACTTAAAAAATTTTAAAAAGTCAAAAAGTTGACTTTTAACCAGTTTGCCAAAATGGTCCAAAATTATGAGTATCATCATCTCCACCAAGCACAACACGCTTAGGACATCACGTGGCCATGCCTGGACCACCAAATAACTTCTTCGAGATTGAGGCCTAGGCCTTGTTTGGAAACTTAGTTATTTTAGTTGATTTTTTGGCAATTTAATTATTTTAATCAAGCTAAAAAAGTGTTTGTAATGATAATTTTTTTTGTAGTTGATTTAATGATTGTGAGAAAAAAAAAAAAAAATGATTATGATTTGAATGTGGTATTTTATTATATTAATTATTTTAATTTATTTTACTTTTATTAACTATTTTAATCAAGAAAACGACAAACCTAGGTTTCCTAAACAGCACATAATATGGATCTTTGCGCTGGATCAAGTAATGAGTTAACTTTGTAAAGCCCATTTTTCTGAGGCTTATGGGTTGATCATGGGCCCTACCCTTAGCCCAAGTATAGCCCATATTATATATTTTAAAGTCTGTCCATCATTGAGCCTAGATCAGGCTAAAGACTGATGGCCTTGGTTGGGCCGTGATGAGCTAGGGATTTTTTTTTATGAGGTTCAATTGAATCCCTTAGCAATAGATTTTTGGAAAAATTATCAAGAAATCTTTTTTGAAAAACGTGTAATTTATTTAGTTTTATAACCTTTTGCTTATATCCAAAAGTCCTATAACGTCATTCTTCTTCTCTGACTCTCTTCTTCTCTGCCTCTTTTGCTCTTTGTGATTTCCAGCGATAGTTGACGGGTAACTATATCTTGCTTCTTCTCTTTCTCTTTCCGATATATAGTCACAGGTGATTGACGACTACCATCAATTGGAATTCACTGGCAACCACCGACTGTCGACTCCTTACTTCGTAAAGAAGATATGTTTCCGACGAAGAAGATGAGTAGATTTACTCAGATCTGATATAGATACTCAGATCTGATGTAGATCTACATCATATTTGAGTAGATCTACATCAGATTTGGTTAGATCTAAACAAAAAATAGTTGTCGGAGTATTAATCCTCTCTATATCCACCTTTCTCCTCTGATCTCTTTTTTTTTTTACATTTCTTTTGCTATACACTTCTCTTTTTCTGTTCTAATGGAGAAAATTTTCAAGTTCTAACAAGTTGTTTTTGAGTTTTAGTTACAAGCGGTGAAAACTGTAAAATTTTGCAGTTTCAAATTTTTGGTGTTGGAATGAATCATGGTATAAAATTGTAAAATTTTGCAGTTTCATAACATTCTTTAGAACTATAAAATTTTACAGTTTCATAATATGTTTTTTCAGTTTGATTAATAAGGATAAATGCTTAATAGATTTTTGCTTTGAAACTGTAACATTTTACACTTTCAAAACTTACTTTTCAGTCTGATCAATATTGGAGATTATTTACTTAAACCTTACAAAAATTGAAAAATAGGATATGTTTTTCCATTATTGCTGTTTTTTGTCGTTCCATTTTTTTTTCTTTTAGTTTATCAATATTTAGCACATTTTGCTATATTTTTTCGCTCTAATTTCTTCATTTATTCTTTTTTTTTTTTTTTTTTTTGTTTCGGGCAATATTCTAGACATTCCGGTGAGTCTCCAATGATATTCTTAACGTCCAGTGAACGTTTTGAATATTCTGGCGACTTCCATTAACGTTCTTAAACACTCCAGTGAACTTCCAAACGATACTCTGACGACTTCCCGATGATGTTGAACATTCTGACGAGTCTCCGGTAACTGTTTGATGAAAGTCCCGACGGTAGTAGGATGTAACAGTGTCTGTAAATTAAAAAAAAAAAAAAAATAGAATTTTTTGATAACAATTAAAAATATATAAGACTAATTGGTGCAAATATTTTGTTTGAGAATTAGATGGGTCTTGAACTTTGTATATGAGACTTATTGGTAAGTTCCCCAAGATTTTTTAAGGGAGAGTTTGGATCTTGGATATGGATTAGAGAGGTGCACACTGGCTTGTGGGTTTGAATTGTTTCTCTTAGAAGACTTATGAATAGATCATTCATGAAGAATAAAAAATTTAAATGATTTGATAATTTTATTTACATGATTTCATCATATTTGATATAAAAAATGTATAGTAAGTATGATTTTAAAGTAAACGGTTCATTTTTTTTTATAAAAAATATAATAAACCATGTGACTGTAATAATTGGATCAATTTTAATTTTTTTTAATAAATATTTGCACACAATATCTTACAAGATGAACGACTCATATCATTGGATAAAACTTGTGGTAGGTTTCACAAGTCAGATTCCACCTTTCCTATCCATACTCAAACTGGAGACTAGTTGCTCCATATTTTATTAATGGCCTCTAATATATATAATCATTTGAACATTTTTTTTTAAAAAAAATTTACACACCCTAATTAGAGAGAGAAAAAAAAACTGTGTCACAGCAATGTGTTCTCCAAAATGTAGAGCGTTGGGATATGATTCCATTTTCCGTGTTGACCCTTCATTCAATAAGGGTTTATAAGATGAGCTTAATTAATTAGATGTTATGTGAGAGACACTGGGTTGTAAATTCCACTAACCTTATTACAAAAAATTGTATTGAATGTTCAATTAATTGAGGCGAAAGCACCTGATAGATTATAGGTCCCATCAGTTTGGTCAGTTCTATATACAAAATAGTAGCCAAGGTTTTATGAGAAGATTGAGAAAGGTGCTTCCAAAGATCATTAGTGAAGTGCAAACAACATTTTTGAGTGGAAGATGCATTCTGGATGGGGTATTAATTGCCAATGAAGTGGTGGATTTGTGGAAAAGATCAAAGAAGAAAGGTATCATCCTAAAGTTGGACTTTGAGAAGGCATATGATTCGGTAAACTGGGAGTTCTTGTATTCAAGGATGAGCAACTTTGGTTTTGGGGAGAAATGGGTGGGGTGGATGAAGACTTGTATTTCTACAGTTAGAGTATTAGTGCTAGTAAATGGTTCACCTATATCAGAATTTTCTCCAATGAAAGGCCTTAGGCAAAGTGATCCACTTTCACCCTTTCTTTTTAACATTGTTGCAAAGGGCCTGAATATTTTGATGGAAAGAGCAAGGAATTGGGTTTGATTAGTGGAGCTTCAATTGGAACAAATGATCTGAAATTATCTCACCTTCAGTTTGCAGATGATACTATTATATTTTGTGAAGCAAATTGGGAGGAAATAGTTGCTATCAAGAGAATTCTAAGATGTTTTGAGATAATGTCAAGACTTAAAATCAATTTCCACAAAAGTCAGGTGTGTGGGATAGGTGTTCATGATGACTTAGTGAAAGGAGTTTGCAAAAAGACTCAATTGCCAAAGTTAGAAGCTGCCTATGAAATATCTAGGTATGCCTTTAGAGAGCAAATCTAAGGAGGAAGAGTACCTAGCAGCCTGTGGTGGAAAAGTTAAAAAGAAGTTAGCTTTATGGAAAAGAAGGTGCTTGTCTTTTGCAGGGAGATTAACTTGATAAGATCAGTGATGTCAAGTTTACCAGTTTATTTCTTATCCTTGTTTAAATGCCAATGGGTGTTGCAAGATCAATTGATACAATTCAATCTAATTTTCTCTGGGGAGGATCTGAAGTGAGGAGAAAAATACATCTAGTTAGTTGGAATGAGGTTTGCTTGAGTAAAATCCAAGGAGGATTAAGGGTTCGGAATCTTAGGGAGGTAAATGATTGCCTACTATTAAAGTGGTGGTGGAGGTATGGAAGAGAGAAGAATGCATTGTGGAAACAAGTGCTGTGCAGTAAGTATGGAGGGATTGGTGGCAGATGGAGTCTACTATCAGTGGATCCAGATTTGTTGTCTTCTTTGTGGCAGGATGTATTGTGAATTAATTCATCTAATCTGGTTTTGAGTGAATTCTTTTGGAATAACATCAAAACAGTGGTGGGTAATGGTAGATAGATTCAGTTTTGGGTGGATAGTTGGTTTAACAATATGAGTCTCTGCGAAGTCTTTCCTAGGTTGTTCTCATTGTCTTATGAGAAAGATGGTTCATTGTTGTATTTTTTCCAAAGGAAATATGAGGGTAGGGATTGGAAGTTAGCTTTTAGAAGGACTTTGTTTGCTTGGAAAGAGGAGGAAGTGCTGAAGTTGTATGATTTACTACAGACAGCACCTAATTTGAATGCGTTGGTTGATAATTCTTGGTTCTGGTTGGCACACTTCTTTGGCTCTTTTACTGTAGCATCAGTTTGGAATTGGGTAAAATCATCCAAAGGGCCTGAAATTATAATTACTAAGAGCATTTGAAATAATATAGCCCCCTCCCCCCAATGGGCAATTTCTGAGTTGGTTAGCTCGGAGAGGTAGGTTTAAGTCCTCAGATTTCTTGATTAGGATTGGATTGTTGAATCCTAATGCCAACACTTTGTGTGTGTTTTGCAAATCTGAAGTGGAGTCCATGAATCATGTGTTACTACATTGTCATATGATCTGGAGAGTTTGGGCAATATTGTCAAATGGTGGAATTTGAATTGGGTCATCCCTAGCTCTGTGGAGGCTATTTTGCACTGGTGGTCAGGTACTGTAACCACCCTGACCCTTAATTAACGTTAATTCGTGCTTAAGTGTGCCTAACAAGTAATTAAGAAGAAATCATGAGTTAATGACTTGTGCATTGCACTATTGATGTGTCTCTATCTGTTTAGCGTAGAAATATCTGTTCATGTTTTAGTTTCGGTTTGCGAATTAAAGGCTCTATTGGCATCCGATACAGAAATTGATATGATTTACGTGTTAATTAGAATTTTTTAGGATTTTATAGCAGGTTCAATTAAAATTCATTTCGGAACGATTAAATAAGATTGATTTAATTCCGCTTAATTGCCTATGACCTTATTTATAAAAAACACCATCTCTTTCGAACCCACTCACCTCTTCTCATCCACATGCATACACCTTTGAGCCATTCCTACGTCAAAACGTGAGAGAGAGAGAGAGAGAGAGAGAGAGAATGAAGAAATTGATATCAAGCTTGAAATTGGAGGAAATTGCTAGGAAAACTTAGAAGATCACTCAAGACCATATCTAGCATAAGGAATTGAGAACCTTAGTGTCACGACCCAAACCCGCCCCTATGGGTTTAGCACCATAACTGGCCAGTAATCCGAGATTACCGAAGGCCTGCTTAACAGTAAGACAGTAAAATAGAGTACAGGGGCATGGCGGAAGCCAATACAGTAAATAAACAATGTCCAATGAGCTGTGACAGTCTGTATGCCAAAAAGATTTTTCATACATATATGCAGTCAGAGACAAACAGTGTGTACAATATATATACAACCAGTCAGAGTAGGGGACCAAATCCCTATTAAGCAGTACAATACGGTCTATACAGTATTACAAAAATAGTACAAAGACAGACGGGGAAATAAAAACACCCCTAAGCCATAGCTTGGCAGGCTCAGAACCTCGCAGTGAGGCACAGTGGTTGGCTTGACAAAACTGGAGTTACCCCGACGCTCCTAACTGCAGTCTGGTGCCTGTATACCTACATATATATATGAGCAGTGAGTTAAAGCCCAGTGAATAACATAATGCGTAAAGGGGTTTAGAATGAATGTCCTTACGGTAATGAAAACAGTTCATTAAATCAATATTTCAGTCTTTCAGTCAATCAGTCATATGTGGTACATCCATTAGCATAACAGTACAGTAAGCAGTAGGTCTTAAAGACCGAACAGTAATGATGGCCATCAAACAGTAAACAGTAGTGGTTCCACGAGGGAACCGACAGAGACCTCTGTAACAGTAACAGTAAACAGTAGGTGCTAAGGATGCCACAGTACAGTTCAGAATATAGGACATACATTCATTCAGTAAACAATATCAGTTCAGTAAACAGTTCAGTTCAGTATCAGAAGATAATCATTTTGAACATATCTTTACACAATTGTTACTCACAGAGTTCTACGCTACAGGAAGCTAGAGCGTCTCCTCGGAATGCCAACCCTATACAGTTAACAGATTGAACACACACTAAGTTTCACAGTTGGGAAAGATAATAACTTAATCCCTAAATTTGCCTCGGTGTGTTCTACATCTATATCCTCATTAAGATGTCTTAAACTAGGCCTAAGAATGCCTAGGATGGGATGAGGATGCAAAGATGTATACAGAAAACATTTTCAGAAAAACAGAGTCCCGCTCGAGCGCAGGTTTCCCCCGCTCGAGCGTACATGCAACAAAGGTCTCCGCTCGAGCGTAAACTCCACCGCTCGAGTGGGACCAAAAAGTACTGGATGCTCAAAAATCACGCTCGATAGCCGCTCGAGCGCAAGTCACAAGGTCCCACTCGAGCGCCAAGAACCCGCTCGAGCGGACCACTAATCAGTGCAAAGTACTGGGAGCACGAATTTCCCGCTCAAGCGCCACTTTCCCCGATCGAGCGGAAGTGCAAAATCTGGAAAACCCAGATTGCACCTTCAAGCCAAAAACCAAGTTTAAATGCACTAAATTCGATCTCTTAGGCCAATTCCTGGAAAACCTTTGTAAACCCATAGAATAACATGATTTAAAGCTCCATTTGAAAAATCAAGGCCCAAGGGTGTTTAATTCGAACTCAATTTCAAATCCAAATTCATGAACATGATGCACATGCAAACATGCATGAATTTAAACCATTTCAAAGCTTCAAAACATGCTCTAATGAGCCAATCCTTTTCAAAACAAGATGAATTCATGATCCATGATCAAAAGATGGACATGCATGTGAGGAATTATGAATAACAACCTCAAAACTTATGAATATGTACATGCATGCAACCATTGAGCTCTAATTTAACACTATTGAACCAATTCAAGCCTTAGATCACTAAAGACTTATAAATCATGCAAGAATAACCTCAAATACACAATGAAGGAGGTCAATGATCTACCTTAAGTCTTGAATTCAAGTGTAGAAGCCCAAAAATGCAAGAATCCTTTCAATTCTCTCAACCTCCAAGCCAAATCTCAAGAACTCAAGCTCTCTCTCCTATCTCTCTCTCTAATTCGGCTATGAACAAGAAATGAGCTGAGCAAAATGTTGCCTAACTGTATAAAGGCTCAAATATTTTAATAAACAAAAGCCCACTCACAATGGCAATTTGGTAGATAAGGTAACTTATTTGTTTTGCATTATTTAATCTAGTTTAATCATACAAAATCAATTTTTAGATAAATATACCTTAAAATCACATTAATTATGATGATCATTAAACACTAGTCGGTTTTGAATTCGGCCGTCGATAAGGCCTTCAATTAACAGTTTAAACATGAAAACTGAACAGATAATTAAACAGTCAACAGATAAACATATAATTAAACAGATACAGTCAATCGATTCAATTTCAGATTTCAGTCAGTCAGTTCAGTATTTCGATCAATTCATTTATCAGTCATAGTTAGTCTCAGTCTATCAGTAATCAGTGGTTATTCGGTAAGCAGTGGTGAGGGTTATTACAGTCTCCCCTCCTTAAAAAGTTTTTAGTCCTCTAAACTCGAGTTACCTTCGTTCTGGAAGAAAACAGGATTCAGTGGGAACAGTTCAGGATATCTTCTAGCCATGTCATCTTCCCTTTCCTAAGTGGCATATACGCCACCATGATTTTGCCAGTTAACTTTCACTAATGGGATCTCTTTGTTTCTCAGTTTCTTGATCCGTCTGTTTACAATCTGAATAGGCCGTTCCTCGTAAGTGTAGTCATCACTCAACACAACACGAGTAGGCTCAATCACATGGAAAGGATCCCGGAGATAATCTCTCAACATAGAAATGTGGAAGACGTTATGCATATGCTCCATTTCAGGAGGAAGCGCAACTTGATACGCCACCGGATTGATTTTCTCAATAATCTCATACGGTCCGACATATTTCAGTGCTAACTTGCCTTTGACTCCAAAACGAGTCTGGCCCTTCATCGGTGTCACTTTCACAAACACGTGATCACCCACTTCATACTCTCTGTCTCTTCTTCTAACATCAGCATAACTTTTCTGTCTGCTCTGTGCAGTTTTCAGTCTCTGTTGTATCAGTTTCACTTTCTTGGTTGTTTCATAAACAATCTCGGGCCCAAGCAAAGGCCCGCCTCCAACTTCTGCCCAGCAAATCGGAGATCTACATTTTCTGCCATACAATGCCTCGAAAGGCGCCATACCGATACTCGAATGGTAACTGTTGTTGTAAGCGAATTCAGCCAATGGCAAATGGCCTTCCCAGTTTCCCTGAAAATTAAGGACACACATTCTCAGCAAATCTTCCAGAGTTTGGATGGTCCTTTCTGATTGGCCATCTGTTTGAGGATGATAGGCACTACTCAGCCTCAGTTCAGTATCCAATGCAGTCTGTAGGCTTTGCCAAAATCTCGATGTGAACTTCGAATCCCTGTCAGAAACAATGGACACTGGCACTCCATGCAGTCTAACAATTTCATTAATATAGAGTATAGCCAATTTGTCCGCATTATAAATTGTCTTAACAGGTAGGAAGTGAGCAGATTTAGTCAGTCTATCAACAATAACCCAAATTGAGTCCATACCTTTACTGGAGTGAGGCAATCCAACGATAAAATCCATTGTGATATGCTCCCATTTCCACTCCGGTATGGGTAAGGGTTGCAGTAAGCCTGCGGGTCGTTGATGTTCCACTTTGACTTGTTGGCAATGAAGACATTTTGATACAAAATCAGCAATTTCTTTCTTCATTCCCGGCCACCAAAAATTCAGTTTCAAGTCTTGAAACATTTTCGTATTCCCCGGATAGATAGAGAATTTTGAGTTGTGGCCCTCTTGTAGAATTCTTCTTTTCAATTCAGAATCATTCGGTACACATAGTCTTTCTTGAAATTTCAGTACATTATTTTCAAATTTGAACCCCGGTCTCGGTTTAGATTCTCTTTCTTCGATGATCTTCTTCAAGAAGTCATCCTGTTGTTGTTTCTCTTTAATCTCTTCAATCAATGTCGGTTGAACAGAAATAGCAGCTAAGGTTCCACCTTGTTCTCGCAAAACAATTTCAATCTCAGATTTCTCAAGGTCACAAAGCAGCTCTTTCTGTCCAGTGAGCAAATAGGCTAAATTTCCAATTGATTTCCGACTCAGTGCATCGGCAACGGTGTTGGCCTTTCCCGGGTGATACAGAATCTGTAGGTTGTAGTCTTTAATCAGTTCTAGCCATCTTCGCTGTCTCATGTTCAGTTCTTTCTAAGTGAAGAAATATTTTAAGCTCTTGTGGTCGGTGTATACTTCACATGTTGCCCCATAGAGGTAGTGACGCCAGATTTTCAGTGCAAACACTACTGCAGCAATTCCAAATCATGGGTCGGGTAGTTCTTTTCATGTGGTCTCAGTTGTCGGGAAGCATAGGCAATTACTCTCCCATTCTGTATTAAAACACATCCCAAACCCTTATGAGAAGCATCACTAAAAATGGTAAAACCATCCGTACCTGAAGGTAGAGTAAGGACCGGTGCAGTCACAAGTCGAGTTTTCAACTCTTGGAATGCTGATTCCCTTTGGTCAGTCCAGTTAAATGATGTCCCCTTCTGAGTTAACTGAGTCAGTGGTAAGGCAACTTTGGAGAAGTCTTTGACAAACCTTCTGTAATATCTAGCCAATCCCAAAAAGCTTCGGACTTCTGTCACATTTATTGCTTTAGGCCAGTTCACTACAGCTTCAATTTTCTGCGGATCAACGGAAATTCCATCTTTGCTAACAACATGCCCCAAAAACATAACATGATCAAGCCAAAATTCACATTTAGACAGTTTAGCATATAGTTTCTGTTCTCTTAGGGTCTGTAGGGCAAGTCTCAGATGGTGTTCATGTTCTTCTATACTTTTGGAGTAAATCAATATGTCATCAATGAATACAACAATAAAGTCATCAAGGTACGATTTAAAGATTCTATTCATGAGGTCCATAAATGCTGCAGGTGCATTGGTAACTCCAAAAGGCATAACTAAAAATTCATAATGTCCATACCTCGTTCTAAAAGCAGTTTTATCAACATCTTCTGGTTTAACTTTCAATTGGTGATACCACGATCTGAGATCGATCTTAGAAAACACTTGAGCACCCTGTAACTGATCAAATAAGTCATCAATACGAGGCAATGGGTATTTATTTTTCACAGTTACCTTGTTCAATTCACGGTAATCAATACATAGTCTCAGTGAGCCGTCTTTCTTTTTCACAAATAGAACGGGTGCGCCCCACGGTGAAGTACTAGGCCTGATGAACCTTTTGTCTAACAGTTCTTGCAGTTGCATTTTCAATTCTTTCAATTCAGTTGGAGCCATTCGGTAAGGAGCTTTAGATACTGGCTGTGTTCTCGGAATCACATCAACGGTGAATTCAATTTCCCTGTCAATCAAATCTCCTGGCAGATTATCCGGAAAAACATCTGGGAACTCTCTGACTATGGGAATATTGTTCACATTAGCATTATCATCAGTAGATACAGTCAATACAGAACACAGATATCCTTTACACCCTTTTCTAATCAATTTAACAGCTTTCACAGATGAAATCAAATACGGAGGAGGTACTACTCCACTCCCATTAAACACAAATTCGGGCAAACCAGGTGGACAGAAAACTACTTGTTTCGTTACACAGTCTATGGTGGCATGATATTTCGTCAACTAGTCCATCCCCAATATTACATCAAAATGGTCAATGTTCAATGGCAGTAAATCAATAAACAGATGCATGTCCCCAACAATGATCTCACAAGCAGGATACATATAAGCACATGTCATGGATCCCCCAACAGGTGAAGATACAGCTAACAAGTAATTCATGGGTTCTAAGGGTCTATTCAATTTTCGCGAAAAAGCATGCGATACATATGAATGTGTAGACCCCGAATCAATCAGTACATATACATTTTGAGTACAAATAGAGAGGGTACCTGACACAACGGTCTCAGTATTTTGTACATCTCCCGGTACTAGGGCGAACACTCGGCCCTGCCTCATAGGCTCTTTCCCGGTAGCTTTGGGGTTCGGTTTTGGTGCTATAGTTGATGCTGCTGCACTTGGTGCAGCTTTACTATTGCCCGGAGCAGTGGAAGGGCAATCGTTGACCATGTGGCCCACCTTGCCACACCTGTAACTAGCACCAGAAATTTTATAACAAACTCCTTTGTGATTCTTACCACATTCGGAACAGGGTGGAATGGAACGGTTCTCTTAACTAGATGTAGTCGTTGACCCTGTATTTTGCTTTTTGTTCAGTGGGTTGTTCTTGCCTTTCTTGAACTTGAAACCCTGCCTTTTACCACGCCATTCAGACGCTGGTGTTTCAGATTGTTTCACTGCTTCGATGTTCGACTCAACCATCAATGCTCGGTCAAGAACACCTACATAGGTCGGTAGCTTTAAAACACTTATTCTGTCGAGTATTGCAACATTAAGGCCGCCCTCAAATTTTCTGGCCTTCTTGTAGTCAATGTCCACCATATGTGGTGCATATCTAGCAAGCTCGGTGAACTTCACCTCATATTCAACAACAGACATTGTGCCCTGTCTCAGTTGTTCGAATTCAGTCACTTTCCTGTCCCTGACACACTGGGGAAAATACTTTTCAAAGAAGGACTCCTTAAACTGAGCCCAAGTCACTACAGTGTTGGTATCACGGATTAACATCCACCACCTTCTAGCCTCTTCTTGCAAGGTGAAGGTAGCTAACAATACTTTATTTGCCTCCGAGCACGGAAACACCTCAAATAACTTTTCAGACTCCAAAACCCATGCTTCAGCTTTCAACAGTTCTAGGCCTCCCTGAAAGGATGACGGTTTTATTTTGCTGAACTTTTGGGTAAGAGCAATTATGTCCCCATCATTCACATTCACATTCTGTACATTCACGTTCGGTTCCGGCTGTACCAGAGGAGGAGGTGGGGGTTGTTGATTCTGTTGTTGCTCTAATCTAGCAGTTATCAGTTCCATCATTCTCTCCATTCTTGCCATTCTCGCCTCAATGGATGAGGATTCAGATTCATTTGGATTATCCATATCACTATAAGCAGTTATAACAGTTATCAACATAGGCAGTCATTTGTTTAAACAGATTAACACATTAGCATATCAGTCATGTCATAACCACACACTTTTAATGCTCATGGAATGCCCTAATCACTTTTCTAGGACATCCTATAGCTCATTTGGACACGTGTGTGCGGTATAACTCGTGGTTAAGTATCGCTCTGATACCACTCTGTCACAACCAAAACCCGTCCCTATGGGTTTAGCACCGTAACCGGCCAGTAATCCGAGATTACCGAAGGCCTGCTTAATAGTAAGATAGTAAAACACAGGGGCATGGCGGAAGCCCATACAGTAAATAAACAATGTCCAATGAGCTGTGACAGTCTGTATGTCAAAAAGATTTTTCATACATATATGCAGTCAGAGACAAACAGTATGTACAACATATATACAACCAGTCAAAGCAGGGGACCAAATCCCTATTAAGCAGTACAATACGGTCTATACAGTATTACAAAAATAGTACAAAGACAGACGGGGAAATAAAAACACCCCCAAGCCATAGCTTGGCAGGCTCGGAACCTCGCAGTGAGACACAGTGGTTGGCTTGACAAAACTGAAGTTACCCCGACGCTCCTAGCTGCAGTCTGGTACCTGTACACCTACATATATATATGAGCAGTGAGCTAAAGCCCAGTGAATAACATAATACGTAAAGGGGTTTAGAATGAATGTCCTTACGGTAATGAAAACAGTTCATTAAATCAGTATTTCAGTATTTCAGTCAATCAGTCATATGTGGTACATCCATTAGCATAACAGTACAGTAAGCAGTAGGTTTTAAAGACCGAACAGTAATGATGGCCATCAAACAGTAAACAATAGTGGTTCCACGAGGGAACTAACAGAGACCTCTGTAACAGTAACAGTAAACAGTAGGTGCTAAGGATGCCACAGTACAGTTCAGAATATAGGACATACATTCATTCAGTAAACAATATCAGTTCAGTAAACAGTTCAGTTCAGTATTCAGAAGATAATCATTTTGAACATATCTTTACACAATTGTTACTCACAGAGTTCTGGGCTACAGGGAGCTAGAGCGTCTCCTCGGAATGCCAACCCTATACAGTTAACATATTGAACACACACTAAATTTCACAGTTGGGAAAGATAATAACTTAATCCCTAAATTTGCCTCGGTGTGTTCTACATCTATATCCTCATTAAGATGTCTTAAACTAGGCCTAAGAATGCCTAGGATGGGATGAGGATGCAAAGATGTATACAGAAAACATTTTCAGAAAAACAGAGTCTCGCTCGAGCGCAGGTTTCCCCGCTCGAGCGTACATGCAACAAAGGTCTCCGCTCGAGCGTAAACTCCACCGCTCGAGCGGACCAAAAAGTACTGGATGCACAAAAATCACGCTCGATAAGGCGCTCGATAGCCGCTCGAGCGCAAGTCGCAAGGTCCCGCTCGAGCGCCAAGAACCCCGCTTGAGCGGACCACTAATCAGTGCAAAGTACTGGGAGCACGAATTTCCCGCTCGAGCGCCACTTTTCCCGCTCGAGCGGAAGTGCAAAATCTGGAAAACCCAGATTGCACCTTCAAGCCAAAAACCAAGTTTAAATGCACTAAATTCGATCCTCTTGGGCCAAATTCCTGGAAAACCTTTGTAAACCCATAGAATAACATGATTTAAAGCTCCATTTGAAAAATCAAGGCTCAAGGGTGTTTAATTCAAACTCAATTTCAAATCCTAATTCATGAACATGATGCACATGCAAACATGCATGAATTTAAACCATTTTAAAGCTTCAAAACATGCTCTAATGAGCCAATCCTTTTCAAAACAAGATGAATTCATGATCCATGATCAAAAGATGGACATGCATGTGAGGAATTATGAATAACAACCTCAAAACTTATGAATATGTACATGCATGCAACCATTGAGCTCTAATTTAACACTATTGAACCAATTCATGCCTTAGATCACTAAAGACTTATAAATCATGCAAGAATCACCTCAAATACACAATGAAGGAGGTCAATGATTTACCTTAAGTCTTGAATTCAAGTGTAGAAGCCCAAAAATGCAAGAATCCCTTCAATTCTCTCAACCTCCAAGCCAAATCTCAAGAACTCAAGCTCTCTCTCCTATCTCTCTCTCTAGTTCGGCTATGAACAAGAAATGAGCTGAGCAAAATGTTGCCTAAGTGTATAAAGGCTCAAATATTTTAATAAACAAAAGCCCAATCACAATGGCAATTTGGTAGATAAGGTAACTTATGTGTTTTGCATTATTTAATCTAGTTTAATCATACAAAATCAATTTTTAGATAAATATACCTTAAAATCACATAAATTATGATGATCATTAAACACTAGTCGGTTTCGAATTCGGCCGTCGATAAGGCCTTCAATTAACAGTTTAAACATGAAAACTGAACAGATAATTAAACAGTCAACAGATAAACATATAATTAAACAGATACAGTCAATCGATTCAATTTCAGATTTCAGTCAGTCAGTTCAGTATTTCGATCAATTCATTTATCAGTCATAGTCAGTCTCAGTCTATCAGTAATCAGTGGTTATTCGGTAAGCAGTGGTGAGGGTTATTACACTTAGGTAAGAATGTTAATCTCTAGCTTTGTAATTTAGTTGATTAGAGCATGAAATTAATGGTGTTAGGTGGATTAACATGAGAATTGAGCTAAAAGAATGGAATTAAGAATGAATTCATGCACGCATGTGCATTTTAATGCATTGAGAACATGTTGCTAGGAAATTCCTTCTTGCATGTTTGAAATTTACCTCAATTTAGGGAAATCATCAAGTTTCAAATTATTTTATGGCATTTGATCATGTTTTGTAAAGCTCAAGATTAAGGAAGTCAATGCATGTTATGTTCTTGAATCAGTCCTAAAAATTAAGTTGAAATTGTGTTCAATTGGCATGTCTTTGGGCCATGATTTCTTGAAATGATCTTTAATTTATATTGTTTGAAGGGTCTTTCTATATTTTCTCAAGTTTTGGCCCAGAAAAATGAGGTTTGATGCTTTTAAAGTTGAGTTTGAGCTTGAAGATCAAATCTAGAAATTCTAGAAATTTGATCCACGCTTGAGCAGAAGGACTTTACGCTCGAGCGGACACTCTGAGTACATGCACTTCCGCTCGAGCGGCGTGAGTTACTCTCGAGCGTGAAATGCATATACCCAGAAGTTCATATGTTTTGCAGTCCGCTCGAGCGAGGTAATTCACGCTCGAGCGTAGGTCTGAGTCTCATGCTCGAGTGGGGATCGGGCGTCTGTCGAGCGTGAAAAACATGTAACCAGTACTTTTTCCAAGTTTACAGTCCGCTCGAGCGGGGAAGACACGCTCGATCGAGCGTGGACCTTATTTTCAGCAAAATTTGGGAAACGTTGTCTAGTGCATTTTTGCATCCTCATTCCATCCTAGGCATTCCTAGGCCATGATTAAGACCCGATAATGAGGATAATGATGTAGGTACACACCAGAACAAGAAAGGACCAAGTTATCATTTACGGGTGTGTAATTCTGGATATGTTTGTTTTGTAACTATGTAGGTCAAGTGCCACAGGAAAGTTAAATTGCTTACTTACGACGCCTAATATCTGTGAGTAATAACTTAGTAAAGCTATGTACAAATCTATGTATTTTCTATATACTAAATAAGATCTGTTGAAGGAAATGCCAAGTTTATTACTATGAATGATTGTCCGACATAAAAAGCAATTATGATGCCATGCTACGATTCAAGTACGATGCAAGTAATGTATGCCACGATTCAAGTACGTTATAAGTGACATGATGTTATGATTCAAGTATGCTATAAGTTCCCGGACCGGAGGTTCCTATGGAACTGACAAGCTATCTGTACTCGGTTGGAGGTTCCTAAGTGGGACTGACAAGTACGCAATTCCTAGTCCGGAGGTCCCTATATGGGACTGACAAGTTATCTTTACCCGGCCGGAGGTTCTTCTATAGAACTGACAAGTGAAATTTAAGCCACTCTATGTGAGATCTACTTGTACTGATGAACGTTTGTGAAAGATTAAGTATGAACTCTGACTTTTGTCTACATGCTCAGAACAAGAATATGAACGTGAATTGTTTTATTTCAACCATGATATTGAGACATCATTCATATACCCCTTTACTCTGTTATTATTCACTGGGCCTTCGCTCACTAGTTATTTATTATGTATGTAGGTGAGCAGGTTTGAGATCAGGCCTAAGTTGATGCCTGGGGTATTTTTATGTTGTCAGCCACCCTTCGCACCTCACAAGGAGGTTCCAGATCATGTCATGTTTTGTGGCTATGTAAATGTCACTGTTCAAGATTGATCTTTTTGTTTCTTTGAACAAGTTTTCCTTTTGTATGTACTTACTCGTGACGTGTAAATACTGTACCTATGACGTCACCCGTAAGTCTATAAAAGTTTAAAATTATCAGTCTCATGTACGTCTGCACAGTTCGATGGACTATGTATATTCTATATGTTTACTTCCACAGCCCCTGACTACATGTTGTTATGTTAAGAGGCCTTCGGTAATCCAAGGATTACTGGCCGATTATGTCGTTGAACCCATAGAGGCGGGTTCGGGTCGTGACAGAGTGGTATCAGGGCACGTGTTATACCGCACGCACGAGTCCATAAGAGCTATAGGATGTTCTAGAAAGAAGTAGGGACATATCATCAGCATGTGTAAATGAGTAATGATCCTTATGAATATGAGAATTGGATTTAAATCTGAATAAGTAAAGTTAAAGGAAGTAAACAGGATTATGCCCATGTTTATTATTACCTGGTGTCTATATAGCAGCATGGATAATGCAAGGGGAAGTGATATAAGTGAGTCTTCCGAGGCTCGCATTAGCCGAATGGAGCAAATGCTTGCATCCTTAACAGAAGCAATGGCACAACAACAGAGGCAACGACCCGTACCTCTACTGCTTCCACCAGTACAAGTTGAACTGAACAACCATGACATAATTAACTTGACCCAGAAATTTATGAAGATGAAGCTGCCGACTTTCTTGGGCGGCATAGAACCATTAAAGGCAGAAACCTGGCTGCTAGAAATGGAAAAATTGTTTGAAGTATTCCCCTGCTCTGCAACCCAGAAAGTGCTCTTGGCTACCTACACTTTAAAGGAAAAGGCCCAAAGATGGTGGTTGTTAGTTCAACACAACAACGGGGACATGACATGGGCACAGTTCAATGAGATATTCTACAACAAGTACTTTCCCCAATGTTTCAGGGACAGGAAGGTGTCAGAATTCCAAGAACTTAAGCAAGGTAGGATGTCTATAGCTGAGTATGAAGCGAAATTCACCAAGCTGGCTCGGTGTGCCCCACATATGGTGGATACTGATTTCAAGAAAGCACGAAAATTTGAAGGTGGGCTGGATCTAGAAGTGTTCGACCAAGTAAGCATGCTAAAATTGCCTACCTATGTGGAAGTTTTGGACAGAGCAATAATGGCAAAGGCCATAATAGCAACAATGAAACAAGCCAAAACACCAACAACAGAATGGAAAAGTAAGAGGCCTGGATCTAACTTTCGGAGGGGTCGTTCTTTCTCCATGAACAAAAAGCAAAATACTGGCTCTTCGAGCAGCTCAAGCCAGAGTAGCGAATTTATACCAATTTGTTCAGAGTGTGGAAGAAGGCACAAAGGCATATGTCAACGTGCTTTGGGCGCGTGTTTCCGATGTGGCAAAACCGGGTCACATGATTAGAGACTAGCCAATGAGGTTTGACAATGTTAACCACCCAGTAACAAGTTCAGCCGGATCTGTTCCTGCGACAAGGGCTAATACTAGAACAAATGCTAGAGGTAATACTGGCACTGAGACACTAAGGCAAGGGAGAGTGTTTGCACTCGTGCCTGGAGATGTACAGAATACAGAAATAGTGGTGTTAGATAATTCCTATCTGTGCTCAAAATGCCTATGTAGTAATTAATTTTGGTTCTACGCATTCATTTGTCTCGCATGTTTTTTCTCGGAAATTAACTAGACCGATAGAACCTGTGAAATGTTTGTTATCTGTGTCTACACTGTCTGGGAGTTCTATGATGTGTGCTTATGTTTACTCAGCATGTGATGTTGTAATCGGTGATGTGACATTATATGTGGACTTGCTACCTTTGAGCATTGACCATTTTGACTGTATTCTAGGTATGGATTGGCTGACTAAATATTGTGCTACTATTGATTGTGTGAATAAAATCGTCATGTTTAAACCACCTGGTATGCCTGAGTTTACTTTCATTGGGAATGGGGTAGTTCCTCCGCCATACTTGATTTCATTCATGAAAGCCAAGAAGTTGTTAAGAAAAGGTTGTCAAGGCTACTTGTGTTGTGCATTGATTGAGCCTTTAGATGGTGCCAGTATAGAAACCATTCCTGTGGTTAGTGATTTTCCTGATGTGTTTCCCAATGATTTACCCGGGGGACTTAATCGATAGGGAAATTGAATTCACTATTGAAGTAACACCCGGAACTCAACCTATTTCCAAGACTCCTTACAGGATGTCGACGACAGAATTGAAGGAGTTGAAGGTTCAACTCCAAGAACTTTTAGACAAGAAGTTTATCCGTCCGAGTACCTCACCTTGGGGTGCACCGGTGTTTGTTAAAAAGAAAGATAGATCTTTGAGGCTATGTATCGACTACCGTGAGTTGAATAAAGTGACCGTCAAGAACAAGTACCCCCTGCCCCGAATTGATGATTTGTTTGACCAACTTCAGGGAGCGCAAGTGTTTTCTAAGAATGACCTTAGATCCGGGTACCATCAGTTGAAAGTCAAGGCAGAAGATGTAGAGAAAACCACATTCAGAACTAGATATGGGCATTATGAATTCCTAGTCATGCCTTTTGGGGTAACCAATGCACCTGCTGCCTTTATGGACCTTATGAATAGAGTGTTTAAACAATTTCTGGATGAATTTATTGTTGTTTTTATTGATGATATATTGATCTACTCAAAAAGCAGGGAAGAACATGAAAATTATTTGAGAACTGTCTTACAGATTCTAAGAGAAAAGAAATTATATGCAAAGCTATCCAAGTGTGAGTTCTGGCTAGACAGTGTAGCCTTTTTGGGCCATGTAATTAATCGAGATGGTATATCAGTGGATCCATAGAAAATTGAAGCTATTGTCGACTGGCCAAGACCAACCAATATATCTGAAGTTAGAAGCTTCCTGGGGCTTGCAGGTTACTACAGAAGGTTTGTGAAAGACTTTGCGAAACTGGTTATGCCTTTGACCCAGTTAACTCAGAAAAATGTTCCATTTGATTGGAATGATCAAAGAGAGTCTGCCTTCCAAGAGTTGAAAACCAGGCTGGTAACTGCACCAATTTTGACCTTGCCCAATGGAACTGAGGGATTTCAGATTTACAGTGATGCGTCCCACAAAGGTTTGGGTTGTGTACTGATGCAAGGTGGGAAGGTAATTGCCTATGCTTCTCGGCAACTCCGACCACATGAAAGGAATTACTCGACTCATGATCTTGAACTAGCAGCTGTGGTGTTTGCTTTGAAAAATCTAGCGTCACTATTTGTATGGGGTAACTTGTGAAGTGTACACTGACCATAAAAGTTTGAAATACTTCTTCACTCAAAAAGAGTTAAACATGAGACAAAGGAGATGGTTAGAGCTGATCAAAGACTATGATTTACAGATTTTGTATCATCTAGGCAAAGCTAACACTGTAGCAGATGCCTTAAGCCGGAAATCAGTAGGAAATTTGTCAAGCTTGCTCACTGGTCAGAGGGAATTATTGTATGACTTGGAAAAGAATGAAATTGAGATTGTGATACGTGAACAAGGTGGGATCCTAGCTATCATTTCTGCCCAACCTGCGATCATTGAAGAAATCAAAGAAAAGTAATTTGAAGATGAGTTCCTGAAAAAGATCGTAGATGAAATTAACGTAAAACCAAGGCTCGGATTTGTACTTGAGAGCAATGTACTGAAATTTCAAAATCGCCTTTGTGTACCTGATTGTTGTAACTTGAGAAAACGTGTTATGTTTGAAGTCCACGGGAACACGAAAATGTACCACGATTTGAAACAGAACTTCTAGTGGCCTGGAATGAAAAAGTGTATTGCAGATTTTGTGGTTAGGTGTTTACATTGCCAACAAGTTAAAACCGAACATCAACGACCCGCTGATTTGTTACAGCCGCTTACAATACTGGAATGGAAATGGGAGCACATTACCATGGACTTCATTGTGGGTTTGCCTCGCTCTTCTTGAGGTATGGACTCTAGTTGATCGTTTGACTAAATCTGTCTATTTTCTACCTGTTAAATCTATTTACAATGCTGACAAATTGGCCAATATCTACATGAATGAGATTGTGAGGTTGCATGGGGTGCTAGTATCTATCGTATCTGACAGGGATTCAAAGTTTGTGTCAAGATTCTGGCAGAGTTTGTAACAAGCCTTGGGGACAGAACTAAGATTGAGTAGCGCCTATCATCCTTAGACAGACGGTCAAATTGAACGAACCAATCAAACCTTGGAAGATATGCTCAAAATGTGTGTGTTGGACTTCCAAGGGAGTTGGGAGACCTACATTTCTCTAGCTGAGTTTGTGTGTAATAACAGCTACCATTCAAGCATTGAAATGGCTCCTTATGAAGCTCTCTATGGAAGAAAATGCCGTTCTCCTATCTGTTGGGCGGAAATTGGGGATAGGCCATTGTTGGGCCCAGAACTTGTGCAAGAAACGACCGAGAAAGTGAATCTGATTCAGCAACGTCTGAAAACTGCACAAAGCCGCCAAAAGAGTTATGCTGATGTCCGAAGAAGAGACAGGGAATATGAAGTCGGGGATAATGTATTTATCAAAGCAACTCCGATGAAAGGCCAAACGCGATTTGGGGTGAAAGGCAAGTTGGTGCCAAGATACGTTGGGCCATATGAACTTCTGGAGAAGATCAACGCAGTAACCTATCGAGTGGCCCTACTTCTAGTAATGGAGCATATGCACAATGTTTTTCATGTATCTATGCTTCGGGAGTATTTGAGAGATCCACTTCATGTGATAGAACCAACTCATGTACTTCTAAAGGATGATTATACCTATGAGGAAATGCCAATGCAAATTGTAAACCACTGGATCAAAAGATTGAGGAACAAAGAAATCCCTTTGGTAAAGGTTGATTGGAAGAATCATGGAGGAATTTATGCAACTTGGGAGACAGAAGAAGACATGACGAAAAGATACCCTGAACTGTTTCCTTTAAATCCAGTGTTCTTCCAGAATGAAGGTAACTTGAGTTTGGAGGACCAAACTCTTTAAAGTGGGAAGATTGTAACAACCCCAACCCTTAATTAACGTTAATTCATGCTTAAGTGTGCCTAACAAGTAATTAAAAAGAAATCATGAGTTAATGACTTGTGCATTGCATTATTGATGTGTCTCTATCTGTTTAGCATAAAAAGATCTGTTCATGTTTTAGTTTCGATTTGCGAATTAAAGGCCCTATTGGCATCCGATACAGAAATTGATTTGATTTACGTGTTAATTAGAATTTTTTAGGATTTTATGGGAGGTTCAATTAAAATTCATTTCAGAACGATTAAATAAGATTGATTTAATTTCGCTTAATTGCCTATGATCTTATTTAATAAAAACACCATCTCTTTCGAGCCCACTCATCTCTTCTTATCCACATGCATACACCTTTGAGCCCTTCCTACGTCAAAACATGAGAGAGAGAGAGAGAGAGAGAGAGAGAGAGAGAGAGAGAGACAGAGGGAGGGAATAAAGGAATTGAGATAAAGCTTGAAATTGGAGGAAATTGCTAGGAAAACTTAGAAGATCACTCAAGACCATCTCTAGCATAAGGAATTGAGAACCTTAGGTAAGAATGTTAATCTCTAGCTTTGTAATTTAGTTGATTAGAGCATGAAATTAATGGTGTTAGGTGGATTAACATGAGAATTGAGCTAAAAGAATGGAATTAAGAATGAATTCATGCATGCATGTGCATTTCAATGCATTGAGAACATGTTGCTAGGAAATCCCTTCTTGCATGTTTGAAATTCACCTCAATTTAGGGAAATCATCAAGTTTCAAATTGTTTTATGGCATTTGATCATGTTTTGTGAAGCTCAAGATTAAGGAAGTCCATGCATGTTATGTTCTTGAATCAGTCCTAAAAATTAAGTTGAAATTGTGTTCAATTGGCATGTCTTTGGGCTATGATTTCTTGAAATGATCTTTAATTTATACTGTTTTAAGGGTCTTTATGTATTTTCTCAAGTTTTGGCCCAGAAAAATGAGGTTTGATGCTTTTAAAGTTGAGTTTGAGCTTGAAGATCAAATTTGGAAATTCCAGAAATTTGATTCACGCTCGAGCGGAAGGACTTCACACTCAAGCGGACACTCTGAGTACATGCACTTCTATTCGAGCGGCGTGAGATACTCTCGAGTGTGAAATGCATATACCCAGAAGTTCATATGTTTTGCAGTCCGCTCGAGCGAGGTGATTCAAGCTCGAGCGTAGGTCTGAGTCTCATGCTCGAGCGGGGATCGGGCGTCTGTCGAGCGTGAAAAACATGCAACCAGTACTTTTTCCAAGTTTACAGTCCGCTCGAACGGGGAAAGACACGCTCGATCGAGCGTGGACCTTATTTTCAGCAAAATTTGAAAAATGTTGTCTACTGCGTTTTTGCATCCTCATTCTATCTTAGGCATTCCTAGACCATGATTAAGACCCCATAATGAGGATAATGATGTAGGTACACACCAGAACAAGAAAGGACCAAGTTATCATTTACGGGTGTGTAATTCTGGATATGTTTGTTTTGTAACTATGTAGGTCAAGTGCCATAGGAAAGTTAAATTGCCTACTTATGACGCCTAATATCTGTGAGTAATAACTTAGTAAAGCTATGTACAAATCTATGTATTTTCTATATACTAAATAAGATCTGTTGAAGGAAATGCCAAGTTTATTACTATGAATGATTGTCCGACATAAAAAGCAATTATGATGCCATGCTACGATTCAAGTACGATGCAAGTAATGTATACCATGATTCAAGTACGTTATAAGTGGCATGATGTTATGATTCAAGTATGCTATAAGTTCCCAGACCGGAGGTTCCTATGGAATTGACAAGCTATCTGTACCCGGTTGGAGGTTCCTAAGTGGGACTGACAAGTACGCAAGTTCCCAGTCCGGAGGTCCCTATATGGGACTGACAAGTTATCTTTACCCGGCTGAAGGTTCTTCTATAGAACTGACAAGTGAAATTTAAGCCACTCTGTGTGAGATCTACTTGTACTGATGAACGTTTGTGAAAGATTAAGTATGAACTCTGACTTTTGTCTACATGCTCAGAACAAGAATATGAACGTGAATTGTTTTATTTCAGCCATGATATTGAGGCATCATTCATATACCCCTTTACTCTGTTATTATTCACTGGGCCTCCGCTCACTAGTTATTTATTATGTATGTAGGTGAGCAGGTTTGAGATCAGGCTTGAGTTGATGCCTGGGGTATTTTTGTGTTGTCAGCCACCCTTCGCGCCTCACGAGGAGGTTCCAGATCATGTCATATTTTGTGGCTATGTAAATGTTAATGTTCAAGATTGATCTTTTTGTTTCTTTGAACAAGTTTTCCTTTTGTATGTACTGCTTGTGACGTGTAAATACTGTACCTATGACCTCACTCGTACGTCTATAAAAGTTTAAAATTATCAATCTCATGTACGTTTGCACAGTTCGATGGACTATGTATATTCTATGTGTTTACTTCCGCAGCCCCTGACTACATGTTGTTATGTTAAGAGGCCTTCGGTAATCCAAGGATTACTGGCCGATTATGTCGTTGAACCCATAGGGGCGGGTTTGGGTCGTGACAGGTACAAAATGTAAGGTTCAGGTGAAGGAAATGTGGAAGGTAGTCCCATTAGCTTTGATGTGGTCTGTGTGGAAACTCAGGAATGAGTGTTTGTTTAAAGAGGCAAAGCCAGATTTTGCTAAGTTGGTTGAGTTGGTAAAGGTTGGAGTTGCTATGTGGGCAAAAGCTAATTAGAAAGAGTTGAAATATTCAGTTTATGATTTAGTCAATAATTTGGAGCATATATGCTATTGTGTGTAATTCATGCCGCCGCTGGTCTGCTGCTGGTGAGAGGTTGCTGCTAGTTTTCTAGGCTGCATCCTAGGTTTGTTGCAAATTATTGGGAGGATGTTTGGAGATGTGGGGCTGCTGCTTAGTGGTAATTTGGGAATGATGTTTATAATAAAATCTGGGGCTACTGCAGAGCCGATTAAGTTGGTATAGGGTGTTGCCGGCTTTTCTGGGTTGCATCTAGGTTTGTTTGCAAATTTTGGCATGAGTTGTTGGTCTTGTGGGACTGCTGCTTTGGGCTAATCTTGGAATGGTGGCTGAGTCTACTGTGAATTATGATCTGCCGTGGGAATGCTATGTTATGCTATTGTAGGACTGTTGTTGGTTTGTTATGCTGAGTTAGAAGTTGGACTGTTGTTGGAATGCCATTGTATTAGAAATGGAGACTGAATGCTATGGCCCAAGTCTGGTGTTTTTGTTTTGGTCTCATCATTTAAGCAGGGCTACTGAATGAGGGTTGTTTGTTGTTTTTGAATTGTTTGGTTAATTTGACCAGTAGCAACAGTTTGGTGGCAGTATTTGGTGAATTATTGTAGTAGTAGTTTGGTGAAGTAAATCTGCTGCATTGAAATATTGGAAGTTATGGATCAATGATGGATTTGCTAATATGATAGTGTGCATAGGGTAGCAAGTGGAAGTTTGTCTAGATTCTACATTCCTTAGTAGACCATCTGGTTGAATGCTTAGTCCAGCAGGTGTCTAGCAGCTATGCCCTGCCATGGAAACAGAGGTGAGAAGGTTTGGTGACTAGCAGCAGCATGTTAGCCTTGTTATGGTCTTGCCTAGACCAGTTCTTGATTTCTAATTTCAAAAAAGCTTTCTGGTGGGTTATATTTGGGAGATTTTATTGGCTGGTGTAAATCTATCAAGCCTAGTGTGGGTGAAGTCTACTATTACTTTGGATTACTCTGTCAATGTCCTGATTCAAAACTTGAATCAGGTGAGATGGTGCCACTGGAATCTGTTTGGAGGTCTGTGGGTGATCTGAGTATGGCTGTTGTTGAGAATAACTCTGGCTGGGCTTTGCTGCTTTGTTCAGTTTCTTGGTTGCTCAAATATTTTATGTTGCTAGGTTCTCATTAGTTTGGGTTCTGCTGTTGTTCCTGGATGGAATGAAGTTGGCTACAAATCTTTTTCTTTGGTCGTTTTTTTTTTTGTTCTTTGGTTGCTTTTGATTGGTTTCTCACCAATCTTGAGTCAAGTGCTAGCGTATAATTGTATTTCCTCTGCGGTGCCAACTTAGTTGGGATTGTTGAGGTCGGCGATAATGCTTTTTGCACTTCCCTACTTCGTTGATGTAAATTTTTCATGTATTATGCATTTTTTCATCAATAAAGCTTTTGTTTTTTGCCGATCAAAAAAAAAAAAAAAAAAAAAAAAACCTATAGAGAAGTCCGTATCATTCAATAATTATTTAAGAAAAATTTTAATCTTACCCAAAATTTATATAAAGAACGTTATAAAAAGGATATAGTAATGTCATATCTATATATAAAGCCCATATTTATTAGCATTACATTTTAAAATAAAAGATTCATATTAAGTCATATCATTACGTACAAAAATTATGTATGAATTTTTCCTATATACATCCTTAGTCATTAAGATGAGTAGAGTTTCACTTTTGATCATGCCAGATAATAATTATAATGGCCAAAAATCACAATTATTTATTTATTGTCCAAAAAAGAATTACATTTACATGTTAGCACTATGTAACATAATCAATGTGTAATTTAGAAGCCATTGGTTTTGAAGATGTGTATTGAGAAAAACTAAAATTTTAAGGTTGGATGTTTAGTAATTAGTCATTTTGTTTGATGGTATAATTGTAATGAAATTTATTTACTAAATTTTTCTACCAAAATTTAATAGTCATGTTTTTGCAATTATAACCTATAGTGATGGACCTTAATTTTAACTTATAACACATCATTCTATATAAATTTTTGCATACAAATTTTATTGTATAGCATTATCATATGTTTTAAGAGAAATAAAGTTTAACCTGGTAGAGAGATTGAAACCCACAACAGTGATGACTTTTAATTGGGATTGGCTTTGTGGTTAGGGCGGCAAACAAATCGAATTGAGCTTGGTTCGTTTGTTTATGAACTCGATTATTCATTTTGAGCTTACTTAGATAACTAATCAATCTTAAGCTCGGCTCGTTAACATTAATCAAACTCGAGCTTGGTTTAAAGCTCGATAATGAATTTTTTTAACATATAAATGATATATTTAGGCTTGTTAATATATAAATAATATATTTATTCTATAATTTAAATAGGGACAATTGTAGAAAAATGATAACAACACAAAACAATTACAATGATTGTACTTTCACCATTTTGTAATTATTTTGTGTTGATACAATTTTTATGGAATTTTCCCATTTAAATAAAGATAAATGAATCGAACTTATTCGAATTCAAACTCAGCTCGTTTACTTATTTATTTACCTAACAAGCTGAGCCAAGCTCACGAATAACTCAGTTTGTTTGCAACTTTATTTGTGGCCTATACCAAGTGCATACATATTCATAACATGTTGGTCATTGAACCATATTATATATATAAAAAAAAATTATTTATATATTGAAAAAAAGTAAGATTTCACTTTGTTACCATGGAAGATAATAATCATACTGCCCAAAAATCACATTTATTTTTATCTTTATTTAAAAAAAAATACATATTTATCTTGTGAGCTCTCCGTCCTGCTATAACGCCAAATGTATGTTTCTGTGCAAAGGCCGGCCTTGGGGCAAGCCGGCGAAGAGGTGGTTTTGGGCTCCCAGATTTTGAGCTAAAAAAATAGGCCTCAATTTATGAAAACTTCTTATAATATTAAAAAAAATTTGTTAGACCTCAATTAAATTAAAGGTCCCAATTATTATAATTTTTAACTTATCAAAACTTACCTAACTCCTGTCATCAACACCAAACTAAAATAAAAAAAAAAAGATAAAAAAAGTGATTTTGTTAGTAGAAGATCTCAATTACTTTGATTTTAACTTACTAAAACAAAACAAATCTAGCACTTAATATCAAACCCAAAAACATTAGTGAATGACCCAAAGTAATTGACTTCACTTTACTAAATTTCTTCTGAACTTAATTCACCATTATCATATTGAACTTTCTTTAAATTTGAATATTCTCTCTAGATGCCTCTAAATTTTGTATCATTTCAAGTTTTACTTAATTATTCGTTAACTTTACTAAAACTAATTGAATTGATTGTAACTTGTTGAATTATAGAATGGATTGTTTATTTAATGATACTTCCTACAGTATAGAAGAATTAATTGAATCTTAACTAGGAGCTCTTGGTTTAATTTTATTAAGAATTCGCTTTGGGATCAATGTTCAGGATTGTGCATAATTACACATGACAAATGAAGTATAAGTATGGAGAGAGAGAGAGAGAAGGGTACCATCATCTCTTTATAATTATTTGAATATAGAACAACCAAACCACATATGTGTTGTAGATAGGTACTAAAACAAACAAACCCTAACCATAGAACATGCATGCAAATCCAACATCAAACCACAGAGCATATGAAACATACCATCATCTCTTTATAATTATTTGAATATAGAACAACCAAACCACATATGTGTTGTAGCTAGGTAGTAAAACAAACCCTAACCCTAGAACATGCATGCAAATCCAACATCAAACCACATTAGTTGCTTCCTTCATGGTGAGTCACCAGTACTATCACTATCACCACTGTTAGATCCACTAGGGGGCGGGGCACATGCAGCACTCCCCGGAAAGAATGAACAAAAGCCACCCCCTAACCCTGGTGACCCAAAGCCGGAGCCTGGGCTAGTTGGGCTTGGAGAGGATCCACCCAAGCCCGGGCTTGGAAATGACCCACCGGTGCCCGGGAATGGCCATGTTCCAAAGTCTGGGGATCCAAAGAAGCTGTCAGGCTGATCAACCTTGACATTGCTCTTCATCATTCTTGCACCTTCAACATCTGTTGGAAAGGCCACAAGAAAGACAGTGATGAGGACAAGCAACAGCTTAGTAACTATCTCCATCTCTCTCTCTCTCTCTCTTCTCTTTCTTGTTCAGTGAAGAGAGGAGGTTAGATACCCCTTCAATTTATAGTGCAAAGGATTTTCTGATTTTGGAGGGTTCCTAGGTATAACTTTGTGCGGAAATAAGGAAGCAATAGCACAGCAAGGAAACCTCTGCTAACTAGAACTGTGTAGTAAATGATTCTAGATTGGGTTTTCTTGAATGCAACTCATCAAAGTCGACTCAGGTCTAGCTGGCTTCACCACACCATTTATATCACAATAACGCATTACATTTTCTTACTATGGCCATGTTTGAGGAGTGAATTAGTTTAAAATAGTCTATTGAAAGATAAAATAAGCTAAAATAAGAGTGGTGCTATTAGCACTTTATAAATTATTTAAAATTTCTCATTTCTTTAGTTTTCTACTTATAAATTTTGAAATTCTTAAAATTTATTTTCTTTCTCTAAATAATGCTAAAATTGTCCTTAAACATTCCATCCATTAAATACACATCCCCCCACACCCCCAAAAAAACTCCATTCCAAAAAAACCTAACAAAACTCACTAAGAAAAAAAAGAGTCTCATCCTTTTCAAAATCCACGAAGAAGAAGAAGAAGAAGAAGAATACTGTCTCTACCGATTTAACTAACTTCCCGTCTGATATTTTTCATTGTTCTCAAATCCAAGCTCTTGAATTGAGCCAAAATAATCTTTCAGGAGATGTTCTAATACAAAACTTGTCTATTGTTGTCACCAACCTTACTTATCTTAACCTATTATACAATCATTTCTCGAAGATTAAAGTATCTGATTCTCAGTTTTAAAACGGTTCAGTTCTTCGAGTTTTCTTCATTCTGGATTCATCCCAACTCACAAAAAGTTTAAAATCAATGTTCGGTTACCGGTTCCCGAACAAATAAACATTGTTCGGTCCTGTGTTCTTGAATTTCAATCATATATTTGGAAGTTCAGTCCTGAAAAAATGACGAACATATTTTATTATTTTTGTCATTTTTTTCAAAAAACTTACCATTACAAGGCCAATCTCCTCTGAGTTAAGAACAACATCAAAGTTATTATGAACCTCCTCTAAGTTTTTATTGTTACACTCCTCTCGTCTTATGGAGTTGTGGTTGCCAGAAAAATTTTCACTCATTGTCATAGCCAAAAAAATGTAAATAATCAAATGGTTGCTACCGTTACCGCCAGAATATTACCGCTAAAGGGTTTTCAAGATTTTGAGGGTAGATATGTTTTTAAGGTGAGATTTGGAAAAGATGGATTAGTGATGGAGTGGGTGTTCTCATAAACCATAATTCATGATGTAGTGGGTGTGAAGGTTTAATTGTAAAATGGGGTATCCCAAAATTAATGATGTCCTTTGTACTAATTTTATTTGAGGTTATTATTATAGTAATAAAAAAAAGAGCTAAAAGTTGGGCGGTCCAAAATAATTTATGGGGTGCTAATAGCAGCACTATAAAATAATTAATAAGACAAAATGTCACATCTAATTTATAATCATTTTATTTTTTCTCTCATAATCATCAAATCAATTATAAAAAAAATCAACTATATTCCCAAACACAATTATTTTAGTAAGACTAAAATAATCAAAAAGTCAAATAACCAACTAAAATAGCTAACTTCCCAAACAAGGCCTATGTTTTTGTTTATTATCTCATAGTATCAACACTGTGTCAGGAATAAATATTCCCATTAAATCAATACAGTATTGACACATTAGATAATAAATAAATCATAATTAAAAAAAAAGAAGATGATCTAATGTGGGATAAAAAGATGATTAGCATAACATATATGTGACGGAATGGAACTCATATATGAGAAAAAGAAGATTATCATAACATGTATGTGATAGAATGGAACTCATATATGAGATAAAGAGTGTCTCACATGTGGATCGCAAATGATGTGAAACCTAATTTTATCACATATATGTTTTTGATAATTAAGTGTCCAGATCAACTTATAGGAATCTCGCCTAATCTCGGCAATCAATCACATCGTCCACTTGTGAGAACCCCATTTAAAACCAAAGAGAACGCCTTATATGAACTAATCCCAAGAAATTTATTACAGCTAGTGATTATTAAATTTGAGATTAGGAGAAAACACACCTCTAAATCCCAAATTATGCCCAATAAGCCAACTCCTTGAGATTCACCTTTATGTCACATATATGTTGCATTGTGAAAGACATCTGTACCCTTAGAGTTATTATTGACACCACGGCTTCTTCAATTTATTGGGTACTGTTATGGTGTGCAACTTACGCCTTACACTTATGCCTTTCTGTGTTCAGTCCTGCTTTTTGTTTTCACCTTCCACTTATACTTTTTGTGTAAGTGGCACATGGTGTGCAACCTTGAGGGTTGCACACTTAAGAAAAGTCTCAATTTATTTGTTACACAATTCTTAAAATTACTTAATTCCCCTTGTTTGGTTTGATTTTCTCAAAAAATTTTGGGAAAAATTCTCTACAAATAAGTTTTCAAAAGTAATCAAACCAAACAAATTTTTCCAAAAAAATTTCTCAAAATTTGTTTGGTTTACAAGTTTTCAAAACAAATCTCTCTCTCATACACATCAAATCAATCACTTTTTCCAAAACTCTCTCTCAAAATAATTTTCCAAAACATCTTTTTAAAAAAACCAAACCAAACAACTTTTCGTACTTTTTATCTCTAAAACTCATCTCCCAAACTCAAACCAAACATACCATAACTTTAAAAAAATAACATAAAATTTTAAAAAATATCCAAAATTACAAACATATGATCAAAATTCACTGAAGGAGTGATTTCACAACAAAAACTTCAAATGTAAGCCATAGATCTATAATTCTTGATAATTTTTGTTGTGGGTTTTCTAGATCCATAGAATATTTTTAGGATTTTCCCAAAAAAATTACATGCCCCTTTTGCACATCATTCTAGATAGAATTTTTGTATAAAACATTTATTCATGTATCATTTTTCTTTTTAAAATACTGCTTTATATAAACATTATCATATAAGTCTATTAATTTGTGCGCCATTCTAAATAGACTTACAAACCCAATCGTTAATGCGAATAAAAAAACAAAATCAACTTAATATTTAATGAGTTAATGAGTAGATAAAATATAAATTATTATTTTGTATAAAAAATATATATATATCAATCACTGTGTTTAGTTTTAATTTTCTGAATTCAATTTTCTAAAAACTGAGTTTTCATATTTTTTTTAGTGAATATTTTTAAATTTTAAACAATTTTTTTTTTTGGTAGATGCACCTTACTTAGATGTATCTAAAAAGTAAAATATTTATAAAAAAAAAATATTTTAAAAAATTAATAAATATACAAGAAATACGAAAAATATACTTAATTCTGTTATTTGTTTTGTATTTTTTGTATTTAGTGAATTTTTTAAAGATTTTTTTTACAAATATTATACTTTTTAAGTGTATTTATGTTAGGTATATCTAAAAATTAAAAAAATTTCTTAAAATATTAAAAAAGTTCAACGAAAATAAAAAAATACGACAAACAAAAAAATTTTAATTTTTTAAAAAATGAATCTAAAAATACCAAACCAAACAAGTTGAATGTTACACACATCCAGAGCTGAGACTACTCTCTTCCATACAAATTCAAATTAGAGAGAAAGCGTTACGAAATCTACTCTTACAAGTTTCACGTCTTGTGGGGGTCATAATTTTGTAAAATAAGAAATAAAGTCACATTTGTGTGGGGCTCACAATTTTGTAAAATAAGAAATGATTTAGGATGTGTTTTAATTTGTATGGGTCGAAATATTGTTGTTTTTGTATTGATTAACAATTTATGATGACTCGCCTAACAAAACTGAATGATATTTTTACAAAAGTCTTCAATCCCCTCCTAGCTAGTGTCAACGTCATGGACTCATTTGTATGAGTGTATGCCTTTGAAATATTTCCATTAACTTAGTGGTGGTAATTGCACCTTCACGTCTACCCTCTGCTGTCTTTCGACAGATGGGTTTGAGCAAAAGAGGGGTTGTGTTTAGTTGTTACAACTATGATTAAATTGTGATATCTAACTCTAGTTTGAAATATGCACAAGAGGGATTCACTCTAACCCTCTCCGTGGTTAAAATTTGGTTAATTTGATTTGTGCCAGTTGGACTTAATTTAATGCCTTGCTGGTAATTTTGTCAATTAAATAATGAGTCTAAATGCATAGAGAACCAAACAAAAATCTCATAACGGCTGGGCATACATGATGTAGGACCCACACATAGGACCCACCCATACATCTTTGTCTCATTTTATGTTTGGTTTTTGTGTTTCTAATATTGCTGTAAATTAAATTGGATCTAGCATCTCTCTGGTTCGAAGATTTCTTGACACCACATTGCTGGTTTTAGTATTTCAATATGATTATTTTTCAATGTGTAATTACACTGTTAGTACCTAAATAAAGTGTCACTTTAATCCGTATAATTTTAATTTGAATAATTTGCACCTTACACTTCCGATTTTGTTGCAATATAGTGCCTCTGTACACCAGGCTATGTTAGAAGCCTAGGTGGATCAAGTCTAAGTAGACCTGGGATACAAATAGAAGTGGTATTGGGTCAGACGAAAGAAATATGTCAAGGTCATGGGCTGGAGGAAATTCAAAAATCACAAAATGGGTCTAAGGATCAGCTTAGTGCTATTAAGGAGGGTGGGGCTGCAGTTGGGCCTGTTGAAAGTAGCCCAAGTAATCAATACTCACAAAATGGGCCTAAGGATCAGATAAGCAATAGCAAGGAGGCTGGGGGTACAGCTGGGGCAGTTGAAAGCAGCCCAAGTGTATCTAAAGCTAAGGAGCTGGAGCCCAGGTATCGACCTGTACAAAACAAAAAGGGGAAGAAGAAGGTTAGTGCCTCAGCTAAACATGGCTACTTATACCCCAAAAAGGGTCCCCTTAGTCTATTTCGAAGATATGGGCATAGAGGGGCCTCAATAAGCAAAACAGTACCAAAAGCTGCAGTGTGGAGAGTAGCAGAAGCAGCAGTCATCTCTCTATTAGCTTCGGGTGAGAATGGGTCAGATAAAGGGAGGCATATATTAACTGAAGCCCAAGCAACTCTGGAAATGGGGGAAGTGCTGGGAGTAAATTACAATGGGAAGGAGGATGAAGTGCTTCACCAGATTGTGGAGCTTGAGCTTAAGGATAAGCAGAGAATTGGTAGGGGGGAAATAGGTGAGACATAAGGCACCTACCAATTGGGGAGAAATAAAGGAGTGTCATCTTTTTATTATGCAATTATTAACATGGAATGTAAGAGGATTGGGTAAGAAGGAAAAGAAAGGAAAGATTAGGAAGCTGTTGAAGGAAAGAAAGGTTGATATGGTGCTGTTACAGGAAACCAAGAAAACTGAGATCTTGAAGGCTGAAGTAAGGTCATTGTGGCCTAGAGATAACATGGAATTTATGGCTATGGATTCTGATGGTGCATCTGGGGGTTTACTTTGTGTGTGGGACCCAGGGGTGTTTCAGATAGTAGAGTGTTGTAGTAATAGGAGGTTCATATTGCTCTCAGGTACCTTTTTTAATTCTTTTGAGTGTGCAATTGTTAATATTTATGCACCTAATAAAGTGGGGTTAAGAAGTAAGCTCTAGAATAACTTAGTCAAATTAAAGAAGGATTTTCCTAAACCTTGGGGCTTGGGTGGGGATTTCAATGAAATAAGGACCTTTGGTGAAAGGAAAGGGTGCTTTAGAAGAGACAAGGGGATGAGGGAGTTTAATGAGTTCATTGAGAGTTGTGAAGTGTCTGACTTGCCATTGTGTGGTAGGAAATTTGCATGGTGTAACTCAAGAGATGGTGGAAAGTGGAGTCGAATTGATAGAGTATTAGTTGATCCAAAGTGGCTTGAGGTCTTTAACTTGAAGTTGTGGGGTTTGCCTAGGCTACTTTCTGATCATAGTCCTCTCCTAGTGAATGAGGATGGCCGGGATTGGGGGCCCAAACCTTTCAGGGTTCAAAATGCTTGGTTCCTTCATAAAGCCTTCAAAACTTTCTAGGAAAGCTGCTGAAAAGAGGCTATTGTAGTGGGTTGGGCTGGATTTATTCTTCTACAGAAGCTAAGAACTCTGAAAGTTGGGCTTAAAAAATGGAATGTGAAGGTGTTTGGGAATATAATCATAAGCTTAGAAGCAGCAGAAGCTGAACTGCATAAACTAGATCTTGTTGCTGATGATAGAGACCTTGATAATGTCGAGTTAGCAAGAAGAAGGGAGGTGAGGGAAGAGGTGTGGAGGCTGAGCAAGATGGTGGAGAGAATGTGGATCCAAAAATCAAGGATGAATTGGGCTTTGCAGGGTGACAAGAACACTAGATTCTTTCATGTGATGACTAAGTATAGGCAAGTGAGGAATGAGATAAATTCTATTTCAGAGGGTGAGGTGGTTTATGAGGAACCTACTCAAGTGAAGAGAAAAGTGTTTGAACATTTCAAGAGTCATTTTAAGGAAGATTAGGGAGGAAGGCCATAGTTAGGAGGGAGTTTTAGCTCAGTACAAGGTTGTTGTGGTTTTGACAAACTTGAAGCAATATTTTCAGAGGCTGAGATTAAAGAGGCAGTGATGTCTTGTGATGGGAACAAAGCACCAAAGCCAAATGGTTTTAATATGGGATGTTTTCAAAAATTTTGGAAAGTGATGAGGTGTGATGTGTTAAACTTTGTGAATGAATTCCATAAGAATGGAAGGTTGGTTAAGGGTATCAATAGCTCCTTTATAACCCTTATACCAAAGAAGGAGAATCTTAAAGGGCTAACTGATTATAGGCCTATAAGCTTGGTGGGGTCAATATACAAGATTTTAGCAAAGCTGCTATCTCATAGATTGAAAGAAGGGATGCCACACATAATTAGTGAAACTCAGACTGTATTTATAAGTGGGAGGAACATTTTAGATGGTGTGTTAATTGCAAATGAGGTGTTGGATGGGTGAAAGAAGGCAAAGAAGAAGGGGCTAATTATTAAGCTGGACTTTGAGAAGGCCTATGATTCCATTAACTGGGGGTTCTTATTCCATATGATGTCTCAATTTGGGTTTGGAGATAAATGGATTAGTTGGATCAAGGAGTGTGTAACATCTGCTAGAATATCAGTGCTTATTAATTGGTCTCCAACGGAAGAGTTCAGTCCGCAAAAGGGGTTAAGACAAGGTGACCCTTTG
Organism: Camellia granthamiana; assembly: GCA_036172215.1. Taxonomy (NCBI): domain Eukaryota; kingdom Viridiplantae; phylum Streptophyta; class Magnoliopsida; order Ericales; family Theaceae; genus Camellia; species Camellia granthamiana. The sequence goes on along the minus strand of CM069908.1, from coordinate 114,895,734 downwards.
TCCCCTTTCCTGTTTAATTTAGTTGCAGAAAGGTTACATATTTTACTGTCCAGAGCTCAAGCTCTTGGCCTGGTCCAAAAAGTGAAGGTTGGAACAAATGGTGTTATATTATCTCATCTTCAGTTCGTGGATGACTCTTTGCTATTCTGTGCAGCAGAGGTTGATGAGGTGAGGAACTTGAAAAGGGTGCTTAGATGTTTTGAGGTTCTATCTGGGCTGCGAATTAACTACCATAAGAGTGTTGTGTGTGGTGTGGGGGTTCCAGATGAAATTATGGCTGCTTTTGTCTTAATCTTGAATTGCAAAGTGAAGGCACTACCAATCAGCTACCTTGGGTTACCTCTAGGGGCTAATCCAAAGAAGAAATCTACATGGAAGCCCATCTTGGATAAAATTAGATGTAGGCTAGCTAGGTGGAAAATGAAGTTGCTGTCTTTGGCTGGGAGATTAACACTTCTCAAAGCTGTCCTATCTTCATTACCAATGTACTACTTGTCACTTTTTAGAATGCCTGAAGGGGTTGCTAAAGAAGTTGAGAGGCTACAAGCAACATTTTTGTGGGGAGGATCAGAAATTAAGAAGAAAATTCATATGGTTAGATGGGAGGAGCTCTGCAAAGGTGTGAACGAAGGAGGGTTAGGCATTAGGAGGGTGAGAGAGGTTAACCTTAGCCTATTACTAAAGTGGTGGTGGAGGTTTGGGTGTGAGAGTGAGGCTTTGTAGAAGAGAGTTATATGCAGCAGGTATAAGTTGAAGAATGCAAGCTGGCTGCCTCCTACTATGCCTAGGAATAATCAGTCAAATGTGTGGAAATGAATTACAGTTTTTGGTGAATATGGAAACAATCTTCAACAAGTTTTTGTGAACAATTTTCAGTTGATAGTTGGAGATGGCAGAAGGATCAGCTTCTGGGAGGACAGATGGTGTCAGAATCTTTGTCTGAAAGAGGAGTTCCCAAGTCTATATAGACTGTCCCTAGAGAAAAGTGCTACTCTGAGGGTTATCCTTGATAGGAAATAGTCTCTAGGAGTTTGGAACCTTTCATTCAGAAGAGTGCTGTATGAGTGGGAGGAGGTGGGGCTTAATAATCTTTTGAATAATTTGGGAGCAGGACCAGCAGTGAGGGTTGATTAAGTGGATAGACCTGTTTGGACAACATCATCTTCAAGTCAGTTTTCTGTTGCCTCTTTGTATAGCTCTGCTGCCTGTAATAGTAGCCCAACTCTCCCAATTACTAAGTTGGTGTGGCTTAATTTTATCCCACCTAAAGTTCAAGTATTTGGGTGGTTAGCTTGAAAAATAGAGTGAAGACTGTGGAGTTTTTGTAGAGAATTGGTGTTCTGTCTGGGAATGAGGCTGATCTGTGTGTGTTTTGCATGACTGAGGGAGAGTCAGTGAACCATGTTTTGATCTATTGTCCATTTGTGTGGAGGGTCTGGACTGTTATGTTGAATTGGTGGGGGACTCAAGGGCTATTACCAGGCTCGGTGGACCAACTGCTACTATGGTGGGCTGGGGAAAGGATGAAGAGGCTGGAAATAAAGATTTGGAGTGCTATTCCTTTGGCAGTGTTGTGGTCTATTTGGAAACTTAGAAATGAATGTGTGTTTAAGGCAGCTAACCCAAATTTGATGGAGTTGTGTGAATTGGTTAAAACTAGGATTGCTCTGTGGTTGATTCCATATCTGAAAAAGTTCCATTTCTCAACCAATGATTTTATCTGTAATTTGAGGCAGATCAGAATGTGTTTTGGAGGTGCTGTGCTGTACTGAAATGGGTGGTGTTTGCTGTGTTCAGTCAAGGCTTCTCTGTTTTGGATAGCTTTATCCTTGGTTGATGATATGTAGATTCAAAATGGGTGAATACCTGGTAGTATGATGCAGCAGTATGTTTTAGGTGATTTCCTGGTTTGGATGTATCAATTCAGTGTAGAAGTGCAGGAACTAGGCTGTGTAGAGTGAATTGAAGGGCTGCAGTGCATGTCATGGATCGTCTCTGCTATCTGTTTCTCTTTGGTTTTCCCCTACCCTGGCTCTGGATCCGCTGATGGGAGGTTAGGGCTACAGTGCAGTTCATGGTATATAGCTGCTATCTATTTGTTTCATGGTCCTCAGCCTGTGTTTATTAGAATATTTTCTAAGGAGGCCTGGAGTACACTCTGTTGTCATGTTTTGCCTTATTGTGAGAAACGGAGGTTGAAGGCTTTAGCTCAAGTCTGGTGTTTTTGGCCTCATATATTTGCTGGGCTATTGGATGGAGTTCAAAACAGCAGTTCACTGATCTGGAGCTGCTGCCATATGGATGTGCTGCTGTCAAATGGATTTATTTTAGTTTTGTGATGATGTGTGTTGCTTTGCTATTTGTGATGGAAGGGTGTAAATTGATCTAGTGTGATATGATCTATTGGAAGGATATGTCTTCAAACTGTTGCTGCATGTCTATTAGGTGGTTGCTGTTGTTTTGGTTTGCTATGTTTGTTGGTCTCTCACCAACTAGAAGGTTGGAGCTTAATCTAGCTCCAAGCTCCTCTTTATTGATGTTGTCTATCATATGTATTCTATATGTGGTTCATCAATAAAGTTTTCTTTTGCCGATCAAAAAACAAAAATGTAGTGCCTCTGTTATGCACTGTTAACATTTTAATCAGAAAATAATTACATGCAAAATTAGAGAGATCAAAGTGGAATTTAAAAGAAACTGTAAGGACTATTAGTGTAATTTATTTATTACACCAGTTGTCCTTATGGCTTCTTTCAAATTTCACTTTAGTCCCTCTAATTTTGTATATAATATTTTTTCTATTCAAAATTGTAACAAGAAGTGACGAAGAGACCATATTACAAAAAAATTGAAAATATAGGATTCAAATTATTCAAATTAAAATTACGAAAACCAAAATAAAATTTCACTCAAACTAAAGGATTTAACGATTTAATTTACCTTTTTTTTAATTTATGTGTATATAGTTCATTCACATATGCGCACGTAGACACAAATTAATCTAATAATTATAATCTCATAATTTTGTTATATTTGCTTTTAAATAAATAAATGGCATATTTTCAAATCATATTTTTCATTTATTTTTTAAGAAATAAAAAAATAAAATTATGTAATTACGATTATTCAATCAAATCTAATGATCGTTTATAAATAATCTACACACATAATTAAAAAGGGGAAGACTTCTCTCCATTTTGATATTGGACTAGAGAATGGTGTTGACCCATGGTGGGCCTTGCAACAAGCTCATATTAATGATTCAAACCATTCAATATGTAGGGCTCGTTGAGTACATCATATCTGGAAAAAAAAAAAAATCACTGTGATCGGATATCGTTAGCCAACACAAATGAAATCTGATCAGGTGGCTATCCATATCTGATTAACGTGATTTTTTACAAGAATGATGTACTCAATGAGCCTCACATATTGAACGGTTTGGATCATCAAGATGAGCCTAGAGCAAGGTCCACCGTGGGCCAACAACACTCTTCAATCCGACATCGGACTTGAGAGAAGCTTGTACCAATTAAAAAATAATCGAATTAAATCATCAAAAAAAACAACATATATAATTGGTGTTGCGCAAAATGTAAAATAATAACAATCTTAGAATTTGTTTATTCAAAAAAGAAAATAAAAAATAAGATTCTTTTCTGGACTCGTTGATTCACAAATAATACTAAGAATAAGAGCTCAAGAATGGTTGATTCGCCAAGAATACCCAAGGTTGGAACAAAAGAGCATATCAACTCACAATTTCATTAATCACAAAAACTTTCTCTTGCCCTAAGATTTACCTCCTTATTTATAATGAACATAATTCTTGTAGAAAAAGAAACTAATAGAATAGGAAATAAAATCAAAACTAATAATAGTAAACAAAACAATCTCAAATCAGGAAACTAAATAATTCTAATTATTAATTTGAAAATAATAAAATGATTAACTTGTTTGATTTTGAATTTTCAAAAATAATTTTCTAAGTTTTCAATTCATTTTTTGTATTTTTAATGTTTTTTTCAATATTTTAATGATTCTTTTTTAATTTTTAGATCAGTGTAATCTTAATATACTTAAAAAGTATTAAAAAAAATGTACAAAAATATTTAAAAATTCATTAAATGCAACAAAATACGAAAAATGTATTGAATTTTCATACTTTTTTTTTGTATTTTTTTTGTATTTGGTGAATTTTTTAAAAAAATTTCACAAATATTATAGTTTTTAAGCGTATTTAGATTAGGTGTATCTAAAAAATAAAAAATAAAAATTGTAAAATATTAAAAACAAATTCACTAAAAACAAAACACGAAAAACAAAAAAAAAATCAAAATTTTGAAAAATAGATTCAATTTTCTGGAACCAAATGTATCTATCTATCTATCTATCTATCTATCTATCTATCTATCTATCTATACTATATATATAACCAAATGTAATTATCATGTTAAAAGCCTCCAAATATTGATTCCTAAATTCTCATAATTTTAGAGAAAATAAATAAATATGCGGCACCTCCCTTTTCACTATCCAGGTTTTCTCCCTTCACCTCCCTTTTCACTATCCGTATTTTCTCACTCCCTTTCCCTATTGTTATCTTAAAAAAAATCAACAACATTTATCACCCGTAAATAATCTTTAATGATGTAGCATTGAGGTCAGACCCCACATGATAGAATGTTTGACAAATCAAAATTTAACATTTGTCAAACATATCATTAAGAGTGATTTTTAGAGATGACAAATTAGATGTCTCAAACATTTTTAAAAAATAATATAAAAAATCATATAATATCATTATATCACATGTCTATCATTATCACATAAATTTAAATAAAACAAAAAAAAAATAAAAATAAAAAGAAAAAGAACTCACAACTCCCACAACTCTTATTCCCATATAAATTTAAATAAATAAATAAATAAATAAATAAAAACCCACGACTCTCACAACTAGGAGTGGAGGCACGTGAAACCCAGGAGTCACATGCCCCCGCTTAACTTTTGCGAAATTATATTTATGCCTTTAGCAAAAAAATGTATTTCAATTTAATCCTTTTAAGTAATGTCTTGAAATTTAAATCACCAATTTCTTTTTCTTTTTTCTTTTAAAACATATGTTTAATTTGTCACTTTAAATATTTAATCATGCTAAAAAAATTCTTATAAATTTTATATTCGAGGAATGTTATAAGTCACCGATTTTTTGTCACTTTTTATATCACATTTTATATGAATACTTATAATTTGTTCATTTATTTACAGATAATTATTACACAATTAATGGCAACTAATTATATATTACCATTTAATTAAGTGATTTAAAATGGCCAAAAAAAAAAAAACAAGTAATATATAGCAGTTTTGTTATTGTTTATTTACATTTCTCTCATTTATTTCTCTATCCCTCTCTTTATGTCTTTGTGTGTATCTTAATATAATTTTTTCTCCCATATTTTATGAAGGCATATGATTATTTTTTAAACCGTGATAATCACCATACATAAAATTAAATTAATAACAATAAAGTTATTAAGCAATTAATTTGAGCTTATATTTAAATATACCTTTTGCAATCGTACTAAATTTTAGTTCTACCATCAAATAAAAATTAAGTTAAATTAGATTGTGATTTTTGTTAAGATTTCAATTCAATGGTGCTCCTTCTGAGTCAAAATCCTAACTTCACCGCTACCCACAACTCTTATTCCCAACTCAATTTTTTTTAAACACTCACAACTCCCACAACTCTTATTCCCAACAGTTATATCACTGTATCATTATGTAAATTTAAAATAAAAATAAAATAAAATAAAACTCCACAACTCTTATTCCTAACTGTTACATAAAAAATATATATATAGATGTAAATTTTAATTAAAAAACAAAAAAATAAACTCACAATTTCTTCAACTCTTATTCCCAACTATTATATAAATATATACATAATAATAAATAAATAAATAACAAATAATATCACATGTCCATTACTGTATCATCACTTAAATTTAAAATAAAAAATAAAGCTCCACAACTCTTATAAAAAAAATATTAAATAATTAAATAATATCTTTCATGGGAGTTGTGGGTATAAATATGTATATAGAAACTCACATGTCTATCACCATATCATGTAAATTTAAATATATATAAAAAGAACCCAAAACTCCCACAACTCTCACATAATTACATGTTATGAGTCCATGCAGATAACTAGGAAAATTATGTTGACTGAACAAGAAGAGTATTAACAATGGGATAATAATGAAGGCTGCATAGAAAGAGGCAGTACAAAAATCTCACAAAATAAATTTTCGTCACTATATTTATCCAAGGTAATAATTTGATGTTCTTTCTTTTAGTTGTTAAAAATAGTTTACATTGGATCATTGCTATGTGTATTTTTATTTTTATTTTTTGGTTATAATATTTATTCAATCTCATCTCTCAATTCAATTAGTCTCTCTTTGAAATTTTTGTTTTACTAATAATGAAATTTAGAACCAATTTTTTATCAAATTTGTTTTCTCGATGCTTATTTTATTGAAGGATCCATAAGAGTAATAAGCAGTAGGAGAAATAGAAATGAAGAGTGGGAACTGGTTTTCAAGAGAGCCTTGTTTCAGTGGGAATTAGAAGAATTGAGGAGACTGAGAGTAACGCTACTTAATGCACCTGCTCTTAGGGAAGGAATGGTGGACAGATTAAAATGGAATGCAGATAATTCTGGTGTTTTTACTGTTGCTTCTGCCTATTAGTGGAGTGAATCATCTTCTAAAGCTGTTAGCAACTTAGCAAGGTTCATATGGAAGAATATGGCTCCACCTGAGGTGCAAGTTTTTGGGTCGTTAACATGGAAAGAGAGGATCAAGACAGCTAGCTATCTTCAGAGACTTGGTGTCCTTAGTGATGTTTCAGCTGTAAACTGTATTTTCTGCAGGAATGAAGTGGAAGATGTAAATCATGTGCTGCTGTCTTGCCTCTTTATTTGGAGGATTTGGTCCAATATTATCAGTTGGTGGGGTGTATCTTGGGTAATGCTTGGATCAGTGTCTGGTCTGTTACATTGGTGGGCAGGGTTTAAATTCAAAAACAAGGAGTTGGCCATCTGGAAAGTCATATCATTGGCAGTGATCTAGTTTATTTGGAAGTAGAGAAATGAAAGCATTTTTAAGGGCTCACTAGTGGATTTTGAAAGGCTGTGTGATTCTATCAAGATCAGGGTTGCATTTTGGGTCAGAACTTCTAACCCCTCTTTTATTTACTTAGTCAATGATATTGTGTATAACTTGCAGCAGGTTAGATTATGCATAAAGGGTTGATTTTGTGTAGGTTAAGGCTGCTGTTAGGGTTATTATTTGTATTGTGTTCTGCCTGGCAGACTGGGTATGGGCTAAGTCAAATGTTAAGGGAGTGAATTACTCAGTGCATGATATTGTGGAAAACTTGAAGCAAGTGCAAGGTAGTAATGGCATAGGAGGCCAACTGCTATATGATGATGTTTTGAGGTTGCAAACTTGTATGTTGCCGTTTAGTCTGTTGTTGTATGCTGTTGTTTTGGCCTGCTGTATGCTGCTACTCTGTCTGTTTGGCTTGCTGCTGTATGATGATGTTTTGGTCTGAGCAACGGCTATGAGGTTGCCCCTGGTGAAAATGTTGATTGTTTGTTTTAGCTGTGTTGTTGTCCTGTTTTTTCTTCTTTTGGTTGCTTTGATTGGTTTCTCACCAATTTTTGGTCAAGTGCTAGCAAATGATTATGCTTCATTTGCGGTGCCAACTTAGTTGGGATTGTGGAGGTTAGTTATGATGCTTAGTGCACTTCCCTGATTTATTGATGTAATTTTTCATGTACTTTGCTTTTTTATCAATAAATATTTTATTTTGCTGATCCAAAAAAAAAAAATATGACATATGAAATTAATTAACAGAACACAAAGATCGTAGTACTAGTAAGGTGCTACATATTTGTCGATTTCTCTTTATTATTATTAGTTGATTTACTAGATGATATTATCAATTTAGAGTTCATATGATTTAATCTATGACTTTAGTAGCATTCGACCATTATTTTGTTGAATAGCTCATATAATTTTTTTGTTAGTAGATAATGATTAAAACTATCATTTGTTATATTTCTTCAAGTACAATTCAAATAATTTGTCATCGTTTTTTTTATAAATAAAATGGATTAAAACTATAATTTTTATAATCCTACTAAGTTTTTATCTTTATTTTTTTTTTCTTCAATGTTGTAGGAACTATGTAAATATTATTCAAGTTATGGAAAAAATGATTATGGAGAAGGAATTATATTTTGATATGACATGATAGATGAGATCAAAGAGTTACTAACATGATTAATTGATGATTTATTCATTTGTTTTGAAAAGTTCTTTCTATGAGCAAGGCAACAAAATCAGATTAAAAATTTTTAAAAGCTACATAGAAATTATAACTAAAGGTTGAGATTTATTCATAATATAGTCCCACAATAATAAGGTGAAATATATACCATTATAGAGTTTCTCTCTTATAATGCTCTTTTTTTTTTTCCGCATGACACTATAGTTTGATGCAAGTTATTTATGCTATCAAGTGATTATGATACTATTACCCCAACAATCTTTATAATTAATAATTTTTTATGCATATTAAATTTTATTGTGAAATTTTGTGGGTTAATTATTGGTAACATCTACCGGGATAGCCTAACATCATGACTTGTTAGCATTAAGACATAATTCAAAGTTAAGATGATTTATTTATTACACAAAATATATGTAGTCCATTTTTCCGTGCATTGCACGGATTACCGCTAGTTTTAATTTACTTAGAAGTATATAAAAAGGCAATTTAGACATAAAAATAATTGTCGTTTGTTTCTTATTCACTCCTTTGCTAAGCTTTCCACCTGAATAACCAAAAATTTATACAACAAAAAAAAAGAGTTGTCCAGCTTGCCAGTCTATTATATATCTCTTTTTAAACAACTTGAAGGAGTTGCAAGGGCACTTGACAAAATCCAAGCTTTCTTTCTTTTTCTTTTTCTTTTTCTTTTTTTTGAGGGGAGGGGGGGACCATAAAAAAGGAGGTACATTTGGTGAAATGGGAAGAGATTACCAAGAGCAAGAAGCAAGAGGGTTTGGGTGTTACGAAAGTTAGAGATTTTATTAACTGCCTTCTAGCTCAGTGGTGGTGGAGATTGTTGGAAATGGTTTGGAAAAAATCTGGGTATATAACAGTTTTTTTTTTCTTCTAACTTTGGTCTATTATTTAGGTGGGACCTGTGCGTCGTTTTTCGTGGGTCAAAGTGGTAACGCGTTCTATGCCGCGTTGTGATTCACGTGGTATATTTGGTTGCTCAAAACCATTATCGAGTGAATGGGAAATTGAAGCCAAAGTGTGCTCCATGAAAATGGAGTTTTGGTGGAAAATCCTTAAAGGTTGAAAAATGGCTTATCCCACATTGATTTGGTGGGAAGTTTTGAATGGGTTTATAAGACATGGGATTGGAACTTGGGGTGTGCCCCAAAGGGTACCCAAATTTTATAGAGAGCGAGATTATGGGCAAAATGGGTTAGACCCATTGAACCCAAAAATCACCACATGCGCGCGTCGCCGCCAGCCATCCATCCGGTCGGGCGCGGGTGCGTGGTGTGTGGTTTGTTTGGCCCAATACCTATCTTTTTTGGCCAAAAACATTTGAATTTTATTTTCTAAAATTAAATTCTAATTTTTCCAATTTGATTTTCGGAATTTAAATTCAAAATCTGGTCTGGTTTTCTCCCACCCGAACAGGATTGATTGTTTAAAAATTCAAATAACCCGGACAGATTCAAATCTGGGTTATTCGGTTTTTTATCTGTTCAAATTTAAACCTAATCAGTTCTAATTCAAAACCCAACAGGTATTGTACCTGTTCAAACAGGTTTGCACCTGTTTAATTCAAAACCTGCAGCCACCAATACATCTATAAATAGACTAGTCCCCCATTTGGTTTTTTACTCTTATTTTTCGTCCTTAATAATTCTGCAAACATTCTCTTCATATTGCTGCATTATTTTCTTCTGAGAGAGAGTATAAACACTTAGTGTGTTCGTTGAACAAATAAATTGTAGTGCTGCATTTATTTGTTGATTGATCATTTCATCCTGGGAGATAGACGTCCATATTCTGAAAGCACCGTGGAGAGGACGAATCTGTCTTAAGGACACAGTGTCGAACACTGGACTTGATCAGATTATTATTCGAAGATACTAATCAAGTAAGTTATTTATTTATTTTTCTGTTTTATTTGATTATTTAAATCAGATTTTAATTTTGTTTTTGTAACAAAATAAAATCTATTTTTATTTATTTTATTTTATTTTTCTGATTTGATTTTTGTAATCAAACAAGTTCTCTCATTTCCTTTATTTCTTTTATCTTCTAGTTGTTGTTAGGTATACAACAGAATTTATTTTATTTAAATATAGTAAAGATTGCCCAACAATCATAAGACAGATCTGATTTTGGTATCTTCATTGTATTAAATTTTCTGTGATTTCATAAAAACATATTCTGGTTGGAAAAACAAATAGTGGTTTATGCTATTTGACAGATAGTAGTAATATACTGTCTATTTTCTTTGACAACTAGTAGTAATATACTGTTGTCATTAACAATTGCAGAATATTAATTTGTGTTACAGAAAATTATTGTGGTATTTTATTTTTCTAGTTTTAGTAACAAGGAAAATAAAATTATTTTGTGTTATAATTTATTTTCTGGTTTTAGTAACTAGAAAATTAATTTGTGTTTTAATTTTTTCTGATTTTTGTAATCAGAAATTATGGCTACTGCAACTGAAACTGCAACTGGTAGTGGTACTCCTATTGTTACACCAAAACCGGTCCCTATCTAGAACCATGTTCAAGTACCAATCAATCATGGAGAAAAGTCGGAAAAATTTAACAGTACTGAGTTTAAGAGATGGCAGCAGAAGATGCTGTTCTATCTTACAACTCTTAATTTGGCCCGGTTTCTCCATGAAGAGGCTCCAGCACTTAAAGAGGGTGAAAGTGATTGGCAAGTTGTTGCCGCTGTAGATGCTTGGAAACATTCAGATTTCCTGTGCAGAAACTACATCCTCAATGGCCTGGACAACATGCTGTATAATGTTTACAGCCCTCTAAAGTCAGCAAAAGAATTACGGGATTCTTTGGAGAAGAAATACAAGACAGAGGATGCCAGCACGAAGAAATTTGTTGTCGGTAAATTTCTGGACTTTGTTATGGTAGACTCCCAAACGGTAATTTCTCAAGTTCAAAATTTTCAAAGAATTTTGCATGATATTCATTCAGAAGGTATGTCTCTTAGCGAATCTTTCCAAGTCGCTGCTTTAGTGGAAAAGTTACCACCGGCTTGGAAAGATTTCAAAAATTATTTAAAACATAAACGCAAAGAGATGACCATAGATGAACTTATTGTAAGACTGAGAATTGAGGAAGATAACCGTAAGGCTAAAAAGAGAAATGGGAAAAATCTCATTGAGTCCAAGGCTAATGTGGTTGAACAAGTTCACAAACTACATAACAAAAAGAGGAAATTTACTGGAGATGGTCATAAACAAGGCGACAACAATGGCAACAAGAAGTTCAAAGGAAAATGCTATAACTGTGGTAAGACTGGACATGGAGCTTCTGACTGCCGCCGCCCTAAGAAGGATCGCGGAAGTACAAGCAAGAAGACCACCAATCAGGCCAATGTGACAGAATTGGATTACATCTCTGACGGGGTGAATGACATCAACCTCTCTACTATGGTGTCTGAGGCTAATTTGGTTGGAAATCCCAAGGAGTGGTGGGTTGACACTGGAGCAACTCGTCACATATGTGCGGACAAGAAGATGTTCACTACCTACAATGAGGCTGCAAATGGTGAACAACTTTTCATGGGAAATTCTTCTACTTCTACTATGGCTGGACAAGGGAAAGTGATCTTGAAGATGACATCAGGGAAAAAACTGACCCTTAAACAACATACTACATGTACCTGACATCTGGAAGAATTTGGTTTCTGATTCTTTGTTAAGTAAAAATGGTTTTAGGCTTGTCTTTGAGTCTGATAAATTTGTATTAACAAAGAGTGGGATGTATGTTAGTAAGGGATACATGAGTGATGGTCTCTTCAAACTAAATGTAATGACAGTTATACCAAAAGTTGCTATGAATAAGAATAACACATCTTTTGCTTATATTCTTGAGTCAAATTTATGGCATGGTAAATTAGGACATGTAAATTATGATGCTTTGCGTAGATTAATTGGCTTAGATTATATACCACAGTTTGAAATTAATCCTAATCATAAATGTGAAGTTTGTGTAGAAGCAAAACTAACTAAGGCTCCATTTAAATCGGTTGAAAGGAAAACCGAATCTCTAGAATTAATTCATACAGATGTATGTGATCTTAAATTTGTTCAAACTAGAGGAGGCAAAAAGTATTTCATAACATTTATCGATGATTGCACAAGATATTGTTAAGTTTATTTACTTAGAAGTAAAGATGAAGCCTTAGAAATGTTTAAGCTCTACAAAACAGAAGTTGAAAATCAACTTGGTAAAACCATTAAAATGGTTAGAAGTGATAGGGGTGGTGAATATGATGCACCATTAAATGAATTTTGTGCACAACGTGGCATTATTCACCAAACTACAGCACCTTATTCTCCACAGCAAAATGAAATTGCTGAAAGAAAGAATAGAACCCTAAAAGAAATGATGAATGCCATGTTACTAAGTTCAGGCTTACCACAGAACTTGTGGGGGAAGCAATATTGTTTGTTAATTATGTTCTTAACAGAATACCCCACAAGAAAACCAACAGCATTCCTTATGAATTATGGAAAGGTCGACCACCTTCCTATAAATATTTAAAAGCGTGAGGGTGTTTGGCAAAAATTGAAGTTCCTGTTCCTAAAAAGACTAAGATTTGACCAAAAACAGTAGATTGTGTATTTATTGGTTATGCTCAGAATAGTAGTGCATATCGATTTCTGACTTATAAATTAGAAATACCTGACATAAATATGAACACTTTTATAGAGTCAAGGAACGTTGTGTTTTTTGAACATGTCTTTCCTTACAAGAAATGACAGGAATTAAGTTCACAAAAAAGAACTTGTGATTGTACACAAAGTGAAGAGACTAATGACAATCAAACACAAGAGACTAGTAATGGTCTCGACCAACAAGATTTAGCTGATGATGAACTAAGAAAAAGTAAGAGAGCGAGAACATCAAAATCCTTTGGTCCAGATTTCCTAACATACCGATTAGAAAATGAACCTCAAAGCTTTAAGGCAGCAATGATAGGTCTTGAAGCACCTTTGTGGAAAGAGGCTGTTAATAATGAAATTGAATCCATTATGCAAAATCATGCTTGGGAATTGGTGGATCTTCCACCAGGTTCTAAACCTCTTAGATATAAATGGATATTCAAGAGAAAAATAAAAGCAGATGGTTCAATTGACAAGTATAAAGCAAGACTTGTAGTTAAAGGTTACAGACAAAAGGAAGGTCTGGACTATTTTGACACATGACCTGTGACAAGAATAACATTCATTCGCATGCTTATTGCTATAGCAGCATTATTTAATTTAGAAATACATCAAATGGATGTTAAAACAGCTTTCTTAAACGGTGATCTAAATGAAGAGATCTATATGGAGCAACCTGAAGGGTTTGTAGTGCCGGGGCAAGAAAAGAAAGTTTGTTGGCTTGTAAAATCACTTTATGGATTAAAACAAGTACCTAAGCAATGGCATGAAAAATTTGATCATGAAATTCTTACTAATGGGTTTAAGATAAACGAATGTGACAAATGCGTCTATGTTAAAAACACTGACCAAGGATATGTCATAGTTTGTCTTTATGTAGATGACATGCTTATCATTGGAAGCAATCAAAATATGATCAAATCAACTAAGCAAATACTTAACAAAAGATTTGATATGAAAGATATAGGGGTCGCAGATGTTATCTTAGGAATGAAAATTACTAAAACATCTGACGGATATGCATTATCTTAATTACATTTTATTGAGAAAATTCTTGGTAAATTTATCAAGGATGATATGAATGTAGCAAGAATACCTGTAGACATTAGTCTTTATTTATCGAAAAATAAAGGTGATGTGGTGTCTCAGTTAAAAGACTCCCAAATCATTGGAAGCCTAATGTACCTAATGAATTGTACTCGTCTTGATATAGCTTATGCTATCAGTAAATTGAGTAGGTACACTAGTAACCCCAGATAAGACCATTGGAAGGCGATCATTCGGGTTCTTAGATATCTAAGATTTACCTATGATCATGGTTTGAACTTTACTCGATATCCAGCAGTACTCGAAGGTTATTGTGATGCAAATTGGATATCGGATACTAAAGATTCAAAATCTACTAGTAGATATATCTTTACTCTGGGAGGCGCTGCTGTTTCTTGGAAATCCATGAAACAAACATGCATCGCACGATCCACAATAGAATCCGAGTTCATTGCTTTAGACAAAGCAGGAGAAGAAGTAGAATGGCTTCGTCATTTCTTAGAAGACATTCCAATGTGGCCTAAAGCTGTGCCAACTATTTACATTCATTGTGATAGTCAATCTGCAATAGGCAGGGCACAAAATCATATGTGTAATGGTAACTTACGACACAATCGTCGTCGACATAATACCGTAAGGCAATTGCTCTCAAAT